>CM057005.1:50897092-52102925 GCA_029891345.1 Dryococelus australis | reverse complement strand
TTGGGTTATTTCCTATGCATTTGACTCTTTCCTGAGAAACTGTAGATGCATGTATGGGAAAATAATTTACTATTCACGCCTTGTCACTGTACGTATACACTGATATGGTAAATTTACAAATAATTTCTTAGAGTGTTGGTAACGATGGATGGGAAGTAATTCCGTATCTTAACGTCGAATAAAAATTGTTAGGTAACCACTTCTGATGACTTTAATTATTTCTAATTATTTCTTTCCCGTTCTGTTTGTTTTTTAATACATCGAAGTGTAAAAATGAGTATATTTGTTAGATATTAATTTTCAAATAATTTCGCGGTTTCACTTGACCAACGCATGAAGTGATGAGGCCCACGACAATGGTAATATTACATAAGGCTTAATATCTACTTATATGCACGTTGTGTGTGCCTTTCAGGATTTGTTAGCTCCAAAAGCAATCCCCAGAGCCAGTATAACCACTCCTCCCAAAGGATTCTACTGTAATTTGAGGCTGCTTATCGATTTCGTTTTTGGAACAAGGGATGTTGACAAATATCGATATATAGAAATGACGATGTTTATTTCAATTATATATTAATTTAAATAATCGATATTTTACTAACGATATATCGATATGAATCGTCGATATATTTAAACGATATTTGATCGAAATCGATATTTTTTCCCCAGGTATAGGAAATATATATTTTTTAATGCTCTTTTAAAAGTAAGCTCTGTTTTGAATACATAAATTGAATAAAACAAGTATTATGTTTAGTTTGGCTACATGCACCAGAAACAGAAGCCAAGTATTTCTGCAATGCTCCGTGTCCTCAATATATAATATTCCAAGCAATTTTACATTTGCCGAGTCCTTTAATACATAAAATATCGGATTCCGATGTATCGAAAATCAATGTTTTTCTTTCGAGATATCGTTTCGTATAACGATACTTTCACAAATAAACAATATAAATAATATCGATATTTTTCCCCCGTCATCAACATTCCTGGTTGGTACCACAAACACAAATCTATCGAATATTACCGAAATGTTCACTAACCACGAATTATCTGAGGTTCCAAAGATGCAACAGATAAGATTCTATGCGTTATACAGGTTTGGTTTGCTAGACTTAAAGCTTATTAATGGTTTCCCTTTATAGTGTAAACCACTGATGGAAGCTATTTTTGAATAGTTATTTCCATATGCAAAGTGATTGGCTGTGGCTACTGGGTTTTGGGAAAATGGAAGCGAGCCGAATAAACCTCCTATTCGCGGCAGGGTCATCTTTATTCCGCTCGCGATTGAAATATATGCGCAATGAATCCCCGCTTGTGTGTCGGTTTCCGTGTGAAAACAAGAGCGTCTACTCCCGCTGAGAGGGACGGTCGATCTGCCCACCATCCGTCAAAAACACACACATACACACGCACACGCACGTGCCGTTTCCGTGCATTGCACTATTTTGTAATTACAGTCGCGTGTTGGACGCATTCGTGAATAATCTGTGCGGTTGCAATGGTGTTTTCTGTCGGCATTCGCGCATTTAAGTGGCGATGCTGTTCCATGCTGGTTATTACCCTGCATTACTCCGCGGTTCGAACTGTTAGCTGCAGCTTGATCCGTGACTCGTCTTTCAGAGCTTCTGACGGGAAATTAACCACGTGAAATGCGTTCGATAAGTTATTACCACCTAAAAGATTCCAAGCATTTCCTTGCACCTGTATTAATCACTAGGTTTGACCACTGTTTTTTTTTTTCACGCAAAACTTAGGCTAAATGATGTACTCGAAGTTTAGAGCATTCTGTTGAAAAATAAAAGCATTGAATGAATTCTGTAGATCTACGAAACTACACCTAACCATGACTTATGTTCCTGTACGTTTCGTACGTTTATGTTAATAAATGCTTGCATAGGTCTTTTTTAAGTTTACTACTTAACTACTTTATTCCAGAACAAATTAATATGTCTGGCGTCACGAAAAAGTACCCAATGAAGGTGCTACAGTCTGGCAGGTAATTTTTGTGTTCAAACAATTTATCCAGCTTAATACGGTCAGTTAGCGAATTGCATGTACATTTGTGAGCATGATTTTTACATTTGAAAAAAAAAAATGTATATAATTTCTTTATGGGTGAATATTTTATTTCTACTCGTCACATGTCAATATAGTGTGATTACGGTCAGTCTCATCTAATGTGACTAGTATTTCTCAGTATTCATTCTAAATTGACAGTTTAAAAACTCCTTAAGAACATTCTGGCCACTTGAGTACGTCAACTGGACGAGTATTATCTTGTCGAAAACTGTTTCGTGAATGGAAGCATGTAGACTGAGAGAAAATCGAACGAAATTTTTGTTTGTATAGGGCCAAATATATATTTAGTTGCCCTAACAAAATACATTGTTTAGCAAACAAAATTTGAAAAGGAACAAAATTACTTTTGTTCGTCTAGCAAAATATATGTTTGAATAAATAAAATCTCTGTTTTGAGCCTAAATATTAGACTACCAACTAGATATTTTGTTGAACCAACTGTATATATTTGTTTGGCCACTCATTTGACTGCCTTCGTTCAAAAACACAGCTGGAGAGTTTTTTTTGTGACAATTAGTATAGTAATTGTGTTTGTTAGTGCATCTATAAATACAGTAATAAAACAGTGCAACAAAAAACTGACAAAGATGTAAAACTTGAAATATATGTTTGCACACGTTGCCCAATATTTACAGTATATCTATTTAAAAGCTTTATGGCGTCATCAGTTGTCACATTAGCTGAGATTACTATGGCGTAGCTCTCGGACGCAGGTGATCTAGGTTCAAAACTCGGCCGAACGTGTAAAATTTATATATCGGCCCAAACTTTTATTGCACCAACCAAATCGTACAGTTTGGGGCAACCAAATGAGAACAAAAAAAAAAAAGGTTGGTTTCAGAAACAAAATATTTCATTGCTCCTATACAAACAAATAATTTGGTTGCGCCAAACAAAACCTTTTTCTCAGTGTACGAGGGACTAAGCAAACTTTACAGTTATTAATAAAATTGGCTCGGGTTAGAGAATTTGTACACTTTAATATGCCTGACATTGTTAAATGTAAATTGATGTGGTATATAAGTTCACGAAGCCAACTTATTTTAAATCAAAAATAGTATTTTACTTTTGAAAAGTGACGTGTTACCCGTATCCCCTTCTGTGGCAACACTGACTCAAAAGCACCAACACGAGGAGTTCCAAAGCATTTTTATAATTATTGAGGCCAAGATGTCTTCTCGTCTTCCCTTGGACTGTTGTACACGTACAAGTTGTTCACAGTAAAGTGAGCACTTTTGAAAGCCCTCTCATTTGGAATAATAGTCAGTAAATATAATCTTATTTTAGTTTCAGACATTTACTCCCGAGTACGGTGGGATATAAACACCTTTTAGTACTTATGTGTGCAATATTTATTTAAAATAGTTTGTTTAAAGGATACAAAATGGCTTGAAGGGAAAAGTAACAACGCTCTATATTAGAATCAGTGGAAAATCACTGATTCGCAGCGAAATTTAACTACTTACTCTAACCAGTGGAACAATTTCAAGTATTGAATTAGTGACGTGAAACAATTTCACTGATTGAATAATTGACGGCCGACTGAAATGGCGAATCAAATATTGATTTCATTGCATGTAGCGAAATAATTACGTGAAATAAACATATTTACGATAGTTTACTATTTTCATTGTGCAATTTACCGTAGTTTAAACAGTAAAAAAAAAAAAAAATGTTGCAGCTGGCTGGGATTGAACTCGCGCACCTTACCTTACCTTACCGTCTGAGCTACCACGCCAAGTTGAAATCAAGGGAGGAAAGTGCATGTGTTATAATTTCGCTGCAAAATTGTGTGTTAGTTTTGAAGTTCTATGCTCGTACTTTTCGTGTTTGGTTTAATTAGTACCGTTACGATTGTGAAAGCGAATAATATATTCAGTGCGAGTCCTTTATTAAAAGAGGCCCCGTGGGACATGTGTGTAACGAAGCGAGGGAATGAAGAAATACAGTCCAGTGTGACCACAACATATAGAGTAAGGTGCTGGAAGTGTCCGACAAGTGATACGGTATAAAAAGTGTACTTTGTACAGTTTGAGGTCTGGTTAAGACAGGTTATATTGCATGTAAAGCTCCATTAGATTATGTGAATAAATTTGTCATTTGTTTACATGCTGTGTGGTCTCCATTTTTGTTTTCAACAGCGTTACCAATTTTATTTATAATTTTTACCTACCCCAAAGGAACATAAGTGTCGGTCACATGGTCAACAGTGATGCACTCAAATGGTTCACGGTCTGTCAGTTTGGCGCGGAATATGTCCCACGGGGCCTCTTTTAAAGGACTCATTCTGTATACGAACACTCTCTTCACCAAATTAAATACAGTTTGAAACTTCAAACAGAGCGCTGTGACAATTAGGCCTACGTGGAATCGAAATGAAAGACGTACAAACGGAATGAAAGGCAGTGTGTTCATATTCACTCGTAAAATGGCGTTTTGAAAGACGAAACCCATTTCAGAAAGTATTTCGTATTAGTTTTATTCGTTTATTCGTTGTTACTACACGTTATTTGACGGCCATTTTTAACGATGTCCGATGGCCATTTTACACGCATTTTCACTGATATGCCTACATAAGTCAAAAATAGAGACGAAGAGGGAGTAGCTGAGATGTTTCACTGATCCATCAGTAAAAAATAAACCACTGAGTAAACAGTGGAAAAAATGACAGATCAATCAGTGAAGGAAATATGGCATTTTTTTCACTGGTTCATCAGTTAAATTCACTGAAGTGACTGACGTATCGGCGAGATACGTTTTACTGATTGAAATAGTGAAGTTCTCACTGATTCAGATTTAAAGTGTAGGGCATCGAAAGTGCTCACTTTACCGTGAACAGCCTATACGAAGTGAAACCCAAATTCTAACGTATGTTAACTCGCAACGCATGTCTCTTTGTAGCAGTCTTAAAGTTAATTTCGTTCATCTACACACTTTTGTAACGTAACTAACTACATATAGCTTAATTTTGTGGCATATTAATCAGTTTTTCACATATGCCTAAAATGAATACTGGTCTATTAGCAGCAGGTAAACCAAAAGTAAAATGGAATTGAAGCATTAGTATAATGGTGAGATTTATTTTTTTCCTTAAGTAAGACTAACTGTGGCAAGCGCATTGAAGTACGTTCAGGGAATTTTACCAAAAACTTTAGAGAGGAAAAGAAATTTCTGATAGTACCATACTTCATTCGTAACTGTTGTGATATCGAGCTGTACCTCTTATACTAGAATTTAGTTCAGTTTCTTATTACTTACCCAAACGAACAGCGAGTAGATATTGCAGCATTACTCATTCAACGTTAGAGAATACGGGCTCACCTTCATAATAATTTTTTGAAATTCCAACTTTATTTCTAGATCCCACCAGAAATCAATAAAATGATTTCGCGTTTATTGTATGGAGTACTGATTGTTACTCATGGGTGTCAATGCGTTTGCTTATCAAGCCTTGGTAGGCGATTCGCTTAGTAAGCCCAGATGTTAAATTGTACAACTTTAATACACTTCCTGCTTGGATACTTTTTTTTTTATTGGAACCATGCTTGAATAGCTTAAGTAAATTATTCAGCGTGTACACGAAAACACTTCTTGATTTCCTTCATGCTTTACCATAAAGAGGGAACTGGCCAGAAATGCTGTCGGGATGAGAATGCTGGCATACCATGCAAGGTGATACAAGGGTCTCACGTTGTTCTCCCTCTGACGTTTATTAGAATGAAGTACGTTATTTTCTTACGTAAACTTTAAAAAATAATGGGAAAATTGCCTTATTCGCAAACTTGCGGGGAAACATAGTTTTCCTGACAGGCAAGGTAAAATTACCGCACTCTGGAGTAAAATTCACGTACATGGTAGTGGAAAATCCCATACACGGAAGGAAAAACTACCGTACAAAGCGTGCATATCCTCGGCATTCTCAACAGCTTATAAAAAGGGGGGAGGGGCGGAAGAAACAATCCTTTAGCACGCTTATATTCACTGATGCAGTTACGCTGTCGTCGTTGTAGGGGTCCATAGCTCAGGGGTAGGGTGGCCGACCTGTAGCCGGAGGGTCGCGGGCTCGCGCCCGGGTGCCCTCCGACACGGCAGATCTTCAGCTCGCTTGTCTCACTGGGAATCTGTCAGCAAGACGGCCTCGCTAGAGCTTCGTCAATATCAAATGTCATGACAATGTCAAATTAAGGAAAACGGGGGGGGGGGGGGGGAAATGGATAACGCATCGGCCTACTGTGATAGAGGTCCATGGTTCGCGCCCATCCATCAGCCAGGGGCGAGTGTTTTATTGTTAAGGTTTCGGTAACTATTCGTCATAGGATATAGGTAGTAAAAAAAATTAACAGTTTTCATACCTAAGGATGTTTTTAAATATAATTTTATTATAAAATGTAGGTAATTTTCCCTTTCTTGCATGGGATTATTTCCCCACTTTCGTCGGGTTCTTTTCCCGTACGGTTAGGGAATAGTACTTTACTTGATACGTAAATTTACTGTACATTTCAGATGTAACTTTACTTTACATGTAGAGGTAATCAGCTTCCATTACATGTAAGGGAATTTTTACCTCAATTCTTTTTACATCCTATTCGTAATATTACACGCACTGAGCAGAAGAAAAGAAGGGGAACACTAAGCAAAGGCCGTTCATAAAGAATATTGAATCCTGTAGGCTGTTCACTGTAAAGTGAACACTATTAAGGAACTGATTACTTTCTTATTTCAGCCATTTTTATCCTTTAACCAACTTTGTAAATAAATATTACCATGTAAGTAATAAACACAGTGTGTATATTCCACTGCACTCTGAAGTTCACGTCTGAGGCTAAAATAAAACATATTTATTGACTACTATTACACATTAGAAGTGCTTTCAAAAGTGCTCACTTTACCGTGTATAGCGTATATTAGAATTTGTCACGGTGTATGGCCTGTTATTATTTGGCATGTGACATTTCCCACCTTATTTGGAGTCCCATGTTTACTCATATACTCAAATCTCTATTAAAGTTTCCAACCACTGTAATGAGAATCGCTGTAAACTATCTTCGAAAGTCGCTGTAAACTGACGAATAAATTCAATCAACTAGAAACCATCACATGCTGTTTCGTTGGGATGATTCTTCTGCCAGTTAGATTTCATTCGAACATTTCCTTTCACCACATTAAAAATTTACAAATATACGGCGAGTTAGAAAAAAAATTAACCATTGTTCATTACGCTTGCAATTCTATTACTTATAAATATTGAAAAATAAGTTGTATTGTAAACGGCTTTTTAACGTCCCCTGGTTTTATGCTTGGAAGCTTAGCAGGGGGATGGCTTACAGACTAACTTGTAACCTAACGTAAATTAACACCCATGCCTTACCCGGGATTCGAACCTAGAGTCTCCAGTGCCCTAGATTGGTGGCGCACCAACCGACCGCACCACGGGAGGTCGGCTTGAAAGATAAAATTCTAGGATTACTTTAACTTTTTTCAGCATTGACTTTTTAATTTGTTCGAAGCTACAAACGTCTTCACCGTCCGTTATATATAGCCCATTCACGGTTTATTCGGACGTTTTAAACAGACCTTTGAAAAATATCACCAAGCATCAGGTATTTAGTTATTTTCCTAAATATGACACGTATCAAGCGTTTTATACCTCTGTAAACATAGAAGTATCTTATTTTTTCGTTAAATTGAAGATTTACCTATATTTTATTTATACATTATAATATTTATTTGATAAACACGAATTAAAACAGAAAAGATGTGTGTTTGTAGCGCGTAGTAATAAATAGTTCTCATGCAGAATAATATTATAACTGAGTGCGCATGAAAGCTGTGCGTCGTCCTCTGGTGTAATTTTCCAGGCTTAGCTTGCACGAGGCGGAGGAATATCCTGGAAGTAGAACTTTAACAGGGCCTCGGAATAGTGTTGAAGTAACTGTGAATGGATTATACCATATATCTCGGGTTTACGCGAAATATTTGCAGGCTCACCGCAGATGGTTCACAGTGTCGATGAAACTGACTGTACGTCGAAGCCACACAAGCGGCCGTCGTCCTGGTGCAGTGATGTGGGCGGTGCCGCCCCCCCCCCCCCTTGCACCGGAATGCATCGGACGTACAGTATATCCCACTTAAAAGTGGCCCGGTTGCGAACGTACGTGAACGGAGAAAAAAAAGAAAATGTAAACCGCGAGAGATATCAATCGTAATATTTCTTCGTATAGGTTGCTCACGATAAAGTGAGCACTGCTGAAATCAACTTTTGGAAAATGTCGCTAACCCACTTGCATGTATTTTGACGTCCACACTGGCCCACGAGCGTGCAGTAAAGTTGGCAACGACAGAAATAAAGTAATTCCATGTCTTAACGCCGAATTAAAAGTTTTACGTAAACGTTTGTGGATATAGAAATTATTTTATTTTGCTTTCTACCTTTTTAATGCATATCAATAGTAAAGGTTAGCTGGTTTGTAAAGTGTTTATTTTTCTAATAATTTCACAGTTTTACACGGCCGACGCACGAATAAAGTGATGAGGCTCATGTCAATGTTCTTTTTACATGTTGTGGAAAAATACACAGCGTGCGTACAAGACGATCCTAAGCAGGGATTTCATAAATGGTCGATTATCCCGTGAACAGCATATAACTATATACATGTTACCATGGACGCTGGCTTACAGGCTTAAAGTTAAAGCAGCAACGAACTAAGAATAATAGTTTTAAGTATTGACTTTTAGATTTAAATTCATTCGGTGAAACTAGTTACAGGGATTTTGCTTTACACACATTATAGTACCAATCGGCATATAAGTAACACATCTACGTTCCTGCCAATTTTCACGTTTTCACTTGTCTGACGCATACATAAAGTAGACCCATGACAATGTAAATTTTGTATACAGCGGAAGGACAAAAATTATGAGAAAATTGTGTAGTAAGAAGAGCGTGCGGAAGTGCTCAGTTAACCGCGAACAGCCTGTACATAGAATTTCAGTGTCTCCGATAATCATAATTTTGCATGTTTGTAGCGTTACTTCTATGTGGAAGATACTGCAGCCGGCCCGTCCTAGTAGATGTAGCTGATGAGTTCGGGGCCACGCCGTAGTTAGACGAAGCCCGGCTGAAAACAAGCTGGCCGTTGACTTTAGTGAAGGGTGGGGGAGAAGTTGAAGAATTATGCAAAGGGTACTACGCTGTGTGTGTGTGTGTGACAAGGGTTGAGAAAGTGGTCGCGTGTGTGCTACCACATAAAAGCTTGCTACGGACTGTAGTGGAGAGTAGAGAGATATGAGCAGTTTTTAAGGGGAATGGTGCACGGACGCAGTATATTTAACCGATTTTCGATATAAGTCGTTTTCCAAAGTGTTTATCGAAATTTTTGGCTCGGTAAGACATAAATAATAATTCTCAGCACTTTTTTTCGTTGTTGGATTTCCACTGCTTTCGTTATTTTCAGAACGCTGACGGAAGAAAACAAGGATTTTTTTTTTCTTATCTTCAATCAGAGCTCCGCGAATAACAAAAGCAAATAATTTTTAACCATGTATTAAGGTGTTCAAAATTGTTATTTACGTCTTGTCGAACCAAAAATTTCAAAAATCCTCTGTAAAACATTTTGTCACAAAAATATATAAATACGCAATTTTCGTGCACCAATCCCCTTAACATTGAGGTCTTGAGAGCCGATGAAGGTGAAGTGAGGTGAGTATGGAGCAATGCAACGCAGGGCAAGGGTGGGGGGAAACTGCAGATCCCAGAGAAAACCCCCCGACCAGCGGCACTGCCTGGAATCGAACCAGATTTACATAGGTGGGATGCGAGTAGTCTGGTCATGACACTACCGCGGCCCCTATAGCCCATTCTCGGTTTCTTCGGCCTTTTTGAATGAAACCTTTGAAAAATCTCCCCACGTATGACGTGTTTAGTTATTTCCTAAATATGCCCTCTATCACAAGCGTTTTATACTTGTGTTCATAGAAGTTACTTTTTTTTTTCTGTTAAATTGAAATGATATTAATATTTTATCTATAAATTATATTTCATTTATAAATAATTGGAATAAAAATCAGGGAGAAACCAGGTATGTTGGTAGCGCCTAGTGAGAAACAGTCCTTCTACAAAATACTGTTACAACTGAGTGCACACGCATGTGGTGCTTTGTCCCCCTGGTGTAATTCTCCAGGGTTATTTACGCTTAGTTTGTACGAGGCGGAGGAACATCCTGGAAGTAGAACTTTAGCAGGGTTTCGTAAAAGGCTGAAGTAACCGTGAATGGACTATACGAGCTGTAGCGCGCTGGCACAGAGTAAATAAGTACACAGAGGCTAAATGGCGTAGTAGTTGTTTTGATGTGGGATTGCTTATGCTTTGATTGGCTGCACGAGGCTCTAGGTACGAGTCTTGTCTGGTCGGCTACTGCCAGCAACGAGAAGTTTGCTATAATCCATTCACGATTACTTCGCACTTTTCTGAATCCCTGCTAAAGATCCACTTGCAAGATATTCCTCCGCCTCGTGCTAACTAAGCTGAACTACGTCTGGGAAATTACACTAAAGGACAACACACACAAATTCGTGCGCACTCACTTGTAATAATAATTAGCACGAGAACTAATTTCATGCTAGGCGCTACCAACACAGATGTTTTCTCACTGATTTTATTCATATTAATCATAAATGAATTATTATAATTTATATATGAAATATAGGGAAAAATTCAATTTATCGAAAAATATAACAATTTTATGATAACAGAGGTATAAAACACTTTTGATGCGCGGCATATTTAGGGAATAACTAAACACGTCATACATGGGGAGATTTTTCAAAGGTTTGTTTTAAGAAGTGTGAAGAAACAGCGAATAGACTATATTTGTTGAGCTTACGGCTGGCCAGTAGGTTACTAGGCACTGATTGGCAAACAATGTTTCAACATTTTAATGGCCAGTGACGCAATTTTGCTGTTGTGTTCTCTGTAGCAGTATGCAATTAGTAAATGTGCGGTTTGTTTCCCCCTTCAGAGGTTGATTTCAAACGTGCTTACTTTATCGCGAACAGACTATACGTAGTCGTCAGACATCTTCAATTATCAGAATCTCTCATTCTCTTGTGCACCGTTTCTAGAGCTGCTTTTTTACGGGGAACACTCCGTAAACGGCGCGTCCTAGTAGAAGCAGACGGTGAGTTCGGGACCACGCCACGCCAAGGCACGGCGAAGCCCCTCCGCAAACCAGCCTGTATTTCAGCGACGGAGGGAGGGTAGAGGCTGAAGGACTCTGCAAGGGTCACCGTGCCCCAGGGTGTCAACGGAGGGGGGCGAGGAAGTGGTCGCATGTGCGCTGGCGCCTGAAGCCCTTGCGTACGCCGCTCGCTGTTAGTGTGCCGAGGGGTTGTTTCGAAACGGCGGACGGCCGCAGAAGCACAAGGGATGACGTGGAGCGCGAGAGTGGCCGGAGTTTCAGAAGCTGTGGGGTTAGTGAAGGGTTGGGGGGGGGGGGGGTTTGGATGTGGGACGCCACCCCGTCGTGATACTAATTACAGCTCCGCGTGTGGTTTCCAGCAGTTTGGAGAGCAGTCGGTTTGTCCGCTGTCCTGCTCGTGTTTTGTTACAGCGTGTTGTTGCGGAGCCGTTTTGAAATGCTCCTGCACCCTCGCGAGCGCAAAAATTTACCCTACTCTGAAAAATAACAACGCATTTATACACTCTCTTGAAGTACTTTAAATTAAATAAATTCATGGAATATCATGACCTACAATTTCGTGTTCTTGACAAACTTTAATCACAGATTCTTAAAATTTGGAAAAATATGCACACAACTCGTAAGACTGCGTATAGTATTGCCGGTAGTATTTAAGCCGCATGTGTTTCTCAAACAACTTTCGGCGCTACGACTGAAATAAACACTTCGAGTAAGAAATTTTTGTTTGTTTTTACGTAAAATGTCTACAGTTATGACATCAGCTTCCTTTACTGCTACGCAGCAGGTCTTGTCTACAATTAAATATTTATGATGGTATTTGTTGCACTTAAAATTTCTCTATTTAATTTACTTGAGGAGCATTCTCCAAAGTAATTTTATATCTAGTTTATTCAGCAGAGAACAATAAAAACTACCCATAAAAGTAATTTTAGAACATTCAGAAAATAAAAGATTATATATCGTAAATTATTTCATAAATGAATGCATTTTAAATCATTTTACACGGGCTAGGTTTCTGCATAGTAGTATAAAATCATCTCACTCACACTGGCTTGGTGCGTAACTAGGTAACTGAGCAGAGGTAAAATTTGTTGTTTAAAACTAATTTTTAATCAATTTTTTTTTTACTTTAATACGCCCTTGAAATAAAAGAATATTATCAATATTAAAATAATAAAACAGTCGTTCAGTATATCACACTATGTAATACGTCATACTTGGTCTTGGATTTTTCTACCGAGGAGGTCGGAATTGTGATCGCTGGTACCCAGTCCCTGCATTACTGTTTTGTGAGCACTAATTAGCCGACTGGTTCGGAGCCCACTTTAATCGTGTCTCGTTGTATTAAACCATTCTGCCCATAGCCTTGCGACATAACAACCTTAAGTTAAATTTGGCCCTAATCATAAGACTCTTGAGTTATCAATAAACGCAACGACATACAGAACTGGCATTCTCAAGCTGCATTTTAAATCATTCCACAAGACTAGTACCCAAAAGTTTGGCAATAACAATAAGTTACTTATCTGCTCTCTAGCAGGCTATGGCAGCACGGCTCTGCTCGACGATCATTTTGTCTCGATAGAAAAAAAAAAAACTTGTCATTTATAATCCATTCACGGTTACTTCACACTTTTCCGAAGCCCAGCTAAAGTTATACTTTCAGGATATCTCTCCGCCTCGTGCAAACTAAGCTGAACCAAGTCTAGAAAATTTCACCAAAAGGACAACGCACCGAATATATGCGCACTCAGTTGTAATAATAATTGCATGGGAACTATTTTATTACTAGGTGCTACCCACACACATGTTTTCTCGCTGTTTTTATTCAAATTTTTTATACATGAAAAATTATAATTTACAAATAAAATAGAGGTCAAACTTCAATTTAACAAAAATAAGATACTTTTATGTTAACAGAGTTATAAGAGACTTGTGATACATGGCGTGTTTAGGAAATAACAAAACTCGTCTTACGTAGGGGGATTTTCCAAAGGTTTGATTCAAAAAGTGTGAAGAAACCACGTATACACTATGCCTCTTATTTACTTGTTGTGCACTATTTGTCACATCGCCCTAATATTCTTTTATAGGCTGTTCACGGTAAAGTGAGCACTTTTTAAGGCCCTTATAAATTTTCCTTTTTAACCAATTTCCATCTTCCTGCTGCTTTTTAATATATCTTTCAGACCCACTTTAATTAACCTTTTCAAGTGTTGCAAACAATGAATTTTATTATGTGTGCTGTACTTAAGTCGACACAACACATGTTTCGTTGTGACAGCCAATGAACTGTAGGCTATATGCTCGGCTACGGTAATATGAACCAATTATGACCTACTCCAGTAAGAAGGTATGTGAATCAATTACCTACAGGTAAGATCATTGGTCATTCAGCTTCGCAGTGTGCAGTACAGACCAAAAATTACCTACACGTGCGTAATGTACACACTTGTGTACACTGGGTCTGAAAGAGATATAAACATTGATTGCAATGTGACCAATAAACACAGTGTATACATTTCACCACCATCAAAATTTAATGCATGAGGCTGCAATAATATATATTTATTAGCGGTTAACGCCTGTTGGGAGGGCCTTAAAAAGTGTTCACTTTATCGTGAACAGCCTATACTAACGTTTATGTTCTTTCGTTCTGGCCTAAAAAAAAGTCGCTGCTCTGGTATTGAAACCTTGCGTTTCCTACATGGTAACTGTCCTGTGTCACATAATGCGCCCCTGTGCTATTATGAATAGAACATAGGCTTAACAGCGAAAGGTGGGGAATAAGCGGCAGACAATACATCCTACCACGTGAAACTTATTTAATTACGCTTATTTTCCTAGTACTCGCCACTTTCTATTAAGGTTGAAGTAAAGCAACTGCCTATGGAACACTACACCCGACTATACAACACGAAGACCTCATAAAAAAAAGTAGTACAGACGCCATAAAAATTGTCAGAAAATTGCGATTTATGCTGTATATGAAGGAAGAATGTATACATATTCCAACAACATAGAATATTTTACTAAAATATACTTACTAAAATATACTTACTAAATATAAAAAATGTCGATTAAAATAATCTGTATTTTTAACCAAATTTAAGCGCATTTCCATTCCGGATGCTTCAGAACGCAGAATTTGCAAGAAAATCTTAGTCATGGAATATAGTCATAATGTTTACTATTATTTTGTGCAAGAAAATTGTAATAAGTAGGAAATAATTTTTATGCGCGTCAATTTGTCAAACATCTATGGTTCAGGCTGATGTAAATAAAGTTAATTATAAAACTGATATGGTACATTATTGCTATGATTTTATTACACATGATCACAGTAAATGTTATGACGATCTTTCTTGAAGAAGATTTTCTTGCAAATTCTGCGTTCTGAAGCCAGGCTCATAAAATTGAATTTACAAGCATAATTTCTTGCTCCAGAAATGTAACTATAATCCCTAGGGCCATTTATAGATATAGTGATTAGCTAAATAAAAAATAATATTTACACCATAGTGCTTTATTTTAATCAAATGTAGTTTATAACAGGGGAATAAAAGATTTAGTGTTAAGTATTAACATAAATAGTTAATTTCTTCAAATTTATAAAAATGTATTACTACGAAATTATTCATTTTCGTCTGCATCCTTATAAACATCATCTCCATTTCTAATTCGTTAAATACGAAACTAACTATTCTGGCACTCGTGAACTTCTTGCAGGCTTGGAGGCAAAGTCCTTGCAACAGAAGCTACACCGATATGCCACTGCAGGTTCCGTAGAAGAATACATAAGCTGTTTCAGATGGTTCGGCTGTCGTCAGGTCGGAAGGAGCAGGATCCATGGATGAAGATGTCTTCGTGGAAATAGATGTTGCTCCTGGTTATGTGCTAGGTTCGTCGTTTTCATACTGGTCGCAGCAGATTTTGGTAGTGGAGCCGACGGAGGCCGCAAGAACTCTCTGTTGCTGATCCGGCACCGAGTAATCGACGAGCCTGCAGTTTAACTTTGCATGACTTTACATGTTTACGGTAAATATCGTTGCCATAGAAAAGGGACCCACACCGTAAGCACATATATTTAATGTGGTTAGGATTGTTCGTACATCAACGATATTCATGGTGCCGTGCTGTGTATTGGTGAGAAAAAAAAACCTTGTCGCAGTAGCCGCACGGATAAGTTTTCTCTGGTGGTGGCGATATAGACGACGTCCCGAACTCTGCAGGAGACAGGTCAACCTAAGTACTGGATAGTACAGTCGAAGAAACAGATGTTGCATTAAGAAATGGTGCTGTCAGTTCTTCCGAAGTTGCAGTTGACCCTACTGAAGACGTCTCACCCAAAGAAGTCGATGACGCTGTCGACGTCATGCCTGAAGATGCCGATGGTGGTGCTGCTGCTGCTCGTGTCCCATTTGAAGAACTTGATGGTTCTTCTGCTAGACCGACAACCGACGTCTCCATAATATCTATGCCAGGTACCGTCACCTGCTGCGACGATCTGCCACTCACCAAGACCTCTATCAAACTAAGCTCCATAAAATGAACCCATGTCCATGACGTCATGGAAATACCGTGGTGCATTGTGGGAGACGAAGGCACATTCATCGCTGCACCTGGTGATGAGTTGACGAGACCAGCATTCGTTCTCGTCGTAGGCATTGACACTGTGGAGAGACATAGGTACGAAACGATGTTAGCGTTGTTCGCACCGACGACGGAAGTTGCAGCAAAACGCAGATATAATCTTCCCATCACTGTGGGAGACTTAGTCATAACTATCGCCGATCCGTAGGCTTCTCACATGCCTAGGGCCCTTTGCATTAAACACTTTGTGAAAACCGAATGTAAATTGTGATACTGCAAATTGGGGAGACTATTTAATGCGCGTAACCTAAATCGATGATGGGTGAACCGATCCCACTTGTTCTCAGCCGCAGATGCTCCTCCAAATCAAGTGCCCAGCCAGAGCTCTTCAATATCATTTCTTCCTCATCAGCATTCAAGACCTCACTGTTACGAGCCGCCCAAATCCCTCCACCCCACTTGTGTAAAACAGTGGTGTCAACTATAGCGACAATGCTGTAGCTTTACTGATCAGATTGCTTTATTAATGCCCTCAAGTAACCCCTTAAAATTCTGATAAAAAAGAACACACGAAGCCTGTTTATGCTATGCCCACCGCCGGATGTGACATTAATGCGTTATTTTTTTCTTTTTATTGGGGAGGACCTTACAGTCTGTTTGCGGTTTCGTCACACATAAAAAAATCTTTTCAAAAACCACCCTATGCATGACGCGTTCGGTCGTTTCCTGAATATGTAACGTAACACAAACGTTTTATACTTATGTTAGCATAAAAGTAGGCCTATCTTTTTTTAACTAATACGAATAAAAATAGAGGGGAAAATATGTGTCGGTAACGCCTAGTCAGAAATAGTTCTTGTGCGAAATAGTATTAAATTAAACGGAGTGCGCACGAATGCGGTACGTTGTCGCTTTGGTGTATTTTTCTAGACTAGTGAGTGGGTGAAGAGATTTAGGCGGCTCTTAACAGCGAGGTCTTGAGAGCCGATGACGGTGATAGAAGCGAATATGGTGCGGCGGGGGAAACGGGAGATCCCAGAGAAAACCCGCCGACCAACGGCATCGTCCGGCACTATTCCCACTTGCGAAAATCCGGCGACCCGACCGGGGATTGAGCCAGGTTCGCCTTGGTGGGAGGCGGGCCTGCAAATCGCTCAGCCACAGTGGCCTCTTCAAGACTAGGTTAAGCTTTGTTTGCACGAGGCAAAGGAATATCCGGGAAGTATGACTTTAGCAGGGCTTTAGAAAAGTCGGGAGAAACCGCGGGAATGGACTATACCGACCGAGGCGGTGGTGACACGTGATCGATCGGAGGGGTTGAAAGTTTATCTTGGTGCTGTCGCTGCCTTGTGTACCGTTTGTCGTGCTGGGGTAGGCCCGGGGTGGGGGGTGTCGACTGGAACTTGTTGCTCGACAAGGTGTGTTTGGTGTAAGGGAGGGGTAGAGAGAGAGAGAGTGAGAGAGAGGGCGACCTCCTGCCGGAACTTTGCTGTGGAACTCCCCCCTCCGCAATCTCCGCGCGCATATTAGCCGGGCCATAGATGTCCCTGACAACTTGTCGCCCTAGGAGTCTTCGTGGAATGTCCCGACAATTAGGCAACGACCACCTGGGTCGCACTTGCATGTGCTTCAACTGCGTTGCAGTTTGGAGTCCTGTTTTTTTTCTTGATGGAACTATTAATGGGACTATGTAGCTGCGCGTCCATGGTCAAGAAGCGAGGGAGCGATACGGGCGACAGTTACATTCACGCCTAGCGCTTCATCGCTCCTACGCGCAAGGCGTGCAGTGTTTCCGTCGTGACGCTGTACTGTGCAAATTATATTTGTAATACATGGGTTTTATTACAAGCTATGAAAGGCCACAGATTAAACTATGTCCGTATATGTGTAGTATTCTCTTGCCGTTAAAGGAAACTGCATAGGCAAGTTTTATAAAATGTGATATTTAAACATTTTCACGATCTTTTTTTCCACAAGAATACACTTAATATGACAAAAAAAAAAAAAAAAAACCATAGATAATTTTTTTTTTTTTATTTTTTTCTGACAAAAAGTCATATTTCCAGAAATTTTATTTATCGAGATACGCGTGTACGCGTAAACAACGATTTCACAGAAAACGTTTCAGTATATGGACTCTTGAAGTCCTGTTTTTTTTTTTTTTTTTACGAATCTCTTAAACATGCCATTAGTGTGTTTACCTAAAAAAAAAATACATCATACTACCAGACGAGGAGAGAATGGTCCTTTAAAGCTCTCATGCATGCTGTAAATATTCTTTTTGAGTCCTCCAATAATATAGTTTAAAACGTCTTTTCCAGACTACCATATCTTAAAACATACTATAATAAATTCACGGCTACTTCCACACTTTTCTGAAGCCCTGCTGAAGTTCTAATTCCAGGATATTCCTCCACCTCGAGCAAACTAAGCTTAATAAAGTCTGGAAAATTACACCAAAGGACAACGCAATGAATTCGTGCGCACTCGGTTATAATTATATTTTGCTTGAAAACTATCTGTTATAGGCTGTTCACGGTAAGTGAGCAGTTTTGAAAGCCCTCTCACGTGGAATAACAGCCAATAAATGTATTTTGTTTTAGGTTTAGACATTAAATTACAAGTGTGTTTATTATCTACATGGAAATATCTAGTTCAAATGTTGGTTACAGGATAAATCATGGCTGAAAGTAAAAAGTTACTAAAGTGCTCACTTTACCGCGAACAGCCTATACTAGGCGCTAACAACACACGCGTTTTCTAACTCTTTTTATTCGTATTTAATTTCAATTAATTTCATAGGTAAAACTTCGATTTTATGAAAATAAGATACTTTCGTTACTTTAATGGCAACAAGAGGGAACCCTGACTTTTGCTCTTGGGAAAATGGCGGACATCGCCCTTGGGTGGTGTCTCTTCAGAAGCGCTCCTATTTAACCCTACTTTTCCAGTCCGCGCCACTCGATGTTCATATGACCTTACAGCCGTCGGTTCTGAAGACCTCAGCTGTTGAAACCGCCGTCTCGCAGTATCTCGATTTTACGCACTTACTTGCCAAGTTTTAAAGGCAGACTTTTTTTTTTTTAAATGAAATATAATATTGAACTATTTCACTGTGCAAACAGTGTGATAAATGCGAAGTGTAATGTTTCAGTCCGACAGATTGCAGTGGTACTTGATTTCGACATGATATTGCAGGTGAACTGCATGACACAGTGTGTTATCGTGTGTTACAACGCTTGATAAGTCCGGATAAAGTTTGTTCACGATCAAGTGAGCACTTTTGAAATCAACTTTTAAAAAAGTCACTGTCCCTGCCTGCATATATTTTAATGGGCACAGTGAGTGACATGCGCCCAGTAAAGCTGCTAACGATGGATGTAAAGCAGTTCTATATCATAACGTCGTATAGGGAGTGTTAGGTAACCATTTCTGATAACTTAAATTATTTCTTTCTGTTTTTATTAATACATCGAAGTATAAAAATGACCCAATTAGTAAAGTATTAATTTTTCTAATTTTTTTCACAGTTTCAGTAACCAATGCATGAATTAAGTGATGAGGTCCATGGTAATGTTAATCTTGCATAAGGCGGAAGAACACACAACATGCATACAAGTAGATCTTAAGCAGAGCTTTCAAAAGTGCTCATTTTCCCGTAAACAGCCTATAGAAAAGATATGTACGTCTTGTAGCCTAAATGGATTATTAAACCCGTTATTCATCCTCGAATATGAGAAAATTACAGGCTTGTCGTTAAAAATATGGGAAACTATAAATGAAAAAGAAAAGGTATTCGCGTACTATTGCATCACATGACTACCATAAATCTCTGAGCAGGTGATTGTAAATTACATCTTCAGTGAAGAATATCATATCATATCGCAGTAAATGCTCTGGCCTTGTGTGTTTGCTAATACTGTATTTCTAGATGTATTATTAATCAACCATGTCCAAATGAACAAAAAAAAAGGCCACCTTGTTATAACACACTTAACTTGCTCCGTTTGAGAAAAAAGAGCTCTCATAATTAAAGGTGGAGGTCGCGGATTAATAGTGGTACTTATAAAAGTAGCATACATGGTAATTAATATTTCGTCCCGTATATTTAGCCAATTTTCAGTGCTAAATATTTACGGGTATCTAAACGTACAAACCTCTATTTTGTTTCCGACTAGGAATAATATCTTACTTGTGAAAATCTAATTCCTTTCGTCTCCAGCAATTTTCGATATTTTTAACTATACTTTATTGTTATTTCCCCATTTTAAAAGTGGACAACGCCGTTAATAATCGCTCTAGGCCACAAGACATACATATATATTCTACCCTTCGTATGGAATCGCCATTCAGGTGTTGTAAAGGCTGTTCACGATAAAGAGAACACTATTGAAATCAACCTTAGAAAAAAAGTCACTGCCCCTACCCTCATATATTTTAACGGGCGCCCTGAGTGATATGCGCCCAGTAAAGTTGGTAACGATGGAGGGAAAGTAGTTCCAAGTCAAATAAAAAGGTGTTAGGTTACCATTTGTTATAAATTATATTATATCTTTCGCTTTAGTTTTTTAATTGCATTGAAGTGTAAAGATGAGCAAATTTGAAAAATGTTTCCTTTTCTAATATTTTCACAGTTTCACTTGACCGACGCATTAATAAAGTGACGAGGCCCTGGCAATGTTAATTTTACATAAGGCGGAAGAATACACAACGTGCATACAATTAGATCATAACCAGGGCTTTCAAAAGTGCTAAATTCGCCGTAAATAGCCAATAATACTGAGACTACGCCGTAGATATACTTTCATTGCACAAAAGCGTGGAAAGGTAGTATCTCAAGCGCGTTTCATTTCGTAGTCGGATGAGGCACGAATCGTAGTCTTGGGACTGGGAAACCGGTGTGCTAGGAGATTGACAGATGAAAGCCTCGAAGGGATTTTGTGCGCGCAGGAAGGCTATTCATCCTGATCTTGATGTTCCAGCTGTGCTTGGCAGAATTGGAAGTTCCCTTTCAAACGTACCTGCCAACTTCGAAAGCGCTGCTGTCCCGGAGCGAACGGTAGCCACAGTGGTCCCGAAATGAATTTAAAACTATGTATCGCTTCACCACATGCAAACATAAACATACACTGTAAAGAAATATTTTATTTTGCTTTTGCACGAAATATGTTTGGCAGCAGTGTCACCACTGAGATCACTGTAATTTTACACCTACATGTGTAAATGATTTTACTCTACGTCCAAGTAAATTTAGCCTACGAATTAGTAAATTAACGTACTTTGTAGAACTATAATTACATATAGTGGTGTAAAATTACTATGTCTATGGAGCAGAAAATAAACTGCAACATTCGTGTATTTTCTCTCCGCGGCAAGTAAATTTACATAGACATCGCAATTGTAATTTCACAACTGTGAATATGTATTTTCTCACTAACAAAAAAGCAAAACCGCAGATTCGCGGAAGTTGTAATTACACAATTTCTGTACATTTTTCACTAAGCAATTTTACCGCCAGCATGAGTTCTTTTACAACTGAGTCATGTTAATTCACATACTCCATTTTGTTACTTGGTAGTTTAACAGAGTTACAAAATGTTTTCTCCAAAATTTGGGTAACAACTGACTTCATATATAGAACATGTAAGTATATACAGAAGCCAGCATATTCCATCAGCGAGAGTTAACGTTTCCTTGTTGAACTCACAAAAGGAGTTCGAAGTAGTTCTACTCCCTACCGCTAGATCGCATGTTTTAAACAAATACTTGTAGTTATATTCGAATTCACAACAACATTAGTGTAAAATTACAAATAATGTACTGGTTTTAGCAAATTACACATTAAAATGTGAAATTACCGAAAATTAGCATGTTTAAATATACACTCGCAGACAGATACTCCAGAATGTAATGAAAATTTACATACACACAGTCTTTGTAAAGTTACACAATTGGAGATGTATAACTATACTGCCAGTGGCTGACATTGGGTGTTCGTACGATGACTATGTAGCAGCAAAAAATCATAACTTAAGGTTTTAATACAATGAGGGCGTGTATTTTTACATATACTTCAAAATGTGTAGATTAACCACAACATTGTGTTTGTTAAGCCCTACATTCATGTATTTTTTCCCAAAAGGTATATAAGAGGCCGCGGTGACTAAGCGGTTAGCCTGCTTGCCTCCTTCCAAGGCGATCCGGGTTCAATCCCCGGCTGGGTCATTCCAGATTTTCGCATGAAGAATCGTTTCGAACAATGCCGTTCGTATGTGGGTTTTCTCGGGGATCTCCTGTTTCCCCCGCCCCCTATTACGGTGCTGCTCCACACACGCCTCAATCACCCTCAACGGCTCTGAAGACCCCGATGTTAAGAGCCGTCCAAATCTTTTCACTCGCTCACCCAAAGGCATGTAGTACTCACTGGATTATTAAGAACATATTTGTTTTTATAAATCACACATAGAAAATGTAAAATTATCACAATTTTGTATGTGTATATTTACAATTTTTTTTTTTATAATGTAGGAGTTTTTATCATTTTTCCCTGCCAGACTGGTGAACATTTTCAATCCAATACCAATGCATTATATAAGTTTCTGAATACTAGTTGACTGTCGTTCGTTTCGAATTAATTTTAGCACGAAAAATATCTGCATGTTTTATTCCTTTTAACGCCGATTCAGGCAGGTGTGATGTGTTCGGCCAGCGCGCTATTGCCAGTGACATTATTTCATTTAGCCTGTCTGAAGCAAAGTGCGGTCGATAGCGTGTATGGAAGCTGTCAACTAAACGTACATAAAAATGTTATTTTTTTTTTTGCTACAAACTGCAATATTAATTAAACGCTGAACCAGAGCTACATTAATCTCGACTGTAGGCTATTCATGGTAAAATTAGCACTTTTAAAGCCCTGCTAATGTCTACTTGATTGCACGTTGTGTATTCTCCCGCCTTATGTGGGATTAACATTGTCATGGACCTCATCCCTTTATTCATGCGTCGGTCAAGTGAAACTGTGAGATTATTAGAAAAGTAAATATTTTACAAATTTGCTCGTTTTAAAACTTCGATGCATTAAAAAAAAAAAAAACTGAAATAAATAATTAAAATTTATCACAAATGGTTACCTAAAACATTTTATTCGACGTTAAGATACGGAACTACTTCCCATCCATCGTTACCAACTTGACTGGGCACATGTCACTCAGTGTGCCAGTTAAAATATATCTCGGTACGGGCAGTGACTTTTTTCTATGGTTGCTTTCAAAAGTGCTCAATTTATCGTGAACAGACTTTAGAATGGGGTACATGCGCTGTAAAAAAAAATTGTAATTTTTATCGAGAAATTCTTTGTAATTTTATTAATGCTTGTTACAGTACAAAGATTTCTCTTGTAAAATTACAAAATTTGTAAAACTGCAAGGTCCGAGTTTGTAATAGACTTCAAGAAATGTCTGTATTCTACTGACCCGTGTCCAAGAGCTTCAGCAAAATGGCGGAAATTCATCAACTTAAAAACCGTATATAGCTGTTTGTGCAAAACCTATGGGTGATGTAAAGCGTAGCTGCGTGCAAGAAGAAATATATTGCAAGTTTGAATAACCTAGAACACTTAAAAATAACTTTAACAATCATTAAAAAAAACTATTTCAATGAAACGTTCCCGTATTACTCATTAACCGTTACTGTTTCCTAGCTACACAGAACCTTAAACCGGCTGTCAAGACCTCGCTGTTAAGAACAGTAGAAATATCTCAACTCAATAACAGAACTCTTAAAATTAAATAAATTTATTCTTTTTAATCAAATTACTTTCTTAGTATTCTGTAGGTCCTTGCAAGTTAATATAAAAGTAAGTGCTATGCTCGTAAGTTAAGTTGGTTATGTGGATAAGGGTGTGGAATATAGATACAAGGGGCGCGGGTTCTATTCCCCGTACTAACGAATGGTAAGATTTTTTTTTTTTTCGTGAACTATAATTTGAAAATTTTTTTGTTCTCTCTTATTAATTCGTTACATTTGTTTACTAGGAGAAAAGAAATAATTCTATGTTCAATTTTCAATAATGTATGTTTTAATACAAGGATATAGTTTGTAATATTGCAAATATATATTTTGCGGATTTTACAAGGAAACTCTTTGTAGATTTGCAAAGGATTTTCTTGGCAACTGGGTTTCCAAGGATTTTCCTTGTAAAAGTACAAACAATTTTATAGAGTGCATTGCCGCACAAATAGCTTACGTGAATTTTAATTTTTTTTTAAATTTTTGTGCGAGGAATTCTTCGGAAACAAGTTGCCAAAAATATTTTTGTAACAGTAAAAATAAATTACAGTAAACTTCACAAAACCTTAGTGTGGAATACGTAACAGTAGTGTTAAATTTTAATAAACGAGTGTTAAAAAAAATTGAAATACTTAAGCAATTTTGTGTGTTTACTGAATTAACGTGTTTTGTAAATGTACAAAAATTCAGCTGAATAGTTAAAAGAAAATGTTAGGTTACCAGTTTTTATTATAATAAAAAACAATGGTTTGAGACAAGTACAGAAATAGTGTACCGTGTGTAGAGTAGAGTTTGCGAACTCTGCAGGTTACAGGCTAGGCACTCTGTATGACGTCATAGTCTTGTGCGATAAGAAGTATTCCCATGTAGAGGAAAAAAGTGAAAAAATATCTTTGAAATAAAGATTTCTTATCTTGAATTTGTGCTTTTCAAAAAATAGTATTTACTTCAACAAGGAGGAGTTGAACCAGTAGTCAAAACGCCTTTTTGATTCATCCATTACATAACCCTATGAAAATTAAATAAATGTTCAAGGACACATGTATATCTTCCCATTTATCCAACGTCTATGAAACACAGAAACACGTTTTAAAAGCTATTAATTTAAAAAGTACTCTCTTAATGAGGAATTGACGCATAACTAACTTGCCTCATAAATCTTAGTTGCAGCAAACAAATTAGAACACCGCAATAATTTGGTTTCAACAACGAAATATTTCATTGCCACTATACAAAACAATGAATTTGGTTGCGCCAAAACTAACTTTGTTTGATTGAAGAAAAACTTTTTCTCAGTTCAGGTTGTGGCAAAGATTCCGTGAAACCCAAGATGGCGGCGGCAGGTACTGATGCCCCGTTAAGGTTTTGCTTCGACGGTTGGCTGTCTTTTCGGAGTTAAAATTGCATTGCTTCGTGTTTGCGTCGAGAGCAGGGGCGTCGCTTGGTATCACGTGATCACATTCGAAGTAATCTCGACTTAAAATCTCGCTTGCGGCCTTACGCACTTCTAAAAGCACCGCTTAGTTTCTACTTTCTGTCCGTTATGTATACTTTCGCCCTATAAAGGAAATAATTTTGTAGTGGATCTACTGATTGGTGCACGTACGTCGATTAAGATCGACAAGTACTGCTGCAGCCAATATCATGCAAGCTTTTGTTACGTACTGTCCCAAAGAACGTGAAGTTGAATTACAATGCTTTCGTAAATCAGCCGCTAGAACTGCAAAATGCATATTTGTCACGTATGACTGGAATATAGTGCATACATACGTTTTTGTTTAACCGATAAGTAGGCTAAACCTTACCCGACTGTCCGTCGTTCACTTGTAGAGGCGAATTTTTGGTCATTGCACACCAGCATGATGTCGAGCAGACAGCACATGAATAAGCTGCTATCCACGAAGAATTCTGAAACACTGGAAATATTTCTATGCACAAGAACAAAATAGATCAAACATTATGTAAGTTGATTATGTGGGCTCAGAAAATGTCTATGTTTTCGCCGTTTTTGTTTCGATTTGCTTTACACACTGGCAGTGATATACTTGAATTGCCCCCCCCCCCCTTTTTCCCCTCATTATTCATCTTATCACAACTAATAATTCGTAAAAAATATTGATGTTCGTGATATCATTACACAGTATTTTGCAGTTTGATAAGATGTAATGTAAATTAGGCGTACAGCGGTAATTAATAAAATGCACATAACATAGCAATAAATTAAACGTATCACCATTATGAGACTGGTCGCCAAAGGTATTTTATATATAACTGTCTGAATCTTCACATTGAAAAAAGAAACGATGGGAAAACGGTCAAAAGTACGTTAGTTAGTTTTTTTTTTTTTTTTTTTTTTCCAGAGAGATATTTCCTTTTTTTGTTCACTTTTAGATTTCCTTTTTTAAATGTTTGTACCTACACGAGGGACATCTCTTTTTTGTGCTCACTTGGGTTGGAATATTTATGACGCTTGAATAAGAATAAATCGCCCTTATATAAATATGAAAACGGGGAAACGTGCTTCTATGTATGGTCCATTGAGATTCCCATTTGTCTACGCTACTACAAGCTATTCACGGAAAAGTAGGCATTTTATGAAGCCCTCTCATTTGGAATAATAGTCAATAAATATATTATATGTTAGCCTTAGATGTCAACTTCAAAGTCCGGTGAAATATATACACTGTGTTTATTACTTACATGGCAATATTTATTTTGATAAATGCTGGAAGGATAAAAAATTGTTGATAGGAAAAAAGTAACTATGTCCTCGAAAATGACCACTTTACCGTGGACAGTATATACTTACTTTTACGCGTTAGTAGCAAAAAAAAATACAAAAGTGAAATTTTGCACAGTTTGTAGATGTTGCATTATATGACATATATGCATAAAACACTGATATGCTTAAGATATTTTTAAAATAATCCTGTGGTTATTAAATGGAATTACAGTAAAATAGTGTTGTTATAAAAAGCACATAATTCCACTGGGATACTAGCTAGAAGGCGCGTGGAAAGAAGTCTGTAAAAACTTGGGCAAAAAGAATACTGCAAACAAACTGTGTCGAAAGATGATTCCATATCCTTGGGGATGGTGACCATATATCCAACATTGTGTACACGTAACGTTTGCGTGAGTCTGCTAATCATTTGTGCAATCATCGTTACCAATTCACATTAATATCATTATAACGTTATAGAAATAGAACGAGTATTGAGTGCTAGTTTGTAAGTCTACATTAGAGCGTGGTGGCATTTTTAAGCCAAATTCAATCAGTGGTGACAGGGGATTTACGGGGAAGTTTGTTCGCTGTCAACAGTTTAAGTTTACAGCTAAAATAAGTGGATAACTTTTTCTGTCCAAACCGTAGAATAAATATGAGGTAGTCCGCTTAATCGTCTTCTGCGCATGTACCCAACATCGACCTACCCTAAAGGAACACAACTGCCAACGTCACATGGTCAACACTGATGAAATGGCAAGCACATTTATGTGAACAAAATATATTTACCAGTTTAAATTTAGCCAAACTGCATTACGAATTGGTTAGAGGCAGTATACATACATCTCAAAGCATTTGTTTACAAATCAGTTTTCTAACCTATAATCCAAACCACGCCATTTTCGTTAGACATGTTGGCAGGAAAGCAGTTCAATGCTGAGACACTGAGTTTAGTTGTGCGCAGCCAGCGAGATCGATCTACCTCATATTTAGCATATGGTCCAGACCACTGGTAGATAGTCTAAGTGCAAGACAGTATAGTTCTTCAGGCACCTGTATAAGAGTGAATCGTGGTCACCATTAAGATCTACTCTGTTAAGTGCTACAACCTGCGGTGGTGAAGTCAACTATCCTGCAGAATTTAAAATGATTGTGTGCCCCCATGTACTTCCGGGTCTGCTGAGCTCGTGTTCTAAAAGATATTCGGCTCTGTCAGTAGTCAGTCATTTCATCAGGTGTACTGTGCCACCCCAAAGTAACCCATTCTTTATCAGTCCGACTATGACCTGCTCACTCACCGAAAGCACCATCATGGCCACAACGGTTACAAATCAAATAAGACGGGAACCACTAAATTCGCAGAGCTGTTTCTTTATTGAAAGGTTCACTGCAGTGTTCCTAATGAGCTCTTGCAACAAAATTGCGCTATCCTAACCCTCTTGAGTCCAAAAGTGCGTTAGACTGGGCCCCATTCGGGGACACAAGAAGGGGGGGAGAGATCCATAAACGGCTGGATACTGAGTCATGGCGTTTACCACACAAAAGTCGACACAAAAATGCTTGGGAAGAAGAGAAGCCTCGTGGATACTGACATTGAAAAATTGGCGCTTTTGTTGATATAGGCTGTTCACACTAAAGTGAGCACTTTTTAAGGCCCTTATAAGTTTTCCCTTTCATCCTATTCCCATCTTCCTGCTGCTTTTTTTAATATATAAACAGACATTGCTTTGTGACGAATAAACACAGTGTATACATTTCACCACCCTCAAAATTTAATGCCTGATGCTGCAATAAGATGTATTTATTAGCGGTTACAGCCTGTCGGGAGGGCCTTAAAAATTGTGTCACTTTACCATGAACAGCCTATGACAGGGTGTGACAGCATTCGCAGTGATTTGTTCAAGCAATGGCCATAGTGATCTTGATGGTGAACCTCTGTAACAGTCATCACACATGCGTGGCCATCGGACTTCGGATTATCTTCCTACCCCATATGCATGCAATCCGTAATAAGGTTTATGTTATTTGTGCGTGCACATGCCCAGGGAAATATTGTTTTTCACAACTGTCACGCCCACGTTTTTTGTCGCTCTGACATCGCAGAAGTCTCGATGCTGATTGGCTGGAAAATTATTACATTCGCGTCGTGCCCATCATGTTGCGTCTGTCACGCTATTGTCCCAGCGTGACATTGAATTGATCATGGGCACAGAGAAAAAGATGAAGCCTGATGGACCAAAAAACAAAAATGCACTGACAGCTTTTTTCCTGCGTTAATCACACCTTCTGAATACGCGTATTTCCCGGTATTCAGTACCATGTTAAAATTCTGCTTTGCCGATTTGAGGCACGATTGCTCCAAGTTAAGAATGCCGATCAAAAGTAAAATATTCGATTCTGAGGATCGATTTAGACCGAGACGCACAATAAAGATTCCGCTCGAAAATCGGACTAAAATAATCGATTTTCCGATATTTTTCCTACTACTTGTAACAGCATCGTATCAATTATACTATTGAATAATAAAAGCGTGGTAGGACGTGTAAAGTTTGTTCAAATTTGTAAATATCAAAATATTACATGACATAACGAATTAACCGAAGCATTATTAATAAAGTAAATAACTTTGATTTATGACCATAGTGATTCTAGTGGAGTGCTTCAATAAAACTACCAAACGAAGCTAATTCGTGTTATACGTGTTATAGACATTACGGTTGTACTTAATCTATATCACCAACCTACTCCATTAAATCTTATAAAATATAACAAAGTACTTAGACAATACACACGATCACATCAGTTCATTGGTATACTTATCAGTAACAATACCCCCAACCGAATCGAAAAACGATTGTGCAAGAATTGTATCGATTCCCACAAAAATCGCAGCATGAATATCAATCTAAAAATAGATTTTTTTGCTAGCAGATTTGATCAAATATTGAAAGTTGAAAAATCGATTTTTAATCGTCATCCCTACACTAAACGCAAAGTTATCCCCCGCAGCAATGCAGGGTCATGGCCTTTACGATTTTTAATGCTGGCGTCTTCCTTCCCTCTTCTCAGCAGGCTTGTCTACAAGGTCGTTTCCCCAAGGCTACCTCTTTTTTCCCCCGTTGCTGAAGCTATCCCGGCCGTTGTCTGCGATCCGCGTGCCCGAACAATAACTGGGGAAGGAGCCGGTTCTGCGATAACAGAAATTACATCTGCATTACAGAAAAGCTTTTGTCCGCGCACGCTCGTGCAGGAAGGCAAGAATTCTTTGCTGTCTCCGGCACAGCACTTAGTTTTAATGATTCCGCCATCCCCGGGGGAGGGTGGTGTACTTAGGGGTAGGTTGCGGGGAGGGAGGTGTAAATGAGAGCTTCCAACACTCTCCATTTCTACACCCCTCCCCCCTCTCACCACACACACCCCGCACGAAGGGGTGTTTCCCACATTCTCACGTTTCCGCTTTTCAAGTACCAGTAAAATTTTAATTCTCTCTCCCTCCCCCCCCCCCTCTTTTTTTTTAACACTTTAACTCTCTGATCACAAAGTAACCTTTACGGGGATGTGTATAAAGTAGTCAGCGATAAGTTAATTTACTTTATGATGTTTGTGCATCAGCCGTTATGCACGTTACTTAATTCCATTTTTGGAACAAGGTATTCACATGTTCAATATCAATACGCGTCTTGCTTTTTAACTGTTTCTGTTTTATTCCAATAAAATTTGAGTTTAATTTTCGACTTTGTCACATGCTTATCACTATATATATATATACAGTGTAATATGAACCACCTTATACCCCTGGAAAAGTGTGTGGATATTTCGAGATACACGGCTTATGTTAAAGATAAATTGAGAAAGGTTTGAAAAATCTTTTAAACTTCCAGTCGAAAATACTACAACTAGTGCGATGAGCATTTCCGCAAGCTGTTTTACAGACATAACTCGGCAGGGAAATGTTACAACAGACAATGAGAAGACGCGGTGTAATCAGTCGCGGCGCTTGAATGTCCATAACAAGGTTTGCGGGTGCCACATGCACTATTACTGTGAACCGTAAGATCATCCGTATCCACAATATTCGCTCTTCGATATGTTCACAAAAAAGTTTTTTTTTTTCCTGTAGGTCGCCCTGTTGCGATGTCATGTAGTCGGGAAAAAAAAAAAGTAGTAATCGCACATAACGTATGGACAGTCTCTTCCATACATTTGGTAATAGGCTGTTCACGATAAAGTGAGCACTTTTGAAATCAACCTTAGAAAAAAGTTACTGCCCCTACCTGCATATATTTTAATTGGCGCACTGAGTGATATGTACCCAATAGAGTTGGGAACGACGGAGGGAAAGTAGACCAATATCTTAACGTCGAATAAAATTGTTGCGTACCCTTTCGTGATGACTTAAATAATTTTTTTCGCTTCTGTTCTTTTTTAATGCATCGAAATGTAAAAATTACCAGATTTGAAACATTTATTTTTCTAATGATTCCACAGTTTCACCTGACCGGCGCTAAAGTGATGAGGCACACGGCAATGTTAATTTTACATAAGGCGGAAGAATACACAACGTGCATGCAAGTAGATACTAAGCAGGGCTTTTAAAAGTGCTCATTTTACCGTGAGCAACCTATAGTTGATTAAAGGAAATAGCACTGCCTGTGTAGTTTCTATAAAGAGATTTTGGTGCCCACCAAACAGTTTACACCAAAGTTTCTCAAGAATTCTGTAAGTACTTTTCAGCTGCGGTCTCCGGATTTCCTGTAACTTTTATTTTATTAAGCTACTCCGGCTAAACTCCGCTTAGCGTCCTCTTACAGAAATAATGTTTATACAAAATTTAGCGGAGACATTACTTAAAATCCACACATAACCTAACATAAATTGATTAGAGGAGAAATGTAAACTGGTCATTTTAGTTTAATTGGTTGTATACTGGCAGGGCGTGCTGAAACGGAATTTCTTCCAAGTAGGTAGAATTTAGACGTGGACATTGGATAGTTCTTTAATTTTTTGGCAAGGAATTTCACACATGACCAGTTGGCAAGGTGTCTGTTTAAATTATCTGGGCTGTGCATGTCGCGAATATCGGTGGCAAACAAATAACTGGAAAAATATATTTGGGTACGACGATATTAGTGTGTGTTGGTTCCTTCCAGCCTAGAGCTATGCAGACACTGACGCTGATCTTGAGTGACCGAATTTTATGGTAACAAGAATATTTCGGTGACCTTGGTAATGGAAATTACAGAAATTTGAAAATTTCCCCCCTTTTTGTTTATAATTTACAGTTTTAACAAGTTAATTTCAGTGATTTTCCTGTCGTTCTGGCTCAAATAGGTACCATTATTATAAAATTAGTAGATAATAGTTCGCAAAATCTCAAAATAATAAAAATTTTTTTACCTTTCTTTTTATTTTACTTGAGTATCCCTGCTATAAGGCCGCTATCGCGAAGTTCTTTAACAGTTGTTAAATATAATAATTCCGAAAAGTAGGGAAATTTTAACTTTTTTTAAAAATAGCTATACTGAATATATTAATATAATTAGTCGGGTGGTTTACGTTTTAATGCATAAACTTTTTTTTTTTTAGTTAGAAATCAGAATACCTGCATTTGTGTAAAGCGATATGAAAAACTATGTTGTATGTATCACTGTAAATTAGAATGTTTTGATTCACGTATTCAGTCAGTCTGTATTCGAAACCCCGACGATAAAATAAGTCACACCAGCATTTTTAAATTTTAACGTTCTACCCCACTCGATATTCTAGATACGAGAATTACTTAAGACTTGTCGTGACCATTGACCTTCCGACGTTGGTAATTAGCGGCTTTGCTTCCTTCCACCTTGTTCCTCCACCTTGTCCCTCCCGCGTGTTCTCAGTTAACTCAATAAGCTGTTCATAAACCAGAACTACAGCTTTAAATTTATAATTTATAATAATGGAACTTTTAGTACCTTACCTCAGTTTTTATCGGGCCAAATTTTACTACCAACATAAGTTTACTAAACATTTTTTTTTTTTTTTGTGATGGCGTGAGTACTTTTGTGTGATTTAGCTTAGGGGGAAATCTGGAATTTGAATGCTCGGTTTGAAAAAAAAAATATGGGTGCGAGTGACGGTTGTCGTACACAATTACTGGAAACGTAAAATCTTGAGATGGACCATGGGTGTATTCTTCCTCTTTTCCGCTCACGAATCACGTGCCCGAGTTTGTACACGTGTTTCCTAAACACGTAGTATATCATGGAACTAAATTCTTTGCATGACACAGTGTCGTGTGAATTAAGCGAGCTGGTAAGAGCTACAATGTTATGAAGGTGTGGAAAAACAAAAATTTCAAGCTTTAGTTCTGGTTTCTGAACAACATTCATCCTGCACGTCTAGTGACTTTCCAGTATCAGAACGAATCCGGACCACCTGCCAGGACGTAGCAGACAAAACCGGAGTCCGTAACACTACGGCCTTTGCTAATCCGGCATTAGTGCTAAAATCTTCAAGCAACCCAGCGACTTAAAAGTAACTACTTATAGAAAAGCGCAAAACATTTACTAAATCCCTCTCTCACACACACGCATACACACATGGCGACAACTGACAAATGCTCTTGTTTCTCGACTTGCGAATATGGGTCGTGTAACTAACTGCCTGCTACATTTCCGTTTAGCAGTCCGTCTCATCGTATTTTTAAAATTATGCACACGATAGTAATTACTGGTATAGTTATACTTGCCAACACTACGTAATTCAGTACCCAATACGTTTTTTATGTCTGTTATTATATATTCATTATTATTACCTATTACCTATTCAATTAAGTGTTACACATCACCATTGTCATTTGTATACTGTACATGTTTAAAGGCTGTTCACGATAAAGTGAGCACTTTTGAAATCAACCTTAGAAAAATGACACTACCCCTACCTGCATATACTTTAACGGGTGCGTTGAGTGACATGCGCCCGGTAAGTTGGTAACGATTGATGGAAAGTAGTTCCACATCTTAACGTCGAAAACACGTGCTAGGTAACCACCTGTGAAAATTAACCTTTTTTTTTTCGATTTCGGTTTTTTTAATGAATTGACATGTAAAAATTAGCAGATTTGTAAAATATGTACTTTTTTAAATATTTAACACACTCACATGACCGATGCATGAATAAAGTGATGAGGTCCATGACAATGTACATTTTATATAAGGCGGAAGAATACACAAGGTGCATACAAGTAGATCTTAAGCAGGGCTTTCATAAGTGCTCATTTTACCGTGAATAGCCTATAAGCACTAGTAATAATTGTAAAAAGCCCGCAGTCACAGCCGGGAATGGAGCCCGGGCGTAGCTGCGCTATCGGCGTCCAGTTTGTCATGGGCTGTAACACGGCGGGATTGCATAGCATCTCAATCCCCAGGCTTAGGTGAATCATCCAGCATGTACAGTATAACATTATCAAAGTTAACGAATGTTAAGACAGTAGCAGTTAAGATACGATCGCACGAAGAATAGTAAATATGACTTTTCTTATATTTTCTTTGATTTTTTTTTTTGGGGGGCTTATCTAGCTTTTTATTTGAGGTATTTGCTTTTGTACTTACGACTATCGAACTGAAACAGTAGCGACAGGCCTTCTAATTACACTTGAAAAGAACACATAGAGAATGTTCCGTGACTCAACTGACATACTTCGGCAGCGTGTTAGACAGATCTTTGGTAACATGTGTCATGTACACAAGTAGGCTATGCAGCCCATTTCAGAGTTACGGGGATGTAAATGCAAAATAACACAAACTGGAATTACTGAATGTCTTTAATTCAACATTCATTTTGAATATCTCACACTAGCTGTTCAAAATGTGTACCATCTGACCGTAATCAGGCTGCGATACGTTGTAGCCTACCATGGCGCGTTGCCACTGCATGCCTGCAAGTTCATTTATGAGTTGGTAAGTGGTGTCGGTTATCGCCTGTAGTAACTGGTCGCGTAGGTCCAATCGCCTTCCGCTGTAAACTCTACTCTTCAGCCCGTCCCAGAATAAAAAGTTCAACGGGCAGAGGTCTGGAGAGCGCGTCGGCCATGGTACTGGCCCACCTCTTCCTATCCACCTGTGCGGATACTCAGCTGCTGCACCCTGCCCATTTCCATCACAGCATCCGTAAACAAACACCATGCATGTGTACTCTGCACGTGTAAACATTCCTGGCATTGTTGCACAACCACACGCCTCGACACACTAACAAAGACTGGCCACACCAGCCACGCTAGAAGTGTGTGCTGACGAACGGATTGCGCACATTTTGAACAGCTTGTGTGGGGCTTACGACCTGAATGTAGTAAATTGTATTAAAGATATTCAGTAATTCTAATTTGTGTTTTTACTGCATTTACGTCCCCGTAACTCTGAAATGGGGCTGCATAGCTTACTTTTGTATATGACATTTCCTTATCGCCAATGATCTGCATAACACGCTGACGAAATATGTCGGTTGAGTCACGGTACATTCTGTATAACTGTTTTAAAAATTTCAAAACACTCTGCAATTTTTCAAATTTGAAGAATACTGAAGTTCAACGTTACGATCAAGATGATAAACGGTAGAATTTAAACGTCAGGGGTTAGTTCAAGGTTACCCAAACGTGGCATGGCAGCAGCACATCAGCCCCCCCCCCCCCTCCGGCGTGGAATCCTGGACTAGAAGGAACCAAAATACGTCACTGGCGATATTGCTTTTGGAACAACGGAATGGGAATTATGGAGGGAGAAACTGCAGTTCATCTTTAAAACCGACATCGCTGACTTTCTCTCCCCTTCTGTAGGAGCCCATGCTAGATGCGCCAAGCCCAGAGGCGGGAAACCACAATTTAGCCAGGGAAGATGTCTGGTTTAAGAAACAAATATTACTATTCTTCCCCGTCTCCTTTACCCACAAGAAAGAAAATATTTCCTTCTGTTACGTCGTGGGTTGGAATGAAAACTTTGACAGACCGTGTTCAATGCCAGGATAGAACGAACAAAAATACTTTCGACCTACAACATATACGTTAATTTTCAAAATAATATAATTCCTTTCTTGCTTTTCAGAAGTAATCTACGGCGTTGTTGCTGTATTGCGAGGTTGGCGCGTTTGGTGTACTGTATTTTCGCTGGTGAGGGCTATATAGCGATCAACTATCGTTTGAGTATCACGTCGTCACGTGGAAACACAGACTGAAGATGAGCTATAGGTACCACTTATTCGTCTTCTGCGCATGTACACTGACCTACCCCAATCATACACAACTGCCAAAGTCATATCGTTAACAGTATTGGAAGTGTTTGATTATGTGATAATTTTTAAATGACAAGCAGTATTACATTAATAAAACACTTTTACCAATTTGAATTTAGTCAAACTGCATTACAAATTGGTTAGAGGAATTATAAAAATATCTCGACGCACTTGTTTACAAATCAGTTTTCTAACCTAAAAGACAAACCGTGCCGTTTTCGCTAGACGTGTTGGCAGTAAAGCAGTTCGAGTTTGGGACACGGAGATTGGTTGTGCGCAGCCAGCGAGATCGGTCTACCTCATACTTAGTGTATGTGTTCCTATAGGAACTGTAATATTTAGCCCTATAATATTGTCGAACCATAACTAAATATCTGTTGCCCTATAATATTGTCGAACCATAACTAAATATCTGTTGCCCTATAATATTGCCGAACCATAACTAAATATCTGTTGCCCTATAATATTGCCGAACCATAACTAAATATCTGTTGCCCTATAATATTGCCGAACCATAACTAAATATCTGTTACCCTATAATATTGCCGAACCATAACTAAATATCTGTTGCCCTATAATATTGCTGAACCATAACTAAATATCTGTTGTCCTCTTAGAACCAATATTTCTGGTTTAATTAACCGCGAGGTATTCTGGTATTATGTTGCCAAGTTATTTGGCCTAGATGACAAATTATTGTGAAAATGACCCTCAGTGCTCAAAGATCAGTATGCAATAGTATTATACTTCAGCACATCAACAAAAAATAGGTGACTTTAATAACAGTCAATCACTTAGTAATCCACTTCTTTAAGCGCAACGCACAGAGTTTTGGGTTAGTGGTTACAAAGTTACAAGTTTTATTCGAAAAGCGCTCTGAGAATTTCAGAAGACGGTGAATAACATGACGTAACAACGATGAAATAGCCGGTAAAGGGCCTTGTCTGGTATTCGAACACTTCCACTACGAATGTCAAAAATTTCTAGTTTCATTACAGATTCAGCCAGTAGAGCTTGTACGAACCTGCTTGCTCCACAAATACTGGCTCATTTAAGTGAACTGTGCAAAATGAAATAAATAAGTTTTTAATTTTAAGGCTGTTCACGGTAAAGTGAGAACATTTTAAATTAACCTTTGAAAAATGCAACTGTCCCTATCTGCTTTTATTTTAACGGGGACACTGACTAGCATGCGCCCAGGAAAGTTGGTAACGACGGGGTGAAAGTAGTTCCGTATATTAACGTGGAATTAAAAGGGCAAGGCAAACTTCTGTGAACAGTGGGATATTTGTTTTCACTTTAGAATTTTTTTAACGCGTCCAAGTGTACGAATAAGCGAATTCGTAAAACATTTGCTTTTCTAATAATCTAACTACGCATGAGTAAAGTGATCAGGCTAGCGACGATGTTAATAGCACACGTGGCGTAAGAATACACAATGCGCATAAAAGTAGATCTTAAGCAGGGTTTTAAAAAGTGCTCAATTTACCGTGAACTGTCTATAAGTAAGCTTACCATTAAAAAAAAGTACAATGTGAATATGTTGTTTGAAACGTAAAACGTCCTGGAGGCATGCATTATAAGTCATTGTTCGTTAACAAAAAAAGTGATCACAATAGTACTTTGCAAAAGTATGCAAGTATGTGAAGTAGTTTATAGTTTTGGACATGAATTGTAATTACATGCGCGTGGACCCATGCCCGTGACCATCGTGGAAATACAGCCAGGTCACGAGCCAGTTGAAAAGTGCAGTAAATTTGAATTAAAGAAATAAGAGAGTTACTGTTGCAACCTCTTAGTTTTTACATTCGCTCTTCGTTGTAAACTATATGGCGGACGCTCAACTGTAGCCGGCAGACTTCTAAAGGCCCGTCTGCAATCGCGTTGCCACAAAACGTTAAACGCTTAACGTCGCAATAAGAAAACTGGCATGTCTACAATCGACGTTAACACGTATAAAAATAAAAAGAATGTAGGTGTATTTATACAAATATTTTTGTTTGTGTTTGAAATTTAAAACGAACCTTTTGTAAAAAAAAAAAAAAAAAAAAGAGAGAGATTCTGCAGACTTAGTAGTTACAATCAATTATCTTCCAATGCATTTTGCGTTATTTGTATATTGTTTTCGTACAACATTAACACATTAAATATACACGCCGATAGTGATGCTATCTGTTGTCAATCGTCTGTAACATTAGTTTTCACTTGTTTGTGTCGTCTTGAATTATGATTGGCTGGCGAAAAACGCAAAGACTAGAAAGTTGGCCAACTTATACCGCGTTGCGTTCTACGTTTAGCGTCATGGCAACGTTTAACGTCGATTGTAGCTAGAGCGTATACAACTCACGGATTCGTAACTTATTGTAACGCGTTATTGTAGCGTCAACGCGATTGTAGACGGGCCTTAAACACGCGAGTTCACTCATGACCTTTTAACTAGAGAGTATTGTATTAAGTTTATAAGTAATTAATTACTTCTAACAAACCTACGAAAAGAATGCCCCATGCATGACGCGTTAGGTTGTTCCCTAAATATGTTATGTAACAGACCCGTTTCATTCTTGTGTTAGTATAAAATTATGTTAATTTTGGTTAAATTTAACCTTTCCTTCTTTTTATATATAAATTATAATAGTTCGTTTATATATAATACGAAGAAAGACAGTGAGGATAGGTTTGTTGGTAATGCCTAGTATAGGCTATTCACGGTAATATGAGCAATTTTGAAAGCCCTTCTTAAGATCTACTTGTATGCACGTTGTGTATTCTTCCGTCTTACGTAAGATTAATATTGTCATAGGCCTCATCACTTTATTCGTGCGTCGGTCAAGTGAAACTGTGAAATTATTTGAAAAGTAAAAGTCTAACTAATTTGCTCATTTTTCACTTCTCGGTGCATTGAAAAATAAACGGACACCGAAAGAAATAATTTAAGCTATCACGAATGGCTATCTAACACTTTTTATCCGACGTTAAGATGCAGAACTACTTCCCATCCCTTGTTACCATCTTCACTCAGGGCGCCCGTTGAAATATATGCAGCTAGGGGCACTGACTTTATTTTACCATGGTTGATTTTAAAAGTGCTCTCTTTATCGCGAACAACCTATAATAAATAGCTCTTATGCAAAATATTATTGCACTGAGTGCGCACGAATACGGTGCGCTGGCCCTCTGGTGTAATTTTCTAAGCATTGTTTTTAATGATGCACAGGAATATCCTGGAAGCAGAACTTTAGCAGGGCTTCAGAAAAGTGTGAAGTAAACGTGAATGGAGTATGTATATCAGAATACAAAATAAATTTTTTCTCTGTGACCTCCTCCGCTTCACAGATGGCGTCTTTAATTAGCTCAGAATAGTTCCCGGTGAACGGTGACATTCAAACGGGAAAGGAGCGCTGGGTAAAGGCGAGCGACGTACGACGGGAAACCATTAAAAATTTCACTCGCGCGAAGCTTGAGACCCTTAGTAGAAGAATCGCTAGTGAAGGTCTTCAAGTTCCAGTCGTGCCGTATCGCAGCGTAGCGGCACCCACTACGAGAAGGAAAACGCTTGCGCACGGAGAGAAACAAAAGGCTAGGCTAGCGCACCGAAAGCAAAAGTTACGTTGTACTGGAAAGACGTACAACAGACGTAACTTCCGGCAGTGTGACACTTTCCACCAAGAACGATCCCCCTACGTGCCGTGGTCAGCTCGCAGACTAATATGTGCTACGTGGCCCTAAAGCGGAAATAAGTAATTTTGCGAAAACGGGGCGGCCCTGTAGCATACCTGTGGTCGAAAAACATTTGGTCTTCAGCCTTTAGTAACAACAATCAGGACGCACAATGACGATATTTCAGTAAACGAAGAGGCCAAAGTCTTTACATACTTACTATACTCTCCAGGCAGACTGACAGACTTAGGCTGGTATTCCAGAACGTTCAGTTTGGCATTACATGTGCTACCATCTCGGGCGATAGACAAGCCATGACCAATCCTTAACTCGCGGAACGTATTCCTGAACGTGTCTTATCTATGTCCTGAGATGGTAACGGATGTGCCGCAGTTTATTATTCGCCGCCTCATGCGAGGCTATAAACAAATGAAACCGACACAGAAGTGTACTGTTTATTAACAGTATCTTTTGCGAAAGTAAATACCTGCACGGTTTATTTATTACTTTATCTGTAGCGCTGGCAGTTAATACAGACTTGAAATATCATTGCATAAAGTAATAAAAACTAATAATAATTATAATTGTCTGACATGATATATTCATTTCGTTCTTTATTGCGCGACATCTTATGGAACATTACATGGTAGGCCTATGCTACGTGTTTACGATGGGGAAATTATATACGTTTATTTTAAATAGTGTGCATGCATTTTAAAAGCAAAATTGCAACTTTATATTTACCTGTTTAAACTAACAAATAAATATACGATTTTTTACGGTCCTGCAAATCAGAGCTGTGTTATATTCAATTGTATTGGTGAAGCAGGAGTCAAGGGATAAACTAGCACGTCGATGAAGCCCATAACCCCAGTGTGAAAATACTGAACAATAATGCCGTCTTTCATTTGTACTGTATGTAGCATGGGAACAGAATACATACCATTATTTTAGATCCTGGTAATAAAAATTTGTTACCCGCCCCTGTGAATCACGAAAATGTATCTGCTGATACATGTGCAGTATTAAATATCAATAAAAATTCATTTTTCAAACACTTTGTACTGCGTACGTCAATTTTATTGAAATGTTATTTCGTGAGTATTACTGGCCGGAATTCAGCAGATATGTTACAAAGTTGTGATGTACACATACGTACGTCACCGTCAAATAATTACTACATTCGAAACAGCTGTTCACGGATGTAAACTTTGTTACTGCAGTTTTCGCTGCCACGTATGAAACCAAAGGCTACTCCATGGGTCAACGCCATTCCGTACGACCACACATCTGTTTTGCAATCGACACGACACACGCTTAACTAAGCCTCCACTGAAACGTCGAAATGTTAGAAACACAACTTTGTACATCATGCAAATAGTTTAAAATACAATGTATACTATATTTATAACGTAATTTTGAGTTTCACACGGGGTACAAGGTACTCCTAACAGCCAGCGTCAACAGTCAACAAGCCATGTCGTCAGTCGTGCCAACGTAACGTCCTAATTCCTCCCGCCACTGAGGCGTAGCTCACAAAAAATTTGCACACACGTTATACTATTTTCTTTTGCCTTGTAGGGACTTCAAATAAAAAGAGAGACACGCAAAATGCCTTTCGAACGTGACTAGTAGCGTTTGTCGAACAAGTTCTGAGAGGAGATGTAATAATTATTAAAAAAAAAAGGCCGTGTTGTCAAATAATTGCAATTACATCGTACTGTTGATAATCCATAGTAAAGTATTGTAAAACTTACCGCAGTCATTAAAATAAATAGACTTTATTCGACATAATACCTGTAAAAATATGAGATTAGTAGTTTATTTTAAACATTTTGAATTGACCGAAATTCGAACCCGAATTTCCTCCTGGTAGTCGACACGCTACCAATTGGGCTAACACGACACACGCTTAGTAGAGTTCAATAAATTATATATATTATATAAAATATATATTATATATAATATATATTTTTTATATTTTTTAAACTAATTACGTGTTTTGCGTTGTTTACGATTGCGAAAATTTCTAAAATACGTACATATTACACAGCATTGTTGCCGACTTTACCTTATATTTGCAAAATAACTTAAACGTGTTGGTTACCTTATTTTTAGATAAATAATTACACCAAAGCATATAACGGTCTATACGCGTCATATCGTTTATGAATGTTCGTCATGCTACCGGCTCCGGCAATATGATATGCGTTCTGCGCATACGTAAGTTTGGTTTGCGCCAAGGATAAATCAGCGATATCGGAACCCTAGAATTAAGGTTTTGGCTGTGGCTTATCTAGGCCCTTAGCTGGCATTATAACGTTCTGGAATACTGACAAGGCCTGATAAGGATTGGATATGACTTGAGCTGTACCAAAACCCTTATGAAAACGCTCTGGAACACCGGCCTTAAACTTTAAAGACATAGTGAAGTTATGAAAGGTTACATATGTTTGCTGACATACAACGCTATGATCTTGCATGAGGTACATATTCCTATATGCACTCTAGGTTGTAACGATATTTTTAAATAAGTTTGTCATTTCAAAACTGTTTCCATAATAAACTTAATGGCTATCTTGTCTGTGGAAAGTTAAAAGTTTTATTACAACTTTATGTGTTAAACTTCGCTAAAACAAGTGTTGGAAAAACAAACTTTTGTATTGGACGGCTGTTGAAAAAGAGTGAGTGGAAGGAAAGGCTCGATAGAATGTTTTTGGAAGGGCTGTTGAACAAAAACTGCATGATGACTGCTAGATGAGTTTGGAGCTGCAGGAAATGATTTTCGCCGAACTTCGAGGAGATGGAGATTACGAGGACCCGAGGGCTGCCAACGGGGATGTACGACGGCGGAGTACTTGATTTGGTGACCCGAGGACGGCTGAATTACTCGAGGTACTCTGATTCTGAGGAGTGAAAAAACCTGGAGTTCCTGCATCGCCTCATCGAAGGATGAAGTCAGCCAGAGTCAGAAATCTCGTTTTTAGAATCTAAACCAGCGGTTCCCGAGTCATTTAAGAATATAAGGAGTAGTGCTTCCGACGTACAGCTAGCAGGCAGGACTCGTTAAAATAATAATTCATATCATGAAACTGAGTCAACCAGATAAACACGTATAAAAATCAGTTATCTAGGTCATGATGTTGTATCTGGTGTTGACAGGGTCAGTATTAATTAAGTTACAATTTGAATGATCTATTAGAGTACCATTAATTATCTAACAGCAGGGTTTCGTACTATTCTTTAACCTCATGTACAGTGATCTTATGTTTATTTAGGGTTTTCTATTCATCAGTAACTTAATTTAGGTGTATCAGTTGTTTGTTAAGAGAGCCACGTGTGATAATTGATTTATTTAAATGTCCTCATTAATGTTGTATTGCCTATGATTATTCATGTTGCTTTTCTGTTTAGTCTACATGCTTGTTTAATGAATATTTTAATCGTAGTGATATATAGTTGTGATTGAAGTGTCCAGTGTAAGTCTGGTAAATTTCTGCAGTTTATGATTCCTCTGACACAATTATCTAACATGGTTAACAATTCTCTCGTGGCACACATCACACACGTATCTTATATATTTAATTTTGAATATATTTAGACCCAATATATGCAGAGAATTTAATACAACATTTAAAAAAAATGAACACATTTCGAATGTCTACTGTATGGCTGGTTAAAAAGTCTGTTTGATAGTGCAGTAACCCATTTGTATTAAATGGGAAAACGCGACATGAAATTGGATGCCAGTGCATAAATTCCAAAATCATAGGCTAATATTTATGTCTTCTGTTTGTGCACAAGAATTTCACAGTAATTGCGGTCAGAATTTTAACGTTAAAATGTAAAATTTATAGCGCTTCTTCAGTTGAGCGAACATGCCACTACGACTTGATTCAGCGAGTGAATTTTATATGAATGTGTATGTGTGTATTTAGGTTTGTACATTTTTTTTAATAAAAACACTTTTTAACGATGTAATTTTTTTTAATAAGAAGGAAGAAGAATCATCGAAGGTTTCTTTGACTTCAGTTGTAAGTACAACCAATCAAAAAAAAAAAAAATATATATATATATATATGTATATATATATATATATATTAGTGAACTAGGAGGGCTAAAATATACGATAACGGTATCAATGTCTAAATTCAAACATCTAATTATTACCGTTTAAATGTGAACATCTAAACATGAATGTACAAATATCACCACAGTCGCAAACCAGTACAGACAGAATTAAAGTAAAATAATTTATGTTTTTGGCCATCGTAGACATTTTTTGCTGTAAGTTACGAATAATAAGCAGACATTAAAAAATTTCATGACTTATGAAAGTTGCTATTAACTTTCTTAGGTGAAAGTTGCACGAGAAGGATTATATTGACTTGTATTGAGAATATACGAAATAGTGTTCTAAAATTATATTCTCAAAGAGGCTTTCGAAAGTTTCCAATGGACCATGAGCATTCTAAACTAATCCTGTAAAGAACTAGAATATTTAAAAGAAAGATTAATAATTGTATTCTTAATATGTGCTACGAAATTTTTAAATCTCTAACTAGTTAAGAGCTCTGTTAAAAAATATTTCCATAAGTTTGCGATAGAATAATGATTACATGTTTTTCAGAACTGCGTGTCAGTTTGTAGACACTGATTGAATGCACTTTTTTTTCTGTACAGGGGCTTTTACTGTTTCTCTGCCGCCGCTCCCCCCCCCCCCCCAACCAACCCCTTCATAGTTCAGGTTATAATATACCAACGGAGGTAACCATGGACCTAATCGCGGGCTTGTTTGCTCAATCTGAGAATATCCGCGATTCCTGTGTCCTGTAGTTATAGTTCATTCTCGTTACCAATTTTTCTGAAGCCCTGCTACAGTTCTACTTCCAGGACATCACTCCGCCACATGCAAACAAAGCTTAGAGAAATACACCGGAAAGCCAATGCACCGCTTTTATTGCGCATTCAGTGTAATAATATTTTGTATAAAGGCTGTTCACGGTAAACTGAGCAATTTTGAAGGCTCTGCTCACAATATAATTGTATACACGGTTTGTAATATTTCACCTTATGTAAAATTAACACCGCCATGGGCCTCATCACTTTATTCACGCGTCGGTCAAGCGAAACTGTGAAGTTATTAGAAACGTAAATATTTTACAAATCTGCTAATTATTACACTTCGATGCATTAAAAAAGAAACAGAAAAAGAAAAAAATAATTTATGTTATCCCAAATGGTTACCTAACATTTATAATTCGACGTTATACATGGAACTACTTTCCCTCCATTCGTTGCCAACTTTACTGGGAGCATGTCACTCAGTGGACATGTTGAAATATGTGCAGGTAGGAGCAGTGATTTCAACAGTGCTCATTTTATCGTGAACAGCCTATAAGAACTATTTCTTACACGCAGTACCATCACATATATTTTCCCTCTTGTTTTTATTCATATTAGTTATAAATGTATTATTGATATTTATATATAAATTATACGTAAAAGTTCAATTTAACCAAAAATAAAGTGCTTATAATTTAACACAAGTATTAATAAATCGCTTGTGGTAGATAACATATTTAGGAAGCAACCAAACATGTCATACATAGGATTTTTTCTACCAAGGTATTTATTGAAATTGTGAAAGAAACCGCTAAAAGACTATAAAACTTATCTTGCATGATTAAGAGTATGAGACTGAGCCCTGAAGTTCACTAAGGTCTCATCCCTACCTAGGAATCCCAACTGACTTCTTAATTTTAAGGTAGATAAGATAAAAAAAAGACTGTTACCGGCTGTTAGGTACTAGTGATCTATATCTCTTCTTGGCGTTGCGTTGTTCTGTATACCAACTTCGCCATATTACTACCTGTTGCGAATGTTCTGGTTATGTGTGATTATTTTAATTTACACTTACTTTGTTTAGCAAATAAATCCCAGGGATGTAACCAAGCCAAAAAAGCATCTTTAATTAAAGTTAGGTTCTAAAGAAAAATGTTGATGATTATATGATATCAGGCGAGTATTCTAAAAAAAAATCTTCAGTGTACTGAGCAAATTGAGCCCCTAAAGGGAAAACGAAGATGACGCAGTGTGTCTAAAGTTGAGGCCGGCTGTGATCTTAGAATATAAAGTAAATTAGGGGAGTGAGTGAACTGTTGAAAACGTAACAAACAGACTCATGAACATGTTTGCAAGATTTCCTAATGTTTTTAATAAGCCCCTTTTAAATGCATACAAGTAGTAGTACAATATATATATATATATATATATATATATATATATATATATATATATAATTAATTTTTGAACCAAGCGTCTGTATCCATGTGCTTTGCTACTGTATGAAAATGAGGTTTATCATTTAACAAAGTTTTATACAGCAAGATTTACTGGTGCTTAATGTATAGGTCACTCACGGTAAAGCGAGCACTTTTTTTAAATAGTCAATAAATATATTTATTTTAGCCTTAGATGTCAATTTCCGAATGTGTTTATTAATTACATAGCATTTTGTATTTTTAAAAAAAGGTCGTTAAAGAATAAAAAATGGCTGAAAGAAAAAAGTAAATAGGACCTCAAAAGTGCTCACTTCACCGTGAACAATCTATAGGAACATTTATTATTCACATTTAAGCCATATCTGAAGCCCATTTCGGGATAGTTGCTAGTTCAATGACATTTTCATTTGGGTAAATACTACCTACACATTTCCTGTTTTTTTTTTTAAGTTAGTTGTTAATGTATACGAGTCTTAACCCTGCCAAAGTTTGTGTTGTAGTGGTAGTTAATTGTCATGCTAATAAAAAGTGTAGCATAACTGCACCTTTTACCTTTTACGGTGCGGCTGTTTAGCGTCCCTCGAGGGTCGAGCAGGCGGGTTCCCCCGAGGCCGGGTTGGGGGGGGGGGGTGACAAGGGGAGGGGGCGACGGACCCTCTCGTGGTCGATACGTCGCCGGACGTGCCCGGACTCCCGGATTATCCGGACCGACGTGACACGTGGTGTCCCCTCGCGGGACTGGCTGCTGGCGCGCCGGAATAATCGGCCCTAAACTTCGGACGCCTTCGTTATTGCTCTCTACGGCGGAGCTCGCTTCGTGATGCTCGATTATTAACTTCAGGCAGCTGTTAAACCCCGTCCCCCTAGCTCGGTCCGTGACAAAGTGCCGGCGTAGCCAAGGTCTAATGGTTAATTTTGAACTTCAACCCATGTCTATTAGACGCTAACTGACAGAAATTACCACCATAATTTTCGTCACGAATTTACTCTGTAGTCTATTCGCGATATCTTCGCTTTTTTTTAATCAAACCCTTGAAAAAAAAATATCACCTCGTGTATGAAGTGTTCGGTTTACTCTCAAATATATCATGAATAGTGTTGATGGTCTATCGCGGGAAGAGTTGACTGTTTGCTAGGATCCAGTGTAATGTACAGATGCCCACCAGTTTCTTATTATGGCTGTCATGCATGCATAAAGCTACTGCCCTATTTCACTTGGTCTATGACGATTAAAATTCTATAAGGTAGAACTTTGATGATTGGTCTGCAAACAACTTAGCCGAGTCAAAAACCTTGTTCATGCAATCATGAAAGAATAAACTAGTTAGTGATATAGGAAATATGATGGTTCAAAATTTTTTCGCGATTTTCCATTTTCTCTAATCATGCAATTCAAGTGTTTTATATTTGTATTAACATAAAAGTTCCTATTTTGGTTAAAATGAAATTTTACTTTTAGCTTATAAATATATAAATTATAATATTTAATTTATAATAAGTAAGCATAAAACTGGAAAAAATAAGTTTGTTGGTAATGCCTAGTAAGAAGAAGATGTAATGCAAAATATTATTATGCTGAGTTCGCATGATTGCGGTGTGTTGTCCCTTTGGTTTAATTTCCTAGACTCGGTTAAACTTTGTCTTTATGAGGCGGAGGAACACGCAGGAAGTAGATCTTTAGCAGGGGTCCAGGAAAGTTTGAAGTAATCGTGAATGGACTAATTATACGTTTATCGCGTTGCATTTATTGCACGTTCACTGTGGTCAAAAATTTGAATTGAAGTCTGCCAACAATATTATAATTCTTATTTTAAATTGGTATAAATCGGCCACTATTACTAAATAATCTATTATACTTGGCTCATTGGTTAGAGGTCTTTTATAAACTGAAGTGATGAAATGCGCGAGGAAAAAAAATCAGGATGTTGCTGCGTCGAGGACACTGGCGTAGATTTTACGCATACGTCTGCATTAGAAATTTTTTTTTGGTAAATGTTAATAAAATGAAAGTAACGAAATGCTAAAGGCTCTTCACGTTAAAGTGAGCAGTTTTGAAATTGACCTTGCCTGCATATATTTTAACGGGCACATTGAGTGATACTAGCCACGCTAAGTTTGTGCCGATGGATGGGAAATAGTTCCATATCTTAACGTCAAATAAAAAAATGTTACGTAAAAATTTGTGATAAAATAAATTATTTCTTTAGCTTTCTGTTTTTTTAATGCGTCTATTTGTAAAAATGAGCAGATTTTAAAAATATTTTACTTTCTAATAATTCTACAGTATCACTTGACCGACGCATGAATATAGTGATGAGGCCCATGGCAACGTTAATTTTACATAGGGGCGGAAAAACACACAACGTGCATACAGGCAGATCTTAGGCAGGGATTTCAGAAGTGATCATCTTACCGTGAACAGCCTTTACTTGTGTTGTATGGTATAAATTGACGGATCTAGATGAGATATTTCTCTCGTTTGGCACCAAAATCACTGTGCTAGTGCAGCGCGCGAAACTGCCTCCAGTATCCGCTGGGGCCCCCGCCCAGATTTCGCTCATGCGTGGCGCCAATTCAAAGTCATGCCCGCATTGTAGTCATACACTCGATCGAACAACATCGTATTATTTTTCAATCGTGTTATTATAGGCTATTCACGGTAAAATGAATAATTTTGAAAGCCCTGCTTAAGATCTACTTATATGCACGTTGTGTAGTCTTCCGCCTTATGTAATATTAACATTGTCACGGGCCTCACCGCTTTATTCGTGCGATGGTTAAGTGAAGTAGTGAAATTATTATAGCCGTACAAATCCGCTAATTGTTACACTTTGATGCATTAAAAAAAAAAAACAGAAACAGAAATAAATAGGTTTAGTCGTCTCACAAAGGGTACCTAACACTTTTTATTCGACTTTAAGATGTGGAACTACTTTTCCTCCATCGTTACCAACTTTACTGGGCACATGGCACTCAGTGCGCCCGTTAAAATATTATGCAGGTAGGAGCAGTGACTTTTTTCTAATGTTGATTACAAAAGTACCCACTTTATCGTGAATAGACTATAGTCACAAAGTTACAGCGTCAGAATGAATCATAGTTTCCACCCTAGTACCCCATTTTTAGGGTTTGATTTTTAAGACATATTCCCACAAAAAAAATTTAACTTGTTCAGAGACAAGTGCGCACGTGTGTTTGTGTCTATGGCAGCTTAAATGTTTTATTCGCACTAATACAGGTATACATAGTCGAATCACATTATTACGACCACCGGCTAGAAGTGCCATCTGCCGCGCGTAGCCCATGATTAGGGACCTGCAAAATTCGCATTATTATTTGGGGACACGTTAAACTTCAAACACATGTACCTTTGCAATACGTTTGTCATTGTACCATACGTTGTTTGAAACGCCCTTGGTATCTCTGCGCCAATAGATAAACACTTCACATTTGTCGAGTCCAAACTCGTGCAGTCCAGTCAAAAAGGGAGTGGCTCCACATTTATACAGCAGCCAATGGAAAAACGACGCCGGCTCGAGTATATATATATATATATATATATATATATATATATATATATATATATATATATAGTTATATATAGTACTGTGAAGTTCAGCTTGATGCCAAATAATAACGCGAATTTTGCAGATCTCTACTCGTGGCTAGTGAAGCGGGTATATAATGCGACTGACAGGCTGGCTGTACACAGTGCGCTTCCTGCTGTCGTGGGTAAGGGAAGCGATTTAACAGAGTTGCAAAAAGGGATGATCATCGGCTTTCGGGCCCAAGGGGGACAGCATTTCGGAAACAGCGACGTGTGTGAACTGTTCACGTGCCTCTCTGGTAAAGGTGTATCGTAGAATGTTCGAACCTACGTCCTTCCGGAAATGCGTAGAAATATATTATTCGCCTTCGCGTGATATGACACCATTGGGAATAACTGTCGTGGAAACTGCGGATCTCCACGCGCCCTTGATGTCAGGTGAACGTAGACTTCGACGGTGCGTGGAGGCCAACCGACATGCTACAGTGGAACAGCTCACCGTCTAAGTGAACCAGGGGGAATGCAGACACATGTCTACCACAACAGTCCAGCGAAACCTCGTGCGAATAGGGCTCCGGAGTAGACGGAGGGTGACTGCACCCATGCTAACACAGGTGCATCAAGATAGTGACAGGGGTTTGCTCGACAGTATGGCGGCTGGACCGCTGCTGATTGGTGAAGGGTAGCCTTCTCCGACGAGTCACGGTTTCAGCTTCATAGCATGGATGGACGTCGGAATTTCCGGCGAGAAACGTCGGAGAACCGACACCCTGCATCCATTGCTGGACGAACACAAAGCTGTGGGGGCAGTGTTATGGTCTGGGGGATGTCATCGTGGTATTCTCTAGGTCCCTTCATCCGCGTGGAAGGCGCTCTTCATCGATTTGGTCATGAATCCAACCTTGGCGATCACGTCCACCCGTACACGACGATTGTCTTTCCTCGGGAGGACAGGATCTTCCAGCATGATAATGCGCCTTGCCACACAGCTAGATGTGTCCGCACGAGGCTGGAAGAGCACGATCAAGACTTCGAAGTTCTTCTCTGGCCACCAAACAGTTCCTATCTGAATCCAATAGAACATCTGTGAGACCACCTCGATAGTCGTGTTCGCCGCCTGTCTCCTCCGCCACGCACCCTTCAACAGTCGTGGGACGTGCTGCAGACAGCATGGCTCCAGATACCCGTGGAGACCCACCAGCACCTGACTGGGTCGCTGCCAGCTCGTCTAGCTGCTGTCCGTATTGCGAAGGGCGGTTATTCTAGATACTAGAAGCTGGTCATAGTAATGTGATTCGACTTTGTATACTTTCTGCAAGTGTGCCTAAGAAACTGTGATTTCTTTAATTTTACTTGTTCCTATTTTAGTTATGTCCGGATAACATAGTGCCATTAAATATCCCGAATATCACGTATAATGTAGAACCACCACTCTAAAAGAACTCCTCCCATTATCCTGTATTTATATAAACCCGTATTTTTGCGATAAAAAGTATAAGATATTTTACTGTCGTGAATTAATGTTATTCATGTTCCAAAATATACATGTTTCCAGGAAGAAGTTCGAAACTAACGGGAAATATTGTTCTGTGTTAATTTTATACCCCGTAACACTCGAGTCTTCTGAAATTGATATATTTCTAATGTAAATATGAATCTGCATTGCTTGCCAGTTCGTTTCAAAGTAAGAAGCCACTCTTAAATTAAGTTTTAAAAATTAAAGATTGAAAATGTGAATAATTCACTTTGCATGATATTTCTAAGATTTTTGATGAGACATGTCGAAGGTAATTAAAATTCAAGATGGTCACCACTAATGCATTAACTTTTTAAATATAAAGGGACATGGATTTTTATTGACAGTTGGTTATTGATTTAAAATAAAACTGTTCGTCCATCACCATTCAGCTGAAGATGTTAGAGACGTACAAAGTCTTCGTATTAAAGTTTGCGAAAAATGTTTAACATTTCGCGAAAAATCGACCGTATATTTTGAATTGAGGTGGCCCACAGCTGGTATTGCATCTCACGAAATAGATCACCATTTGAAGATGAAGTATATATTTTACACTAAGTTATAGACTGTATGCCAAAGTAGGTTGAAATCTGATCGCTGGTTTGAGATGTCTGACATGTTGGTTCACTGTTCGTACTCGACGATTGCGTCTGAAGGAGTAATATTGAATTATAGGCTCTTCATTTCTAGTATAAATGTAATCCACATTCATGCTGTGCCTTCCAACGTTAATTTTCCCCCTCTCAAATATTTGAATGTTAAAAATAGAGGTATATGAGGGATGGCCGGATGGGGTAACCCGTCGATATGTTGGAGGACGGAAAATGTTCGATATTCTGCGGTAGCTCCGAGCCGCTGATTTATTAACGTGCTTGGATGAAGCAACATCTCGTGGCTTAATCAGCTACGATATACCTTCTCGCTTTCGGTTCGCGGCAATCACTAGAAGTCCACGACCGATAAACGCAGGCGGGCGAGTTTTATGGCAACGTTAATATTTATGCTGTCTATCGAATCAAACGTATCCGCCGTCCTTGTTATATCACACCAACTTGGCGGGGAAGCGTAAATGAGCACCAAAGAAGGTGTCTGTGTATGTACAGGTACTTGTAATAACTCACCTCTTATTCAGCAAGTGCTTTAAGGCTACACTATTTCAGACTGTCTGCCTAAGTCTACTTGCTACTGACAACTCGTATACGTGACTTGTTTACGGCAGTGTCTGCGCCTTACTTTTGATAAGGTAAAATATGGGTCATCACTACGTCGCCAATAAAGCGGTAATAAATGTCAATTGTACCGGTGATAAGTAAAATTCTTTTACTGATTAAATCAATTAATTTTTTCAGATAGATTACGGTTCTGAAACCCTTAAGACTTGCTGACACATGGGGTTGGCTGAGTACATTTATGATTAGGCAAATTCTGCTACAAAAGTATTGAAAAGTACTTAAACGTGTTTATGTAAAGTATATACATATACATTGTGATCATATCTAGACCAAGAAATTACTATGCAAAGGTATTTAATACAAATTTTATTCATTAAGTTTTTGTACGAAAGTGAACGCTGTAATGATATATATTAAATGCATTTATTATTGAAAGTGAAATTAGATGTTGATTATAACATCTCATGGATATACCCGGTGGTGTATTTATGGAGTTAATACTGCACAAGGAAAGGCAAAGCTAAGTTCAACTTAGCTAGAATAGAAAGCTTCATAGGTATGGAAGTTTTGTTATTGTTCACCTGTATACCGTCCCCTCGATAGCTTATGAATGATTTTAGACATCAATGTGCTGAAATTTTTAAAAAATTTATCTTCAGTGCTTGTTAATTTTACAAGTGAAAGTTACTAAAATTTTAGGAGTTACTCTTTACAAGTAATATCCTCCGAAAATATCAGAAAATGATGACGTCTATTCTAACAGAAAGCTACCGTTTCACTGTACATTTAATACAAATTGACATAATAAATGTTCAACTCAATAGAAAAATTGTATTATAATAACCACTTAACAGCAGCCATGATTTATTAATGTTGTAGCATTTACAGAAAGTGGCATATCAGTGAAAATAATCCTTGCCTTGTATGTGACGGCCCGATGACAAATTTAAATTATGCATGTCCTTCATGCAAATGTAAACAGAGATAAATAGTAGGCGAAAATTGTACCGCTGGTGTCGGTGGACTTTAGGACAACGCCCTTAATAAATTTTAATTTAAACTATTTCGTTAGAGATAATGTTGTGATTTTGGCGTCTTAGTCATTTTTGAAGGTAAGGAGTGTGTGAATATCCATTTTTTTATATCCTTGATATTCAGCTGATAAAAAGCACATAAGGACACGTGGAGCTGCTTCAACAAAGAGAAAATATACGACTGTAAATTCGTTGCGGTTTTTCCATTTCAGCCGAGAAATGACACTGTAGTGTGTCTCTCTCTCTCTCTCGTCTCTCTCGCGCTCTCTCGCTCTCTCGCGCCTCTCGCTCTCTCTCGCTCTCTCGCGCTCTCTCGCTCTCTCGCGCTCTCTCGCCTCTCCGCTCTTCGTCTCTCGCTCTCCTCGCTCTCCGCGACTCCTCTTCGCCTCTCGCGCTCTCTCGCTCTCTCGCTTCTCGCTCTCTCGCGCTCTCTCGCCTCTCGCGCTCGCCCTCTCTCGCGCTCTCTCTCGCGCTCTCCCTCTCGCGCTCTCGCGCTCTCTCTCTCGCGCTCTCGCGCTCTCTCGCCTCTCTCGCTCGCTCCTCTCTCTCGCTCTCTCCTCTCCTCTCTCTCTCGCGCTCTCTCGCTCTCTCCTCTGCTCTTCGCGCTCTCTCCCCTCTCCGCTCGCTCTCCCTCTCTCTCTCTCGCCTCTCTCTCTCTCGCGTCTCCTCTCTCTCTCCCCTCTCTCTCTCTCTCGCCGCCTCTCTCTCTCGCTCTCTCTCTCTCTCGCGCTCTCTCTCTCGCGCGCTCTCTCTCGCGCTCTTCTCTCTCTTCGCCTCTCTTGTTTAAAATATAATAATTTATCAGCAGGCTTCAACAACACGAGAATACAAATAGCAAGTTATCAGCAAGATGCATGCGATGAATTTTATATTTACTCGACTCGCATTATTTACCAGTGTTTAAATTTCGCCCATCTTCAGTTATTCCACGAACTCCGTTCATAAAGAACGAATTCTAGCAAGACTGTTTTAGTTTCTATATTTGACACACCTTGCTGTGAAGTTTGACAAGAGGAAATGTAAATTGTCGAGAGATTTTTATGTATAAATTATTTTATTGAAAAACTCCCAAAAGACTGTGATATAATTTATATCGGCTGATTAGTTCTTCTACTGTTATTCACTTAAAGTATCAGTAAAATAACTGGGGGGGGGGGGGTTAAACCTTAATGTTAAGTCACTGTATACTGCAGAGGCGTCGAAAGGTAATTGCAGAACTATGATCCTGGCGATACAATGATAATTGTTGGTAAGAAATTCACGAGCAGATAAATCCCATTCATCTCTGGTTTACTTGAATCCCATCGTAATTAATATTTATTATTTGGTATTAAAACTTAAATTTTGTTATGGCATTTGGCATCAGAATCTGCTGTAAACTGATACGAGTCTTTATTTTTCAATTGAAATAAAAATGATAATCTGTTTTAGATTACGGTTGCAGATGCTAGCAAATCAATAGGTTAACTATTTATGTTTTGAAATTATTTAAGTTGTGTTTTAAGAAGCCTGATTTTTAAGTATTGAGGCTTTTAAGATAGCCGTACTGAAATAAAATAATATTCTAGAGGCAGGAACCTAGTCGCTGTCAAATTATGCTGAAATATTGAAGAGGCCTACTTCATTTGCGAATTAAATATGTTCCGGCGCAGTGATTTATTGTTAGTTACATTAATTTAAGGTTCATTAACGGAAGGAAACATAAAGCGAATGAAGAGCGTGAAGAGATTTGGGCGGCTCTTAGCAGCGAGGTATTGAGAGCCGATGAGGGTGATTGAGTTGAGTACGGAGCAGCGCTGGAATAAAAGGGTGGAGGAAACGGGAAATCCCCGAGAAAACCCGCCGACCAATGGCGACATCCGGCACGATTCCCACTTGCGAAAATACGTTGACACGGTCGGGGATCGAACCCGGTTCGCCTTGACGGGAGGCGGGCAGGCCAACCGCCCAGCCACCGTGGCCCCAAGGAAACAAAAAAAAAATGGTACTTCAATGCATGATTTTTATCTAAAACCATGTTATTTTGGCAACGAATGTGGAAATTTTTTTTTTTTTTTTTTTTATGTCTAACCAAAAGCGTAAAGTTTTAAGTGGTCCTGCTGAGGGATTTTTTAAATTAAATATTTTATATATTGTCTAGTCGCGTTTTTTCCACTCTTTCTTTAAAATAAAAACTATGAAAAATCACCCCATGTACTAAGTGTTTGGTTGTTACCAAAATATTTCATGTATGACAGGCGTGTGTCATACATGCAACCCACTCCCGGATTTTCGTACATAGGAATCTTGCCGGATGATGCCGCTAGTCGGGGGGTTTTCTCGGGATTTTCCATTTCCCCCGCCCTTGCATTCCGGCGCTGCTCCGCACTGGCCTCGTTTCACCCTCATCGGCTTTCAAGACCTCGATGTTAAGAGTCGTCCAAATCTCTCCACCCCACTAAATACTGTTAACGATGAAGTGAGCTATTTTGAAATCAACCTCAGAAAAAAAGTCACTTTCGCTACCTGCATATATTTTAACGGGCACACTGAGTGACATGCACCCGGTAAAGTTGGTAACGATGGATGGGAATTAGTTCCATATCTTAAAGTCGAATAAAAAGTATTACATAACCAAATGTGATAATTAAAATAATTTATTTCGCTTTCTGTTTTTTTTTTTAATGCATCGAAGTGTAAAAATGAGCAGATTGGTAAAATATTAACTTTTCTAATAATTTCACAGTTCCACCTAACCGACGCATGAATAAAGTGATGAGGCCCATGACAATGTTAATTTCACATAAGGCGGAAGAATACACAACGTGCGTACAAGTAGATCTTAAGCAGGACTTCCAAAAGTACTCAATTTACCGTGAATAGCCTATATTTTTGTGTGTGTTTCTACCAATTGAACTGTCACCACTATAGGCGTGTGTCGTATGAGTAGCGACCGGAAAAATTCGCGAGTTCAATGATTTGTAAGCTATATTCCACTGTCGTACGTAAAATCATGCAAATAGCCCTATTCATTGGTTGCTTGTTGTATTATCGGAAGATGGTGATTGAGTATGCGTTTTATTGTGTGTTTATTATTGGCTTAGAGTTATCCATGAGGTGTAAACTAACGGGTGGGTCAATGGCATAAGAAATACAAACGTATGAGGTTTTGAATTTTATCTTGTCCCGAAATGAAGCCGCGAGTTTTTCAGACCTCTACCTATGAGAGAGAGATAGATAGAGAGAGAGAGAGAGAGGAGAGAGAGAGAGAGAGAGAGAGAGATAGATAGAGAAAGAGAAAGAGATATAGAGCGATAGATAGAGATATATAGAGAGAGATAGATATAGAGAGAGATTGAGAGGGGTCTAAAGAGAGAGAGGTGTATACATATGTATATGTGTATATATGTATATGTGTATATATATGTATATGTATGTGTATGTGTATGTATGTACATGTATGTATATGTATGTATATGTATGTATATGTATGTATGTATATGTATGTATGTATATGTATGTATGTATATGTATGTATGTATATGTATGCTTGTAGGCGCCGAGCCCGCAGGTGGTGCGGGCGAGCTGGACGCTGCGTGCGCTGCTGCTGTCGTGTGGCGGCGTTCTGAGGGACCGCAAGGCGTCGGGACGCGTGTACCGGCGCTCGGCGACGGGCGCCGACCTCGTCGACTGGCTGCTGTCGGCGGGCGGCCCAGCTGTGCCCTCGAGACACCACGCCGTCGGCATGTGGCAGGCGCTGCTCGAGGAAGGAGTCCTTTCGCACGGTGAGAGCACCCCTCCGCCCCTTCGGGGACGCTATGGTGTGGTGGTTAGACTACTCGCCTCCCGCGAAGGCGAACCGGGTTCGATTCCCGGTGTGGTTGCCCCCGGATTCTCGCTCGTGGGAATCGTGCCGGAGGAGGCCACTGGTCTGCGGGTTTTCTCAGGGATCTCCCGTTTTTAAATTCTGGCGTTGCTCCAAACTCACCTCGCTTTACCCTCATCGGCTCTCAAGACCTCTGTTAGAGCCATCAAAATCTCTTCACTCACTCACTCACTCACTCACTCACTCACTCACTCTCTCTCCCCTTCCTTCCCAACCACCGTCCTCATAATAGGAACGTCCCCCCCCCCCCTCACAATCGAATCTTGATATTTCTAGTTTGTTTATGATTATAAAAAAGAAATTCTAGAAGTTTTCCTTTACCTTACTAGTTAATGCCCTTGCACAGCACTGCTGGCATACTCAACTAATATTTACGTCACAATATTGGTTTTTACAAATTCTGGCAAAGTTAATATCGTGGCATAGTTAGGAGTGCCAGTGTTTGAATTGTGAATTGCATGGTTGGGGGGAGGGGGATGTATGGAGAATTTTTTTCTCTTTCTCGCTTTTTTCCCCAACTCCTGTATTCCTGCTGTGGCGGTTTTTCCTTGCATCATAGGTACCCCAACTTTCCCTCCCAACCACCACCATTCTCCTGTGCACTATAACAAGGAAGAGGAAGGGATAGAAAGCAGTAATTCCACAAAATAATCTTCATAGGATCAGGAAAAATTAAACAACTGCACTTTCACCTTCCAGTGGGGTGGGGGGGGGGAGGTGGTGTTTGGGTTGGGGGTTATCACAAATGAACAACATGAAAATTTGGTTATTTCTGAACACATTACCTTTTTTTCGTTAACGATTCCACTTTGTTTTGTGTACAATAATGATATTTAAAGCACTGTTACAAAGTGAAAACATGACAACCCACATTGATAATTGTTCATACAAATACAACCAAAATTTCACTTAGTAAAAGACCACAATACCACTGTACACCCATTTACATTGCATGCTAAGGCTCTTAGCTTTAGAAATTAGGCTCTTCCAACTAAACAAAATGTGACCATTATGTCCCACTACAATTTCTACTCTTTTCCTCCTTCATCAACAAAAAACATCCTTCAGTGCACGAGCCGAGACTATTCCTCTCACCTTGCACCAGAGGTGTAGGTATTGATCCCTTGAATTCATCATATACATACACATAAAACACACCAGTCAGAGCAAAGCCTGGGATTCTCTTCCCCACTAAAACACCTTTCGATGCTGGTAGTACTCGCCCTGATATACAACACAATGTTCATAGCATCATTCTTGCACTCAGCCACGGAAGGTGCCTCTTCCTTTATTCCCTGGGACTACTATAACTTATCGTCTTCTTCCTCTAGAAAACACTTCCAGCGTGATCCCACGTCCCTTCGTTTTGAGCTTCCGAGTAAATCTTCCCATTATCATACTTCGTAGCCCCTTCCCCACTAGGGTAAATTCGGAGCAGAACCGTCCGTCTAGGGAAAGATTCTCTATGTCCCACTTCTCCAAGTTCACACTCAATCAAGAAATATCCCAGCTGAAACCCTTGCCTGAACCTAAGTCCACGAGTTCAGCAAGAAAATTTCCAAGTCGCAACTCACTTCTGCCAAAACTAAGTCCATTACTTCGTTCGGCTGAAGTTAATAGTTCATTTGCTGGTGGGAAAAACTAAGTTACGATCTCTATGTTAAGACAAACAGGAGTCCCGATCATACTTATACCTGACGAATCCTGGGCAAGCCAAAGTCCGCGCAGCTTCTCCTCAAACCGCTGACAGTGTCTTGGAGAACTCGACAGTGATCTTTTCTTCCCCAGCTTGCCACGCGACTTATATACCCGACCTACAACCCCTTCCCGCAGGCCAGGCCTCCTGAACAATCGGAAACTCATTACATCAACAACAAATCACAAGCTTTTTCACATCGAATACCAGGTACTTTGGGCGCGCAGGCCAAACGCCTTAACAATTTCGGGCCGCAACTTGCAGCACACTAGTGTGTTGCACGTAGAAGCAATGGCAGGCGTCGTGCACCTTGAAACGAATTTCCTTTAAATACTGCATTGATGCAGTCATTTACCATCACAAGTATGCTCAGAGGTTGGGAAAACAAAAACGTGCTCTACAAAAATGCGCATTTAAAGATGGTAAAATCTATCACTCATGTGACGAAGGTTCCTCCACCAAACTGGGTTCACTCCCAATCGGGGAAAGAAAGTATGTATCCATAATACTATTTCGTAATTGATTTGTGGAACATGTGTTGTTTTCAAAAATGTTACCATTCTTTTATTCGTAATACCTTTTGCGTTTTATTTTTGAAATAGTTCTTGTTAAGTTGTAAAGTGGGATATAACGAGTTATCACTGAACTACAAATACAAAGTTCCATATCAGGTGCCAAAGGAACTAAAGTGGACGTACATGGCAGTAATAATGATATATAACATAACTATGAACTTAAAACGCTAATATGTTACATATACACGTATATATAATATGTGTATTTGTGTATGTGTTGGAGGTGAGGGGTACTATGTATGTTTTACAAAACCGAGGATTTGGCGTTGTTTTATTGTGTTTCATTGTATTTCCCGGGTTGCAAAGCACTGTATAGGCTAGTACACTGAATGATAAGCTATTCAGCCAGTAGGCTCTATGGTCCATCGTGGTATCAAGGTAAACCGAACTTCTGTAAATTTTCGTATTTGGTGACATAGAGCCCTTCACCTCTGATGCACAAATATGAGTATGTCAACGATATACTTTTCCCTCTTTACATTATCACCGCATAGAACACGGATGTGTTCGTAGTTACCTTGTCTTGTCTTTACCGCAGTGTAAGATCAATAGCTAGTCGTGTATAGGGGTAATTTTGGAATTTTCTTTTTTAAATCATAAACAAGCTAAAGAAACGAAGACTCCAATATAGCGGGGAAAGGTTTACCTTAGTTTCATTTCACACTGTCATACTTTCGCCTTCTACTAAAGGCTATTCACAGTAAGAACTATCGAAAGCCCTGCTTAAGATCTAATTGTACGTGCGTTGTCAATTCTTCCGCCTTATTTAAGATTAACATTGTCATGGGCCTCGTCACTATATTTATCCGTAGGTCAAGTGAAACTGTGGAGTTATTAGAAAAGTGAATGTTTTACAAATTCGCTCATTTTTTACACTGCGAAGCATTAAAAAAAAAAAAAAAAAAAAAAAAAAAACCACACACACAAACAGAAACAGAAAGCGAAAAAAATAATTTAAATTATCAGAAGTGTTAACCTAACACTTTTTACTTGATGTTAAGATACGGTACTACTTCCCACCCATCGTTACCAACTTTACTGTACGCATTTTACTCAGGGCGCCCGTTAAAATATATGCACGCAGGGGCAGTGACTTTTTTCTGAGGTTGATTTCAAAAGTGCCCACTTTATTGTGAACAGACTTTGTGTTTCACAATAACATATATAGACGAAATACTACCATCAAATATTTCCTTTGAACAAATTCAATAATCTTGAATATTTTTTTCGAAATATGTCACACTATAGTTGTTTTTCTAGGATGACATACTTCGAATTTTTATTCAGATTTTAAAAATCAAATACTGCCACTTTTTTTCCGTGCACCTCGCCACATGAATAAATGTAATGTTGTAATTTATTTTCAATTATTTACTAAATTAAAATTTTATTTATCAGACATTTCCTGCGCAATGAAATTAAATTTAATGCCTCTTTAATGCCTATTATTATGAAATAATAACTTCACAGAAATGTCATGTAAATTAATTATATTTAGAACCTTATTTCGATTCCAGAATCATTCTTCGCCATTTTCAAATTTCGTGATGGCGGAAACGGCCATTTTTGACACAAACGATTATGTTTGGCTGAGCCCATAAAACATCAAATTTGAGCTCGCCTAATTTTCAAAATGTAGGGAAACGGTTTCCCTAAGTCATCCCAAGCAGTTGCGCGGAAAATAATTTTATTTTGGGAAGGGATGAAGCTCGATTTCTGAAGCGAGAACTTAGAACAACATGTGAAATGCAATCTCCGAATGTGAAAAATATTCAAATTTTAAGTGCAAGCTCAAGAGGAACTAATTGCCATATGCATTTCAATTTTCAGTAAACAATTTACACTTAATTGTTTGAAATTTTTTCATATTTATTTATAATTTTGGATTCAGCCTCCCCCCCCCCCCCCACCTTGTGAACGCTCTTGATTCCAGGTGAATGCTGGAATGATTCCTCACCACAGGCCATTCCCGATTCCTTCTCTGTCCATGCTTCTCTGTACATATTTGGAAAAAAAAAAAAAAAATCCGATTGAGAGTATTATGTATTATTTTTAATTTGCTTGTTTGTCCTTTCAAGTTTTTAATGCTGGGCGTGTATGTCTTAGCAGATGGGTCTTCGGGAACCATACTATGCTAACAGCGTGACTCGAGGCAGGGAGTCTAAATCATAACTTTTAAAAAACCGCACAAATTGTCGTCATGAATTAAAAAAGGCAACTCGATGAATTAAAATGTTTAAAGTACAATATACGGATCTGTTGCTAAACTGGCGTGTATGGAGAGGCTGAAATAAAGAGAAGGGGAAGAGAGAGGGCGAGAGATAGTCCTGTATTGTTTCGCAAAAATTCATGCACATGAGAATTTTAAAAATCACTTAATTTTTAATTTGTTAAAAAAATTCACCTCTCAGTTACATTAAGTTTTTAAAAGAAAAAGAATTACTTAATAAATCCGATAATTAAAGTAAGCAAAAAATGTACACCATGGACAGTTTATGCGTAGGTGCTCTGCCACATGAAAAAAAAGTTAAAATACGATAATAAATACAGATATTCAATCTGGCATATACAATGACTATAAAAGTAATATGGCTTCTATAAACATACATATATGTTTGAAGGGTTATTATTGGACGTAACCGCTGAGCTCATTCGGGTAGGCCAGCAATCCCGAGTCGAGCCGAAGACAGCCCCTCCTTCCTCCTACTCAGCCGCACAAGCCGTGCACTGCCATTTAAAATACATTGCGCCAGCTTCGGCATATACATGCTACTCCACACCACACGCTTAAAGGCAGTTCACGACAAAGTGAGCACTTTAGAAATCAACCGTCGAAAAAAGTCACTGCTCCTACCTGCATATATATTGTAACGGGCGCACTGAGTGACATGCGCCCAGTAAAGTTGGTAACGGTGGATGGAAAGTAGTTGCATATATTAACGTCGAATAAAAAGTGTTAGGTAACTATTTGTGATAACTTAAAATTATTTCTTTCACGTTTTGTTTTTTGTTTTTTTTTTTTTTATGCATCGAAGGTGCAAAAGTGGATGTATGTGAAATAAATTTACCAAATGTGCTTTCCCAGTATACACACAGTATAGTAGGGCTTCTCAGCCGTTCTACTTTTGTAATTTTACGTATAGTTAGCGTCACCTGATTTTTGCGAAAAACATTCACGCGAAGGCTAGACTCCGTTGTCCTGGGGCATGCGCGCAGTTGCCCTTTGGTAATTGGTCATGTGCCTTTGTCAAATGCGTAATGAAGATGTTCCTAACTTTGTATAGTAGTTATACTAAACGTCCCTACATCTGCAGTTACTTGTGTGGTAATATTGGCAATATCTTATATAGGTTAAGAACTTTCAAAACAGTTTAGGAAGTTTTAAATAAATTTCCTGGCAGTGTACGTACGTGTATGGAGAGGTGTGGGGGGTGAGGCTAGGTGTTGTGCCGGCAGTGACGGGCGATCAGCCGTTCAAGGACAAGAGCACGCTGTACTGGTTCCGTGAGGACGCCGAGGAAGGCGTGCTGGCGGCGATACCCGACGAGGACGACGTCCAGCAGGCGGAGGAGCATCTCAACACGGCGCTCGCCGTCCTGGCGCAGCGAGCGCCCGACGCCACTATGCGCGCGGTACTCCGCAAGTCGTGAGTACACGCACCTTGTTTCATTGCACATTTTCGAGGTCATGCTCGACGTTGATCGTGGACATTTTCATTACATATTGTTGGAGATGGGGGAAAATTCGCGAGTTTGATGACTTGTAGGGTGGGCTCCACAATCTTGTGTACCATGACGCAGATAAAAATTCCTCATTGGTTACTTGCTGCAATAGCCCAGGGCGATGATTGGGGCTGCATTTTACCGCATGTTCCTTATTGGTTCTGGGTTATTCAGGAGGTGTTAAATAAAACATGGACCAATTGCAACAGCAATCAGCACGTAACAGTTCTTGAATTTTAGCTTGACTCGAAATGAATCCTCCAATTCTTCAGGTCTCTACATACGATTCAAGAGTAGGAATTGCTTATGTTGTCACTTCTTTTAATATCATTTTCAAATTACGCATTATTATACGTATTAAGAGTGGGATGGACTCTCACCCCCCCCCCCCCCCCAATCTACCGACCGTCAAGGTCAAGAAGCGAGGGAGCGATACAGGCCACACTAGCATGCACTTCTAGCGCCTAATCGCTCCTACGCGCAAGGCGTGCAGTGTTTCCGTCGTGACGCTGTACTGTGCAAATTATATCTGTAACATAGGGGCTTTATTACACGCGATGAAAGCTCACAGATCAAACTACGCCCGTATATATGTACTTTTCTCTTGCCGCTTAAGAAAACTGCACAAGCTTTAAAAATGCCATATTTGACCATTATCACTAATTTTTTTCTTCTAAAAATACGCTTAATATGACAAAAGTACACAAATAGGGGCATAGCTTTTTTTTTTTTTTTTTTTTTACAAGCAGTCGTATTTGCAGAACCTTTATTTACCGAGATACGCGTATTCACGCAAACAATTATTTCACAAAATACGTGGGGGTCCTTCCCACTCTTAACAGTATAATCTTTGGTCATTTTAATAGTTTATTTTGATATATTTGTCATGTGTAAGTAATTTGCATTTGTCACTACACTGTATTCAATATTAATATTTTGTTTGTCATTATAAATTTCTTTCTTAAAGGGGACTCAGTATTAAACGTTTATTAAACAAACGTACTAAATGAAATTATCCTGATTGTCTCTCGTCTCGCCATTGCTGACTGGCGGAGAGATGTGTCATGGTCAGACGACAGCCAATCGGAGGACAGGAGACAACTATAAGTAAGGCAAGTGTAAAATAGAAGTAATTTTTTTCTTCAGAACAATTTTCACCGCCTCTAAAGATGGACGTGGTATGAGAATAAGAAAGTTTTAACTGTATAATTAATTATATATATATGAATATTTGAAATAAGGGCTGCAAGATATTTAAATACTCGACTTTTATAATTTAAATTTTGTGATATTTGTATGATTGTGTTGGAGAATATCAAAGGAAATAAGTAGTTGAATTTATGAGGGAAGAAAAAAGAGAAAAAGATAATAAAAAAATATTTGAGAAGCTGTTAATTACAGCCTATTGTGATATATGTATGTATATATGTATGTATGTATGTGTATATATATATATTATATATATATATATATATATATATATATATATATATATATATATATATATATATATATTACTGCTTCTGCTTGCCGTCCAACCCGTAAATTGAAGATGAGGTAGACTGCTTATTCGTCTTCTGTGCATTTACCCAACATTGACTCAGCCCCAAAGAAACAACTGTTAAAGCCACATGGTGAACAGTGATTATGAACGTAATTGTTTATATCTCAATTTTCCAAATACAATCACTTTTATATTCATAAAATACTTTCACCAATTTGAATTTGAATCAAAATGAATTACAGATTGGTTAGATGATATTTAAAACCATCGCGAAGCACTTGTTTACTAAACAGTATTCTAACCTCAAATCCAACCCATGCCGGGTTTGCTACACGCGTTGGCAGAGAACAGTGTTGGGGCACGGAGATTGGTTGTGCGCAGTCAGCGAGATCGATCTACGTCATTTCTACTCTGTGGTCCAACCTCCCAGCCTCCTCTCCCCTTCGTGGTTTTACTGTTAATAGACTGTCCACGATGACGTGAGCACTTTCGATATTAACATTAGAAGAAAAAAAAACATCACCGCCCTTCAATGCGCGCATTTCAACGGACACGCTGGAAAGTGAGTTTATTTGATTTAGCTCCTGACTGTTTCATGCGCAGAAGTGGGAATATGCCTTAAGGGCGCTGTCTAACAAACCTGCTTCCGCAGATTTTAAATGGTGAATCATTATTTCATAAATTCCTTCACAGTGCATCAATTTTAAAGATAACCGTTTTGAACAGAAATTATTTTACGTGACATTTCTTGAAGAATATTGGCACGTCCAAAAATTTTTCCGATTTTAATTACTTCTTTTCTCTTCGTTCACTGTTAAGGACCCTGCCAACCTGGAGCTCTTTCCCGCGTTCGAGGCCGTTAAGCAGGCGGGGGCGATAAGGTCGACACTGCCACACGCATCACGTGCCTCATCGCCACTAAGCGCAAGGCTATTTACTGGCGTGCAGTGTTCTCGTCGCACTGCGTGTAAAGGCTGTTCATTGTAAAATGAGCACTTTTCAAAGCCCTGCTTACGATCTACTTGTATGCACCTTGTGTATTCCCCCGCCTTATATAAAATTAACACGACCATGGGCCTCATCACTATTCATGCGTCGATCAAGTGTAACTTAGAATCTATATACATAAAAAGAAAGTAAACATTTCACATCTGCTCTTTTTTTACACTTGGATACATTAAAAAAAAGTACAAAGCAAAATAAATAATTTAAGATGTTACAATGGTCCCCCAACACTTTTAATTTGACGTTATGATATAGAACTATTTTCCAACCGTCGTTACCAACCTTACTGGACGCATGTCACCAAGTGCGCCCGTTATAATATATGCAGGTAGGGGTAGTGGCTTTTTCCTAAGGTTGATATCAAAAGTGCTCACTTTATCGTGAACAGCCTTCAGCTGTGGGACTTTCAGCGGTGACACTGTCATTTTATTGGTGAAAAGTGTGCGGGAAGGTTCAATGCAAGGTCCTTGAGTAGTTTCGTATGTGTAGGACGCGTTGGAAAACGTGTACTTGTTTCAAAACCACTGCACCGCAGTTCCAGAACCAGGTAAGCGGGAGCATGCAATGGAACATTTTCTGTGAAATCGTTGTTTGCACTTAAACGCGTGTCTCAGTAAATAAGTGCTCCGAAAATACGATTCCCTGCCAGAAAATGTAAGTAACGATCATCTATGCTCCTATTTTAATTTTTACATTTCTCATATTCAGCGTATTCAAGGAGAAAAAAAATCGTGAAAATTTTTGAATACAGCATTTTTAAGGCTTGCCTGTGCAGTTTCCTTAACCAGTGAGCGAATTGTACGATTATGCGGGCGCAGTTTAATCAGTGGGGTTTTCATCGCGCGTAACAAAGTCCCACTGTTCCAGGTCTAACTTGCGCAGTGCAGCATCGCGACGGAAACACTGCACGCCTTGCGCCTAGGGGCGACGATGCGCTAGGGGGTGTGTGTCAGTGTCGACCGAATAGCTCCCTCGCTTCGTGACCTTGAACGCGTAGATACGTACTCTTATTTGTCAACACCCGGCGGAATTAAATGGCGAAATTATCGCTCGCAGCAAAACAGACTCTAAATATTTGTGTGTGTGTGTAAAGAAACAAATATTTTCCTTTGGCAGTTGCTTGCAGCTTTCACTGTCTCTCTTGCTCAGTAATTCACGGAGAGCTCATCAGGTGTTGCGATGGGAGGTTTTTAAAAGTGCGTTATTCATTTTACTTACGTCGACCTACAAAAACAATGAACAAAATTAAAGGCTGTTCGCTGTAAATCGAGCACTTTTTAAATCCACCTTTGAAAAATGTTACTGTCTCTACCTCCATATATTTTACGGGCGCGCTGACTTTTATGCGCCCAGTAACGTTGGTAACGACGGGGTAGAAGGTATTTCTGCATGTCTTAACGTTGAAATAACGGTGTTATGTTAAATTTTGTGAACACTGGAATTATTTTTTGCCTTATATATTTTTTAATACATACAAATGTAAAAATGAGCGAATTTGTAAAACATTTATCCTACAGTTTCACGCATGAATAAAGTAGGCCTATATCAGTCTCATGGCAATGTTAAATTCACACGCAGTGGAAGAATACACAATGTGCACGGAAGTAGATCTTTAGCAGGGCTTTCAAAAGTGCTCAGTTTACCATGAACAGTCTATAATATTGTTCATCAGCATCTTAAGCTAACTCGCGTATATTATAGCTGAGTGGTGTTTATCATCCGTGGGGGGGGGGGCAATTTTAATCTAACGCTTATTACTAATTCGAATTTAGAATGAAATCTAATAAATAAGACTACTTGTACTCCAAAACATTAGAGCTCAGATACACTTTTGTGATTGGATGTATTTAAATGTCACGCATTCGAGTGTCTGCCTGAGAATTACGGACACTCATTGTCGGAGTTACCTAATTCTGACTGGCCCAGTCAAGCAAAGAACTGTCCTTCGGCAAAGATACGTAGCCAATGACCAAAGGAAAACAGCACGTATGCCATGCGACATTGGAGTCTAGCGTTCGCGTAGATCTTTTCGCGAAAAACAGGTGGCCCTACTAAAAAAAGAGTTGCATGGTATTTCCAAAAAGCCAGGTAATAAAACTAAATGGTTTGTGTTACGATATACGGGGGGCTTGCTTTAGACATTCGATGAACGGAGGCAACAAGGGCGATTTCGACCCACGTACCTATCACCCCGGCGCATCTACAAGCACGGTTCTGTAACGGCGCACAGTGTTCCCGTTTTACTGCCGGAACTATGGGGCTTTAAGCGGCGATCCTATCGTTTCATTGGCGCAAAGTCCGTAGTAAAGTTCAGTATAGGTTGTTCACGGTAAAATGAGCACTTTTGAAAGCCCTGCTAAAGTTCTACTTGTATTCACCATTGTGTATTCCTACACCATATGAATAACGATACCATGGACCTGTTCACTTTATCTGTGCGTCGGTCAAGGGCGATTGTAACATTTTTAGGAAAGTAAATATTTTACAAATGTTTTTATTACATCACTTTTATGTATAAAATATTTTAGTATCAATTTACTTAACATTTGTAATTTAACGTTGACACGTGGGATTTCTTTATTTCCGTCGTTGCCAACTTTACAGGGCGCGTGTGCCCGTTAACATATGCGCAGGTACGGGCAGTGGCATTTTTCAACGGTTGATACCAGAAGTGGTCACTTTACCGTGAACAGCCTTTACATGCCCTTATGCTAGTTTTGAGTGCTTCCGAGCTGAATATTATTTAGCGACAAGGTTGTGCGACAAGGAAGTTTTTAGCTGTGTCGGAGAGCTGAGAAATAGTGTTTTGTTGTGTGTGTGGTATCTTGAAAATAGTCTTGGTATCTCGTCTTAAGTGTGTTTTCGTATATCAATTCATTTTGAATCTGTTTGAAAATCTGCCACACTCTCGAACTATTTTTTTTTTTTTACTGGGAAGATCTATTCTAAGCTTTTCTTTAAAAATAATATTCAAAGTGAGATTTTCACGCAGTCCACTACAGGAAAAAATTTAACTAATGCTGTGGCTGTCACTTATTTACTAAATTTAAATTATTACACATCTGAGATAGTTGTGTGCAATAATCTCTTCAGATAGCTTTCATGTTCTGAGAACTTCTATAATTATATAAATTAATAATCCACTTGACATTATATCGTTTCCAGCAATATTGTTCGGCATTTAAAGTTTCGTTATATTGTAAACGGTCGGTTTTGTTATACACGATTCTCATTGGCTAAGCCCATCAGACAAAAAAAATTAGAACCGGTCCAATTTTCAAAACATTTGACGGGGACTAGAGCCGTTCAACTTTTATATATACTCACATGGCGATGATGATGACGTTTTGGTGACGCCAGAACCATCAAATTTTATTTTACCAACTATATTTGACGCAGTTTGACGAAACATTTTCACAGTGTGACAGGACCTTGAAAGCCGTATCTCAATTCGCCAAGAGAGTGCACTCTCGCACACTCTTGAACCCTCTCTGCTGTCCCAACTTGAGGGGAGAAAGTGCCAGAAGGAGATTCAACTACGACGTACACTCGCTGCTCAGTCTCTCGCTCTTTTTGGCAGCCATGTTGTTTTAAAGTCGAACTTCAAATTTTCAGATGCATATTTTTATGTACCCAGCACTGTAAGAATTATTCTCATTAACTTAATCGTTACGATTGTGAAATGTGTAATTGCAAGAATTTCCGTATAGAATTTTGATGTGATTGTGTTTAGGTTTCATATAGGTAGATACCAGCAGAATCCACGGATTTATTTTGAGACAAGCGAAAATTTGAAACACGCGTGTTTATATAACTTTAGCCATTGGTCCACACGGTGTTTGACACCTCCTGGAGAACGCTGACCCATTTGTCGTCTTCCACTGTGACAGCAGACAACAGCTAATATGGGCATTTTTGTATATGTGCATAAGACTGTAGAGTCTAGCCTGCATGTAATTGAACTCGCGAATTGTTCAGGTTTCTACATATAGGTTAGGTCTCCGATTTTGCACACGATAGTTATGGTTCGACATCACGATATTATGTAAAATCAAAATAAGTTGGTATTTCAAGTAACCCGGCAATGTATTCGAAAAAAAATGGGAGGTGCGACCAATGTTTTATTTTTCACCAGTAGTGTTGAGAAGTCGGTCAGCCCTTGGTTCGAGACCCGTAGAGGGCAATTAGGTGTAATTGCGTAGTGAGTAATTTCATAACGAGTAATGGCTAGACCCACGAGTATTTCGCGAATTTATTCCGAGGCGAGGTAGACTCCAAACACTTGTTTTTTTCTCCTACTGTTGTGATCGTACGACAGTTGTTTAGGCACGCCCCGTTTAACCGTGAGCCAGTAACAAGCAGGGGGCAGTAGTGTAGGCGAGTGTTTGGTTTAACAGTCCTGTACAGAGGCTTCGCTTGATCACAGCAACCAATAAGCAAACGATAATGTCTCGAGCGTGTAGAGGGCTGTTCAGCCTAGCTTGATGTCAACTCAGTCCGCGAAATACTCGCGGCTCTAGTAATGGCGTAATAAACAATTACGAGTACCGTGAGTAAGTACATGTACCGAGAGTAAGTACATTTTACACAGACATATTACATGTACCGAGAGAGTAATTGGAGACTAAGTACACATGTTCACCCATCGGCTGCCGAAACACAACTGACGAGTGTGGTGGGGCACTCAATTAGCCATGTACAGCCTTTACGAGTGTTAAATTGTTCCGTTCCATCGGGTTTCTTGACTCTAGAGAACTGTAGTCTAGCAAAAGTGTATTTTTGACTGAGCAAACTGGATGCAGCACATGCCAACAGTTTCTTAGGTTTGCCTTTTTTGCGATGTTCGTTTGAATGCCAGAGTTGTGTCTGAAATAAATATATTTTTCTGCAGTGTCAGTCATTCAAGCATTTATTAGTTCATCTTTCCCTGGAAAACACCATCTTTCCTCCTTGTTGTGTTGTTCGACCTGTCAACCTTCAGAATCAATATTTGCAATGAATACCTTCCCTCGTTGTCTTTTTTCTCTCTGAAGATGAGTCACGATTCAGAATTGTTTTAAATATGGTCACGTTATTAAGTTACACAGCGGGTTTTAATTTAAATGCTAAGTGAATTAAATGTATTCACAAAAGCATTTGAAATAAATCCAGCCGCGAATATTCTATTAAAGGAATGACGTACACACACCACTCTGTAGAGATCCTGACTAATGTGTAATTAACACGTTTACATCATCTGTTTATATCGCCCTTGTGGATATTTTCCATTTAATCAGGCGAAACTCCCAATGTAAACACTCAAAATTAGGCTGTACCTTAACATGGGCTAATAACTGTGATTCACTTAGAAGTGAGCATGATATGGTAATACTAGGTTTGCAGGATATTAATGTCTAGGTAAATTTCAAGAGGCATATTAATAGAGAATTTGTCGGTAAGTTTCATCACTTCTTATGAAGCCATTAATGTCAGCACGTATTATTCCCAAACAGCACTACATTCTCGACCAACAGAAAAATGGTGGTGACATACTCAACCCCACCAAGGAGAAAGGATAATTTGTATGAACGTGTGGTTTGTAAGCAGTATGATAACAACAAATCCCCTTTAAAAGGTTGCGCAAAATGTGTAATGTTCCACAAAAAAAATATTACATTTCTTTGAAACGTGCTGCTAATTTGAAGTCATGCCCCGTAATTTTTTATGAATAATTAGGTTTTATAATAATTATCAGTTAACGCCCTTGCTATGGCAAATGCCGGGATTATTTTGATGTCATTTAGGAGGTAATATCTAATACATTTCCTCCCAGGTATACAAATCAATCCATGAATGACTGATAAACAAGTTATATGAGATTATACAGAGTACATACAACAGAAGAACGTTCTCCCGTCAAAAAAGAAAACATATATTTCGTGAGTAAATTTTAATAAAATAAAATTTAAAAAAAAACATTTATCGCAGATCTGGCATATTAAACAATGATGTAACTGAATTGTGAAATATTTAGTTCAAATATCTGCGTAACATCCATAATGAAATTTCGTTATAGCAGCCATGGTTTTAATCTGTTGATCGCCCAACTTCCGAAAATGTTATTTGATTAGTACCATTTTTAATTAGATTCGTGTTAGTGCCTTTACTAAATTGGATCACTTTTACAGTGTGGTTCACGTAGCCAATTTAGTGATATTTCTTTCTTAAACGTGTGTTTGAAATATATAGTGTTTAACTTAGATAACTCACTGTCAAAGGAGTAGTAAGTTAAATTACCTTGTAACCACTTTTTTTCCCACTTTAAGGCTGTTCACGATAAAGTGAGCACTTGAAATCAACCTTAGAAAAAAGCCACTTCCCCTGCCTGTATATATTATAATGGGTTCATTGATTAACATGCGCTCAGTCAAGTTGGTAATGATGGATGGAAAGTAGTTCCATATTTTAACGTGTATTAAATAGTGCTACGTAACCATTTGTGATAACTTAAATTATTTCCGTCACTTTCTGTTTTATTTAATGCATCGAAGTGTAAAAATTACCAGATTTGTAACGTATATACTTTCCTAATAATTCCTCAGTTTCACCTGACCGGCGCATGAATAAAGTAAAGAGACCCATGGAAATGTTAATTTTACATAAGGCGGAAGAATATACAAAGTGCATACACGTAGATATTACGCAGGGCTTTCAAAAGTGCTCATTTGAACGTGAAAGGCATGTAACATTAATATATAATAAGGGGGTTACGCCCCTTTAGGGCGTAGCAGGGCTAAAGGAAGGTAAGAAGGACGCACACTAATAAAAAAAAAATCAAGAAATCATGGACAAAAAATTCTAAAATCAATACAAATAAATTGAGCCCATTTATACATTACCACCAAGAACAACTACTTTGCAACTTGATTTGAAAAATATAAATTGAATCTGTAATTTTCTTTTGCTTTCTACCAATCGGTGAACTAGAGGGAGGAGAGAACACACATGCACTGGAACAAACAGAAAAACAACAATATTAATATATCCTGAGAAATCACCCAACCTGAATAAACACTTGCAAAATCCCATTAAGAAAAAAGGTAAAATGACACCATTACAACTTTAAAAGTGAAGTACGCCTGATGATTCACTAAAAAGTACAACATGGAATACTAATTTCAATAATACCATTGGGAAGAAAAACCCTCATTACACTTAACCATGAGTATAAAGGCACGCCATAAAATATCCACTAAACTCCTTGTCATCAAAATTCTTTTGGCAAATGGTAGTCAAGGAGACCACTCCTACAGCACGCCAAAAAAAAGGAAGAATCCACCTCGTACAAACATTCCCATAAAACACCATATTGAAAATTCACACAATCAAAACAGTGAAGAAACACTTTACAAAAATCCATATACATGAAAATCGTCAAAAAAAACTACTGAAAAGGAAACTCTACCCCCATCATAACAACAACTACGTTCATCGCAATACTTAACTTGAGTAGTACTCATATTACGCGAAAATGCGTCTATCATGTTGAAGCCGCGAAGTACGAAGTGGTGTAGACATGATCTATCGTCGGCCAGCCCACGCAACTCGAAGAGGAACACTGCACACTTGCTCGGGCTGGGGACGAACATTTATACGCGAAAACGCGGCTCGGGAAGGTTAGGGAGACGGCGGGAATAACGGAGAGGCATATGGAAGGTGCTAGAGTGTGCGAGGCTGAACTCGTTGCCAGTAGTAGCCACCAGACAGCGCTCGGCCGCGCCAGGAGCGCTACGCACCTCTCTTCAGTATAGCTCAGCGCTTGGAAGCGTTCAGACGTGCGCCACCACCCGTGATGGGGGAAAAAAAAGGGGGGGAGGGGGCGAAGAAAAACAAATTACCTTTTTCTGCAGCAAAAATATTGCCTCTTCAAATAGTAACCCCTCTTCAAACAAGATAACAGTTTATTAATTTGGGCTACCTAACACACACGTGGAAAATAACCACGCAGACTTGCTAACCAAGTTCATTAACATCATGTAGTTCTGTAAACACACCAACCCCATAATGGCAGCATTTAATGGTACTCCAGAAAATTGTAGGCATCACACATTTCGACAGCTGGCGGGACGAAAAATTAATCGTTCAGGCAGGACAGGAGTAATCACATAAAATTGCTTGAGTTTGCTAATTGACACGCCTGTCAAACATGAAGCAGGGCTTCAACCTGAGCGCTAATGGGATTTGGTGTATGTTGTAAACGGAAGTTTATCTGACCCAACAAGTTAGTTGGAGGAATTACACAATGTCCTGGTTGGACAGCAGAGTAAACATTTCCGTATTTCTATCAAGGGAGAAACGTAGAACCGAGAAAGCTTCGTCTCTTGAAGAGCTCTTTCCGTGGCGAAATTGGACTTACAGAGCTGTGAGTGAAAACCCACCAAATTACGTGATTTTCAACCGTAAGGATTTCTTATACTTGACATCCTTGGACTTTCTTCTGCGTCGACGTAGGATTTATTTGGAGTGAAATTAAACCAATTTTTTTTTTGCCAAAGCCTGGTCCTTATCCTCAGATGGCGAATTCGGTCTCCCGTCTCTAAAGTCTACTTAAAAAACCGAATTCTCATTGGTTATGCGTAACGTTTTTAAAATGCTATAAAGGGTATATACGGCGGAATTAAATATAATTATAAAGGTATTGAATTTACTTCTTGAACAATAAATACTAAAAACCGCACTCTATAGTAGTAATTAATATACTTGTAACTAGGTATTCAAAAAGCGTTATCTCGGAAACAGTGTTAAGTAAAACCATTTTGTGATACTGAGCAACGACGTAATCAAAACTATACACTGTAAGAAATTTTCTGGTAAATTTCCTGAACTGTAATAGAAGTTTTTAATCTAAACATTGTATGTAAATAATACCACGTGTCGGACTGCAAATATATGAATATTGAGCGTTGTAACTATAAAAGATTGGGGACTTCCCTACTCATTTGGGGCCGTGGTAGCTGAGTGGTTAGACTACTTGCCTCCCACCAAGGCGAACCGGGTTTAATCCCTGTCCGAGTAACTCCGGATTTTCGCATGTGGGAATCGTTCCGGACAATGGCTCTGGTCGGCGGGTTTTCTCGGGGATCTACCTTTCCCACCGCCACTTCATTTCGGTGCTGCTCCATACTTACCTCGCTTCGCCCACATCGACTCTCAAGGCCACGATTTTAAGAACCGCCTAGATTTATTCGCTCACTCACCCTACGCATTTGATTGTTTAGTGAGCCAATGTAGGAGCGCTGCCGTGGATGTATGGAAAAATAGTTTTCTATTCGCACTATGCCAGTATTACTATACATTGATATGGTAATTTTACGGATAAGTTCTTAGACTGTAGTTAGGAATGTTACGAGCCAGTCTATCTTGACAGGTTGCATACATGACAAGCAACTTATGATATCGTTTAAGACTCTGCATGTTTTCTCGAGAACCCTTCGCTTGTGAGTGTTAAATACGACGTTTTGTGTTATTTTAATGCGCACATGATTATCACATCGTAACAATCGATAATCTACCACGGGTAAAACACGTTTGTTTAATAACAATTTTAGTGATGGGCCATGTTATTGCCCAACAGATTTCCACAGTTTGCAGATATTAAGTAGGCTGAAACTATTCACGAACATGTTTAATCTCATGTAGTTTCCGACTTTTGCAAATAACTAATTTTAATTCAAAATTTTCATAGACTCCCCCTTAATAATTTCTTTCGATCATAGCTCGTATTAAGTTTCTTCCTAATTCCCCACAGCAAATTATCTCACAAAGTTTGTAATCCTACTTGGAGTTCAAGACAATCCTATGTATACCTTAACGTCCGTAATTTATGTGCAAAATGTTTCCACAATGGTTTAACTTTTTTAGAGCATACTCTGTATTACTCTGAGAACTGTGTTCGTCTTCAAAGTAAAATAACGAGTGGCATAAGTTTAAAAGCGTTAGGTAACAAAAATAATATTTAAATAATATATTATTATTATTATACATTTTGCTATGCTCTTTTCAAGATGAAGATAGTGTAGGAGATGTAATTTACAGTAAATAAAAAAATATATAGTTTGTAGTCTTGGAACATTCACGTTCGAAAACCCCAATGATTTTGTTTTTGCAACACGCAGATACATAACCGAAACCTTTAAGATGGCAAGCTGAACTACATTACCTTGATTAATTTTAAGATATTCTAAGCGAAAGTTATCTTGCAAATGAGAAAGGCATATATCATAAATATGTAGATATTTCCTTATATAAAACCGTTTTGTGGAAAGGGGGGTGGAAGGAGGGATCCTCTCTTCTCCAAGATTCCGTACGAATTATCTAACTACCGAAAATAATTTTTTAATAATCTGAGTGTTTCAAAAGTGGCAAAAATTATAACTTATTAATAATAATAGCGGATATGTTTTCTTTAAAAAAATAATTTTTGATATAATGACTCGAAGTTGAACAGTGTTAGTAATAAATATAAAATATTGGATTTCATTTTCTAGCCAGGTCCTTACGTAGCCTAGACAATTATTTTATATGCGCCAAATGTTCTGCAAATCTGTAGAGCTATAAAAATGCTTCTACTAGAAATATCTGGTGCGCGTCTTAGATAATGTGTGATTATAGAGCTCGGTATAAAGCATCTATCTCTCAAGACTTAATAAGCTTATACTCCAATAAAAAAAAACCCATGTGGGGCGAAATTAATAAGAAATTACTTACTCATAGCACCCATGAAAACTTTATGACGCTTTAATAGGAAGCTAGAGTGGCTGCATAATGGACTCGGTTAGTAGTTAATTGGATCAGAGGGTCGCTAACTATCTTGATGGTCAGGGTCGTTGATGTAAATTAGGTGTAGATGTACGAACCGTGAATGGAGATGGGAGATGAAGTTATTCGAGGAGGAAGCAATAATGAAAGAGAGAGAGAGGGAGGAAGAGGGGGAGGGAACGAGTAATGGCTCTGTGCGTCTTAAAAACTACTTCGTTGTCTAACACGCTGTCAAATTAAAGGACGGTTTCTAGAGTAAATAAAGAAATATTTATTTACTAATAAAGCTAATAGTCAAATTCTACAGTATCACACAAAACAATCACCCAATCATGGTTATTATTGGAATAAATAAAACACTTTGGTTGTGATTCATATCCTTCGGGGTTTGCGAATTGGCTTCATAACGTAACAAATATGAATATGGCGCTTATTTTAACAATTCTGAATACTATAAATATTTTATCCCATTGCTAGTGGCTTTGTTGTTGTTCTTGAATTATTCACATTGCCGTTTCAATAATTAATGAATGCCAAAGTCCTCACTCGTACGCATTTAAAGGCCCTAAAATTCAATGTTCGTTAGTCAAATATGAATTGTATGTAAAACAACTTCCAGTTATATGCTTAGGCTCTTATGAGGAAAGAGTAGTGCAAAATCACAATGCAATTACACAGTATTAAAACGTTGGGATTCGTTAATTTTCTTATTACATTACTTTGTTTAATATCACACATTAAGAAAACTCTTAAGGAAAAAAAAACACACGTTAGTGGCGATTTACTGGTTTAAGTTGTATTTTATCGTGTCACTTAATATACTTCCAAAATACTGTAAACTATTTACAGAATCGCTTGATATAAGGAAAGTAATTAAAAACCAGAAAATAATAGTAGACCTACATTTAAATATGCCACGCTCGCGCGAAGACATGCATGACTAATTGCACATGTTAAAATCGTCGCTTGTTGTACAATGGCGAAACGTACTACAGGGAAAAGAAAATTTTGCGTGTAAAACCATCTTCAGGCTAGAGACATTGTTGTACTATGTATTTTCGAGCTTCAGTTTCCTGTTCATTGGCTGCTGCCCCAGTGTGTGCAGCCAGTTTGTGTTCGGTGTTAAGACCCCGGGCACAATTTTTAAATTCACAAACAGATCTGCCAATACGCAAGAAGGCGATGAACTGAGCCCCTTGGGCCTCCGTGATACTACCCGCAGTACAGTTCTGCATAGCAGGCAGACGCGGCACTAGAGGTCGGGCGCAACAAGGCACAGAATGGCTGGAATTACAATGGTCCGGTTTCACCAACACATCTTAAAATTTAAGCACTACTTAAACACTGAATAAGCTGTGCCTAGCGCCTTGTACCGTTTCACCAACTTTCAGCTTTTCTTCAAATGTTTTAAGCACCTATTAGTATATGCAGCCGAAATCAGATGCCTAACTCTTTAAGCTCTGCTTAAATCAATGTAAACAAATTAAAAGGAAAATGGCAGGCAAACCCAATATATACACAGGAAATTGAGTGTACAGGCCGGTAGCTGATTGATAAAATATGATTTTATTGAGTACGCATTAGCTACGGAAGTACCTACTTGAAATAAATGGAAAAAGTGTTTACCTTCACTACACTGCATGTATGAAAGATATGTAGTCCTAAAAATATGTAATATACTTTGATGGACTTTGAGACTGGACATAATATAATGCATTTACACATCATTTTACTACACATGTTAAATTTGCACCACAAGTTTTGCACACATTCAACTTAGTTTTGAATTAGAAAAGTTGACGAGGACTCAATTAAGGATGTCATACACGTGTGACGTGATTTCACATTTATTCAAATTCGGGCACTGGGCATTTCTAAATTGCACCTGAATATCGTCAATGTTATTATCAACAAACTATCGCAATTTCAGAAAGTTCAATTCTGGTTGGTGATGAACGCCAAACCGAATCTTTAAAACATAGCAGTAATGCCATACATAAAACAGTTATATTGAAGTAGAAAAATTCGGGATGACCTTGTAGACTGTAGTAAATGTAGGCCCAGTGTTGTTTTTTTGAGGGCAATACGAGTTTTACACGGAATATACATTACGTTTAGGGAATATTTAATCAGTGCCTAAACAAGACAAGAGTTTCATTATAAAAGTTCATCATTAACCTAACGTATTATTTTTATAAAGCATTTAATATATAAATTCTTGACGAAAGCTACTTAAATATATGTAACGAGCCTAAAACATTACTGGAGTAAATAAAATATAAAACCATTAACATTCTGACTAGTAAAAAAAAAACAGTCCAGGCCTAATATAGATCGTTGTAACTATCGTTTATTATAAAACAAATATTTGGTTAGGATTCGTGTGCTCATAACAGAAGAAAACAAAATATTTCAGGGGGGAAAAAATGTTTCTTTTCCTTTCATTGGAATAATTGTCATTGGTTCGTTTAGTCACATGACCACAATGCGCCACTACTAACACGAAAATATTTGCAACTTGTTTCTTTAAGCAACGCCCAGCTAAGACGCACTTATAAAACTCAGTTTTATAATGGCGACATCCCTAAGAGCCACGTAAGCTTAAGTATCGCTTTGCTTGAACCTAGTTTATTCCTTGTTGGTGAAACCAGCCCAATATCTTTTTAAGACAAATTTACACTACATATCAGTGACGGAGACAACTCCGCCACAAGTTTTACCACAGACCAGCGGGCTCGTTATAAGTTTCGTCGGTAACTGCCCACGACGTCATGAACCTACTTGTCTCGCAGCCGACCGAAATATTGGTCGGATCCAGGAAGGTATCCAGAGTTATCAGTCGTTTATCACGGCGGCGCAATCGGGCATCTTCGGCTTACCAACTCTCCCCACTCCAAGCTAGACGAGCGTTCGTGTCTCTGCGCACGGTTGGCAACGTGCCAACGAAATATTACTAGAATTGCTTGTTTTAAAATTTCACAAATCTGTTGAAAAAACATTACTTAAAGACACGAATAGTACGCTTTTTATTTTCTTTAGCTCGTAAACAATATTATATGATTACAAATATGTGTTTTATAAAAAAAATAATAGTTTACAGTTTTCGTTGATTTTGTGAGGAGTTTGAGAAACTGTGGTTGGTGGCCATTTTGAACAGTATTTTTTCCCCCTTCGTTAGATATAGATGTTTACATGTTACGGATGAGGCCCGGGGGTTCATCAAACTATTTGTGTATGTGTAAAAGAAAATATTTGGCCAAGGCTAAGTGGAGGAATGTTAGCAGATGTTAATTATATATTTCACGAAAACGGTCCTGAATAACAAAGAAATGTACACGTCTTAAATCGATTATATTAATATTCCTAACCTTGGAGTCCGCCGAAGTGTACTGTCTTGAACACAAGGCTCTTGTGTTCAAGAGATTGCGAAATTGTAAATGTATTTGTAAACCGTTAATATAAGTGTTGAAATGCGCGTGACCTGAAAAAGTCGTACTTTCCATATTTCTGTAGTGAAAGAATAATATTTGTTTATTTGTCTATATCGTAAATTCATCGAGTGTAAGGTTAACTTCGGTCAAGTGTGTGTGTGTTTTTTTTGTGTGTGTGTATATATATATACATTATATATAATATATACATTATATAATATATATATATATATATATATATATATATATAATAATAATAGATATATTTATTACATACAAACACCTAGCGGACCCCGACAGACGTTGTCCTTACATATGTCTTAAATCTCTCCCCCTCTCTTCTCTCCCCCCCTCTCTCCCCCCTATCTCTCCCCCTACTCATTCTCCCCCTCTCTTTAACGAATTGTGAATCTAAACCATTCTCGAATCCACTTGAACACACACAAAAAATTTCATCAAAATCGGTCCAGCCTTTTAGGAGGAGTTCAGTGACATACACACGCACAGAAGAATTATATATATATAAAGATATATATTGCTGCATCTATAAGAATACGAACAACGATGAATATGAATCGCGTTTTGTTTCTCATTGAAGTTAAAATTTTCGAAGTTAAATAATTTGGATGTTATTTCCACACGAGCTAAATTTCTCACTGCTCCACCAAAATAATATGAAAAACAAAGTGCCGCACACTAGTAAGAACATCTAAATAATGACGTCTCACGAAAGACGTGAAAACTAAAGCCCCCCCCCCCCCCTTTTTTCCATCCCCCGGCCACAAGCATAATTGCTCCCTTTTTCCTTCGAAATAAAATTAACAGATCCCCAACATATATAACTTGGTAATCTCAAAAATAATTGAATTTGGAATGGCAACCTAGCTATAATACCCCACATTAATTACTCGACGGAAGTTAGATAACGTTAGTCTTTCAGTGCCTGTCACAACAGGAAACACGAGGAAAGAGGAAAATGGAAGTATGCATTTGACTCAAACATTTCTTTACAAACGTATTTTTCTCCACTAACAAAACAGCTGTGGTGGAAAGATAAATAGTAGGCGTGATACTTTTATAGAACTGTCGAAATTTAAAACTCACCCCACTTACATGAAATAGACTCTAACAGAGCCAGTCCCAAAACATTCCAAACTGTAGGCTATTAGGGGCCAAAATACAAATGTACACAGCTTATAAACTTGCTTTTTTAAAATCTGTTACCGTATATCATCACATAACTGTATTTCACTTATTTAAACAAAGTAAAAACCAAACAAGAGGTGGATTTCGCTCTCATTCCATAGAGACGCTTGTGTTGCGAAGCACGCAACCTAACCGCTAGACCACTGAACACATGCAGTTTGAGGGATTGAAATAAGTTTATTTACGGTAAGGTAATTGTAATTTATTGAATAAATATTTTCAATTGAGTATTTGAACATTTACGCGCTTGCAATAATATCCCACACGTAAAAGAGTCTGTATAATATTGTGCACAATGTGTAATGCACGTTTGTAATAGTTATACTCTGTTTCATATAACTTCAATACAATTTGACAGACGTTGTGACCAACCTACACAGCATGTAAATAGTAAAAGCCCCCATTTACAAAGTACTGTGCCAGCTGATGGTTGTTGCACGATGCGTGTTATTATGTTGGCGCACTTGGCGATGATCGTAAAATAAAATAGTACTCGGAATTAAAAATTATAATGTGGAGAATTAATGATAATTACAGAATTTATGGTTAAAATTACGCTTATAGACTAATACACAATTTTTCTGAGTTATAAAGCAAGGGCTTTAGAAATATTATGGTGGAGCATGCGAACATCATGGTTATGTGAAAGGTCTCCGCCAATCTCCGTTGAGTCTGTTGTCTATGGTCTCCACCCGCCCGGTGAAAAGCCGTTGCTATTGTGCTCTCTTCCGTCATAATTTATCTATATGCGAGAATTCCCTGCTGGTGATGTCGGAACATTATATATGCAGTTAATTCATTTTGTATTTACGTATTTAATTAAGCGTAGTTCGTTGTAGGTGCCTTTTTAGAACTGTCTCCTCAGTGAAATTAACTATCGACACGTGTCTGCCGCTTTGTAAAATGGTTTGTTGTGTGCTGTGGTCCGCCATTTTATGTGACCATCGCGAAGCGCGAGCGAAAAATTATTTTCGTTGCGAAGTGCGAATTTGTTGGTTTTAAGAAATAGTTAGTGTTTTTTAATTGCATAAGTCAGCAAATAAATTATTTCGTATCAGTAGCCAACATGTGATTAATCATCCAAAGTTCGGCACGTGTTTAGGAATTTACGAAGTGAACAGTAAGTTTGTGAGTTTTGTAAATAATGTTTTCTTAAATTGTTGTTAGGATATTTTTAATGTATTAGGACTTTTATTTGATTGAAACTCTACCGATTTTTACGTAGAAGTTAAATTTGCTTAACATGTTTACAATGTGCATTTCGCACACCGGTATTAACAGTGACGTATTTATTACGTTTTGTTCTTGGGAGAGCTTTTCAAATGTACGTGGCCTAAATAGCGTCCTTTTAGTGTAGTTCATTATATTAAAAAATGCAATGTTATTTATCTGCTGAGCATTTCTCGCATCGGTACAAACAGCGACACATTTATCGCATCTAGTTCTTTCGATGAAGTTAAAACTTTTGAGTTATAGTAAATTGAATGCTATTTCCGTACGAACAAAATTTTCCACTGCATCATCAAAACAATGCAAGTTCCAATCGCCACTCTCTCATAAGAAGAACCACAAAATAATCACGTCTCACGAAAGACGTTAAACTATAGTTCCCACACCACCAATAAAATAAAACAGAACCCTAAGTAGTATATTATGTGATCATAACAAAAATAAAACAGTTGGGAATGGCAACCAGCTATAGTAGCTTAATTACTGGACAGAAGTTGTCAGTCTTTCAATGCTTGCCATTGGATTCGTAGTTTGTTTACAAAGATCATTTTCTTCGCCAACAGAACAACTGTGGCGGAGGGATACATCGCGGCCGCACTTCTTTTCGAAAACTGTAAACATTTATTGAAGTTATATGAAACAGAGTACACAACAAATATCTGCATGCTTATACGTATCGTAAATGCATGTGTAGGAAAATTATAACTCCGTACAACACAAACACGTGATGCACTGACCTTATACTACACAATATTTATTTCCGTATCATTGAAATACACGACCACATTTAATACCGACGCCCGCCATAATGGTTTACCTACGGAATTCTAGCCTGACAACTGCTCGCGAGCAGTTGAGAAGTTCCAACTCCACTTGTGACGTCACTCGACCTTCGTTTCAAGCTTGGAATACCGAATGGTGGTCCGAGTCGATAGTTTTAAAGAATCTATCGTTTTTCGTCGTAAGGAGAGATTAATAATAACACTCCAGGTGACACGAGAATCGGTGCTTGCTTCCTTGCAGGTCTGTCTGTCATCGGCTGAGTGTTCATCTGGGTGTTTATAATAGACTGCGGCCCAATTGCAAACATGAAAATGTACAAGTGTTTCAAGCCTAGCTTGCTATAAAAGGAATTAGTGATAGTTTCCTCTTCCTGAATGTGTAACAGAGACCGTTATTATTGGGGCACTATTTGGAGGCTTTTTAACTAATTGTATATTCTTATGCCGAGTGAAAAACTGAATATCGCTACCAACGCAGTTATAGGCTGTTCACAGTAAAATGAGCACTTTTTAAAACCCTGCTTAAGATCTACTTGTGTAGAAGTTGTGTATTCCTCCGCCTTATGTAAATTAACATTGCTATGGGCAGCATCACTTTACTCATCCGTCGGTCAAATGAAACTGAAAAATTATTTTGAAGGTAAATACTTTACAAATCTGCTCATTTTTACTCTTCGATGCATAAAAAAAAGATAAAGCGAAAGAAATAATTTTAAGTCATCACAAATGATTACCTGGCACTTTTTATTCGACGTTAAAATGTGGATTTAGTACTTCCCATCCATCGCTACCAACTTTACTGGGCGAATGTCACTCAGTGCACCCATTGAAATATATCCAGGCAGGGGCAGTAACTTTTTTCTAAGTTTCATTTCTAAAGTGCTCACTTTATCGTGAACAGCCTTTAATATTATTTATGCTTCGGTCGATTGACAGTGTTAAATTGTTACAAATTTCTACGACATCAGGTTTTACTCTTATGGTCATCAAGTAAAATTTAACTAATTTAATTTTCCACTACTGTTGAATATATTACATTCAACAAAGCGTTAGAAATAAGAACTGCAGGGTGTCCGAAAAGTATTTCTCAGATTGCAAACTTTATATATATATATATATATATATATATATATCCACTTTATATAAGATAGAAGTAACACTCGTGTCAAAATGTTGGCAAACTAAGCAAGATTTTCATCGCAACAGGACAACACATCAGTAAGTGTCCACGTGAGCAATATTGGTAGCAAGTAGTAGCCTACATCCATTCGATATTATATTTCTGTCCTTACATTAGCCAATATCACAGGAGGGATCCGACTCCTCACCAGGGACTGTGAATTCCAAGTACACACGTTATGCCAATTTACTACACCACTGACAAAAAAGGTCGCCTCGTCAGAAAAAATAAACACATTTGAGGATAGCCATTTTTGCCCTCAACAGGTGATAAACTTTCGGCAACAGTCATACCGACGCGTGGCATCATTGGGCGAAAAGACGCTTTTATGCACTTTGTGTGCACGAAACAATAAACGCCTGTGCAAGATATTATGAAGGGAATTTTTTGGCATATGTTTAGTTCACGTGAGGCCCTACGCACTGATTTCTTGGGACTGTGCACACAAGACTGTCTCACTGCTTCCACTCTTTCAGCTGAGGTTGTCACACTGCGACTTAATGCTTGTGACATCGGGCGGCATCTTTCCGTACGTTCTCCACTGTTATTGGAGACCTGGTCTCGTGGTACCAGAGGATACACCGAGTATTTTCCTGATTTGTGAAAATTTCCGGTTTCCTAGAAACTGACACTACAGCCAGGTTACCGAAACCTGCAACGAAATACTTGGTTAGTTTTTCAACGTTTTGGCTCCTACATAATAATTAGCTCTAAACTCTGTATCCTTCCTTACTCTCGCTCTCAATACTCATTTCACCTTAAGTGGTGGTAAGGGGTGTCCGGAAGGTGGTCTCGCTGGTAGCTGAATGATAGATGGAATTATAAAGATATATACTTAATAAAACAACAATTACTTAAACACAAGTTACAACAGTTACTGATACACAAAGGGACAACAATTACTTAAGACTCACAATACGCTTACTTAATCTTGAACAGCAAGCTACGTCACACTACTCGGACAATATGGTAAGTTCTGGTATTCAACCACGCATATAATCCCGGTCCTTGCCAATGATAAATAATACAGTAGATTGGGGACGATGTCGCGATGGAAGCATTGGTCCCTACCGCTACGCGATTTATGCTTACCCTTATATTCCTCTCAGTTGGCCTCGGAACCCCTCTGCCCAGGGGTAGATTCTCCCGTCTTCAGCCTCAATCACAACTACTCTCGTCGAAGTCTTGCAATCAGCTAAGGGGAGGGGGTGGGGTGCCGGTCTATAGGCCTTTTATATAGCAGGACGAACTGGGGCATGTTTGTAAAACTATCCCGCCTGGCCACAAACTATAATGCGCTCTACCTAAGGCGGTATGGCGCCGCTATATGACACTACAATATACAGGATATAAATAATGTCTTTAATCAGGGAAAGATTTTCCAGACATCCTGTACTGTTGAAAATTCGCCAACGAAATTACTGTAGAGTTCTACGCAGTTATCACAATAAGCTGTATGGATTTAAGAGTACGTATTTTTTAAACAGGTTTTTAGATATCTTAAATAAGAAAACGATAAATAATAAGACAAATTTAGAATTGCTTGCCGCAAATCCCTGTATCATAAGACTGTTATATCCATATTGCACAGGAAATGATGCAGGCGTAGACAAGATACGGAATCAGAAATTTTCTAATGGAAGCGATTATATAAGGTGTGGGGCTGATGCGAAAAGGGGCTTTCTTGTGATTCCAACATTGTTGTTTTGCTCAGGATGTATACATATTTACTTTTAGTTGGTGAGTGGGAGGGAGGGGGTTTATTGCCGTATTCCTAAAGGAAATGTTAGTTAGGCTGTGTTTGTGTACGCGAATAGAACGGACAACCAACATAACAAGCCGAAACGAGAGGATGGTAATGTCCCTATCTCCAGTTAGTGGAACGTAATAGTTTCTGTTTAGATGTATAATTGCAGTATACCGTGGGGCTGCATGTAAATCCTCTCTCTGCTCTCTCTAACTAATACAATCATAATAAGTAATCTGCTGTGTAGGAAGGTTAGTTGTAACTATGTTAGTTATTAATTATTCGATATTTCAATTATGTATTATCTTGTGAATTCAAAATGTGCTCACAATTTATCGGTTTGAATTATTTAAATATTATCGTCAAATCAGTGTTAATGAAATATTGAAGACATGTTTTTATTATTGTAACGTGCCTTAACAGCATGCGAAAATATCCTCCCTCTGTGGCAACGAGTCTAACCTCTATTTACTGACTAGTTACTTTCCAGGACAGGTTAAAATTGTGCCCTTAATCGCCCTTCCAGTCACAGATAAATATCGAGTATTGGGCGTTGCGACAAAGACAATTTTTGTTCGGGACTGTATTGATATCGATAGGACGTTTTGTAATACATCGGACCACTAAAAATGTGTCCGTTATTTATCTTCTTGGCAGCAGCGGTTTATAAGGTTGCGGAATACAGTTTCTCCAACAAATGTTTCCCACGCATAGGGAACCTTTCTCATTGGATGGTATGTTCTACTGTGTACAGTGCAGACCATTAAAGTCTGTTCACGGTACAGTGAGCACTTTTCAAGTCAACCGTAGAAGAAAAATTTCACTGCCCCTGGGCACTGAGTGGCATACGCCCAATAAAGTTGGTAACGATGGATGGAAAATAGTTCCATATCTAAACGTAGAATTAAAACTGTTAGGTAACAACTTGTGATAATTTAAATTATTTCTTTCCCTTTGTGCTTTTTTTAATGTATCGAAGCGTAAAAAAGAGCAGATATGTAAAATATTTACTTTTCTAGTAATTTCACAGTTTCACTCGAGTGACGCACGAATAAAGAGACGAGGTCCATGACAGTGTTAATTTTACATAAGGCGGAACAATACACAACGTGCATACAAGTGATCTTGGGCAGGGCTTCCAAAAGTCCTCATTTTACCGTGAACAGCCTTTAAAGACAGTTCATATGCAACGCCCGTATAGAGGACGCTGTGAATGAAAGGGTTTGTCACAAACTAGGCGTAACTACATATTTTACCCAGAAGTCGAAGACGATATAGTATATCTCGGGTAACATAATTTTAGAACTAAATGAAATTCAGATATAGATAATAATTTCCCAATAAAGTCCATTCATCAGTTTCCCCTGAAACGCAAGCCCTAAATGCGCCCGTGACAACAAGGATGATACGAATATCTGTTTATCACATTTTACGACACACCGCACCGACTTGCGGCAACAGCTGGCGCGAAAGGTAATTACTTCGCACGGCGCCCTATCTTCCACCGCTATCAACATAAAACATTTAACTCCACCTGTTGCCCTGAAGAGAGGGGAATATTTATGGGTGGCCGTAATGTTTGCACGTACTGTAAACAGGGTTTCTCGGAGATGTCCCAGTTTCAGGTACATAGTCAATTCGCTGTTTTTCCACACTTTTTGAATCCAACCTTTCAAAAATATCTCCACGTGTGACGTCGTTGATGCTTTCTTAAATATGCCATGTATCGCAAGAATCTTATACTTCTGTTAACATAACAAGTACCTTATTTTTTGTTAAATTGATCTTTTACGAATATTTTATCTATAGATTATGATACTTCATTCATAATTAATATGAATAAACCACAGCGAGAAAACTAGTGTGTTGGTAATGCCTATAAGAAATAGTTTTTATGCAAAATATGATTAAACTGGTAACATTGCAGTTTTGGGGTATAATTTACATTTAGTCAGAGACATTATAATTTTTAATATTATTATTACATTATAATATGATTAAAGAGTACTAGCTTATTTTGTCACTTAATTTCGATATCTTTCCATATTACGTTTTAAAATATGAGTTAACAGTATTATATATATTTCATAATTTTGTCAGTTTGTTTTTAAAATTAAGAAATCCGCTTTTTACACTTTTACCAGGCCACCGTTTGATAAATCACAAAAATACAATATTCAAAAATATACTAAACCTTTATTAACTGAACTTTTTTAAAATTTATATCAAGTTGTAAAACAAATTTTAATAATAAAATTTATGCTGGAATTTTTAATTTAAAATAATGCCTTTGCCAGTAAAAGAAAGTTGTTATAAAAATACAAGCTCATTATTTCCACAAATTTCGCTTTTCATTACAGTAACGATTTTTCTTCGGTTAGAATTGTTTCGTACATTTCCACAGTATTGAAATGATCATCGGTTCTGTGACCTGCTTTCATTGCGACAACTGTTAAGAATTATGGTGTTACGTGGCATCGCTTGTTTCATTTATTGTGCGTGTGGTTCGTTATGTTTAAGCTGCAGTCTTAACAGTTTAGTTTTCACTATTTTAAATGCAATTATAAACAACGCGCCTGCTGAAAATATTTCCACAGGACTTTTTAGTCAACGCTCAGCTGTTTTATAGAAATGAAATAAAGGTAGAAACGAAGGAATCCGATGTTGCAGCAGAGATAAACATTCTTTATAAAAAAATCGGGGTTTCAAAAATGAGAGAAATTCCCATTTTAATTTAACGCGCTCGCTAATCGCATGAAAACCGTAAGGGGATGCCAACTTATTACTCAGCGTTCCTGCCTCGTAAAGGATCCAATCCCAACGTGAATGAATACTAACATTCCCCATCCCTCATCGGTAAGGTTCCAGACCTCGAACAACTCCGCCATAAAATGCTCTGTAATGAGAGTTCGTTTGTGAGCGGCGTACTCTGTAATATGTTGCGATATTTGCTGGCACGTGTGATAGAATTTTTTTCTCCGTGCTCCTTTTAGCTTGTGTTAAGAATTTTATTTTCGAGGCTTTCACATTCCCATTATTAGTATGGTCTGATTATTACATATAGTTTTATTGACATTTTATTTCCACGGCTTCTTACTCATTCACTCGCACATTTTTTTTTCAATTAGGCCGGCGCACAAAAACCTGTGTAAAAAATTATTAGCAAAGCAATACTTCATCAGAACGTATGCCACTCCAAATCCACAGAAAACACGAAAATATGCTGGCACACGAAATATTCTATCAGCGCCAGAAAATACAGCAAATAAAAAATTGTTAACCTCGTAGTAGCCAGGATTCACTCGGAAACTAAACGATTGAGAAACTAGATTAAAAAATTTAATGCACACGTGAGAGTGTTTCAATCACTTATAAAAAACTGCGATTGGTTGGTTGTTAAGGGCTGGTTAGTAATTGTGTTATAAACCCAAGAATATGACAAATACCAGGATGATTAAAAAAATAAAGAAACAAGAGCTGTCATGAAAAAACTTTATTCCACAGGCAAATGTGTTGATAAAGGCTGTTCACGATAGAGAGAGCACTTTTTAGATCAACTGTAGAACAATGTCGCTGCCCCTACCTGCAAATTTTATAACGAGCGCAATGAGTGACATATGCCCAGTAAAGTTGGTAACGATGGAGAGTAAAGTACATAGTTCTATATATTAACGTTGAATACAAAGTGTTAGGTAACCATTTGTGATAACTTAAATTGTTTCCCTCGCATTTTTTTCTAATGCATCGAAGTGCAAAAATGAGCAAAATTTAACAATATTTACTTTCATAATAATTTCACTGTTTCAATTGACCGACGCATGAATAAAGTGATGAGGCCCGTGGCAATGTTACTTTCACATAAGGCGGAAGAATTCACAACGTGCGTACAAGTATATCTTGAGCAGGGCTTTCAAAAGTGCTCATTTTACCGTGTACAGCCTATAATATGATTTCATAAACAGTAACGTGGGTTCATGTTAATAAACTATTATAATGAATGCTATGCGATAACTTCAAGACGTTGGACATTCTTTCCATTGTTATGTATTAACAGTTGCACTAATGTACTTTTCATTTTAAAAATGTGGAAATGCTACCTAGAAGAGAAGCTATATTTAATTCAATAGATTTTTAACCATGCTTACGCTCGTACTATGGGAAAATATGACATGCACCAATCCGAAGATTCTTTGAAGTCATTGTTGAAAAACGTCTGCAAAGAGTTATTACAAGATGAAAAATACGTACAAGTGAGGCACAGTAAGAAACACCGTATAAACATGGTGCAGCGAGATGAGCTAGCGGTATAAAAATAATCATATTAAACGTGTATCCAAAACTTTTGTTTCTCCTGAAGTAGTTAAGAATTTTCTCTGCTTCCCTAAGAGATAAAGGCAACAAAACAGAAGCGTCTATGTTAAAAGTTTTGGCCTTAAGTAACCCATTATTTTAATCTCTTGAAAATGGAAGTCAAATGACAAGGCATGCGTTTCATTCCCCCCCCCCCCCCCCAAGAAGCGCTGCCATTTAAACAGAAACCAAATTAATGAAACAATAAAACAATTATTATATCGTCAAAGATACGTAATTTGGGTATTTATCCCAGCTATTTGAAGTTTCTTGATGTAAAGAAGGCTGTGAAACCCTGTTACGTCGTAAAATTGGGCTATATGTAGATTCTAATTATTTACTTGTTTATGTACTTGCAAAACGTAACCTGATTTCACAGATATTATTTTTCATTAGCACGTTAACTATGTTAATTGGTATGTAATTTCACTGCACGTTCATATTTTTTATTTTTATCATAAACACATTTGTATGTCTTTTCAGCCTGTTACTTTTGTAATGTATTTAGAAGGTCCTAGTATTTGAGCAGTTATTGATGCGTTGCCTGAGTATTTCTTACCGCTAGAAATCTCATGATTGGTCAGTTGTAGACGGCGTTATTTAGTTCTGTGTTTGAAGGGATTTTCTAGTAATTTTGTTGTTCGACGGCAGGACGATAACTCGCGTGGATTTAGCACTCAGGGTTTTAATTTAGTTTTTATTATAAGGGCCCGAGTTCGAACCTGGAAACAGGCCGTTTTGAAGTAGACGAAGAAGCGAGGCAAGATTTAGGAAGACGCAGGCCTTTATTGGTCGCCGCCCGCGTGTATTTTGTTTAATTAGTTTGAACTAATGCGTGTGCTTAAATGTGCCGGGACTGTAACGGCACTACAGGCCCGAGAACCTGGATAGGGAAGCCCGCGATGAGAGGTCCTGCTGCATCCAGGGAGATGCTGCTGCTGCCGATGAGATCGCCAAGAACTTCGAGATGTTCAGGAAGTGCTGACCTTGCTGCGTCGTAAACCAAGGACGTTGTAAGGCAGGATTTGCATAAAAACTTAGCAAAGACCAATCAGAACACTAATAATGGCAATAGCCATGCAAAAACCATTCTTCTGTACAGTGTAAGGATAATTAAATGTTTGAAACTATTTGTAATAGGAAACATCCCATTTTGGTAACACATTACTGGTCATCAAACAATAATTATATTTAATTTATTCGTAATCCCAAGTGGATGGGAGCAACTGCTAATGAATGCCAGCCTTAACTCCAGCGAGTAAATTGGATTTTTGAACAAGCCCTAAACTTCGTAAAGTTTCTCTTAAAAAATCCTAAAAGCAAAGAGTTTTCGCATATCTCCTACTTAATACCAGAAGCTGAGACCATAATAAAAGATTATTGGCAAGTGTTCACAAAAGTTACAAAATGTTTACCAAGATTGGCAATAGTTTACAAATGTTTGAAAAATGTTTGCAAGTGGTCGCAAAATTTTACCCATGGTTTCTAGTGGTTACCACCACTTTACGTCTTGGTGACGACATAGCCACTAAAACATGGCTACAAAAGTAACAGTATTGGGTTTTTGGCTAAAAGACCAAAATTTCGCAAAATTTAAAAACTTTGAATTATTTTACGGCCATCATGGTCCCTGCCTAACGTCAAAGTGACCTGTTCGCTTTAGGAGCCTGCATTGGTGATTCAAATTAAGTACTACATATCTCATGGTAGAAGCTTGCCCCTCGAGGTCGCTGATCTGACCCCGAGAGCAGCGCGTGCCGGCATTAAATACACCGCCATGCCTACTTGCGCTACCAATCAATTTAATTTTACCCTCAAAAAACCATTTTTCTAAGAAATCGTGGAGTTTTCAATTACTCCTGGGAGGGTTCAAGCTATTCACAGCCAATGCTGAAAACCTTGCCATTTATGGTGACCGACGCAGCGGACACCATTTTCCCTTAGGAGGTATAACACAATTAAATTCAAAACATCCAATCAAATTACAATTACACTCTCAACTTCCGTCCTTTTGACCAAGATGCCGGAAGTAACGTAACGAAACTTCACGTTGTCGTCTGCGCGCGCACCTTCCCAAGCTGGTTACCAAGTTGACCGTCGACTGTGCTGCACTCCCACGACGAATCACAGAAACATCAGTCCGCTGCACACTTCTTTGCCAGGCCTTGGTGTTGCTGCACGTGAAAATTAGGTACGGACATCTACAGTTATTATTCCGGGTACCTCAGATATTTTAAAAGTATTTTTTAGTGACGTGAACCACGTCGGAAAGTTTTTAAACCTTGAAACAGCGGGTTGTGAAAGTACGTGTGTAATGGGTCGTACGCTGCACAGCTTACCAGGCTACCAGGCACACACAGTAAGTACTTTTTGTGCTACTTGGTCACAACCCTCAAATTTTTTTAGTGTTTTTAAGTTGTTTGGCAAGTTGAAGATTATTCACAGACGTGAGGTGACGGGTCGCCCCTCACAAAGTCTTCGTTTTAAATTATAATCAGCTAAGTCAAATATTTTATTAAGAAGCAGAGACGAACTTTTCTATTCGGGTAGAACTGAACCTTGTTTAATTTAACCACGGATACACTGGCATTATTAGTCTTTTGCTCAAACACTGAGCTAATCTGGAGAAAAGAAACAGATTAATATTTTTTTCCCTGAAGTTTGAAAATTTAATTTCCAGACATAAAGTAAATGGATCACTTCAGTCATGAGAGAGGCTAGCGTTGCTGAGTCCACAGATAACATCACGCCTGAAAATTGATTAAACTTTTCCTGTCTGAGAGAATTAATTTAATTACAATAATTCTAATTAAATTTCACCTTTTTTCTCACAAGGTCTCTGCTGACTAAATTATTTCCAGTAGCAGTATCTAATTTTTCTTGGAGGTATTTCTTGTTGTTTTGCAATTGAATTTGGGTGGGTTATTGGCCAGTGTTTATCTGCCACATGCAGAAGTTCCTACATCTCTTACAGTCTTTGTCTCTACACGGCATCAAATATCTCCATCCTTACATGTTTACGTATCTTGTGGAACCGTTACAATCCAGACAATATTCAGTGCTCAGAAATTTACTGCGATGCTTCATTGAAAAATATAGGCGTAGTCTGTTCACGGTAAAGTGAGCACTTTTGAGGCCCTAGTTACGTTTCCTTTCAGTCATTTTTTATGCTTTAACCAGTTTTAAAAAAATATTCCACTGCACGTTATAAACACGGTGTGTATATTTCACCGCACTCGGAAGTTCACGGCTAAGGATAAAATAAATATATTTATCGACTAGCATTCCAAATGTAAGAGCTATCAAAAGTGCTCACTTTACCGTGAACAGTCTATACCTGATTGTTCTGTTCTAAGACTAGTGCATACCAGAAAAGTCCGGTTTAAAGGTGAATTTACATTGCTGTGTAAGTGGAGTTTCGATGGGTTGTCTAAGCATTCTACACACAAACAGGCCTGGAAAGAGAAAACGTAAGCTGGCGACAAAAGAGTTTTCTGAAGTTCTTTCTCCCCGTTTTTTTTTTGACAAGGAAGGATGGTGCGGTGTGGAATAATCCCTGATCGACCTCTACGCATTTATGTGATCCATCTACAGCATCCGAACCAAAAAATGTTGACCAGGAACTAATAAAAAAATATTTTTGGTCATCTTATTTGTTTTTTTGGTGATTAAAAAGCAAATGTTGACAACTTTATAATCATGCTGTAGAATAACTTTGTCACGTTATAATAAACTGTAAAGTTGACATGAACCGACACCTTCTGTACACAATGTGTAAGAGCATAGTGCAACTATCATGAAACATTGTCTGTCACAAATTAGCCAAGTGTTCGAAGGGGCCCAGGACGTAAGAAAGAATTACGTTAGAAATCACGGCGTGTTATTCCGCCGGAAATCAAGTAGATTAAGTTTAAATAATTATTTTTGTAGATTTTTTATTAATACCAGATCCGGTAATTTTATCTGCACGCAAATCACCGGGAAAAAGTAAGGAAATTTCCCCTTAAATTAGAAACGATATTAAAGATACCTGTATTTCTGATAAAAATGATGTTGACAGTGTGCATATGATAACTAATATGATGATCCCGAGGACAGCAGCGAATAATAATGAGCTAATTCATATATTTTTTGTTATCCGGAGTAGTTTTGTTTCATTAAATATTGCTTGGTTTATTTGTATTATTTTAAAAAGAAAAATTATTAAATAAAGTCTATAGAAAACAATTAATACATTTAAATAAATAAAGTTTATGTATAATGTATGCATAATATTGCAATCCTCTATAACTAATGGATTTTCCTGCGAACGCGATTATTTTTAATTTATTGTTGAAACTAGACCTTAATTTATTTTAGTGTTTAATATAAATGCGAAGACATATAAATATTTAATTATTATTGTTCTGGAAACTGTTCCCCACTAATGTCTCTCCCTGCCCCCTTATTTCCGGTTGTGGATACTCAAATTTATGTCATAAGATTATTTATGTTCGTATGATAGATAATCACATCAAATATGAAGCGAGTATTGTAAGCGAGAGGGCAAGGAAGAATTTTTGGCACCATGAAGGGATTCCAGCCCACTGTTCGCCGTATCAATTCACGTGTGCCTATAGCTGAGTGTGGTCGGGCGTTGTAGTGCAACAACACAATCCCTGTTGAGACAAGTCCAGGGCCGCCTTCCGTTTCTTCACTGATTTCACTGGTCAGTAATTTCAGTAACGTCAGCCTATTGTTCCGATACTGCTGAAGGCACTGATGGTCGCATCTGAGAGGCACCCTGTGCGAGGCTACAACCGTGACTGAGATCACGGATTTTACTGGCGCTAAAAACGTCAGTGTTGTCAGGTAAACCCTAGGTTTGGCGGGAAGTTCGAGTCATGTTCGAGGAAATTATACTCACAGAAGGTACAGGTGCCGAGGCAATCACTTATACTATTGTGGTGCCGTCAGAAGATGCCCGAAAAGCAGTAGAAGGCGAGTAACACGTTTACTGTTATAGTCCAAATGCTGTATGAAAATTAGTGAGGTCAGTATGTCCGCCATACTTGTTTATATTTTTCTGCACGCGGGAATACTAACTCCAGACGCTCCGAAACAATCAATTTACTGACGAAGAGGAATATTTGCTGATTACTGACGACTATGCCCTAATTGCTGGCAAACACTGATACACCATCAGTAATTTCAGTGCTCGTCAGCAGTAATGGAAGGCAGCCCAGGTCGTTATCTGCGAATTTTCTCCCGCAACCGCATAAGTGTGTGTGTGAAATAACTGACAGCATTCACTGTCGCTCTCCTGGTGAGAAAATCAACCAGAAGCACGTCCTCGTGATCCCAAAATACCTTAGCCATATCTTCTTTCGTGGATAGAGCTGTTCTGAATTTCTTGGAAGGCGGCGACGATGTGTGTTTCCACGACATGGATGCTTGCTTCGCCTCAAGTGTCACGTGATGCACACAAGTTTCATCCCCTGCAACGATACGGTGCATGAACCGGCTCTCTTTCCTCGTGGAACCACATCAGGTGCAAGAGAGACGATCCCATCCGAGTGGCTTTGTGACCTGCGAGTTGCCTTGTGTAACGTTCTTACTGGGATGCCTAATGTACGTTGGACTATTAAACACAATAATATACGCAAGACAAGTTTCTGAGGCTAGTCCTCTTAACGTTACTGTACTCTGGGGGTTTAACTCAAGATAATACAATGACACAAGACAGTACAAAAATTTCTAATTATTTTATTACTCTTTCCCATACAATCAACTACTTTAACAAACGATACTGAATAATTATTAGATCTGAAATATCTCAACTTGACTCTTTCAAGATACAATTACGTTATCAAATATTAAGTCTCTTATTAGGGGACCTTTAGGTTTCGCTACACGTGAGATCGTTTCCAGATCTATCCTGCACCCAGGACCGAATATCTCCTTACCACTGGTAATTAGCGACACTGGGCCGGAGCTGCTCCGCCTCGTGATGTGTTGTCGTGGTGTGATTGGCTGATCTGGTCACGTCTCTCCAAGACGTCAGTATCTCGGCTCGCCCTGCAGTGTTGCACTCAAGTAGCTCGCGCCGACCTCCGGCGTCGACGTACCCTCGAAGTGGTACCGGCGGAGTGGGTCAAAGAGTGAGGATGTCGTCATGCACCAGCGGCCTTATATACCTTGCGACTGGTCGACATGCAGGGGGGCCGACTGCCACCTTCGCTACTCCCTAGCCCCCCTCACCTATGGTGTACCAGGACAGCGCTCCGTCATCTAAGTATGAACATGTGAAGTGCAAAGATTCGGGCGGCTCTTATCGAGAGTTTGAGACCCGATGAGGGTGAAGTGAGGTGAGTATGGAGCAACCCCGGAATGCAAGGATGGGGAAACGGGATATCCCCGGGAAAATATCGTCCGGCACGATTCCCACATGCGAAAATCCGGGAGCGACCCAGCCGGGAATCGAACCCAGTGCTCCTAGGTGGAAGACTGGTAGTCTGGCTACTACAGCACCACGTCTTAAGGGAGCCCAGTTGCTCATGGCGATATTGTGGACTCCAACCACTGAGGTGTTGAGTTCCTTAGCAATTTCGCTAATGCTCGGTTGCACAAGCATCTTTGTCGATCCCAGATCGAATGATGCTAGTTCCTAACCAGAATCCAGTTTGAGCTTGGTTCGAATATACAAGTGTTGAACCAACGAAATTTCATGATTCTGGATCTTCGATTCGTCGATCTTAGTTCCAAAGTGAGAGATCGAGATTAAGTATGAGACAAGTTTTGCTATTGGTTCGTAATGTATGACGTCATTGAGGTAGGCGTATTTTTCACTGCAGATAGAACTAGATGTGCGATGTTTTATCTGTTTTAAGTGAATTATTGTACGAATTTTACTGAATAACATTCAGTGCGTATAATGAATGTTGTTTTAATTTTCCAAGAAAACAATCAAAGAATTTTCAAAATACATTTGTCGACGATGTCTGCTGATCTCGGATAGAGATTTCGAACCACCAATTTTGGCGGTTCGAAATGAACTTCATCTTGATCTCCAATCCAGCTCTGAACTCTAATAGTGCAACAGTTTTCTGTGTCAATCTTAGATCCGATCTCTGGTAGAGTTTCGAACCACGATGGTGCGACCGGGCATAAATCGAATGCTAAGGTAGTTCTGAATCAGACCTTCAATACAGCGCACATTTTCATCTGTGGTGGACTTGCTTGGCCGACTAAATCGTTCGTTGTACATCTTGCACATCTGTCTTGCACGTATCAAACTCTGTGAACCAAACCCACACCTGGGGGTCGCGGTGGCTGAGCGGTTAGTCTGCTCGCCTCCCACCAATGCTATCCGAGTACAATCCTCGCATGTGGGAATTGTGTCGGACGATGCCGCTGGTCTGAGGGTTTTCTCGGGGATCTCCCGTTTCCTCCGCCCTATCATTCCGGCGCTGCTCCATACATCAATCACCCTCATCGGCTTCTCAAGACCTCGCTGTTAAGAGCCACACAAATCTGCTCACAAACCCACACCTGTTTCCGTGACATGGCACCGTGTTACTCAACAAAATGCAAAAACTTGATCACACTATGCGCTTTAATGCTTCACCGTGTTTCTGTGAGCGCAGCCATATTACAACTGATATTACGAGGTGCTGATGCAACATATGCGCCATCTAACAGCTGTGTGGCGAAGCAATGGTCTTCTGCTGCTGCCTGGCGGGAAATTTGAACAACAGGAGGGATATTGCACTCGTGATAGCTCTTGTTAACTTATTTTTTGAATCGCCGTCGTAGTTTAATCCTGTGGCTGATAAGAATAGTGTAAATTTGGAGCAGTCTGATGATTTATAACCACGTCGATTAAGCTACACTGAAGAGGTCTCTACAGACAGTTCGGAAAACAGAACTTTAAATATTTATTTTCCCTGCATCAGTTTCCTTGCACCATGTAAACAATGGACTTCTCTTCTGCTGAGAAATAGTACATGTTTTATACTGGCCCGTATTGTGCATTGAAATTAATTTCCGCGTGGCGCATCAACGTTTATGCATATTTTCTCCATTATAGTTTACGTTGTACGTGCAGTAGTTGCAGAATCCACACTGCCTTTTAATTAACACCCCGCTTTATGCCAGCAAGGTAATCAGAAGACGTCTTAAGTACTAAACTAAGTTAAAATTAAAATATAAATACGGCAAATACTTCCATGGTTCGCATAAGACTAGAACTCGGAACTTCGTTGTCCGTAGCCAACATTTCGGTTACTTAGGCCACTAGGGAGCCAAAGTCATATTTGGTTAGGATGTTCGTTGTACTTTAAGCGAATACATAAAATTACACCGACGTAATAAACAAAGCCACCCGTCTTTAATGATTTATTACACAACATACGTTGCTCTTTCAGCAGCAGTATTCAATTATTCATAAAGTAAAGACAGTGGTCACCGTTTAAAAAGCCATTAGATAATTCGTATTTTTATGTCTCGCAGTGGAGAAATTCTCATACAAGACGACATTTATACTTAGGTTAAAAAAAATCAACGATATTTATAGATTTTTTAAAAACGTACTGTGTAAAGCAGTAAATAGGAGCAAGTTTATGATAATAAACATACGCTGTAGATGCAAACTATACCTTATAAAACAGCCCAGTCCAGCGAGCTGAGTTTCAACAGCACACTCAAAAATTGTTTTATGCTTTTACAAGAAAAATCCTTGGAAATCCAGTTTCCAAGAAAATTCTTTGTAAACTACAGACAATTTTCTTGTAAAATCAGCACAACATATGCTCTATTTGTAACATTACAAATGATAACCTCATGTTACAAACTTACATTATTGAAAAGTGTGCATAACTTTTTTTTCTACAAAACAAATGTGAAGAATTAATAATAGAGATTAACTATATATATATATATATATATATATATAATATATATATATATATATATATATATATATATATATATATATATATATATATAATTTACGAAAAACAAAGCTGCATTTTGCCAGCATACTCCTCGCTTTATTATCCTGCATCCTTAACCATAAGACCAACTTGTCTTACGAACTTAATATTTATTTTTATAGAAAAAAATATCTTCAAGTGCCTACAAAATAATATGACGTCATTTGATTAAGAAAAATATATTTGTTTCATTTTAAGACTTCAGTTGTTGAGTTGAGAAATTTGGACGTCTCTTAACGAGATCTTGAGAACCGATTTAAGATTTCTGTGTAGCTAGGAAACAGGTAATGAATAATACGGTCACCTTTTATTGAAACAATCGTTTTATTATGAATATTTTAATTGTTTTAAGTGTTTTACGTTATTCAAGCTTGCAATACACTTCTTTTTACACGCAACTACACTTTACATCACTCGTAGTTTTTGCACAAACAGCTATGTGAGGTTTTGTGTTGAGTGTCCGCCATCTTGCTAAAGCTCGTGGACACGGATAAGTATAGTACAAACATTTCTTGAGGTCTAGTACAAACACGGTCCTCGTAGTTTTACAAGATATATCTTTGTGCTGTTACAAGCATTTGTAAAAGTACAAACAATTTCTCAGTATAAATTACACATTTTTTTACAGTGCAGTCTCATCATAATCCATTAATAGGTACTTCATTCGATTCTGAAGCTCTGCTAATGTCCTATAATAATGACGATTCTTGCTTTAATGTGTATTAAGTAGACTTACAATAACTTGATTTGCCACAAATTTCAACATCACAATTACAGTGCAATTGTAAGTATTGGAAAAGTATTTCTCAATTCGCTGCCAACCTTTGAAAAATCACACAATGAATGACGTGTTAAGTTACTTCCTAAATATGCCATGTATCACAAGCGTTTTATACCTCTGTTTGTTGATATATTGTAATATTTTATTTATAACAAATATGAACGAAAACAGTGAGAGGACGTGTGCTTTGGTAGTGCCTAGTAAGAAATTGTTCCAATGCGAAATATTGCAACTGAATGCGCACGATATTAGCTGCGTTATCCTTTGGTGCAATTTTCTAGACTGAGTTAAGTTATGTTTTGTATGAGGCGAAGGAATGTCCTGGAGGTAGAACTTTAGCTGGGCTTCAGAAAAGTGTGAATTAACCGTGAATGGATTATAACTGTGAGCCTGCGTGCACTTGTGTCCGGTAGCATCTACGCAGTTAAGGGCAGTAATTTTTTTTTTTTTCAAAGCTTGAGTTCCAAAATTTTCACTTTACCGTGAACAGCCTATACCAAAGTGGAATAGTTTGCCTCATAAATTCTCCATTATTCACTGCGTCCTACATGACGACTTCGGTCTACTTTGTTCTTCTGGGAGCACAAGAGAGGAGATGTAAGATTTGCTAAACATACAGGTGCATTATAATTTAGACAACTGTTACACGCCCAGGAACCCACGACTTTACTTATGAGACTTTAAATGGCGTAATTTTTTTTTTTTTGTTCGCTCCTCGAAAAGCGATATTCATCTCCGCGTATGAATAAATGTAAACAGAACTCGTCGGGAAAATTGCTGAAGCAATGTTACAGAACGGAATTGCGTTTTCGTCTCGGACTATCACCATCTTCACTCCTGTATAAGAGATTCCACCCTGTGTAACGGCGTATTTTGCTGCCCGTCGATTACTTCACCCGAGTTTATATTCCTGCTCCAGTATTTTTTTGTTTCCTCCGCAGGGCTTTTCAGATATAATCCCACTAAAGCTGATAGTATCTTTGTGGCGTGCAGCCGGAATTATGGTACGCCAGCAAGATGAGGATATTTAAATAATACCTCTTGATAATTCTCTTTACGAAGTTGTTGTAGTCAGACCGTTCAAGACTTTCTTGTTTCGTGATCTCTCTATTTTCCAACAAGCCAAATTAAGGTGAACACTTTGCAGTCTCTCTTACAATAAAACATTTTCGTACTTCTTACACATGACAAGTTTGGCAAAAAAATTATTCAAATTAAAATATAATTATTTACCTAAAAAATTGTAATTAATTTAAATGTTTTATTTATTCACGCAATAATGGGCAGAGACTGAAAGAGATAAACACTTCTGTCTTCGAACAACTTTGTTACAGAAGTCATTCCGCAGGGTTTGGGCTCGGACGATCACAGGTCCTAGCTCATCGTCATATGAGCCCAACTTGTTATCGATCACGTTTACCGAAAAACCCATTTTCATACAAAACTAACGTATGGAAATTTGTAGCTACCGCACGAAATAAATTCTGCTGCATTTATTTTGTGTCAATTGCAAAAATATTATCTTATTTATGTCTCTTTTGGTTTTCGTGTTACTTGGAAGGATTGCATGAATCTATGCGAATGAATAAAAAATGAGTACCCTTGTTCCACTTATCGAGTTTAATAGTGGTTGCTAGTTGGATACTTGCTTATATACGCTGTTCACGGTAAAATGAGCATTTTGAATGCCCTGCTTACGATCTACTTGTATGTACGTTGTGTATTCCTCCACCTTATGTAAAATTATCATTGTCATATCACTTTATTGATGCGTCGGTCAGGTGAAGCTGTGGAATTATAAGAAAATAAATATTTTACAAATCTGGTAATTTTTACTTTTAGATGCATTTAAAGAAAACAGAGAGCGAAACGAATAATTTCAGTTTTCACAAATGGTTACCGAAAATTTTGACCCGGCGTTAAGTTATGGAACAATTTTCTATCTATAATTACCAACTTCAATGGGCGCATGTCACTCGGTGTGCCTGTTAAAATATATCTAGGCAGGGGCAGTAACATTTTTTTGTTAGGTTGATTTCAAAAGTGAACAGCCTTTACCAGTATTCACCCCATTATTTTCGTATGTACATTCATATACCGAGTGAATCACCTAAAACTTGAAACAAAAATATTTCTGAAATGGAATGTGGTATTGACGTGCTGGTTTCACAGTAGTGGAGTTTAAACAAGTGCTCACATTTTCAGCCGAGACACAGATTGTAGTACTTATTAGAATGTGTATTCATTGAACAAAGTTACATTATTTTTCAAATGAAAGAATGCCTATTCTCATCAGGAAATTAAAACTAGAGGAAATTAGGATGTAAATTGGGGTTCTCGCAGGATTTTCTTGTACAAGTAGTTTGCGTGTTGTCGTAATATGACAACTGTTATCACCGTATAGGAGAAACATAACTGGGAATCCATACATGAATCCGCCAGCGCAACTTCAGAACAAACTTAGGACGCAAGGAATTGCGACAATTTATTGCAGCAGGGCGAGGCCGCTTGCAAAAAACCCTCTCTACCAGCCACCGATTGGGGACATGGACGCCTTAACGACGCACCGATATATGCCACTGTAAGGCAGGGCCCGGCATTTTTCCACATCCGACCAGCAGCCAGGGGAGATCACAACATGGGTGTGTCCATCCGCTGCCATCCGATCTGCTAGAAACAGCCTCCGGCATCAAGAATAACGTGGGACTGTCCATAAGTAGATAATTATTTAACCAGGCGTGTCAACATAGTTGTAACTTAAATTAATAAAAATTATTATAGCTCTTCCAAGTATGTAATCATTCAGTACCATGCAAATTGTAAATGCTTTGTTGTTATACTTGTTTCACAAATCATATTAAACCCCCCTCAGTTACCATAAAACCTCTACCATTAACTATCATTTCAGCTATGCCCCTAGACCTTTTTGTGCTGATATGACCTTAAGTCTTATCCATAACAATGTTAAATACCTACAGTTGTCTGTTTCGTTTAACTGTACCGTGTATCAGCACTCAATTAAGAAATTCAAATATATATATATATACATATATATATTCTGAAGACGATAGAGAAAACTGTCCACAGGGGTTGTGTTCAAAATGAATTCCACCAACTACATTACCAGTTTCCAGTCTAGGTAGTATGAATCATCACAAAGTACTGATAAGGCGATCCTTATGCAATCTGTGTCAAGGAAACAGAATCTAAACACATATACGAACATCGTAGCCTAGTAACTAAGCAGTCAAATGGAGCAGACATCGGTCAGTATTTAAAATTGTCGTATCTGTGACTGGGTTTTCATTACGAGCCCTTGGCTAAACTTCAATCCTGCGAGACCAGTATTTCGATAGCGCCTTTCGTTTCAGAAATATTTGCAATGCAAGTTTTAGGTGGTTCGTCCTATACTTACAGTATTTGATGCATTATAATAAAGCGTAGCCTCTCCCAGTTACCTGCGGGGCTTGAATACCAATCAACGTAGTATGCACAATGTGCAGAGTTACTTATTTTTTATGGAGATACCGCAAGACCATTTCAGATCATGAAATTATTTAACCATTTTATTGTGTCTTACGGCATAGGATGTCTTCCGGTTGGTTGAGCACTTTTGGAAGATTTAAGTTTATTTTTCCAGCCATCTGTGTAACCCTATTTCACAAGTAAAATTTTGCACAGTCCTAGTGTCTTGTATCCATGTCGACTGACTACGTGGAATTTTCACTTTGTGTTACGTAAATACTTCGTTTTCGACAGCAATCAATAGAGACATGCAAAATTCGCGTTATTATTCGGCATCAGGCTAAAAATTCACAGTACTGTGTGTACTGGAGCCATCGTCGTTTCTACATTGGCTGCTGCACAGATGTGAAGACACAATTTTTCTGAATGAACTGCACGTGATTGAGGCACACAATTTTGAAGTGTTTTTTTTATTGGCACAGAGTCAACCAGGGCAAAGGAATACAAGTTTATAGTTTAATGCGTCCCCAAACAAAAACGCGAATTTTGCATGTCTGTAGCAATCAACATTAGTTTTCAAATTAAACATTAAGTTTTGGAGCGTATTTTAAATTACGCTGCCAAAACTGCTGTAAGTACTCCAATCAGTGTTAGGTAAGAACACACGTAGTTATGGGTTAGGATTTTTTTTTCCGAAGGTTGTTTTTAGAAGAGTTCAGATAACGGCGAAGAAACTGACAGTTGGTCTACGTTAATTCGCGCCCTTCAGATTAATAAAATAGACATTTCCATACACAAATCCAAGTTTGAAATTCTTTCCTTCAAATGCAGGAACAGCAGTAGGTGGCATCCAGAGACTAAAAAATGTGTTAGGACGATTTTCGCCTTCTAAGCGTGTCAGCAAAATTGACTTGCCCATCGCCAATCGAACTTTCTAAATCACGTGGTTAAAGTTTTAGTCTTCTCAGGTTGGGAAACTCGACACTCGTACTTTGTCAAATGAAAATTTTCCAAGCAGGTGGCGCTGATGCTACATGATTAGCGGACTTTAAATGCTGTTCACTATAAAGTGAGCACTTTTGAAATCAACCTTAGAAAAAAGTCACTGCTCCTACCTGCATGTATTTTAACAGGCGTACTAAGTGACACTCACCCAGTAAAGTTGGTAACGATGGACCACTTAAGATAACTTAAATATTATTTATTTCGTTTTCTGTTATTTTTTTTAATGCATCGAAGTGGAAAAGTGAGCAGATTGGTAAAATATTTACTTAAGTAATAATTTAAGTTTAACTTGACCGACACATGAATAACGTGATGAGGCACATGACAAAGTTAATTTTGCATTAGACGGAATAATACACAACGTGCATTCAAGTAGATCTTAAGCAGGGCTTTCAAAAGCGCTCATTTTGCCGTGAACAGCCTATACCATTTTCTACGTAATCAAATAGCATATTTTCAATTTTCACATATAAAACACTATATTCTTTACACTCAGAGTGAAAATTTAGCGAAATACGTCCACGTGTTGCTCGATACTCATCGTAAAACTGAATTCAGCAAAACACTTGGATAAACAATTCATTACGTTAGTTGAACGTCACAACTGAGCCGAAAAGTTCAATTTTGATGACGGCTATACTTTTTTCGGTTTTAAGTTCACAACTTCTTTTTTCACTCATGTAAGTTTGTTCATGAACGCTCAATGCCTACAACAGTCTAATTTTTTTTTTACATGAAACGTTGTTCTTATCTCAAGGTTTAGGTATCCACGTTATTTTGATAGTGCTTTCGGCAAAAACGCAGTCCAGTGACGTAACAGGGAGTGTTTTACTGCGCAGATGGCATGCAACGTCTACCCCATATCCACCCTATGGCGGCGACTCACCCACTCGACGACAAATTACTGTCGCTCGTAACTCTTGGGCACGCGCTCGACTCCCGCCCTTCTCGCCGAGTTAAAATGCGTCATTCAATCCCCCTCCCCCTATTCTACCCTGTCCTCGCCAAAGGGCCAAAGCTCTCCACTTAATTAAAACATTCCAACGGCCTCTCGTAAAACGCATGATGTCCGGCCTTCCTTGCGGGTACAACACGCACCCTCTTCCTCCGCCTTCCTGCGACAAGTGCCGGGAGCTGAAAACTACCCTCAACCCCCTAGGATGAACTCATCCATTAGGGATGTTGATATCAGAAAAGAAATCGATATTATTTATCTTTAGTTATTTATAAAAGTATCGGTTTACGAAACGATATATCGAAAGAAAAATACCGATTTTTGGTTCATCGAAATTATATATTTTATGCATTAAAGAACCTTAAAAATGTAAAATTGAGTGGAGTATTACATGTTGAGGACACCAGGCATTGCAGAAAGGTATGGTACCTATTTTCGATGAACATTGCCAAAGTAAACATAGTATTTTTTTCAAATTCAGTTTTTGTATTGAAAACAGAAATTGTTACAAGAGCATTTTAAATATAATTATTTCCGATAACTGGAAAAATATACTGATTTCGATAGAATATCGTTTCAATATATTGACGATTTATATCGATATATCGTAAACATAATATATCGTAGACATAATATTTCGATATATCGATTATGTTTCAACATGTGTATCGACCATTCCCGACGTCTTTACTCAGTGTTGCTTGTCACCACACCCGTTTTTATGTTGGGCTCTATTTCATGTTGCAAATATTCATTCGGTTTCAGTTTCCCAGCTCTTACACGTAACCTTCAATAGGTATGTTAATTTACTCACCGTTCCTTAAGAGGAATCTTCCCTCGCCATGTTGAATTCTTGGTTCTTCTAGTTTTTTTAGGGATCGCGGTGATGTAGAGGTTAGACTACTCGCCTCCCACCAAGGCGAACCAGGCTCGATTCCCGGCGGGGTCACTCCCAGATTTTCGCACATGGAAAATCGTGCCGGACGATGCCGTTGGTCGGCGGGTTTTCTCTGTGGGTCTCCCGTTTCCCTCGCCCTTGCATTTCAGCGGTACTTCCGTACTCATCCCTCTTCGCCCTCACCGGCTCTCAAGACCTCGATGTTAAGAGCCGCCCAAATCTCTTCACTCTACTCTTTGTGCAACATGGCTTCATTTATCACTAACGCTTCGGCTAACAAGGGTTCGGAACCCACTGCAATCTCTGTACGTTATCTCAATACGTTCTCTGCAAGTGCGAAATGAAACCCTTATTGGCTGTTCATAATAAAGTGAGTACTTTTTAAGCCCAGCTTATAATTTCGTGTCAGCTTAATTGCATCTTTTGGCCAATTGTTAATATTAAAAATTGCCATGCCATTAATTAACAGTGTATACATTTTAATGCTACAACAAAGAATAATTTTTGCTTAATATGCCTGCTAGGAAGGCTTTAATGTTGGTCATGATGGCAATTAAATGGGTATAGGGTTAGACTACTAAGTCAGTACCTACAGGACACTAATTGGTCGGTTAGACTGAAAAAAAGACAATGGATAACGATACGACTTCGTTGCTATTGATAATTTTGTTGCCTAATGTTTCCTGGCTTTCCCTGTCTAGTGAATAAGGCCTAAGCCACAATCTTCCAGTGAAATTACTTGGGTCGATTTAGAAAATACAGGCAAAGGAACGTGTTTAAATTTTCAAATTTTAAATAAATACTTGACCGAATAAATCTATAACTATATATATTCTGACAATAATATTTTTATTCGCCATGATAGGACTTTTGAGTAGTATGTTTTAAGATACTGTGCCCGAATTAGCCTTAAGTACATACTTGTGCGGACCTGTCCCTGAAAGTGATATCACAAGTGTTGTCCGGATTGCAAGTGAAGTATGTAAGTATACAAGTATACGAATATGTATACTTCTCGCGTACTTGTGGTATATGTTCCGCCATTTTGAGAAGAAATTTGTAGGTTATAATTTATATTCGATGTAATTATTTAATTTAAATTTTAATAGGGCATCATTAGTACCTGGTAGCTCAGATTTTTTAACTTAGTTAATAATTATCGTAAGAACCACCTTAAATAAAGGTCTACACAATAAATTTGCGCTTGGTCTACATACATAACATACGAAAGCTAAAGTAAAATCAAGTTTCGACGATGTGGCATGTGAGAAACAGACATGCATCCAGGAATATTTCAGCATGGGCAGACATGTTAGCGTGAATTGTTTTTACCAGTGCCAAACTTATTCTCGCATACCAAAACAATTACTGCGTGATACTGCAAACATGTTGGTGTCGTTTCACATGGGTGACTTCGGCCGGTATTCCAGAACATTTTTATAAAGGTTTTGGTACAGCTCAAGTCATACCCACGTCTTATCAGGCCTTATCAGTATTCCAGAACCTTATAATGCCATTTAAGGGCCTAGATAAGCCACAGCCGAAGCCTTAATCCTACGGCTCCGATATCTCTTATTTACCCTTGGCCCAGACCAAACCTACGCATGAGCAGAACGCATATCATATTGCCGGAGCCGGTAGCATGGCGGACGTTCATAAACGATATGACGCGTCCAGACCGTTGTACGCTTTGATGTAATTATTTATCTAAAAATAAGGTAACCAACACGTTTAAGTTATTTAGCAAATAAAAGGTAAAGTGTGCAACAATGCTGTGTGATATGTACGACCTGTTTTAAAAATTTCCGCCATTAGAAACAACGCAAAACACGTAATTAGTGTAGACTATATACATATATAATTTAGTAAGCACTACTAAGCGTGTGTCGTGTTAGCGCAGTTGGTAGCGTGTCCGATCACCAACTAAGAATTCCGGGTTCGTTTCTTGGTCAGTGCGTACTACAATCAGTTTATAAAATGAACTAGAAATATAATATTTTCACAGGTATTATGTTGAATAAAGTCTGTTTATTTTAATAACTGCGGTGAGTTTTACAATACTTTATACAATGGATTATCAACAGTACGATGTAATTGCAATTATTTGACAACACGGCCTTTTTTTAAAATAATTATTACATCTCCTCTCAGAACTTATTCGACAAACGCTACTAGTCACGTTCGAAAGGCATTTTGCGTGTGTCTCTTTTTATTTGAAGTCCCTACAAGGCAAAAGAAAATAGTATAACGTGTGTGCAAATTTTTTGTGAGCTACGCCTCAGTGGCGGGAGGAATTAGGAAGTTACGTTGGCACGACTGACGACATGGCTTGTTGACTGTTGACGCTGGCTGTTAGGAGCACCTTGTACCCCGTGTGAAACTCAAAATTACGTTATAAATATAGTATACATTGTATTTTAAACTATTTGCATGATGTACAAAGTTGTGTTTCTAACATTTCGACGTTTCAGTGGAGGCTTAGTTAAGCGTGTGTCGTGTCGATTGCAAAACAGATGTGCGGGCGTACGGAATGGCGTTGACCCATGGAGTAGCCTTTGGTTTCATACGTGGCAGCGAAAACTGCAGTAACAAAGTTTACATCCGTTAACACCTGTTTCGAATGTAGTAATTATTTAACGGTCACGTATGTATGTGTATATCACAACTTTGTAACATTTCCGTGCAGGTTCGAAACACAATGGATTAATTCGTGTTGTATTACCTGTAATTTGAACATTTGCCACGCTTCAACAATTTGCAAAAATGCTGAATTCCAGCCAGTAAAACTCATGAAATTATAATTCAATAAAACTGACGCATGGAGTACAAAGTGTTTGAAATGTTTATTTCTGCACATATATCAGTACAGACATTTCCATGAAACACGGGTTGGTAACAATTTTTTTTTCCCGGAACCGAAAATAAGGTTAAGTATTCAGTTCCCATGCTACATGCAGCACAAATGAAAGCCGGCATTTTTGTTCAATATTTTTACATTGGGGTTTATGAACTTCATCGACATGCTATTTTATACCTTGCCTCCTGCTCCACCAATACAACGGAGTACAATACAGCTCTGTTTTGCAGGACACAAAATATCGTAGATTTATTTATTAGCATAAACATATAAATATAAAGTTGCAATTTTGCTTTTAAAATGCATGTACACTATTTAAAATAAACGTATATAATTTCCCCATCGTAAACACGTAGCATAGGCCTACCATGTAATGTCCTATAAGTTGTCACGCAATAAAGAACGAAATGAATATATCATGTCAGACAATAATAATTATTACTAGTTTTTATTACTTTATGCAATGTTATTTCAAGTCTGTACTAACTGCCAGCGCTTCATATGACGTAATAAATAAACCGTGCAGGTATTATTTTTGCCAAAGCTATCGTAAATAAACAATTTTGTGTCGCTTCCATTTGTTTATAGCCTCGCACGAGGAGGTGAATAATAAACTGCGGCACATCTGTTACCATCGCAGCGCATAGATAAGACACGTTCAGGAATACGTTCCGCGAGTTAAGGATTGGTCATGGCTTGTCTATCGCCCGAGATGGTAGCACATATGCAACGTCAAACTGAACGTTCTGGAATACCGGCCTTAAACTTGCTTCACACGTATCCCGATCACGTCAACATCAGCATACCTTCGAAAAAATTCAATGATATGTGCGCATGTTGCTGGAACGAGCCATATGGTTTTATAATGATAGTTAAAGCATTCCCACTGCATAGAGGTAGGTACCGAAGTGGTTTTGATCAGTAAATTGTCGTAAATAGTAGAAAAACATGAGCTTTGTCATTTATAAATTTCGTCATAATGGCCTGAAAGGTCAGAGCAAAAGCTACTTCACACCCACTGAAGATGGGCAATGTTGCGCAGGTGGGAAACAGCTTGAAAATATTGGTAATCTCAAACATATGGGCAATGCTGTTCAACATGGCGTACACCCATGCTACTAGTTGGTAAACCATCAGAGCATTAATGGGAGCGCTCGAAGCTACGGCAAGTATCTTGCCGTATCCGGAAACCTCAAATCTGTACCTGCGGTCACTGCTAATTCACCGGAAAAGAAACTTGATACTATCGAGAATCGACTGAGCGAGGAATTTAAAGAGTTTAACAGCTCTGGAAAGCAGCGAAGATGTTTGGGAGCACTGCAAGCATGTCAAGTATGCGATAACAGCTCCTCCTCTGGCTAGATTAAAATATTCCATTAAAAAAAAAAAAAACTCTCGCGAACAAACCATCCCCTCCTGTTTCGGACCCGCGTCCTCCAGCTCTGCTACTTGGTGTGCGAAAGCCTGCAGTTCCATCGCCTCGCTCACCTCCCAAAAACAATATATAAACAGCGACATCTACGTTGTATATGCTTAACCTGTCTCCTTGGTTTATGTGCAGTAGACGTGCATGACACGAACAACTTTAACATGACGAAATTTGGCCACATCGTTGAAACACGCACTCGATTATAATGGAAATGTGAAGCACTACTGGACGCGAAGCTCGTGCAACTAGAGGAAACTACTAGGAGCAAAATTATTGTCCGCCTTGCCCCCCCATGCCTTACAAGTCGTGGAAATGTTGTACTTGCGCGAAGCAATTGATGTGCATTGCAGGCACATTCGTGAAATGTTTGATGCGCACCGTGGAAAAAAGGATGAGTCAGACAAGTGACCTGGCATATCGCAGGTTAGTGTAAAGTAGTATATATAAACTGGCTGTTCTTGTAGCAACCAGGGATGTAGTCGTACATTTAGCAGTCCCGGAACTCTCCATTATAAATATCCGACGACAAGATAAGGGTAATGATATTTTGCACTCGGGAAGGGGGGGGGGGGGGGTAGGCTTAGGTTTAGAGGGGATTTGTGTAGAGAAAAAGACCTAGCGGCCATCATTATTTAACAGACATTTGAGTTGATTATGTAAGAAGTCGATTGACATTTTAAATTGCCGACTTTCTGAGGAGCCCAAATAATAATACCCGAGTGTTGTGAAATGACATTACATAAGTTATAGTGAAGATTTTACAAAGCACATGTAATATAAGATTGGTTAGAAATAACTTCAAAATTACACTTACTCAGATAAAAAAAATTTAGCTTTACAAAAATACACTTAGTCTTTAAAAAAAAACTCACTTTGTTTTAAAACAAAAACACTCAGATATTCTAAAAGTACACTAATCCTCAAATAATATTCTTAGCCTTAAGACTGAACCCAAAATTAGCAAGATCGTACGTGGCAAGCACTTCACAAAAGTCCAAAACTACATTAATATTAAGTAATTAAATATAATTACATTTTACAATAGCACAAATTTTACTTCTTTTATTATTTTGCTGTTATTAACACTTTTACTGTTTCACATTTCTTCAGTCCATACAGAGGGCCACAGAGATTGCAAATTCATTTCATTGCAGCACGATTCCGAATTGGATGAACTCTGCAAACTCACTGAATCCTTCTGCGCCGTTATTCTGTACGCATTCATCGTTTTTTGAAACTGACCATGTAAAGTTTTCGGTAGCCTTACCTTCATTCGCTCAATGTAGGCACTTAATCACTGGGATTCTCGTGTTCGCCTGGTTAACCATCTTCTGACGTTGATATGTTTGAACGGGAAAAGAAGAAAGTTAGAGTTTTCTGTTTCTGCTTACGGGATTCCATTGTGTAAACACAGCACAGTCTTCAACTTTCTAATCACAATCAACTAGCAAGCACTGACAATTCACAGTCACACACTCACTCACTGACCACTCGTCAGTCTTCGTAGCATATTACAACAATTAAAAACCGACATTTGTCAAGTTAAAGTTCTTGTGAACGTTATATAATGTAAGCCGCCCATGTCCCGAGTTAAATATTAGTGAGTGACGTACAACGGTGACAACCCCACACGGTGCCGCTCGAGACGGACTGACGTCACATCTGTTTACGCATCACCGCAGGCCGCCTGACCTCCGCACCTCCGGCAATTCTCCCCCTCCTATCGCATTCCAGCAAACTTGGTGCTACTTCCTCCCCTCTTTCTGCTAAACACCAGCCTGTCGGCATCTGACCTTGCTACGGGCTTAGAAAAAGCAGAGACAATAAAAACGAGGAAGGGAAAGTAAAACATTACCTTTACCGTACACAACGTGCATTTCTCAAATTATAGATGAAAGACGGAAGCGACAGCTTTAATAGCTTAATACATTTTACGGCTGTTACTTGGAGAAACAGAAAACGTGAGGGAAGTCAGTTCCCGTTTTTTTAATGTTTTTTTTAATAAAGGAAAAAGAACAAAAATCTTACAAAGCAGTACAGGAACGCCATTCCGGTGCGTTCTGGCTCTACAACACCCCTGAGTTCCGGCTCCACTACACCCCTGGTAACATCAATTCTAATTCTCAGCATAATGTCGACTGTTGTAGATGACTTAAATTGCGTAGTCGAAAATGTGTGGGCAAAATGCAGGAAATGCAGGAAAGAGAGAGCAAACGTCTGCAGTATATCCGTTCGCAGTTACTCGATATCGTACATATCTCGGTTTAATGATAGAAATAATAACGAGTACAGGCGAAATAAACTGTGTTTTCGGGGGGACAAGCAATTTTTTTCTGCTTAACAATGGTGTACAAATTGGTGAAGAGGTTATACATTCCACTCCAAGACTTTACAAATTACTGTTTAACACAAACCCTGGTACCTATTCGCGGGAGGAATTACATCAGTGCAGTTGTCTGCTGAAACTTACAAATGTGTATCTGAAGGACAACAATCCTTCCAGCAATCAATATAAAGATAAAACTCACTCGAAATTCGACATTTGCCTCATCGTTGTTTCCTGGTCTACATACAAAAGCTGTAGACTATAGATGTTATGAATATGTTTACTAGAACAATGTTAACAAAATAGTTGATCAATTGCGACTACTAATTGCATCTCAGCAGGATGGAAATAATTTCCATGCGAATGAAATTACCAACATTTTTGGAGAGTTGTGTAAAGGTGGTACATACTGTAAATGATTTGTGTGCAATTAGCTGCTGAGCTCCTCAAATTGGCTAGGTGTAACTACCCAAGGCATAAAGAGTGGCAATGTTCGGTTTATGTGATCTGTACTAGGTGGACTTGGTAGAAATTATACAATATTCACATGCAAACAAAGTTTTCAAAGACATGCTGAATGTGATTGACTGTTACAGCAGGTATGCATGGAGTGTAACAGTGAAGAATACAACAGGAAAATATGTTGCAGATGCAAAGAAAGTATTTCGCAGGATAAAGATCTCCCAAAAATTTACAGACAGATCTCGGCAAGGAATTCTACAATCCTGCATTTCGTGCGTTCATGAGAATACACACGATAAATCATTATTCCACCCACACTGGTATAAAGGCTGTAATTGTCGTGATATTTAATCGCACTTTGAAAACAGAAATGTGGAAGCGATTTTCGGTACAGGGAAGCTACAAGTGGTTGGACATGTTGCCTAATTCATACACGTTTATAACCATAAGCATCACCGTACGACGGTTACACATCTTGTAGATCTGGATAATTCCCTAATACACATAGTATTTAAAAAAAAAAAAACAAAAAAAAAAAACAATTTCCACAGACACAAATTCAAAGCTCGTGTTGGTGATTATGCATGTATATCACGAATGAAGGGAACTTTTCGATATAGGCTACATACCTGGGTGGTCAATTAAGCTGTTTCCAGTAGTACAAATTCATTATAAACCACGGACCTACTATCTTGAAGATTTGAATTCGGAACCAATTCGTGGAACCAAATCTATGCTCAAGAAATTCGGGTAACAAAGTTACTCCGTTCATACCTTGTGGAAAAAGTGTTGAAATGGAAAGGGAACGAAGTATTAGTATGCTGGCTGTGTTTCACCAAATCATAGAATTCGTGGATACCGAAATCAGATATAATTAGCTAATTGTGCTGAAGAACAGTTCCAATATGATGCTAGATGTCACCTTCCAAATACTGGTGTGCAGTACTGAAGAATAATTTCCCCCCCATGATATATGGCATGTATCTGAATGTAAAAGTTTTCTTGAAAATGTGAAGTTTTGTTTTATTTCCAAGAAAAATGCTTTCCCCCGACAAATTAAGGTATCCAAAATGTTTACGATATAACATACTTATGCAAGAAAGGGAAATAAAAAATATTTAAGGATGCTATTTAAATAACTTTTGAAAAATATTTAATAAATCACTGCACATTATTTCCAAAAACAAACATATATTAAAGGTTACTTCTTAGATAGACTTGATAAATGACTACATGGTATTGGTAAATCATGATTGAAAAAAAGCACATGTATATGGAATAGTTGTGTGTGTCTGCAACCAACATGAGAAAAAAAAATTCAAAGTCCAATAAAGATGGTGGACTACAGTAGACGAAAACAAATGACTAACGCAAACAATATGGCTGCTCACAGCAGACACATGGTGTACCTATGTTTATTAAAGTTTAAAACCATGCACAAATTATGATGACATATTTCTTTTACCTAATTTAAAACAGTAAGTTCCTACCTGCCTCGGTAGCCGAGTGGTCTAAGGTATAGGACCAATTTTCCATGCAAAGAGTTGCCGGATTGAAACTGCTCACATCCATAGGGTTTTTTGAGCTCTGGAAATTAAATAAAAATTTGCAATGCTCCTAGTAGCCAATGTCAGAAACAATATGGTGTTCCATTAATTGTGCGCTCTTAGCAGTCAACTCCAGAAACACACACCAGCGCACTCTAGCTACAGACTCCATAAACAAATATGGTGGTAAAATTACTGGCAACAGCTGATGTAAACCAAAAACAGGTGGAAACAAAATAGCGGACAATATGTTGGAGAGCATAAACAAGATGGCAGATGGCGAAAACAAGATGGCAGGTGGTTAAAAACAAAACGGCGTACTCAAAACAAGATGGTGTACTCAAAAAAGGTCAAGGTAAAGGACATACAAGATAGTGGAATTCAAGATGGCGTTGGGGATTTAATCCAAGAGGGAGGACGAATCCACGAATCTACAGCCGGCAGCCATTGTCGCCGGGGCCCCCAAAACCCCCTACTTGCAAGGAAGCAAGTACACCAGTATGTACCTGAATTTGTATGAGGCCTTAGTATTTTAACAGGTTTTGCCCTGTAAATAACAGCAGCGTTTCTTATGGGCAGTCAACACTTTCGACCTGCAGACAGACGAGGGAACGAATGTGGCTGCCACCCCGTAAAACGCAATTCTTCACCCGGGTTTTTAATTTCAAACTCGAATAATTCCCTCAGTTCGTGCATTCGCATGTTTATGTTGTTAATTTTGCTTTGTAATCGTCTGACCCGCAGGCGCACGGCTGAAAGGGAGGAAAAAACAGCGCGGTACAGCACGAAGGCAAAACATTCTCGTACTTTTTTCTTTTTAATTCCACACGCTGGCGCCAATTACGAGGATAGTCTGCGCTGGGGGGGGGGGTTGAAGTTTACCGTAGTGAAGGGGGTTGGGAGGGGCGGACGGGCATCAATCTTTCAGGAGTCGATAGCGATGATCGCTCGTTCCACAATGCATCACGCGTACGAGCACATGCCGCCCGGTCGGTGGTGTAAGACTTGAGGGCGGAACTGATGGACGGCGTAAGCTTGTGACCTATCCCCTCTTTCCTCCTCTTCCATCAGTATTATTGCCAACCTTCCCCAATTCAAGGTGAAGCACCAGAACACTGAGGGGCCACAGTGGCTGAGCGGTTAGACTGCTCGCCTCCAACCAAGACGAACCGGGTTCAATCCCCTGGCTGGATAACTCCCGGATATTCGCAAGGGGGAATCGTGCCTGACGATGACACTGTCCAGTGAGTTTTCTCGGGGATATCCCGTCCCCCCGCCCTTGCATTCCGGCGCTGCTCCACTCTCACCTCGCTTCACCCACATCGGCTCTCAAACCTCGAAGTTAAGAGCCGCCCAAAACTCCTCACTCACTCACTCACTCACTCACCAGAACATTGAATACCCTCAGCGGCAGATAGCGTAACAAATAGGTGGAAAGAAGTAAAAGTCCTACATTGCCCCTCCCTAGATTTAATTATGGCCTCCGGAATAATAGTTAATGGGCACACAAACTGTTTTTTGTACACTGAGACACGTTGATATTTTGTATGCAATCTCTAATCAATTGTCATAATATATTTCTTATTCTTATATAAATCTTCGATTCCTGGCTACAGATTTCTCTCTATCTTTTATGCAGCACACATGATGTTTTTTGGACAACATCCACAAACTCCAGCAGTTTATCCCTTACGAAAAAATAAGACGAAAATATGTGTGTTACTTTCCCTTTAAAGTATTATTAAGGAAGTTACGGGCCCTCAAAAATCGAACTTTAAAATGCCGTGCGTTCACAATATCAGAAACTACTTGCGATGAAGCTACAATTCGGTGAATGATGTTTTGCACAACGGATGTCTTTCACCGATAAAAACCCGTTTGGCAATGTCGTCCCCCTTCGTAATAGAAACGGGCACTGAAATCTTAATTTTTGATGGAACTTTGTAAACTTGAAAATACGTCTTATGAATTAGCACAATCAAATTAATATTAAAATATCGTCTCGTTGGAACATTCTCAGGTGAACAGTTTTCGAGAAAAGTATGCGTAACTCTCAAAACAGAATGTGTGTTGCTTGGTAGGTAGGCAACACGCAATCTCATGAAGGACCATTAAAAATTATGTTTTGGTGTGACCCCACATCTCTCTTGAAAGTCACTTTAGGGGAAACGTTAACATACATTTTCGTCTTATATTTTCGTGAGTAATAGCCCTCCAGAGATTGTCGGCGCTGTCCAAAAGTAAAAGTTGTGCCTAAATCCTTACCCCCCCCCCCCCCCATCTTATTTCCAGAGGGAGCGCCTAAGTTCAGAACGTTGTTTCGCCATTTCTCAGGGTGGCTCTCATAAGAGGAATAATTATGTCTATAGTCTGTCTATTCGCAGTTTATTCACCCTTTTTGAATCAAACCTTTCAAACATCACCCCATCATGTATGACGTGTTTAGTTATTCCCCAAATACGCGATGTCTCGTAACTGCTTCACACCTCTGTTAGCATACAAGTATCTTATTTTTCGTTAAATTTAAGTTTCACCTATATTTTATTTATAAATTATAATACATCATTTAAAATAAATGCGAATAAAACAGTGACAAAACACGTGTGTCGGTAGCACCTAGTAAGAAATAGTTCTCATGCAAAACATTATTACAACTGAGTGCACACGAATTCGGTGCGTTGTCCTTTGGTTTAATATTCTAGACTTAATTAAGCTTAGTTTGCACGAGGCGGAGGAATAACCTGGAACGAAAGCTTTAGCAGGGTTTCAGAAATGTTTGAATGCAACTATGAATGGAATATATGGATAGATGAAACAATGTATGCCTCTCACGTAAAACAACAATATTTTGGACATAATTCTGTGGAAAGCAGAAAAGTGACTAAATGTGTCCTTATAACATTGCGAAAGTAGTTAGCAAATCAAAGTTACGCTTCAATATATTAGACTGTCTGCAGTCAAGCGTATGCACCTATGTTCCTGGGAGCTGCGGAAATAAAGGGGAGTTTTCCCCTCGACTTGCAGGAATACGGCCTGGTTTATGCAGTAAACTACGCAAGAAACGCAAAGGCGCAAACAGTAAAACGCACGTATTTCGAAGGTACAGTTTATAAACTACGCTGGACGCACGAACGCAACGCAAAAGTTGGTCAGCTCTCAACGTCAGGCCTTTTTGCTTGCGTTTTAGGCCTTCTAAATCAGAAGTGATCGATTGCAAGATCGTTTTAACCTCGGACGGGAGGCTATGATCTTCACTTATTATTATGTTATTTGACTGGACAATGAATTTGTACTTACATTTCTGCGTTGAATCATAAAGAGAATATTTATGATTAAAATATTTTAGCATCTCCATCTCGCTGAAAAAATTTAAGTGTTCCTAGAAATTCGTTATTCGGGAATTTAATAACTATATGCCGGTAACTTAAAAAAAAATTCAAACTTTAAACAATAATGTTTGGAAAAAAAAAAACAACTTCCCAAAAAGAAATTGCAATTTTTTGTAGTTTCGTATTTTCATTTTGCATTATTGGTAATGTCTTGCGTCGTGCGATGTTTATAAACAATGGTAATTTTCTTGCGTCGCGTCTGCCTAAGGCGTCAGACATCAACGAGCTTTCAGGCTACGTTAAAAATTTTAGGAATGTTTATAGAGTAAAAATTATAAGTATGTGATGCGTTCTCAGAAAAGGTACCTTAGGGGTTAAAAAAATAAATAAATAAAAATTTTCAGGTTTGTGCTGTTTTGTAGACAATTATACGAGGAATGCAATGAAACAAGTCGCGCCCTTGTGGCGTTTATAATCTCAGCATGTTCCGTTAGTATCTGGAAAACGATATTTTTCGCATTTTCGATATTTTTTTTGGGCTTCCTAAAACACTTACCTTTTCACCCCAAGGTACCTTTTCTGAGAATGTGTCCCATTTATAGATAGGTACTCTACTCGAACTAGTTCACGAGCGGTACTCACATTACGTAGACGGGACTAAAACCTACTAGAGGTATCGATTGTATCGACTCACTGCACTATACAAATGTGACTTTTCTACGTGGTTATTGCGAACCTTGGTAAAGATCAGTTCACGATTACATTTCGGCCTACATAACAGACTTCTACATAGGACGTTTACAAAACTGCGTGTTTCGTAGTGAATGTACAAGTTTTGTTTAATCATTCACGTGAGACCATATAAGTCAACATTACCTTCATAACAGAGAGGTTCGTTAGAAAAAATAATAATTTATACATTTTATTTAAAGAGTGAATGAATTTGAAAACTTAAGTTTTCTTTTAAAAATCAGATATTAAAACATTTACAATATTATATATATATATATTTTTTTTTCGCCTTTAGTTCTATAGACTGAAGGCTTTACGTACATGACAGGAAATATTATATCGTCATTTCCTATACGTCTACACGTCGATGATATTCAGACTGTTTCATAAAGCTGGAGTCGCAGTACCCCGACGAACACGATACGTTAGACCGACACGACGTCAGAGCTCGACGGAATTCCACATTGTATTTCATTCAGTGTTCACAACACCCCGAGGAAATCTGCACGACAAGTGTGTTAGCTGGCTGTTGAAAAAACAGCCAGTTATCATTATAATAGCCAATATGTATATGCTTGATAAAACACACGATAAAGTTAATGATTATTTTGCTTTTGACAATATTTTAATTTATACAAAATAAAAAAGTATTTAAAAACAAGCCGGAACGTTATTTTGGCGGCAGGTTAGTTTCTTATTTACTACAGTAGGGAAATACGCACGAAATTTTGTTTTATAATGTTGTATTTACATTTTTTTTTGCGCGCATTGACAACCCTAACACGACGTAATGAATAAATAAAACAATACTTTTATCGGGCTGTCGGGCCTTGCTTTTCATTGACAACTCCAGTTTAGTCGTGTCGAGGTCATCGTGTCGAGTTTGTCAGGGTGTTGTAACTCCAGCTTTAGAATATCTTCTTTCATTTAGATATTATTGTTATGTAATACCCTCGTGTAGTTGATTCCAGCACCGATAGGTACGCTCATCACGACACAAGGATGGTACATGTGGAAGAGTGGATGCAGATTTCTGTTGTAGTAGTGTTTACAGAACTTAAGTTAAAGACGTGCTCCGGTCTTTACAAACAACTGATTTGTAGAAATATATAATTTTATCAATAAAATGGCTTGTTCGTTGTGGTTTTCTTTTGTTATCCACATAGAACAACTGTTAAATTCATATTAACCACACCAGTGTACTTATATTTTAAGAGGAACAATTTCAGTAAAAAATAATTGTACAATGACAAAATCTCTCTGTATGTGTGTGTGTGGTGTGTGTGAAGTGTGTGTGTGTGTGCGCGCGCGCGTGAGTGTATATATAATATCTTCTGGCATACAACATAAACATACATACTTGAGCATTTTTTATTTAATTAATATTTTAATAATTATTTCAAATATCAAAGTACCTTGAGTATTCAATATCTTTCACTACTAAGGCATTCTCTTTTCAAATTAAATAACTTTAAAACAAAACATGCTATTTTCAGCTAGTCAGCAAGTGAGATCTCCTTCGGGTACCCGTTTGCAAGTGTTAGCCATAAGGGCACATAATATTTTCTTAATTTTGTAGGTTATATGTTTTATCGTCCCAAAAAAAATAAACAATCATGTTAATTAGTTACCAATGTGAAGTAAAATTTAGTTCAACCAGTCAATGAACAGTTCATGTTAATGAGAGCTGTATGCTCGGAGCACGTGACATGCGAACAGAATTGTTAGACTTTTCTTGGTGCTGGAGAGAATAAAATTTTCTTCTGCTGCGTAGGCCAAGAAGCAGCACTCAAGAAGAAACCAAGAAAGGCTGTGAATAAATCATCCCAGGAGTGATGTTGGCCACGATCTACTGCATCGCAGAACGAATATCCAACACGTGCACGACTACAAGATATATCAAAGAAAATAAAAATAGCGTGACTCGGCACACACAAAAGAACACGAAACGGCAAAAAAAAAAAATCACTTCTAGTTTAACTTACCCTTATGGGGGGGGGGGGGGGTGCAATTACCAACTACATGGAAAGGAGAATGTAGACAAGTAGATAAATATTCGTAGAACAACTACATGCTGTATGGTCAAGTTCAACAAGGAGGTAATAACCTCGCGAGAAGGAATATATATGAAACCGATCGTGCTCAGAACTCCAGTCTGGTGTGACTAGTCGATACGTAATACAATATTTAGAAAGATGTATAAAACAGAGATAACTGACAATTAATTCATTAGGTTACTTTAAATTATATTTGCATCTTACAAATACTAAATGCTCGTTAAATTATTAAGTAAAATTTAGTTTTGGACACAACCTACACATCTATCACGTAGTAAAGTGATTTAAATTGGCATCAAATTATTTGCCTCTTCAAGTTAACAAGACCGGGGCAACAGTAAAATAATTAAAATAGATTCTCAATGTTTTACATTTTAAATTGCATAAACAAATCAAATAAATATAACTGAAGCACGTTTTAACTAAACCAATCAGTTTTGGTGAAGAAGTATTTAATAAAGAACTTGTTAAATTCATAGTAACCAAAAAAAAATTAAAGCTGTGCCAATACGACTGGCACATTATATAGGCCTATTACGTACACGTTCTCGTGGTAAACAGATCTGAACATACACAATCGATAGCCAAATTTTTTTTTTCCCTTGTCCTAATATTATTTTGCTATGCACTCGTTGAACTTCATAACTACCGAACGTTATCATTTAATTAATCATACCAGATATCAGTTTCAGTATTCATTTATAACGAATGTACATATTTTATAATTAGATAAAATATCTTTTTTTCTTAAATCAAGTAGTTTTACAGCAACACATTCAACACGTTTTCGTTATGTGGCGTGAGACATAAAATTTCAACAATTCCAAGACAAATCAGTAACATAGCACAATTTCCTCTTCATTTATGTAGAGTTCTTTTTTTAAAAAACAAAAGTTACTTTCTTTAAAGCATAATTTTAAAAAAGTATATTTTTATGCACCAGATAAACAATACGAATCACTACTCTGTTCTGATTCTGATTGGATGGCGAAACACACGTGACAGAGGCATAACTAACAGACATTTATCGTTCCGAGGCACAACTTTTCGAGATAACGTACGAATTATTCTGCCTATTACAGTTTCCCTCCCCTGCGTACACCGCTGTTCCGATGCCGTACAGTTAACCGACATAAACAGTTAGGTTATAATATAGAGTAGCTTATCGTGAGCCGGCTGTTTAAGACTACAATGTCACTAGAATTCTGCCACCATGTAAGGAGGACAAGGTTTTCCCATCCGAAAGGGACGGAAACAATCACTTCCATTATTAGAGTTACGACTGTAATCATCCACAGTTACTTCGCACTTTTCCCAAGCCCTGCTAAAGTTCTACTTCCAGGATATTCCTCCGCCTCGTGCAAGCTAAGCTTAACGAAGTCTGGAAAATTACACCAGAGGACAAAGCACCGCTTTCCTGCACACTCAGTTGTAACATTGTTTTGCATGAGGACTGTTTATTACCAGGCGCTACCAACACAGATTTTTCCTCACTGTTCTTATTAGTGTTAATTATAAAAGCAGTATTATAATGCGTAAACGAAATATAGGCAAAAACTTCAATTGAATGAAAAATAACATTCGTCTGTGTTTACAGAGGTATAAACGCTTGATATATGGCATATTTAGGAAATATCTAAATACGTGATACATGGGTAGATTTTTCGTAGGTTTGTGTTAAAATATCCGAAGAAACTATAAACGGAGTATAAAAATCGGGGGACAAAAGATATATGTCAATACGCATTATATCATAATGTTTTTTCCTTGGCGTGACACGCCAGTAATGTATGAAACGGACTCGAACACACTTCCGCAAATGCGCGTGTAGTACGCGATGTTTTCAGCTTGACTATTATAACGTTAAGCTCGGTGTATCAACACTCTTCTTATCACGCTCGTACGCGCAACATTGCTGCACTTCCTAGCAAGGCTAAATAAGTGGTGTGCGGACAGTAGTGCAGAGGGGTAAACATTCACGGAATTAAGGACCGTAAGTGTCCCTTCATCCTGAAAAAGGTTACGTGGAACAAAGCGAACCTTTCAGTCGCGAATAAATGGATCGTTTTAAGCTTCGCAACAAGAAATTCTTTGTCGGTACTATATTAAAATCAGCACAGTTACTGTTCCATACGTGTGGAGCAATGAAAACGGGGGGGGGGGGGGGGTTATAGTATTGGCAGAAGCTGTTCGTGAGAATGAGTAATAAGTCTCGAACAGTGAAGCGTGTAACCACCACATTCGGGACACTGCATTTTGCCGTGCACTGTACAAAACATTAAATACACTTCTTGTGTTACATCACAGATGCAGGTAATCGTGACTAAAGTTGTTGAATCTAAAAAAAAAAAAATGTTACTCTTTATCAGCTTTAATATGAAGCGTGTATGGTTGCAAAGGCGGGGTGAATCGAAGTATAGTCAATTCATGGTTATAGGCTGTTCACGATAAAGTGGGCACTTTTGAAATCAACCTTAGAAAATAGTCACCGCTCCTATCTGCACATATTTTACCGGGCGCACTGAGTGACACGCGCCAAGTAAAGTTGGTAACGATGGAGGAAAAGTAGTTCCATATCTGAACTTCAAATTATAATGTGTTTAGTAACCACTTGTGATAACTTAAAAATTATTTCTTTCGCTTTCTGTTATTTTTTTAATGCATCAAAGTGGAAAAATTGAGCAAATATGTAAAATACTTACTTTCGTAATAATGCCACAGTTTCAATAGACCGACGCATGAGTAAAGTGATGAGGCCCATGGCAATGTTGATTTTACACAAGACGGAAGAATACACAACGTGCATACAAGTAGATCTTCAGCAGGACTTTCAAAAGTGCTCTAGGCTACCGCTGATAGTCTTTTCTCTTAGCGTACTGCGTGGCTAATGTTGCAATCGTAACAAGATGTAATACATCGGCGGCCACGGCGTAGTTGAGAATTTCTTCGATCCCAGATGCAGGAAGTGCATATTTTATGGAAGGGAAAAAGTTTCCTTTCCTTAACATGCTATGTTAATAAAAAAAGACGGTCCTTTCACGGGGAAAAGTGCTGGTAAAAATTTTTCCGGAAATATACATAAAACCACTGTGCACTTTTTTTTTTTCCAGTAACGGAATTTCCCTAAATTTCTCACAAACTTCCGCGAATTTGCCAGAACCTCTCCGTAAATTTACAAGCCTAATTATTATTTTTTACTTCCGTTTTAAAAATGATGTTCCCGTTTTTTCTTTTATTTGCGTTATGTGGGGTTTTACGGTGTATTAAAAGAGCATAATAAAAAAAAAAAAAATGTTTTGAAGCGAGACTTGAATACGTATAAAGAATTTTAGAATCCATGTTTCATATTTACAACCTCCACGTGATAACGACGGGTACAAATATTGTACTTCCAAAAATGGGACATACGTAACTCTTTCAATTTGTATAAGCTGTTCACGGTAAACAGAGCGCTTTTGAAAACCCTGTTTTAAATATGATTTTATGCTCGTTACATATTCTTCCGCGTTACGTAAAATTAACTCTCTCATGGGCCGTATCACTTTATTCATGTGTCAGTCAAGTCCACTATGGACATTATTGGAAAAGTAAAAAATGTTTGCAAATCTATTAATTTTTCCACTAAAATGCATTAAAATACAGAGAGAGAGAGAGAGAAATAATTTAAGTTATCTCAGATGATATTCTAATACTTTTAATTCAACGTTAAGACATGGAACTACATTCGTTTCATCGTTACTAACTTTACTAGACGCTTGTCACTCAGAGCGCTCGTTAAAATTTATGCAGGTACGAGCAGTGACTTTTCTAAGGTTTTTTTAAGTGCTAACTTTACCGTTAACAGCCTTTAGTCATGTTCAAGCATTTGAAACACTGCTATAGGATGTTCACAATAAAATCAGCACTTTTGAAAGCCCTGCTCAAGATCTAATTGTATGTATGTTATGTAGTCTTCCGCCTTATGTAAAATTAACATTGCCATGAGCCTCATCACTTTATTCATGCGTCGGTCAGATGAAATTGTGAAATGATTTGAAAAGTAAATCATTACGAATCTGGTAATTTTTACACTTCGGTGCATTGAAAAAATAGAAACCAAAAAATATAATTTAAGTTACCACAAATGGACACCTAACACTTTTTATTCGACGTTAGGATATGGAAGTATTTTCCCTCCATCGTTACCAACTGTACTGGGCGCATGTCAACTCAGTGCGGCAGTTAAAATTTGTGCAGATAGGAGCAGTGACTTTTTTCTAAGGTTGATTAAAAAAATGCTCACTTTATCGTGAACAGCCTTTAGCTGTTAGATGTGCATGGTGCAATTTTTTTTTTTTTATGTGTGAAGGAACAGGTTTAAGTGGCGTGGCTATACCGACTGCCACACAAAACATAATTTTCTAATTTCAGTGGCGTAGAAAATATCTAGCAGGCTCGGTATTGTTTGTTTCCGAAACCTGAAGCTATAGTACACTCCGGAAACGTTCCGTACATTGTATTTACGGAGCTTTGCTCGGTTTTTCCTCAGAGCGGATTGCGTTTCCATAAGTTATCTGCATATTTCCGTAAAAACTACAGCGAATTTGCGGAAACTTTTAACGTGTTGAGGACACCCTCGGCGTCCTTTTTTCGGTGTCAGGACTTTTTTTTTGTGCGGCGGCTCGAATTTGCAGCTGCGTTTAGGAAGAAATACGGCTTAAGGGATCAAATTACTGTGCTTAGCACACACAAGGACTTCCCACAGAGCATCTGCAGTCAGAGGTATTATTGAATGAAGTACTACTTCACATTCATTACGCCAAGTCCAAAATAGTACTTCAGTCACTAACCCTCGCTCCCCCCCCCCCCCCCCATTTTTAAAAAAGAAAACTTGAGAGAGCACACTGAATGGGTTGTTGGTGCCAACTAAATGCCATAAAAAGTTTATACCAATCCAAATGTCTGTCCTTAACCTGTCTAATTGTATTTCCTGTCACAAATATAATGCCTCCAGCGGGACGCTATGCTTATACTAGAGAGAATAAAGTTCTTTCGAGACAACAGGACAAACTGTATTTGGTTTGTTCACATGCCAACTAAAAATGTAGCAAATTGCAGAACACAATGATGCTGTTACTGGAGTTCGTTTACCGAGCGGATTACAGAAGTAGTGTCCGCAGATGTTTTCAAGAGTATCTTTTCGGTCAGTTATGCCTGTTACAAAAAAAAAAAAAAAAAACTTTGAGAAGGTCGTACCATATATTTTTCCGAATTATTAAAACCGATCGCTGTGATACCTTGAGACACGGAAATTTCGCGGATTCAACAACTTGTAGGCTAGACTCGATAGTGTCATGCATACCGCAGTCTTAGCTATTTTACAGTTGGTTGCTGGCCCAGCAAATGGCTAGTTTCGTTCCAAGTGGCACCGGGTTCGTGATTTTTTTTTTTTTTGTTGCACAGTTGTTATTGGATCAGATATCTGCTGGGCGTGCCTAAATAACTTTTATCCAATTGAAACAGTTACACGAATGTCCAATAAGTCGAATCGTAACTTGTCCCCTAATGAATCCACGGAATTTTCGGGTCTCTGATGATAACTTGTTAATGATTCGTGGAGAGCTGATCGTACTTCGATGTGCACTCTAAATTCGAATGAGTGGAAAACCCACTAATTTGTTCTGTGAAAAAGATTTCACTGATTGAATTAGTGCCATGAAATAATTTCACTGATTGAATGAGTGACGGCCGACTGCAGTGGCGAATTAAATATTGCTTTTATTGAATATAGGCAAATAATTACTTGCAATGGTCATATTTTTTATAGTTTACTATTTATACTGTGCAATTTACCGTAATTTAAAAAAAAATTAAAAGAAGTTATGCAGGTGTCCGGGATTGAACTTGTGTACCCTTCGACTCTAGGCTCTTGCCATTGCCATCTCCACTAACACGCCAAGTTGAAACGTTGAGAAAAAAAACTATGTTTTATAGTTCCAATGCGAAATCGTGTAGTGTGAAGTGGTATGCTCATACTTGTCGTGTTTGGTTTGATTGTTACCGTTAGGATTGTTAAAACGAATAGTATACATGAGTGCACTCTCTTCGCCACATTAAATGCAGTTTAAACCTTTAAACAGAGCGCTGTGACGATTACATGGAATAGAATTGAAAGGCGTAAAAACAGAATGAAAGGCTGCGTGTTCATATTACACCGTAAAGTGGCGTTTCGAAAGACGAAAAACATTTCATAAAATATTTTGTATTAGTTTTATTCGTTTATTCGTTGTTAATTCACTTGATACGCGTTGTTCGACGGTCATTTTTAACGATGTTCGATGGCCATTTTCATACAGTTTCACTGATACATCAGTCAAAAATAATTAGAAACGGAGCAAGTTGCTCAGATGTTTCACTGGTCCATCAGTCAAAAAAATAAATCACTAAGAAAACAATAGAAAAATGACTGACTAATCATTGGGAAATGTCACTGAATAAATCTGTGAAGGAAATGTGACAATTTTTTTCACTGGTTCATCGGTTAAATTCACTGAAGTGACTGTTGTATCAATCAGATAGGTTTGACTGATTCTCACTGATTCAGATTTAGTGTGTGTGATACATGACTTTGAGAGATACGTAAATAAAGGCCTCGGAGGCTGCTTGTATAACCAGCAGGTGCTTGTTGGATATAATAAATTGTCTGTGCAGGTCTGTGATATAGTTAACACGCCTGATTGAAGAATGTATTTAAGACGTGCTGGCGGATAATAACCAATGCAGAAATAATACACCATTGAGGGCAAAACATAATTGAAATCCGTAGCTGATGGAGAAAAATAAAGTTATGTTACATGATTTAAATCCACGATGACTGTTGGTTAAATGAGAACCACAAGAGCATATCTGAGTTCGGGAGTAACTTACCAATTAATTATTTCACACGAGGCTAGGTTGGTACGGACGACAGATCGTCCATCGAAGTGTTTTGATTGGACTCCTTTCCTGGTAATATTTTTTTTGGACGTTGCTATATGGACAGCTTATAATGGAAATGACGTCACCACGTTCAAGCAGTTTATTCTAACATTTGTGGGAGCCGCAGTAGTGTAGAGGCCTCTCGGACTTTCGCACTTGAGAATCGGCAACTTTTTTCATTGGCCTACCCCCGCCCCGCCCATTGTTTCGAATTGGCTAAATAATGAGTCATGATTAGGTAGAGCACACCAGTATAAGATGGGATTTATTGGACATAAGGATTATACAATTACTATTTACGTGACTATTGATCGGAGGAGCTTAAAATGGAGTACCAAGATGCTAATTAATTATAATAACTTTTATTACCGCACTCCACTACTATTACAATCCAATTGGAAAGTCCCCACCTTGTTCATGTTGCCGGTGGCCGATTACAGGAGGCGGTTAACGATGGCCGGACATACCCATCTCCACGTATTCTTGTTCCGCGGCCCCGATGACAAAAGACGCAGCTCCCAGACCTATATCGGGCGCGTTGTTTAATATTTTCGACCCCGTTTACTGGCCGGTGGAGAGAGTTTCTGCAACTGTCTTTCGCAAGGTGTTGTTGCAATCACGCTCGTACCTTGGTTCAATATTTGAAAGGTGCGATTAGGCAGGCCGTTCAGCTAAGTCCTGATCACTTCGTAACATCATGTATTCCAGCGCTGGTCCATATTCACTCCGTTTCGCCTCTCACATTTCAATACCTCGCTGTTAAGATCCGTCCAAATCTCTCAGCTCCACTCCACGAATCTGGTCCAATACTAACAGTGATCAAGTTATATAAGGCCGAGCTTCTAATTCAACAGACCTACACAAGTTGCTGAAAATCGGTTCGAGTGGGTTTAGCATTTACCATGGCCCATATTCGCACCCGCCGAGTGTGTCTAAAGCTCGTACGTCAACATCAGTATTCTATGTCAGCTCGCATACCTTCTGACGTATTAAATTGCGCACCAGGTCGTACAAAAGCTTGTGCGAGATACGGTACGGCAGCAGGTATCGTGTAATATTGGCTGAACCAGATATACCCAATATGCTTTAACTGTTTGCAACCAGTTAGGTTGTCCTACAGCTTCGTAGTTGCATTAATAATTATTTTGCTAGAAGTGTTACTTACATACAAAATTGTCATACGGCTACAGTCATGATTTAACATTATCTTTTTACGCTTTGGTTTTTTATTTTGCAATACGGTACTGCTGATTCGGGGTTACTGGCCACTTTTGATGTCAGCCATTAAAAAAAAAAAAAAAGATCCCTGTCTGTAACTGCATATATTTCGTAGACCATGAAAACCGGCATGCTCCTGGTAAAATTGGCCACGAATAAGTAAAATTAGTTCCTTGTTTATCGCCATATTATAAAGGTTACATTAAAATTTGCGGGCTCACGAATTTAATAAATTTAATTTGTTCTTTTTATAAATAAGTTATAAGTGTAACAATTGTGATAGTAAAGTAATATATTTGCGTTATAACAATTTTATCACTAAGCTCTATTGACACGTGGATAAAGTGAACGGGTCCATACCAGTGTATATTGTGAATTTGGCGGATGGAAACAAATGAGTAGAAAAGTATATCCTATTCAGGGCTGACAAAGCACAAAATTCCCAGTGGAACCGGCGCTGGCCTCTACAAACCTCTCCTCCAGGTGGCCGATGCCTATTAAAAGGTCATACCTGGAGCACTACTTTCTAGCCAAGTTACATTAGCCCCCACAAAGCAAAAAGCAAAATCGGCTCTTTTGATCTTCAAGGTCCACTGGGAACTTTGCAATTTTGACACCGCCATGCTGCCCGAAAGTGAAAAAGAAAACTACACTATCTACACGCGCACACGCACACGCGCACACACACACACACACAAACTACTCGCGACTGCGCTTGTCCTTCCCGTTGAAATTTAAGCATGGCGGTATATACCTTATCCGCCTTCTCGGCCCAGTGCGCTCGGGCTGTGTTGGCCTTAGTTTTGGGGGATGCCCGGTAACCAGAAACATCTCCCGCCACCTCGCCCCCGAGCGCAAAGGGCTTTTGTCGAACCAACTGCTCACTCCGTTTCGGCACTCATGCACGCGCACACACACACACACACACACTCATTCGTTACCATTCACTAGTCCAAAGGTCCTCCATGTCTTGGTCCTGAAACATAAAATGCTCATACATGTGCTTCACACTTCTGGGAAGAGAGCATTGCTCTTGTCAGTCAATTCCGGGTTGTCACATCCAGAGTTTGTCTCATCCGACAAAAGCACAGACTGAAGATGAGGCAGGCCGATTTTAGACATCTGCTCATGTCAACCCGAATATTTATGCTACCCACGTGTTCAAACAGTATGGTGCCTTTTCACAACAAACCCACGCTATTATGGAAATAATAACATTGTGCGCTATTTGATATTATAGCAATCGCATTACAAGTTTGTCAGAGGTAAGGTTGTTCACGATAAAGTGAGCACTTTTGAAATCAAACTTTAAAAAATGTCACTGCTCCTACCTGCATATATTTTAACGGGTGCACTGAGTGGCATGCGCCCAGTAAAGTTGGTAAAGATGGAGGGAAAATAGTTTCATATCTCAACGTCGAATAGAGAGTGTTGAGTAACATTTCTGATAACTTAACTTATTTATTTCACTTTCTGGTTTTTTTAATACATCGGAAGTGTAAAAATGTGCAGATTTGTAACATGTTTACTTTTCTAATAATTTCACAGTTTCACTTGACCGACGCACAAATAAAGTGATGAGGCCCATGGCAATGTTAAGTTTACATGACGCGGAAGAACACACATCATACATATAGGTAGATCTTAAGCAGGGCTGTCAAAAGTGCTCAATTTACTGCAAACAGGCAATAGTCAGTCTACTAACATATCAAATCACTTATTTTAAAATATTGAGCTGTAGTTACATCACAAGTCACCCCGTGGGAGTCAGTCAGCTAACAAATAAAATCACTTATTTAAGTAAACAGTGAGTTGACTTTAGCTCAAAGCACGTGGTTGTGGCAGATTTGTCTTTTACGGGTTCACTTAGGAAGACTTTTTGAACAACGCAGTATTGATCCTTTATTAATTACCTTGAGCATTTTAGTGTATATACTTGTTGTAAACTTAAACAACGCCATATTTTTAAATAACATCCGAGCGAGGCCGGGGCGTGTCGCTAGTGTGTACATAACTTATACCTCGTACATTATTTTAAAGACCCTGAATAGCCTCTATGCAAAACAGGAGATAAATACTTAGATTATCCGCACACAATACGGCGACATTATAACGCCAATGTCGGAAACGGGTAGCTGCCACAGAGACTGGTTCCTAGCGCCAGATGGGACCACGGTGGTGTAGCGGTTAGACTACTCGCCTCCCACACGGGCGAACCGGGTTATATTCGCAGCGTGGTCGCTCCCGGATTATCGCAAGTGGGAATCGTGCCCGGACGATGCCGCTGGTCGCAACGGGTTTTCCCGTCCCCCTCCTTGCATTCCGGTGCTACTCCATACTCACCACGCTTCATCCTCATCGGCTCTCAAGACCATACTGTTAAGAGCCGCGTCAACCACTCCACCCCCCTCCCTTCCACACCAGGCTACAGTGCCGTAGAGAGATTTGGACTAATTTTGCGTGGCTTTGTAACTCCTCTTAATTAATTACCCTCATCTGCCGCCTAATTGGACCTCTCTCGCCTTCAGCAGATCCGCTGATGAATTCCTTTTCCTTCCCTGCGGGCGGATCCTCTGATCAAACTTATTCCTTTAGAACCCTGCAGGACCGCGGAGTAAGGGCGACAACAGGGTACTCTGAGCTAAATTTATTTTAAGATTCTTTTTTACACCGGCGCAGTTACGTGACCGTACATTTCATGACCCAGTATACGCCGTACACATTTCTCTATTTAATTTCGCAACTAACCTTGGACAGGTAGTATTGCGAATACAGAGTACGTAGGCACATAGAGGCGAAATCGCTTTCGGGTTCCTCTGATCCGAGCGCGCCGATTTGTCCGACTGGTTGGGCGAAGCTCTGGGAGTAGGCTCTTTGTCTGATTGGCCACTGCATGCTGCTAAATATCCCCTACTCACTCAGCTATAAGCTTTTCACGGTAAAGTGAGCAATTTCGAGGGTCTAGTAACTTTTTTCTTTCAGCCATATTTTAACTTTTAACCACCTTTTAAAATCAATATTGCTGTGCAAGTTATAAACACAACGTGCATATTCCACTGCAAACGGAAGTTAAAGGTTTATGGCTAAAATAAAATATTTTTATTGACTATTATTCAAAATGAGAGGACTTTCATAAGTGCTCACTTTACCATGAAGAGCCTTACCACCTAGGAAGTAAGCTACCTTGCGCTCATTGGCGTACGGAGTTGGGCTATTTTCTTGGCCATTGGAAGTCATTTTGCTCTGTTTCACGTCTGCAGTCTTGACTATAGGCTGTTCACGGTAAATAGAGCACTTTCGAAAGCCATACTAACGTTTATTCTACTCAGGTTAGGAACAAAACGAGATTTCTCATGGGAAAATTTCCGCCGCTAGGTGTGCAGTGTTACAAAACGTAAAGGCTGTTCACGATAAAGTGAGTACTTTTGAAATGAACATTAGAAAACTGCCCCTGCCCCTGCCTGCATATATTTTAACAGGCGCCCTCAGTGACATTCGCCCGACAAAGTTGGTAAGGATGGATGGAAATTAGTTCTATATGTTAATGTCTAACCGCGTGCAGACTTTCAATGCTGAAATACAGATTTTCTTGTCCTTTCATTTCATCCGTTCTTAAGGAGGTCAAAACAGAGTTCAAAATAGCAGTGGTAGAGCACGTATCACTAATTATGTAATATATTCTGTGTTCTCAGTTTCACTGTAAATAAAATTGCTTCAATCTCTTGTTTCTGAACATCTTCCCTTTACTCTGAGCACCTAGGAAAAATAACAAGAAGTCCATTGGGTATTCTGCTTCATACGGGAAATAGTTTTCATGACAGTGTCAAAAGATGCTCGGTGGCTCAGCGAATAAGGAGCGTACTTACGATTCAATAAATAATTTTGAACCCTAGTGATATGCATATTATTTTAAGTTTTGCGTTTCTACGTAAATTCGTGTAGAAGTGATAACTTTACTGATTACACGTCGCACGAATGAGACTCAAACGCATAACTGAAATAATTGTGAAAATCGCCTTTCAACAAAACATTTAAAAACTTACAATACACGTTTTGGGAAAGATATTTGCATCGGTCTTCAGATAAACATTTCGGAAGTTTCGTGTGGAAACACAGCTTTACATCGGCGTATTTCCACAATAATTACTTTTAATTTTAAATTGGAATTGAATTTGAAGTTAGCAAAAGCGCAGGTGGTCCGCAACCTCGCGTACCTGCGTGCAGAACAAGTTGCGTATCACGAAGGCGAACGTAAGTGTTGCGCCATGCATGCTGTAACCGCCTGTACGGAGGCCAACCATGAAAATACGTGCAAACCCTGCATCGCCAATACTGCTGTTCGTGCGGTGTTGGGTAATAAAATACGATCGCTTCTGACAGCCTTTGCTATTCAACTGCTAACTCACCATTGTTCGTGTAGTTTGTTTGACACGCGTTTACTTACGATCATAACCACTAGCAGCGCCCACCTATAGGCTGTTGACGGTAAATTGAGCACATTTGAGGCAGAACACACAATGGACTTCTTGTTATTTTTCCTAGGTGCTCAGAGTAAAGGGAAGATGCTCAGAAACAAGAGATTGCAGCAATTTTATTTACAGTGAAACTGAGAACACAGAATATATTACATAATTAGTGATACGTGCTCTACCACTGCTATTTTGAACTCTGTTTTGACCTCCTTAAGAACGGATGAAAAGAAAGGACAAGAAAATCTGTATTTCAGCATTGAAAGTCTAGACTGAATACTAGGGAGCAGTGGCGTGTGGTGAACTGTTGCAAGGTAAGTTGGCGTTAGCTCCGTGCTGTACTCTGTTGCTTGCTAGTTTACACTCCCACCAGTAAAACGTAACTAGACAGTTTACGCCACAGGACGCGTGTAATGGGTCCCTTCCTGCTCGCTTGTGAGTGGTCGGAATACATTCAGTTTCCCCTGGGCAGCACGGTGGTTACTGGCTCCTGCTGCGTGCACCGAGAATGTACAGCAGTGAGCAAGCACCAGCTTACCTTGCAACACTTCACCATACGCCACTGCTAGGGAGAGGAAAAACCTTGCGTTTTAAATTGACCTGCAGGCTATGCTCCACAGTTCAATATTATATTTTCAAGCCTCGGCTTCAGTGTGTAGCCAGTTTTATCTCAGACCAGGTACTACGATACTCGGTGCGTGTTTCCTTTGCAGGCCTGCTATTGGCTCAGAGCTCTCCTAGACGTGTATAATAAACTGTGATCCAGTTGCGAACACAACAAAAACGAGGGCCGCGGTGGCTGAGCGGTTTGGCTGATCGCCTCCCATCAAGGTGAACCGGGTTCAATATCCGGATTTTCGTAAGCGGGAATCTTTCCGGACGATGCCGCTGGTTTGGCGGGCTTTCTCGGGGATCTCCTGTTTCCCTCCGCCCTTGCGTTCCGGCACTGCTCCATTCTCACCTCGCTTCGCCCTTATCGGCTCTCAAGGCCTCGATGTTAAGAGCCGCCCACATCTCTCCACTCTACTGTTTACCAGGTAACTTTGGAAGCTGTATTGGCAACGGGGGAGTTAATTTTGGGGACATATACATGAGAGGACAATCGGTGTAACTGATCATTAGCCTATGCTGTATACCTTTACGGCATTATTAATTAATAATTAAGTTATCAATAATACAATACCAAATACGTCTTTGCATTTTTGTAGTTATCAGTGTCATAAGTTGTTCACAGTAAAATGAGCAATTTCAAATACCCTGCTTAAGATCTACTTGTATTCACATTGCATATTCTTCCGCCATATGTGAAATTAACATTACCGTCGCCTGATCACTTTATTCGTGCGTCGGCCAAAGAAAACTGTGAAGTGATTACTACGGACCTGCAAAATTCGCGTTATTTTTTTGGCATCAGGCTGAACTTCACAGTATTGTATGTACTAGCCCCGACGTCGTGTCACCATTCGCTGATGCATAAATGTGAAGTCACTCCCTTTCTGACTGAACTGCATGGGATTGGGGCACGCTATTGCGAAGTGTTCATTTACTGGCGGAGAGCTACCCGGGCGTGTCAAATGAAGTACCGTCCAATAAAAAACATATTTCAAAGATACATGTGTTTGAGGTTTAACTTGTCATAAAATAGTAACTCGAATTTTGCAGGTCTCTAGTTATTACAAAACTAAATACTTTACAAATTTGCCCATTAGTGTACTTAATGCGCACTGAAAAACGAAAGCAGAAACAATTATTTCAGTACTTTCAACAGTTAACGTAACACGTTTAATTAGACGTTAAAACCAGGAACGCTTTTCCCCTCCGTCGTTACCAACATTATTGAGCGCATGTCACTCAGTGCGCCTGTTAAGGTATATGCAGGTAGGAGCAGTGTCTTTTTTCTAAGGTTGATTTCAAAAGTGCTTACTTTATCGTGAACAGAAAGGCTCTCAACCTCTGGAACATGTCACTGAGCTCAAATTGCACATATTTCAACGGGCACACCGAGTGGCATTGCGGCCAGTGAGGTTGGCAATGACAGGAGGAAAAGTAGTTCCGTATCTTAACGCTGAATAAAAAGTTTTTAGAAAACATTTGTGAATACCGAAATTATATATTCCGTTTCCTGAATTTTTAATGCACATAAACGTAATTGTTAAGCAAATTTGTAAAATATTTGGTTTTCTAATTATTTCAAAGCTTCACTCGACTGCCGCATAAATAAAGTGACCAGGTTTATGGCAATGTTAATTTTTCATAAGGTGGGAGAATACCCAACGTGCCTGCAAGTAGATGTTAAGCTGGTATTTCAAAAGTGTCTCTAGGATCAATGACATTTTTCATAGGTTGATTTCAGAAGTGCCAATTTTACCGTGCACAGCACTTAGTTGAAATCTCACGCAGCAACTTGTGTAGCGTAACTTCCTTATAAGTAGAGCCTGGAGTATTTCGCGGATTGGAAAGGCAGCAGGCGAGGATTTACAGTCCTCTATACATACACTCGAGACTATCGTTTACTTATTGATAGGGGTAGTGAAATTTCGTGAAAATATCTCAAGACAAGTTATATTTCAAAACACTGTAGGGTCGTTCAACGGTTTTGATTGGCTGCAATACTTTTTGACGCCTCCTAACTGTCTGCACATGAATCACGTAGGAGCCGTGACTATGAGGCCGTATTCCGAATGGCCCGGTCAAATATGAAAACTCCTTCTGAAGCAGACAGCAGCCAATGGCAGTAGACAAACTGCTGTTGGGTGCTTATAGCATTGGAGTCGATCATGTACTCAATTTTTTTTTTCCGCGAAAAATCACCAACTCTACTTATTGATTGTTGTAGTCAAGTGAGGCCTTCGTACAGAACTGTTCGAAGCTCACTCACACTACTGCTCTCTGTGTATCGCTGGCTCACAGTTCAACGGGGCGTGTACGAACAACTGCTGTCCAATCACAGTGGTCGGAGAAAAGAATTGAAGTGGAAGAGATTTGGACCGCTCGTAACTTCGAGTTCTTGAGAGCCGATGTGGGTAATTAAGGCGAGCGTGGAGCAGCGCCAGAATGAAAGGGCGTGGGGAACGAGATATCTCCGAAACACGCTGACCGACGGCATCGTCCGGCACGATTCCCGCGTGCGGAAATCCGGGAGTGACCCGGCCGGGTATTGAACCCGATCGCCTTGGTGGGAGGGGAGCAGGCTAACCGCTCAGCCCCCTGTGTTGCCAAGTCGTGAGCGATAACTCTGAAGACAGAAGTTTCACTAGGAAGCAGCTAGAGCCACGTGTCTATAGTTGATTCACCGTATCTTCGGCATTTTCTCAATTCCTGCTAAAGTTCTACTTCCAGGATATTCCTCCGCCTCGTGCAAACTAAGCTTAACTAAGTATGGATGATTAAACCAGAGGTACAACGCACCGGATTCGTGCGCACTCTGTTGTAACAGTATTTTGTATAACAACTATTTCTTACTAGGCGCTGCCAACACACATGTTTTCTCACTGTTTTTATTCGAATTTTTTATAAATGAAGCATATCATTTATAGATAAAATATAGATAACATTTCAATTTAACAGGAAAAAAAAGTAACTTTTGTGTTAACACAAGTATAAAACGTATGTGATGCAAGACATTTTTAGGAAACAACCAAGCACGTTATACATTGGGAGATTTTTAAAAAGTTTGATTCTAAAAGACTGAATAAACCGTGAATAGACTATACTCGAGGTTTCGACTGAGATAGTGGCTGAGCATCAGTTTGAGAGCCGGCTGAGCGACCCGGATCACAAAAGCCCCTTCAGCTCTGCGTTATGAGGATACATTTCTGCCCCCCCCCCACCTCACCCGCCGAATCCAGTCGCATATGCGTGGCTTATGCGGTCGGCGACGTCAACTGCCTGAGTGTACACAATGGAAGGTCGGGTTGGGGGGGGGGTAGGGGTTGGGTGTGTCTGTGATATCTACAACACAAGCCAGTCGCTTGCCCGTGAACGGGAATGCTTCCAGCCCCGAGATGATCTCGACTCGAACGTTTCTTGGTCTGTTTCGCGAGAGCGACACCTTCGAGGGAAGAGCTACTGAAGGCCATTCAGGCGTTCCTTTGTGACGCTGGCGTTTACAGACAGCAGCGTCGAGATAACCTGAGATAACCACGATGAATGCTCGCTAAAATGACAGCATTCTGTTATGAAGTTAAAATGAAGTCAAACTCCATACATTATAGGTTTTAGGGGTGTAGCTTTTTACGGTACGGCTTTTACTGTTACTGGGGAGGTTTATTTCAGATATGAGGCATATATAGAGACCTAAAGAATTCGCGGATTCGTTTTGGGAAAAGCTCGAATTCAAAACACGTACCTTTATATAATTTATGCCATTGGTACAGTCGGTGTTTGGCACCTCCTGGAGAACGGTGTCCAATTGTCGCCTTCCGCCGTGACAGCAGACAACCAATGTTCAGTTGATGTCGGCATATGTGTACATAAGGCTGTAGAGTCTAGCCTGCACGTCATTGAACTCGCGAGTTTTTCAGGTCTCTAGGCATGTATAACAAGGCACTTACGATTACATGATACTGAAATGTTAAACATTCGAGGGGGCTGATATTAATATATGTTACTTTAAATTACATTATTATGCTAACTCGCGCCACTACTCGGTTAAACTAAATTGGACAGCCCCTACTTTAATCATGTTCCCCGGAAGCTGTGTCTAGTAGAGAGGCCAGCGACGACCGGATACACCCATTCTTGATCTTCCCTGGAGGCTGGTCGGACGTGGAAAGACGACGCTCGCCACTACCACAGCAGCTACATATAACACAAAATCCGCGCAATTTAACTTCACCGCAACACATATACTTATTAATTAAATTACCTACGCCACTACAGTCATGGAAAGCAACTTTAATCATTTATTATTAATTCTTTTGGTAGTAAATTCCGTTTTAATTCTTTTCAACTGTCGCTGGCCCTCTTCACAGGGGGCTAGCAACAGCCTTAAGAAGTCCCGAATATCAAAAATTTCGCGCAGATTAAATTCATTTTAATTTTAACTGCACCACCTACCTTTATCTCGCACAGGCAGGGGAAAGGCAGATAAAATCACATCTATGGAAACATATCCCAGGCGCTACCCTGAGATAACTGTAAATCTGTATGTTAAGTAGCAAAATATTAAATTATGAGGCGTGTGAAAAGGAAGGGGGGGGGGGCAAGCTTCTCCTTACCTCCACATACTAAATAAAAACTGCCTGGGTGGCCAAGGTCCCTCACAAGGGACCGATCTACCCCCGCGCAGAGGGAGTAGCGTCCCAGTGATGTAAAACGGCGGACGACGCGCCCTGCCTTACAGTGGCCTATATCGGCGCGTTGTTTAGACATGGTTCTTCCCGATCGCTGGCTGGTGGAGGGGGTTGTTGCAGTCGGCCCTTTTCGCAATAGTTGATTTAATCTGATGGTGTGAGGCCGGGTTCAGACGGGGATGTTAAGGCTCTTTCACACAATCAAAACAATTCACTTTGAGGAAGCTTGTTTTTCCAAAGTGAGAAGCTTATTTTTAACTGAAACAGGTTATGTATGGCATTTCGCGCAAGGTAAACATTAGATGTACTGTAGGACAACCAGTCTATATATGCTGTCGGTACGTTAGTGCCCAAAAACGCACATACGCACATTGTTCTGACGCTGGTATTGGAATTTTAAGTAGCAATACGATACTCTTACTATTATTTTTAAAATAAACAGAAGACTTAGCGAAGCTTGTGCAGAATTTAGGATAAATTTTTCACAAACTAGCAAAAAATACTACGACAACGTATGTGAAAATTCACTGCCCTTCTTTTCTATCGGAAATTCGCAACAATTAAAAATCTAAAATAAAGGCCGCGAGGCCACATTCTAATAGTACACGACTTTGGTGATTTAATCATTTATGGTTGCTTACATATTACCAGATAATTTTGTTTGTTTTAGTATCAAATTTCGAAAACCCGTTTTTTTTTTTAGATTAAGTTGCAAATTCCAGAATTACCTCTCAAAATGTTACATAACTCTTGTATATTTTAATATTGTGTTCATCTTTAATAATGCTTACATCTATGAATCTATGACTAAGGGTTGTTTTTCTGACTACATATGTAAAATGTGGGTTGTAGTAAGGAAGCTTGTGAAATCGCTGTAATAGTTTTATAACAGTGTCTTTCTGGTAATAGTTTTGTGCAGTTCAGAATAATTTCTGGGACGGTCGATCTGCTAAAATGGTTGAAATGACTTTTGATAATACACTATGTTTCACGTTAGAGGGGCTTCAAAGTGTTTAAACATCGCGCGGTCGTGAAGAGGTCCCATTTTTAACTAAGGGATCGTCGAGGCGTCTTGAGTGAGTGAGTGAAGAGATTTGGGCGGCTCTTAACAGCGAGGTCTTGAGAGCCGACGCGGGTAAAGTGAGGTGAGTATGGAGCAGCGCCGGCGTGAAGGAGTGGGGAAACGAGAAAACCCGCCGAAAATCCGGGAGTGACCCGGCCGGGGATTGAACCTGGTTCGCCTTGTTGGGGGGCGGACACGCTAACCGCTCAGCCACCGCGGCCCCTGGGCGTCTTTAGGTCACGCCATATAGCTACGCCGTCCAGATGGGTTGTTGTAAGTCCAAGAAATGCTTTCACGTGGTTTAAAATCTGACATTTGTAAGCATTGCTTTAGGAACTAAACATTTTAATATTTGCTTAAATAAATTTCCTTCTTAGTTTGAACTTAAACGTTCAATCATTCTCTTCTCCGCTTGATTTTACATAGTTAATTCTGAAATTTAAATTGCTATTTCGTTGGTCTTGGTTGATTATTCAGTGTTTGCCATATAATTTTCCGCCATTGTATGTATTTTTGTAAATGTGTGATACATGTTCGATGTTTTGATCAGTAACAATCTTAATTTGAACCTAAACATTCAGTCATTCTCTTCTCCGCTTAATTTCACATAATTAATTCCGAATTTTAAATTGCTATCTCATTGGTCTTGTTGCTGTAGTGAGTTGATTATTCAGTGTTTTCCATATAATTTTTCCGCCATTGCATGTATTTTTGCACAAGTGTGATATATATGTGCTTGATCATTTTATTCGAAACTTATTCGTCAAAACCGACTCATGTGTATTACACTAGTAGTAAAATAAATTACCTGCCATTAAAGTGACAGTAAATAAAATATAATTAAAATTACTACCTTGACGAATTGGTTTCCAGGGTCGCATGCTTTCGTTGCTATCATGATGCTTCTACTTACACTCATACACGTCTTAATTAATATTTGCAGGCACTCATCACATTCATATATATATATATCCACTTAACACACGTATTGAATTTATTAAATCATCAATTTCAATCCCAAAAATATTTATAACATTTACTTATTTTAACATAGTAGTCATACAACCACAGTTAAACGAAAATTGTTGTAGCCTTGTTTCTGGCGTTTGTATCTTACGTGTCTTCTATAAGTTTGTGACCGAGCGAGGTGGCGCAGTGGTAACTCACTGGACTCGCATTCGGGAGGACCCGGGTTCGATTCCCCGATTCCCCGGTTCGACCATTCTGATTTCGGTTTCCCGAAATCTCTCCAGGCGAATGCCTGGGATGTGCTCCTTACAAAGGCCATGGCCGATTCCTTCCCATTCGTCCCCCAATCCCTGCGCAACCTGCGCCGTCTCTAATGACATCGCTGGAGACGTTAAGCCCGACTACCTACCGATTTGTTTCTCGTGGCATTGGTAAGTGATTCAATGAACTGTCGTTTCGGTCCCTGCAGAGCGCACGGCTCACCCCTGTCCTTAGCGTCACATGCGCAACCATGATTGTCCCTTCCCGTCGACAACGAAGAGGGATGTTTATTTTGCATTTTGCTGGCGACACAGAGCGAGTGTGGAACGGGCAGTCTTGCCGTCCTTCGTGTTTCCGTAATTAGGCTTGCTCGTTCTGGGCTTCCTACGCCGCTGACTTAATTTCAGTGACTGCATTTTCCGTGCTGCGACGAACAAGTGCGCAGTCGCGGTATTCCTCGTTTGTGTTCTCACACTCCCGTGTGCGAATTATGTTTGTAACGCCCGTTCACTATACAGTTAGCACTTTAGAACTGAACGTTAGGAAAAAAAAAGTCACTGGCCCTGCCTGCATATATTTTAACGGGCGCACTAGTGACATTCGCCCAGTAAAATTGGTAACTATGGATGGAACGTAGTTCCATATCTTAACGTCGAATAAAAAGTGGTAGGTAACCATTTGTCATAATTTAAAATTATTTCTTTTGCTTTCTATTTTTTAAACAGTCGAAGTGTAAAAAGGAGAAGATTTGTAAAGTATTTACTTCCTTAATAATTTCACAGTTTCATCTGACCGACGCATGAATAAAGTGATGAGGTCCATGGCAATGTTAATCCTAATAATATTATAAATGCGAAAATTTGTATATTTGTTTGTCACTCAATCACGTCGTAACGGCTCGACGGATTCGGATGAAATTCGGTACACCGGTAGATTATATTTTGGATTAGCACGTAGGGTACTTTTAATCCCGGAGAAACGAAAAGTTTCGAAGGGAATATAAAAAATATGCCACCAATCATTAAGATAGAGCACTTGGTCATTACACTTAAGGTTTTAATTTTGCACGCGGGTGAAGGCGCGGATAACAGCTAGATTTACATAAGGCGGAAGAATATACAACGCGTGTACAAGTATATCTTAAGCAGGTAGTTCAAAACTGCTCATTTTACTGTGAAAAGCCTATAGGTTTATTATTCCTTCTGTGCAGAATTTGCCATAGTCTGCGTACGGTTGATTGTATACTCTAGAGCCCCACTCAATTTCTTTTTTTTTTTTCCATTACGTATAACTCTACCAATTATAAATACTAGCATTGCAGTAAATTTGTTATTAAAGGCTGTTCACGGTAAAGTCAGCACTTTCGAATCCCTGCTAAAATTATAATTTCAGTCCGTTGGTTGCCTAACTTTCCGCGCACCAATGGCAGTCTTTGCCATGTGTATTTCAGCTGGTGTTTGCATCAGCTGGCTCATACACAACGAAAAGTAATAAGTATTGTAAACAGCGCCATAAACGCGTACACGGCAATTTCAATATATAATATTGGTTTGTAGATATTGATGTATACACGATTATTTTCTGTTTGGACATTAATTAATTGCTTGAACTGTGGTCAATACTTCAGTGGTCATAATAAAATATGTTTGTTTTAGGTTGTCAATAGAACAGCATAAAAGTTCGACATTATTTTCTCTTTATAAAAACAACGCTAAGATGTTCGAACGTTCGCCTCAAAAAGTGTTAGTACTGAAACACTCGCCCTTTCAAGTAAGCACGCAATGCTGGTATTTACTCCTTCGGACAGAAGGCAACGTGCCTCAAATAATCTTCAAATGACCCAAGAAATACGTTTAAAGGCTGTTAACGGTAAAATAAGCACTTTTGAAAGCCCTGCTCTACAATCTACTTCTCGTCACTTTATTCATACGTCAGTAATGTAAACTGTAAAATTACTAGAAAAGTAACTATTACAAATCTGCTAATTTTTACACTCGATGATGAAATAAAACAGAAAGTGAAAGAAATAATTAAGTATCACAAAGGGTAGCTAACACTTTATCTGCTTAAGTATGAACTACTTCCCGTCCATCGTACCAACTTTACGTGGCACGTCTCACTCAGTGCCCCGTTCAAACACATGCAGGTAGTGGCAGTGACATTTTTGTAACATTACTTTCAAATGCTCACTTTATCGTGAACAGCCTTTAGACGGTTTACATGTTTAAAATACAATACACTAAACTAAAATTTGTTTAACGTACTGTAGGCTATTCGTGTTGACCATGGTTAAATATATTCTTACTTCGTATTTTTAATGTCTTTAAAGTAGGTTTTCATTTTGCGGTAAGCAACCCCCCCCCCCCCCCCCCCACACACACACACACACATTACTTACTCTGCACACGCCTATGACGAGAAACCTAGCTAAAAGAGAGCAAGTAGAAAAATTAATAAGGATTTGTTTTGATGTTTTGTCGAGTCTATAAATATTAATTTACCTGCAAATTTCAAGTGTTAAAAATCTTGATTACAAACACTTTTGCAGTAGTGTGTCCCGGGCGAAGACGACAAAGGTTATTTCTTGGTTCGAAATGATATTTTGAAGATGCAGAGATATACCTACAATCGCTTACTTGTAAAAACTCCATCTTTTCAATCGGTAGCGTCAATGTCTTTTACCAAAGGCGACCTGTTTTTTCGCGAAAATATTCCACGGCTAGTTGTACTGGAAAACATGTTAGTTAAGCAGCAATTTCGTGATTGAATGATTTGCGTCTGAGGTGTCTGCCAGCCTATTACGGAAGTTTGTTGCCAAAGTAACTTAATTATGATAGGCCCTGTCAAACATACATGTATCCTTACACTGACACCCGGCCGATAGCGGAAGGATACCTGTTCGTGTACACGTAGAGTGTTGTGTATCCTGCGCACAAATCTTCTCGCTGAAAACTTACGACCCTTTAACGATGCGATGATATTATTTTAATAGTTTGTTAGTTTAGTGTGGAGAGTATCGAAATTAACAGGTATACAATATTGTCACCCGTAGAAGACTTGTGATTAGTAGGTACAGGTGGTTTTCGCGAAAATATTTATGACCACGCTAGACTTCAATATCCTACGTCAACAACCACAACTTCCTTTGGTTATTGGCCACGTGTCCACGCGGGAAAACATGTTCTTATTTGACTGGGCCAATCTTAATGAAGTACTCCGATACTGAACGTCCATGATTCGCGGACAAACACTTGAGGTACGTGACATTTAAAATCATCCAATCATGAAAGTGCGTAAGAAAAAAAATGTTTTCATTACAACTGGTCTTCAAATCTTTTCGCGAATAACACCCGTCCCTAGTGACTGGCGAATGAAGCTTTTCAAAGACAGCAATCAAGTGAGGAATGAAGATGAAAGCTTCTTTCAGAAGCTTTCATCCGGTTGTCTGCTTGCAGCTGACGGATATGAAAGCAGGCCATTACTTCGAATAGCGTAACCAGAACGAGTACAGAGTCCTCTGCAATAAAACGTACGCCCTTGTGACGGGCTGGACCACGTCGCCAAACGCCCTCGAAAAATTAATACGGAACTATTTAATCAGCGGGCTGGACCACGTCGCCAATCACCCATTCGAATAAAAACAGTGTTTGGCTACCTGACATTTTGTGTCGGCGAAAAGTTCGACAGCACGAACAGTTAAACATGCTGGTTTTGGAGTTAAAAACCTCTAATATGGCTTTAAATTATTACACACTTGCCCTGCAATGTTCTCCCCATGTTCACGTTACCTTTGAAAGACAATGGGAGACCTGAGGTTACAGGAAACTGTGTATCAATGTACGTGAAATTTCTTCACGTCTAGCAACGACCAGCCTCGGCAGACAACTGAGTAGTGGAAGGCGTTTCGGCTGTTCGCCACCTGGGAGCATTATTTTCGGTGCTCGCACCTGTGCGCGCGCAGTCCTAACCTGTGACGTCTGGTTACACCAGGTCCGGCAACTTGGTCAACATGCCGGAAGTGTGATTTCGTATCTCAATATTATTGGTGGTTTATTTTTCCATTATGTAGACCCCCTAAGGAAAACAGGTGTCCGCTGCGATTTGGTAACATCAACCGCCATTGGTCGTGAATAGCACGACCCCGATAGAAACAATTGAAAATGCCATGTATTTCTTGGAAATACGTATATTTTGTGAGGAAAATAATGTTCCGCTGGTATGATTGGTGGCACTATGTGGCGGAACTGTGTATACAATTCTTGGTCATACTTCCTTCGGGGTCGGTCAGCGGCCACCAGGGGGCAAACTTCTACCAGATAAGTAGTATTCTTGTTTTAACACACAAAATGTCGGCTCATCAAGTTAATAGGATCTTCACGTCATTTTGACGTTAGGCGAGGGCCATGGTGGCCGGAATTTTTAAATTCTTTTAAAATGATAGCGGAATTTTGGTCTCTTATCCGAAATCTGATAATGGGTGTAAAGTAATTTTACCTTCTGTAACCAGATTGTTCACCCTTCCGATAATCTGTGGCCAACTAATGCTAGAATGAAAATTATGGTTGTAAACGCTTGTGGCCAAGAGAATAATTATGAAAGTTGGTACTAAAATTTCGAAACCAAGTAACGCCTTATTGAGGTAGTGATCTTTTATAACCAAATCACTTTTGGTACGGCTATGGTAGTCGATATTCAGGACTTTGTAGTTTTTAGAATATTTGTAAACAAATGAAAAACTTTACGAAGTTTGGGGAAGTCTTTACATACTAGCATTTGCTCGTGGGAGTTAAGGCTGGGGATTGTCAGCAGTTGCTCCTATCCACTTGGGGTCGCGAGCAGATGGAGGAAAAATACTGTGCAAGATTTCGAGGTTAAAATAGTTTGTTGATTTATGACCAGTAAAGTAATATGTGTTACCATATTGGGTTTTCCTGTGTAGGAATAAAATTGATTTTCTAAAGTTTCAGAGTAAAACGTCTGCACGGCAGCATTTAATCGCGATTTTGTATGATTGTATTTTTTTGAGGTAATTTGCCCAGTGTAAATTGTGATGGCCTTCTGTATTGCTAAATGGCCAGTTGTTTGTGTAAATATTTTCCATATCTTATTGTGGCAGTAATAGCTGGGTAACAGCAAAGTTATGTACCTGAAACGAATAGTTTAATTTTACTCCCTTTTATGGTAACTTGGTGTTTTATGCATATTTTGATCAATTTGGAATTTAGGGGTACGGAAGTTTGTATTTGCTGTTCCACATGTAATACGGGCGACAAATGAAAATAATTGAAAGAAAACTTAACAAAGATAAAAGAGAACTGCCACACTTATTTGTTTCTGTTATAAGTTGTTTACCACTAATCATCTCACTTTTGAATTGCACAAAACAAAATAGATGGTTATTTAGCATGGTGTTTTTGCCATTTGGTGTTCTGTGGATTTTGCTAGAACTTTATGCAAATCCGACCTTGCCACGTCCTTTGCCTAGACCCTTCGCACACAAGCTGCTTGAACAGCACATATTGCATTGAAACTGCATAAAGGGTTTTTTGTGGCGCGACCTCGCGAACAGGGTTCTGGGAATAGCCTTGAGCAAGACAACAGAGCGGTCTGCCTGCGTCTGGGCAACTTCAGACGGCGATGTACGTTTGTGTGTGGCACGGGGCGAGTTCTCAAAGTGGCTCGCCGTACAGACATGTCATAGGACTGCTGCTCTGCGCGTGGCTGACGAATGGCGAAATGTTTCCCGTCTCTGAACTGGGCAGCCAGTGGGTTGGGGGGGGGGGGCGAGGACTAAAGTCCTGAATCGAGTCGAGAGATTTTTGGCGGTTCTTAAAAATGAGGTCTTACGAGCCGATGAGAGTGAAATTAGGCGAGAATGGATCAGCGCCGGATTGAAAGATCGGGATAAACGGGAGATCCCCGAGAAAAAAAACTCGTCGACCAGCGCCATCGTCTGGCATGATTCCCACATGCGAAAATCCGGAGTGACCCGGCCGGGGAGATTGAACCAGGTTCGCCTTGGTGGGAACCGAGCAGTCTAACCACAGAAATTAAAAATATACAACAGTGGTACGAAAGTAAAAGCAATATAAATAATTGTGTGTTGAAAGTAATAACGGAACACTGTCAAATTAAAGAATATTTAGCTAAAATAAATCAAATAGAAGACGACAGTTGTCAAAGTGAAAAGGGAGCTCAGGCGGTATACCATATTATTTACTTGTGTGATATGTTTAAAGAGGAAAGGAAAGAATTATAACAGAAATTAAAACCTTTTAATGACAAATGGCCATTACAAAAACATAATATATATGACAAGGAATTTGTAGAAATAATAAATGAAAGTATTAGTAAAATATGACGGTAAAAACTACAAATTATGATTTAACTCGGTAGTGTAGGGAGTGAATGAGAGTATGCTGGAACTAAGGGAATCTATATAAGAAACAGAATTTTCAATAAATATTAAAGTTTTGCAGAGTAACAGTGGGGAAGAAAAATCGAAAAGTTCCAAACACGAAAAAGTTATAAAGAAGTACACAAGATCTGAAATGAATGCATGAAGAATTTAAGGAAATATGGAGAAAAAAGAACAAGGAGGAAGAGAAGAAAAGACGAGAAAGAAGAAGAGGAAAAGTGGGGAGGATAACAGAGAAGGAAAGTAGAAGAACTACAGAAGAGAGAAAAAGAGGAGGAGAAACAGCAAGAAAGAGAAGAAAGACAAGATCTGAAACGGATGAAAGAAGAACGGAAGGAACTGTGAAGGAAATCTAAATGAGGGAAAGATGTGATTTGTGATAACATGTTGGTTGATGTCTGTGTATGTGTGTGTGTGCGGAGCTCCATTCCCTCGTCCGCCGAGAAACAAAGGCCTGGGTTTCCATAAGGGATACTTCGATGTCCTGGACGATGCTTAGGTTGGAGCAGAACGGTGGGTGAGGGGAAAAAATAAAAAGAACAAAATAGAATAGTACAGATAGGGAGGTGGCTGTGGGCCTTCCGGTTCGTGGGCGGGGCCATTCGACCGTTGGGTGCCATGCAGACCGACCGAAAGGATACCCGTCTGGGAGCTGTCTCAGTCAGGGCAGAATAGCTCACCACCTTCCTAGGAAGTGTGAATGATTCTTTTGAATATAAATAGAATTTGTAGCTTAAATTACGGGCGCCCAGATGAACAGCCGCCCTCCTACAAAAAAAAATTAATATAATGTTTGTTAAATTGTAGTAATAATGATAGAATTGAATACCTTGGATGGTTGTACTGCTAAGTGGGGTTAATGAAATAAATTTAAAAAAGTCTAACCGCTCAGCCACCGCATCCTGAAGGATTAAGCAACAAAGATAGGGCGTATCATTAACCTACGTTCATTAGGGCATAAAACTGACTAATCGGCTAGTGCTTGTTGACAGTAAAAGCAAACGTTAATATCATTAGATGTGCTGCAACCAGTTAGCCTCTAAATCATATCTAAATAATGAGTCGATAGGTTTTGGTCAACCTAAACTCCGAGGTCATATAGATAAAGTGAGGTAAAGATAGAGCGGCGGCGGAATGTAAAGGCGGGGGAAACGGGAGTGCTTCGAGAAAACCCCGTCACCCAACAGCAACAACCGCCACGTTTCCCACAAGCGAATATGCGGTTGTACCCGACGACAATCGAACCCGGTTCTCTTTGGGGGGGGGGGGGGAGACGAGCACTCTGGCCACTACACCAAATATGGTGGAAGGACAATATGGGAAAGTAGCCGAAAAAACCACGAGACAAATTTGATAGTACACGCCATTCCGATTAAAATTTTCCCCAACCCCGAGTTGCTCTGTACTACAAAGATACTTTGTTTTGTTGATGAACAGGCACTAGATATTACCAAGCTACAGAATAGTCCTTTTTTTGGTTACAGCTCCCGAAATTTCATAACAGGTTCAATCAGATTACGAAGAAGTGACTGTGGTTCCAAATATTTGTTACTTATGGTTGAAGCATGGCTGCCAGTGGGTTAACCATAGCTGCATGTGTTTCACTTGAGGCAGTGTAGTTATGGCATAACTGTACGACAAAACTGATTTATGTGTGTATAGGTGGACTCGCAACCATCCATTGCACCCGTCGGGAGGTCGCATGATCTTCGACAACATTTTCTTATCCGTCTAACTTTAACTTTCGACGGACCGACGGATGGGTCACCACCTTCCGACGAGATTCTGTAGACACGAATACGCACTTTGAAATAAAATGCAATGAGCTGGATATGCGTTTATTTATCTTGGTGGTAAATTCAGGAAATTAAAACTTAAACAATACTTGAGTATACATTTTTATCGCGTAAAAATTTATTTCCCCAAAATGTTTCTCTCTTGAAAATGCATTTCCAACCAAAATATACCTTCTACTAAAGAACAAAGCAGAATAAAAACCATATATGTTAGGAATATAAATTTGTGAACTATTTATTTTGTTGCTAATTTAATGATAAAAACTTCAAAAAGCAGTAAGTTAATATTTAGGCTACTTATTTTGTTGCTAGATTGATCTTAAATATCTAAAAGATATTGCTGCTTATAGAGCTAATAAAAGCCACAGTGTTAAATCACTAACTGTAGTAGAGATATTTTAAATTAATATTTCGCTAATAAAACACAGATAAGTTGTAGAGATTTAGCTGCCCAAAAAGAATTTTTGGTTATATTCATTCCCGATTTTCTTTGCAGAAAAATAAGCTAGGTGACAGCTCCAATCTCAAGAATTTATTGAATAAATGCAGTCGGTTATGTATCTGACAAATGAAATACCGTTTAGCATTCCATTCTCCTACTTATAATTGATGAACATTTGTCCTTTGTAACTTGCAATATCTAAGTCTGTGCCCAGTAACATGATTCTGTTACAACTGATTGTCCTTGTTTCAAGTGAAAATAATCATGCTTTAAGTGCATTTTTAATCACGGCATAGTAATATAAATAAGCAACTATTATATTACATTCGGCAAAACAACACGTTTTAATACTACGAAATGACACCTGCATTTAAATCGCGCATACCGAGCCATGTAAATTCGAATTTCCCGTATATTCATCAGCACAAGCCGCTAGGAGCGCTGTTGTAGCGTGTCCCGCATGCTGACAATGTTAAAACAACTCAGTTTCCCATATTGTCCTTCTACCATATTTCACTACACTACCGTGGTCCCTCTATCTAGAGAAGAGGTAATCGGGAAACAAATACCTAACTTGCTCCATCAATTTGTTTGTGTTACGTACACCAAAGACGCAAATATTAAACCTCTCTAAGTTGTGAATTTCAGAAGACAGCGTTGTCTGTGTAATTATTCTTAAATATAAAGTTTGAAAAACGCTTTTATAAAACAGTGACTTATTTTCAAAATAACAGTGTTATTAATTTAGTGCTACATATTGTTACGCGCTCGCTGCTTCGCATCCCGCGCGAGCGAGCGGAAGTGAAGGACAGCAGTTATACGATAGCTGTTGCAGGAATTCAAAGTATTGTTCTGAATGAACAAGCAAGCGATAAGCTGGTGGCCGCTTATCTGCTACAGAAAGCGAGCTGACACGGTAATTATTTTTGCGGCTCGCGTTGCTGACCCAGGTTATATCGATTTATGCGTTTATGTGAAGAATGCTCTGGATTACTGACCTCGTTCTCTCAGCATGACTCGGGGTGCGTTGAACCTTCCAAATGGTCAGGACGAACGATATAAATGTGTGTTATAGCTCCGAGCCGAGTAATTGATAAGTGAACGAGTGTCTGAGTTCCGAGCGATTGAAGACGAGCAACGAGAGAAGTAACCAGCGGAAAGGAATTCTGCGACTGTGAGTATCAAACAGTGAAGAGTGCGGCTGGCAGGCTGGACAGTTGGACTAGATGCGTGAGTGAAAGACGTTACAAATGGTGGCAACAGATCGACTGGAAACTTTAATAATGATTGAGTTAATTTACTGTAACCAGTGACAATAAAGAAGGATCTTAGTTAGAGTTGAAAGAGACATAAAATATTGCACTCACTGTTAAATAAAAAGTGTAAAAGTGGAGACAGATAGTGCAATGCTGTAAATAACAGATCTGTGAATAAATTAGAAATCAAATTTAGTTCTTGTATTTTTATTAAGACTTCCATTCCTTACGAACTCAGATATGCCCCTCAGACATCCCATGCAACACTGGTGTCAGAAGAAGGATGAAGACAATTATTAATTGTACAACTGACACTGTGAATGTTAACAAGAAAAATGTGTGAGGAACTGGAAGCATTGCGAGCAATGATTGAGGGGCTGAGTAGCCAACAAGTGTGAATAGCATGAAATAAGATATAAATAACAAAACTAGCAGTTTAAAAGAAAGTGTGAATAAAACTTCAAATATCCTAATTAGTTCTATAATTAAAACTGTAAATAGCGTTAATGAGTGTGTAGACAGGAAAACTGACTGTGTTAATGAGAACGTAGAAAGGAAAAGAGACGCTTTAAATATTAATGTAGACAGGAAAATGGAAAGCATTATTGAATTAGTGAATACGAAAATGGACAGCGTAAATGAAATAGTGAACAGTGTAAGTGACGGAATGGACAGTATCAGTGGAAGAATGGACAGTGTAAATGAACGAATGGACAGTGTCGAGAATGAAGTGAAACAGAGCATATGCGCGATGAAGAAGGAATTGCAGGTATTCCTTCAGCAGCGGAGTTCACCCACCACAACATCGACAGCCGAGAAAAGCGAAGAAGCAGTGCAAGTCGAAACCAATACAGCAGCCTCGGAGGAGAGCAAGAATATCTGTGGCAATGGCGTCGCTTAGTCAGGAGTGGGGAAGAGGGTCTCAATTAAGCCCGCCCCCTTGTGATGGCCAGACTTCACGGCGGGAATACCAACACCAGTTTGAAGTAGTCGCTACCCTTAATGGCTGGACAACTGAACAGCGGGATTACTACCTCGATGCAGTACTGAGAGGCCCCGCACTGAGCATATTACAATCTCTGCCAGAGCGACATCGACTGGAGTGCACCACACTGGTGCCGGCCTTGGAGCTACGTTTCGGCGACCAGTTCCTGCGACATACCTACCATGTCCTCCTGCGAAGCCGTACCCAGCGACCAGGGGAGCCACTGCAGGAGTTGACAAGAAATTTGACCCGAGGAGGCGCGCGACATCACCGCAGTCGGTTTTTTTTCATCGATGCCATCGCCGACGCAGGTACAAGTGGTACGTCAGGTTGCATCCCACAACACGCAGGACGCCCTGGTTCGAGCGCTGGAGGTGGAGTTAGCAAGACAGGGAGCCACGCCTCGATGTCCGGTACGGGCAGTGACGCTGAACGAACAAGACGAAGACAGTTTAAGGAAGACTCTGAAGGAGATGCAGACGGCCATAAGGGACTTCGCATCAAGGGTCCGTGCTACAGATATAAATATGTAAATAAACCGCCGGAGCATTGGTCATGTGGACAGCTGGGGCACCTGAGAGCCTACTGCCCACAGCAGCAGCAGAAGCCGCAGCGAGAAAAGAGGCAGTGAGAGGGTGAGAATACAGCACATTTGGAAAACTTGTAAACACCGATCTTAGGGGGCGAAGGTCGGTGACTGCTGGAGGGAGGGCCCCAATGTTCTTGCATGCACGATGGTGAAACATAATTAGGATGCAATATTGGTGGGTGGGAGCCTGAATGATATTCCTTGCCATATGGTCGTCTGTAGTGAGGCGACCATGACAGTAATAAGACCAGACATCCTCTGGCCTTCCCTCCAGCGATCGCCCAACGACAGCAAGGAGCGGTATTATTTGACTACAGTAACCCGTGAGACCACGTCAGTTATCAGTAAGAGAAAAGTGATCTTGAAGCTTGGTCACCTTAGCATAGAACACGATGTTTACATAGCAGAAATAGAGGATGGATGTCTTTCGGGGCTTGATGTACTATGTAGGCTGGGGTGCTGTATCGATACTTGACTTGGTGTGCTAAGGGTAGGCAGTACAGAGTTGGTGGTGTCAACACGGCATGATTTTCCCTCCCCAATCGTTCGAGTAAGGACGTAGTCTCTTATAATTCTGACAGTTTTCCTGTTCGAATGATACATTTGTCCGATAGTGCCATTCGTCTTGAGGAGGGGGCCGTGATGGGTGTTTGCAAGCAGGTTACACAGGTACTTCCAAATGTTACCGACGATTCTAGAGTAAAACAAATAGACTGTAATTTACCAGAAGTACAGGAGAAGGTGGTAGTAATTACAAAGGAAAATCTTAACTGGCGACAGGAAAGGGCTGTCTCTGAATTACTGCACAGAAATAGGGATGCCTTCTCATGTGGACCAAAGGACTTTGAAAGGACTAACGTGCCCTGCCATCACATTGATACAGGAGATGCCAGGACCTAAAATCAGCCACCAAGATGACTGCCACTAGCTTCATGTGAGACAGTTGAGGGAATTCTGAAGGAACTGAAGGATATATATGTAATATAACCATCAGTTAGTTCATAGTCATCCTTCATAGTTATTGTTAAGAAGAAAGGTGGCTCTTTGAGGTTTTGCATAGATTATTGCCAGCTAAATAGTGTGACCAAGAAAGACTTCTTTCCTCTTCCAAGGGTAGATAACACTTTAAACAGTCTGGCAAGTTCACAATAGTTTTCTACTCTGGACATGAAGAGTGGGTACTAGCAGTGCAAGGTTGCTCCAGAGGACCAAGAGAAGACTGAACTGCCAGGTTCCTTTCCCTTGGATACAAAATACAAAGTTATGCCTTTTTGGCTATGTAATGCCCCTGCCACCTTCGAGCGCCTGATGGAAAAAGCCCTGCCTTTAGGTATTGGTCAGGTTTACCTAGAGGACATTGTTGGGACAGGAAGGACATTTGAAGATCACCTATCATGCTTAGAATCTGTATTCCAGTAAGTGGCCGCAGCCAACTTAAAACTGGTTCCTAAGAAATGCCACCTGTTTCAAAAGTAAATTAATTTCTTGGGACATGTAGTGTCGCCTTTGGTATTGAAACAGACCCCGAGAAGGCCAAAGCGATAAGAAATTGGCCGGCACCAACTGGCAAAACCAAAATGCGGAGTTCGTCACGATTGCCAAATCCACTACATGAACTGACTGAGGCGAAAAGGAGATTTCATTGGACCACTGAGTTCAAGGATGCTTTTGGTAAACTAAAGAAAATTATAATATCTGTACTAATCCTGGGTTTTCCTAGATGTGAGGGTGTGTTCATTTTGGACACAGATGCTAGTTATGTAGGCATATTATTTGTGTTATCTCAGGTTCAAGATGGGAAGGAAAGACCACTAGAATACTTCAATAAGGTATTGAATATGCCTGAGAGGAATTATTGTGCTACACACAGGGAGCAGGAAGGCAATTTATTAGCAAAAAATATCTGCTTAGTGCTGGGACTCGAACATTTGTTACTGGCACGCACTCGGTACCCCAAGTTCCCTCTTTAAGTTTCTCCAGTCCTAGCCTGTGAATGGCCGGTGTTGTCAAACCTCTTGACCTCGCTGACTTCAGCACGCCCTGAGTGGTTGATCGCTGTAGCATGCGCCGACTAACGCTCCTTTTTTAAGCTACCGCTGATTATAAGCTAAGTACAAGGCTCTGAACTCGCATGCAGTGTTCTCGTGGCACTGCGTGTACTTATTATTATATTGGTGAAAAGTCTGTTAGAAGGTTCAATTCAGGGCCCTTCAATAGTTTTGTGTGGATCTGACACGTACATTTCGAGATACAGCACTTTGAAAAAGCCGATTTTAGCGATTTTGGAGTGCTCTAAAATGGTTTTCCTAATGTACGTGACGTCTTGAAAGCACTCGACAACCCTCGTCTGAAGTGTGTGTTCTTTTCGTAGAAAAATGTGAATTATAAATCACTGTAACACAGTTCAAGCAACATGTGGGCGGGAACCTTAAAGAACTTGTAACTCTTATTATTATTTTTGTGTTGATCGTGTTACTTTGCGTCTCGTGATTTCAAAGGAAGATGTGACCCCAAAACATAGCTACATTTTCGTGTTTCACCATACGTGTTTGTAAGTAAAACGAAAAGGCCTACTCGTAAGCAAAAGAAACAGGTAAATATTAATGATTTTTTGTTGGTATCAATTTGTATCATTAGTAATAATGTGCTATGTTTACAAGACACAAGACTTATTTCCATAAACTGTATCAAATTTACTCTGTGATTATTTACCACATAGGATCATGCCATTCCACAAGGTATATTAACATGTGATAATCAAATTAACGCAGTGGACCTTTGTTTGCTGCTTTGCTGGATTCGTAATTATAACTTACTTTGTCACTTATCTTACTTTATCACTTGAAGTTTCTTAGAGGGAATGTTAAACCGTAAGTGCTTTTAGTAACACCAGTACCGAGCTTGGAACTAAAACACCGAACCTCTGGCGAAGAACTTTGGCGTAATTAAGTAAACTTTCGCTGTAAATAATAATCTACGACACAAGACTCATTTGAAATCGTTACTTAAAATTTTATTTTATTATTTTAGTGCATCATATTTTGTTCGTCCAGATTGTTTTAAATTTGCATTCTCGGATACAAATTTATAGCTTACAATAGGCCACTTTTTAAATTTAGATACCATGAATTTTTTTTCTCGGAACTCGGGAAATTTCGTCGTACCGGTAATTTGTTCATGGCAGAGAAAATTCTCTTACCATGGCGGATGCGTAGACCGGATATTGGAAAGTTTGCAAACGCTGCTATTGGCAGTTCGAGAAAATACCAAGACTTTTACATAATTTTGTACTGGAACTTTGTTATCAAGTTGGTGTACCAACTACAGTGAAGACTTTCGCAATGAATTGTTTTATTGCGCATTTGGGTAACTATTAAACCTCTTCAAATTTGAAGTTTATTTTTACGGCGCGCAATAGACGTCTCACAAGTGTGTTACTGAGCTTTCAAATAACGGAAAAACAAAGTCAAGCGTAAAAAAATAAAAATATTGATGTTTTGCTTTTTTGAGCTAATTTCATGTTACCAAAATGTGTTCATGAAGTTAACCAACATTTTGGGACAGTTTGCCACCATGAATTTACTGTACTTTTTTCTTTACTGCAGTTACAGGAAACCAATGGAATGTTCTGTTCCATGAAAGTGGGAACGAAAATTTTGGAGAGAAATAATTCACTCGAAGTCTATGTGGGCTAAGGGCCGCTGTGGCTGAGCGGTTAGCCTGCTCGCCTCCCACCCAGGCGAACCGGGTTCAATCCCCGGCCGGGAATCGTGCCGGATGATGCTGCTGGTTGGCGGGTTTTCTCAGGATACTCCTGTTTCCCCTACCCCCTTCATTCTGGCGCTGCTCCTTTATTCTCACCTCAATAGCCATCATCGGCTCTCAAGACCTTGGTGCTAAGAGCCGCCCAGATCTCTTAACTCTTCACTCTATGTGGGCTATAAATATTTCTTTAGAATATGAACATTAGTATGATGTTTATACGGGTTTTCCGTGTATGACTTTCATCTTACAGACTTCAGACTAACCAAGGCTCAAAGTTTGTGCAGTTGATTCGCCTGTTGTACCTAGCATGTGACACGTGCCTGTATTATACACTGTGTTGGTAACAATATCTTCTGTAATGGCAAACGCTGATGATGTCAGCTGTCGGAATACTAGTCATCCCTCCCGGGTGAACTAGGTTTGATTCCAGGTGGAGCCAAACCTAGAATTTCGCACATTATAAACGGGCTGTAATTTTCCTGTGGTTTCCCACGGGAAATATACACTGTCCATTCCGAGGTGGTAGCTTGTATTACTCCGCCTGTTCGCGCACACGTTATAAGCAATCCGATATCAGGAATCACACTCTAGCGTTTACATTATAAAAACAATGCATATCTTAGTTGCAGATTTATTAATTAGGGAATTATTTTAACATAGCATCAAATATGTTAACCCTCACGCTTTTAAGTCTCTTTCTTCTTTCATGTTTCCGAAACGTGGTGAAAGTTATGCCTGACCCACTGCGTTCACCATCTTGCAAGGCTTGACGCGTTTCTATTCAGAAAAAAAAAATTGAAATATTTCCAAAACTACAAGCATGTATACTCCTGCTGGCACACAGAGTATTTCAATAGTGTTGGACGTTAACGGATGCGCACGTTAGTTTAAATTACTAATTTGGACTCTAGAAATAGCAAAACACCGTCGGGACTATTTTCTGACGCAATAATACTGTGAACTGACTGGCCAGTCGATTGCTCTAAATCTGCTAATGGCAGTGCTTATTTCTGCTGCAGCCGTGGAATGGATGAAACTTGCCGTTTCTACTCGGTTTCCTCCTCACTTTAATCCCATCGGCGCTGAAGACCTCTGCTGTTAAATGACGCCCATATCCTTCACACGGTTATGCTCTTTAGCGAACCAATTCCGAAAGCCGGGTTTACCATCATTTTTACGTGACACGTTGCACTTTCACGTGTGCGTAAATCGTGTTCTTTTCGGGTGCCATATTCTGATACATCACCTGAGCATGTAAACTTTGTGCATCGAATAAACGTTTTCGCGAAATATTATGGGCGTATTTGTATTACAACTCGCATGTGGCTAAGGAAAATTTGCGGAAGTCTGGCGTTCGTTTTTTTTTTTTACTCTGAAAACAAGTGGATTATTGTAACTTCAATAATGAAACATACCTAGGAGATTCAGAAATGGTATTCATATGTGAGAATCAATTATAAGAGGGATAAGGAAAAGGACATTTTTTTAAAAATAATTTGTATAGTACTTAGGTGTGCAATTTGATGGTAAACATTAAGCACTACATGCAAATAGTTCATACTTCTACTGAACATAATTTGGAATTTACGGCAATGCTTACACACCCTAAACATGACCAATTTTACAGATAAAATAATAATCTTCAGTCCTTGTGCTTGAATGCTGCGAGCTCTTCATTACCTAGGCACTATATGTTGCCCCTCTAATATATAAACACATTAAAGGCTGTTCACGATAAAGTGAGCACTTTTGAAATGACCCTTAGAAAAAAGTCACTGCCCCTGAATGGATATATTTTCATGTCACTGAGTGACATTTGCCCAGTAAAGTTGGTAAAGATGGATGGAAAATAATTCCATGCCTTAATATCGAATTAAAAGCGTTTGGTAATCATTTGAGATTACTTAATTATTTCTGTTTTTTTTAATTCATCAAAGCGTTACAATAAACAGATCTGTATTTTATTTACGTAGCTAACAATTTCGCTGTTTTACTTGACCGACGCATGAATAAAGAGATGAGTCCCATGGCAGTGTCAATTTTACAAAAGGCAGAAGAACACGCAAAGTGCATACAAGTAGATTTTAAGAATGACTTTTTAAAAAGTGCTCCTTTTACCGTGAACAGCCCATACTTGTGCGTTAATATTTATGCATATACTTATATATGTGTTTCTAAAACATTGGGACAAACATCGGTAGTGTATTACTGACGAAAATGTAAGACTAAAATGCAAGTACCACTTCCCTCGTCGAGTGATTATTAAGGGAGCTGTGCGTCCCTAAAAAAAATACCCATTTAAATTGCCTTATTCTGTATTGTGGTTCTCCTACCTGGTATGCAACACACATTCACATTCTGTTTTGTATGTTCAACATGAATTATCTCACAAACGGTTCACCTAAGAGTGTTCTGACGAGACGACCTTTTATTTATTTTTTTAAATTTAGACGTGCATATTCACAGGTTGTCTTTAAAAATTGCTTGGAACGTAGTGTTAGAAAGTTTGATGCAAGCATTGGGTGCCAACAGCCATTTCCAAAAGGAAAGGGGATGATGACATTACCGACCGAGTTCTTAGAGGTGTAAGATCTCCTTTATACAAAACACCATTCACCGATTTGTTGCTTAATCACGGGTGGTTTCTAATATTTTCAAACTAAACGCATTTTAAAATTCGAAATTTGGGGGCACATAGCTCTCTTCATAATCACTTTAGGGGATAAGTTGTACATACTCTTCGTCTTATATTTTCATAAGAAATTTCGTGGTATATACAATAAAGCTAGTTATTCTGAACAGTGTTCTTTAACTTTACCTCTCCTTGATAGATGCGTTATTAAATATTAAATCACATTTATGACGTAGTCTTACTTCTATTAACCTCTCGTCTTAAATTTAGACACACGAGGATAATAAATGTTATAGGTTAAGAATTTCAGCAGATGGCATTGCAGAAATAAAATAAACCTAGTGTTGTGACATGTCCTGGGGATGAATCAGGCCACACATTAACAAGGGGGAACAAGGGTAGCTCAAAGGTTAAAGCACTCGGATACAAAATTCTACTTTTATTTAAGGCTAGTTTTACAATCACGCCTCAAGTAGGCGTCTCAATCTCCAAATAGACTCTACAGCAACGCAGTTATAAGTAGCAAACATATCTCGACAGTTACGTTTCAGAAGGGGCGCTGATGTCCTTAATCCAGCTCAAGGTAGCGTAACATTATTGAGGCGAACTATGCTCAGAGGGAGCTTAAAGCCGTCACAAGTCCCGCACCCTAGCGTGCCTTTAGTCGCCCTACCAGGGATTTGATATTTGCCCTCTTTGCCTTCGCAGTCTCGCAGTAGCTCTCTCGACGGCGGGCTCGTTGGGCGTCGAAGGCGGACCACGGGATGTGGTCCTCTCATCTCGTCCTCGGGCAGAGCCTCCGGCAGCGGCAGGCAAGATGGCGCCCAGAGCTGTCATCGCTCTGCGCTTATATAGTACCTTCCTGACCTCGCGCCCAATTCCCCGGTATGTGTTATTTAAAACAAGGCTCGGCTGGTCGAGGTCACTCTGCGACTTGCCTCAGCGCGACGCTGAGCAACCCTCGCAGGACCAAGCCACAGCACTAGAAAAAAATAAAGATAATGCAACTCCGTCCGTATTGCGATTGTCAAGATCAATCATGTGGTACAGATTCACGAATCACATATCACGCTAAAGTTTTACATGGGCAAGATTTTCTTTACATGAACGTAGACGTGAAACTATCGCGAAATGTATCATTGAAATACACCAGTCAACACAGGGCTGGCTTGCGTAAACGTATTACTTGTAACATGAGGCCATCGTAATCCTGGCCGAAGAGTCATTGTTTTACCAACGTACTTTACACCGAGAAAGTCGAAGAATCGTATGTGCCTCGAGAAAGAGGTGGACAATAGTGATAGCGTTTGCCCGGCTATAGGCTATTAAAGGTAAAGTGAACACTTTTTAAGGCCCTGCTAATTTCTTCCTTTCAGCGAATATCTATCTTCTCTCCACTCTTTAATATAAACGTTGTCATGTGACTCATAAAACAGTGTATACATTTCACGACTCTCAAAAGTTAACGTTTCAGGCTGCAATAAATGTATGTATGTTAGTGGTTAATGCCTGCTGGGCGGACCTTAAAAAGTGCTCACTTTACTGTAAATAGCTTATGACTCTCTCTATTCCATTTTTCTGCATTCTATTTCAGGTTAAGCTTCTATTCTGAAATAACCAAACGTCACTGTATCAAATTCAATTTCTATTATAACTGTTATAGTTTACGATTTACTTATTGCTACATCCGTCACTGTCTCTTAAGAGTGGGATGGACACCCGCGTTTTCTGGGAAATAGTTGTGTGCGCGAATACGCGTATCTCGGTAAATACATGTTCCGCAAATACGACTTTTTGTCAGAAAAGATATAGAACAATTATCTATGCCACTATATTTTTACATATGTAATTATATGTATACCTGGAGAAAAAATTCTTGCAAATGGTCGAATATCGCATTTTTAAAGCTTGCTTATGCAGTTTCCTTAAGCGGCAGGAGAAAAGCAAAAATACGCGGTCTTAGTTTTATATGTGGTCTTTCATGGCGTGTAATGAAACTCCACTGTTACAGATCTAGTATAATTTGCACAGCACAGTTTCACGACGGAAACACACTGCACGCCTTGAGCGTAGAAGCGATGAGGTGCTGTCAAGTGCGTGTTAGTGTCGCCTGTATCGCTCCCTCGCTTCTTGACCTTGACTAGCGCCGCGCGGGAGGGGAGGGAGGGGGTGTGATCCATCCCAATCATAGTGAGTTATTTACAGCGGTAAAGCCGTATTGTTAGCGCTGGAATGGTTAATGAGACGATACTTACTAGGGACATGTTAGTTTCTGCAGGCTGTTTTGAAATTTGCATTTTCCTTTAATTGTAGCGTTTAAGGCCATTGGTGCATGAAAGCAGTATATTTATTACATTTTTCTCATAACATGTTTCACAGCGGGTTTTTCAAAATTCTTGGCTCGTCAAGACGTCAATAACAACGTTTAGCACCTTCTTACATTGTTACAAATTCACTATTTTCGTGATTCTTGGAGCGCCGATTGCCGATAAGAAAAACAGCAATCTTTTCTTTTCTTCCATCAGTGCTCCGACGTTAATGATGGCAGTGAATATCTAACAACGTAAGAAGGTGCTAAAAGTTGTTATTTACGTCTTGACGAGCCAAAAATTTTGAAAAATCCGCTGTGGAACAAGTTATGACAGAAATTATACAAATATACTGCGTTTATGCACCAATGGCCTTAATAGAATCTGTTACTACGTATACCATGACAATGTTTTAAATTGTAATTTTTTCTTACTGTTACTCAGTTAATCATTAAATACGGTTCTCTCAGCAACCGCTTAAATGAAATCATTTCACTCTAAAATTAATACAGTTAAAACTGCTTCAAATCAGCGAACTTGACAGCAGATCTGTTCAAACTGTTCCACTCGAGTCAGTAAAATTCTACTGATCATCTAGGTTGCTGGTATTCACTGGGAAAAAAAAAAAAAAAAAAAAAAAAAAAAAAAAAAAAAAAAAAAAAAAAAAAAAAAAAAACCCTGTTTCTACTGAATTATAGTGGTTAGCGTTAGTTGATAGCAGTTCATTAACTGAAGTTTCAGTAAAATTATTCTACTGATTGAAATACAATCCACTAACGTTACTTCACACTTTCTGAAGGCCTGCTAAAGTTCTACTCCCAGGATATTCCTCCGCCTCGTGCGACCGAAACTTAACCGAGTCTAGAAAATTTCCCCGACGGACAACGCACTGAATCCGTGCGCACTCACAGTTGCAATATGATTTTGCATGACAACTATTTCTTACTAGGTGCTACTGGCCCACACGTCTTTTAACTGTTTTTATGCATATGTATTATAAATGTAATATTGTAATTTATAAATAAAATATATGGTGCAACTTCAATTTAACGAAAAATAATATACCTCTATTGTAAGAGAGGTATGAAACGCTTGTGATGTAAGGCATATTTAGGAAATAACTAAACACATAATACGTAGGGCGATTTTTCAAAGATTCGATTTAAAAAAATGTAAAACCCCGAACAGACTATAACTTAAATTTAGTGTGTATGCTAGTTAGCCGGTCCTACTTGATTCTTTTCCAATCCTGTGGTCCTGTTTCTTTCAGATTATCTCTTCTTCCAGGTAACGTTGAAATAAATATCTCGGAGAAATTTCGTTGCGTGAGCAATCTGAATGAGAAATGCTGACGTTGACGCTATTCTAACTGGCTTTCCATTAGAGGAGTGCGCAGCGATTAGCTTTTTCATTTAAGGCTGATTGAACACGGGTAGGCGTAAAACGTACAGAAAAACTTCAACTGCAATTAACAGAGCAATTTTATGTTTAAAGGCAAAAAATGATATTGCTTAAAGGCTGTTCACGATACAGTGAGCACTTTTGAAATTAACCTTAGAAAAAGTCACCTCCCCTGCCGGAAAATATTTTTATGGGCGCACTGAGTGACATTCGCACAGCAAAGTTGGTAATTATGGATGTAAAGTAGTTCCATAACTTAGCGTCGAATAAAAAGTGTTAGGTAACCATTTGTCATAACTTAAATTATTTTGTTTGCTCTCCGTTTTTTTTTAATACACCAAAATGTAAAAATGAGAAGATTTATAAAATATTTACTTTCGTAATAGTTCCACAGTTTCACTTGACCGACGGATGAATAAAGTGATACGGCCCATGGCAATGTTAATTTTACACATGGCGGAATAATACACAAAATGCGGGGGCTTTCAAAAGTGCTCATTTTACCGTGAATAGCCTGTACCAAATTTAACAATGATACAGCAACTAAAACGTAGACACAATGTCAATCTGTTGTTATGGACCTAGGTGCCGCTTACGTAAGCCGTGTCCGAATTGGCAGATTTTGTTGACCAAATGATCACGTGATCCGATTTTGTATACAAAAAATGGTGACGTATTTGGTAATTTGGTATTTCGTATTTTGTATCTAGCAGATCTTAGCAAAAAATACAAAATGACAAAATCAGCGCCATGTTTGTTTTTACTTTAAAAACACATTTGCGAATGCGTCAATAAAATAAATAAATATACATAAAATACCCTAGGCATGTGTTAAAAAGCAAGAAGGTAAGTGTTGTGCTTTGTTTATATATTCCGGAAAAATTTTTTTTTTTAAAAGTCGTTATTGCAGAATTTATAATTTTCTTATTTATTAATGTGTTCGTAGCATTCCAACGATGAATGTAGAAGTATTACGCCCGTTTTAAGTATTAAATTAAGATAAAAAAAATACTTTTCACTGTTAATGTATTGATGCGTTGCCGCGAGTGCTGGACAAGTGACTGTCGACAACGTCCGAATTGATGGCTACCAAATCACGAATTTACAAAATAACGAACTTGTCAAACTTGTCAATTCAGACACGGCCGTAAATTATTGAGGTACCGGGGTTGATCGATTTCGATTTAATGCCAAATATACGACACGTCTGTGCGTGGCGACTGATGACGCAATTACACATTCCCCACAGGCTGAAATGGCTTACCACCACTCACTACTTCGAAACACCAATTTAGATACACCAGTCAAGTGGGAATTAAATTAATTGTCTCTGTGTTCATCTTCCCTTATGTTTAAATTTCTGTGTTCCAAAAAAAAAAAATAACATGGTCTTCTTCCATCCAGCAGGGTATGGCATGCGGTCGGTAAATTGTTCTAATGCAAGGTTTGTTTTAAATGCCTTGTTTTTTTTTTCTAATACGCTAAACTAAGTCTCCCAATTTGATGCACTTCACAACTATCAATAGAGGCAGCACAGTCGTAAACTCGCAGTTTTAAACTAAAACCTCGGCATTATTTCTCGTTATACCTTTTTGTGCTGGTTAATTATTTTTTATGACGTGCCTGCTGGTATTTGAGAGGGGCAAGCTCCCTGTTGAAAATAATCATTGGGTTGTGGAGGGGGGGGGGGGAGGCAAGACACTTGGGTCCCCGAGAAACTGTGCCTATCGTTATAGACCAGTTAGGCGGTGGTTCACAGGACTGAAACTTGTAATGTTGCGCTTTCTGTTTAGCCTGTCTGTCCTGCCTGTCTGTCCTGCCTTTCTGGCGCTTGTCACAACAGTGAGCTCTGCGTTTCCCAATTTACCTCACGTCCCAGAGCGCATTTTTCATCGGACGTCTCGGGATGTGGTATGACGTTGACTTTGTAATTCTATATGCGTCTTCCGTACAGCGACATCGATACACTATCGATTTCCAGATAGATCCGAACGCTGCATTCGAGATATCAGTTTGAAACGAGACATGTAAACGAGGCTATTATTATCCTCTTAGCTAGTATCAGGTAAAAGGAAGGATTGTGCTGAACTGCTATTTTATATTTTTTACTCTATTACTGAACTTAAGTAATGTTGAATACGAAACATTAAATACTTTCAAAAGGAATCTATGAAAAATAAGCCTGAAAAAATATTCCGAATGTTTTCGGAACAGATAACAGATATTTTGTTTGCCAATGTAGCTTTGATTATCGTGATGTTTCTCGGCGATGGGCGTGTTATTTGTGTACTGTGCGTGTGTCGTGGCGAATACAGCCTAAGATGCAGAGCTTGTAAGACTACAGGAGTGAAATAGCTCGAACTTCAGGTACACGAGCCAGCAAAACGGTGTCATATCGGAGACGTGCCCGCTAATCAGCCACTGGTAATTTACTTCCAAAGCGTAGACCCACCAATAAGTAGGGACATGTGAAATCCACGTTAACGGGCATCACGGTAGACTTCGCCATCCTATGTATACATTCGAGTCGGTGCCATTTGTTTATTGGCTGGCGCAAAGTTGAAGCTTCATTTTCCCTTTGGGCTTGATTGGAAGTGATTGGACAGTCCCGTCATTGGTTGTTCCTTCCTTGGTCCAAAGTCGTCCAAGGCGTTCCAGAAATAACCGTAGACCAGTGACAGAGGCAATAAAAACGGACACATGTTTTAAATATATTATGTCTTAAAATTATAACGCGAATTTTGCGCGTGTCTACCAATAAGGAATATTTTGCAACCAACATAGTAGCCAGTCAGAGACTACCCTCAACCAATCAGCGAATGGGTACTTCCATATCAAGGTAATCGAAACGATATATCACTTCTCTGTACATATCTATTCTGTGCCTGGGCTTAAGATAGGAATGGACCCCGCGTTTTTGGTGAAATAGTTGTTTGCGCGAATACGCGTATCTTCGTAAATAAATTTTCTGCAAATACGAATTTTTTCCAGAACAGATAAAAAATAATTCTCTATGCTCCTATTTTTTTACTTTTCTCATATTAAGTGTATTTTTGAAGGAAAAAATCGTGAATATTGTCGAATATCGTATTTTTAAAGCTTGTATATTCAGTTTCCTTAAGTGGCAAAACAAAAGTACAAATATACGGGCGTAGTTTAATTTGTGGTCTTTCATCGCGTGTAACGAAACCCCACTGTTACAGATCTAGTTTGCACAGTACAGCGTTACGACAGAAACACTTTACGTCTTGCGCGTAGAAGCGATGAGGCACTAGGCGTGCATGTTAGCGTCGCCCGTATCGCTCCCTCGCTTCTCGACTTTGGACGCGGGGATCTATCCCAACCCTTAACAAGGCAAACCCATACACCACTGCGATTTTAAAAAGGAAAGGGAAATTAAGGAGTCGTCGTGTTTTAAGTTACTCGGCTCGCCGCAAGATGGAACTGCGGGCAAATTGAAGCGATTTTGTAGGGCGAGTGAACTAGCTCCGAAAACACGGAGGAAAAAGATGGCGGATTCTTTCTTTCTGCATCATATTTTTACATTCAGTAGCAACTCCAAATGCTTAAATGCGATTCTTGGTTTCCTGTGTTCACGCATTCTCCGTTAAGGTCAGCGCCCGTCTCTGCCTATATATGATCAGCTTCCGATCATTTCTTGACTAATTATTTAGGCCCTAAGATTTTTGCAGAACTTCGAAAGAACGTCACAGAAAAATTCAGCTTTCGACACAAGAAAACGCATTTATATCAAGCCAAGATTAGTTGTTGTCATCTGACACAAACGCAGATGTAATGAAGCCAGCAATCATAGAAGAAACAAGAAAGAAAACAAGAGAATGAGTAATATAGCTAACGGAAAAAATAATGTATGTGTCACATTCTCAAGCACACAATATATCTCAATTCGACCGGAAACCTTTGACTACATGTTAATCACTAATAAAGAAGTTGAAATTTACATACGTACTACCTGCGGTCTAAAGTGAATCCTAAAGGTGGTACACATATTTACAGTTGGACTTGAAGCACTAGTGAATAAAGCTAGGCAAACATAACACCTGTCATTGTCATTAAATTACTTAAGTAAATCATCGTGGTTACTGTCCTTATTTCCAACAAATCTCCACGACGCGGTAGCATGTTTAGGATTTAAATTATGGATTTTATTAATCCGTATGCCACATTCAACGAAAAAGGAGGACGCCTTGCGTAAATACCCTAACCCTTGCCGTTTTAGAGTATTTCGTGTTTCAATTTTTAAATAACGCTTTCCACACTGTTGCGGCTATCAAAGGGAGGGGAAGAATCCAAAGAAAGTTTCTTATACAGTATAAATGGTATTGCTATTGTAATATTGTATATTCTACCATTAGATGGTGTACTGTAGTTGTAACTTAAGGGGGGGGGGGGAAGCTTGCCACCATTCAAGCAAATATATGTAAACCTCTTTATATATAATTCAGGTTTATGTATATTGTATGATCATTGTGGGAAAATATAATGTTTTAATCACATTTTATATTTATGATATAATACATTTTTGTACTTTGTACCGAGGGTGAGAAGCTGTAAATTATTGAAATAATATAAAATAATTTATCCTTGTGAGAACCTTTCACTGAAATATACACAATCTCTTTTCGGACATATTAGGGAGGTCCCGGGTCTTTTTATTTGACAAACTGCATTGAGGAGACGATAGACCAAAGACCTCGTCCTGTGTGTGTTGGCACAAACCGTCACAGCGGAGCAGTTGCAGACAGGAAGAGATCAGGGAGACCGGACATTTTAAACGAGTCTAAACCGGCTGACGTGGAGACAGTGATGCTGTGTTCGCCTTCAAGAACAGAACGCAAGCACGGATTCCTTACTGAAGTGCTTACAAACCAATGAAGAAGTTACACCTTCGTACTTATCATGTTCACTGTATGCAGGAACTTCAGGACCCGGATAAAGACCATCCGTCCTTCCGTCCGTCAGTCAGTCAGTCAGTCAGTCAGTCAGTCAGTCAGTCAGTCAGTCAGTCAGTCAGTCAGTCAGTCAGTCAGTCAGTCAGTCAGTCAGTCAGTCAGTCATCCGTATCTGTTTTCGCTTGATAAGAACTTATACTGAATTATTGTTTACATTTTGTATTCCTGAAATTACCACCAAAGATAAATGAACACAAATTATGAAGCATGATTTTATGTATTGTACACGGAGTGAGTGAAGAGATTTGGGCGGTTCTTAAGATGGAGGTCTTGAGAGCCGATGAGGGTGATTGTGGTATGGAGCAGTGCCGAACTGAAAGGGGAAGGAGGGAACGGGAGATCCCCGAAAAAAAACCCGCCGACCAGCGGCATCGTCCGGCACGATTCCCGCATGGGAAAATCCGTGTGACCCAGCCGGGGATTTAACCCGGTTCGTCTTGGTGGGAGGTGAGCAGTCTAACCACTAAGTCACCGCGGCCCCATGTGTCGTAGACGGAAGATGCTACGTTCACGAAATGTTTACATTAGTTGTCTGTGATTAACTTGAGGAGCGAAGTGCGTGGAATGAGTATAAGAAATTGGACGCTAAATTCAATCTCGCAGGCAGCAAGACGGGAACTTGGTTAGCTTCGTCGACGACGCGCGATCACTTAGGAGGACGCCCTTTGCTCACGGTGCTTGCTTGCACCCGACTGAGTGACTCCTCCTTACCCTTACTTTGCCACCGTCTCCCTCTCACGAAACTGGAGTGCATGCAGTAGATCGATAAGCCATCTCGCAACGCGATGTAAACGAGGCTAGATCTGGGTAGGACGCACATTTGTTCACAACGTCGTCGCGTTTCTTCGAGTACGTGCGCGTCACTTTTTTTTTTTTTTTTTCCACCTCCATCGTCTGGGCGCCGTGCTTACATTTCGCACACCAATCTTCGTATCTCATTTGAATGGGGCCGCGGTGGGTGTAGTGGCTAGACCACTCGTATCCACCAAGGCGAACCGGGTTCAATTCCCGGCAGGGTCGCACCCGGACTTTCACATGTGGGAATCGTGCCGGACGATGCCGCTGGTCGGGGGGGTTTTCTCGGGTATTTTCCCATTTCCCCCGCCCTTGCATTCCAGCGCTGCTCCATACTCAGTTTCACCCTCATCGGCACTCAAGACCTCGCTGTTAAGGGTGTTCACCAAAAAATTATTTTTATTTTGTACTAAACATTGTTTATATATGTGCGCATTGTATGTGATGAAAAAAAAATACACTTAATATTTTTGCATAATTTGTTGTAAAATCGAAAACTTTTTTTTTGCAGTTATAATAATAAATACTAACTAAGTTGTTAAAATGAAGGGAAAAAACAGTGTAAACTAATGCTGTGGGCTACCACGTGATACATATGTAATCAAATCACCAAAAACAAGTCATATAATTTATATGAAAAAAGTGTTAAATATAAATAAAATTTTCATATTTTTAATAATTAAAAAAAATGCATGAACTTTTATATGGTGATTAAATATATCAAGCGGTATCCCACTGCATTAGTTTACATTGCAAATGTTCTCAATGGTGGATATTAATTAGTATTTGTTATAATCTGCAGCTGCAACTAAACAGAAAAATGTTGGATTTTACATCAAATTATCAAAAAAAAATATGAGGTGTAATTTTTCTTTATTCTAGGAAAATGCATCACATACAATGAGTACAAGTTGAACAATGTTAGGTACATTTTATAAAATAATAATTTTTTGTGTATCCAACACCCTTTAGAGCCGCTGAAATCTCTCCCATCGTATCCTTGTAAATGTCAACGACCATGTTGTGCCAATCGCTGTAGGACACTTTACATTTCGAGAAAAATTTCATTTACTCGAATTTTAAGGGGTATCCCTGGGTAAAAGATATGAATGCCTCAAGGCCACGTCTAATCGTAAGGAAGCATTGCTAGGGACGCTCGCAAAACTGCTATGTGCATACCCGGAAAGCTGAATTTCTCCCAAATTATATACGTAACAGTATCATATTACTACACGCTGTTATGTTCTAACTCGTACGGGAATAAGAACAAAGAAGGGGATTCGTAGCATTAGTTTAGGAAGTTAGAACCAGAGAAATAGTTCATATCAAAGGATTAAATAAAGTGTTTAACAATTTTAACACAGGTAATAAGTCAAACAAAATATGGAGCTACAACGCCACTGGCAGAAGGGAAGAAATGAAATTTTATTTCAAAGTAGATTGACCATGACTTATGAATTCGCTTTACCTCGCACTCTGGAGCCCCTAATCAGATATCCACCGGCTCTTCGGCTGGGTCGCCGTCCACTCCCTGGACATTCGCCGACTACCACGATCCTTCTCCCACGATGGTCCAGTCCACTCTTCGCGCCCCTCCGCGCGTGTGTTCGTGATGATTTCTTATTGGCTCCCGTTTGTGAACTGGAGGCGGTGTCTGCTAACAGTTTGTTGAATTTAGTCTGGAATAACCTGATGTCTGCTGGACCCACAGTTTCTTTTGTTCTTTGCATTTTATTATATACCAGCGACCAGCCCCGGCCTCGCTCCGGTGCGATATATAAATTTAGGTTAACAGCAAGTATATACACTAAATGCCAAGGTGGCGAACATAGGATCAATACTGTTCTGTTGAAAACGTCCTCGTAAGTGAACACCTATTTTCAAAAAAGACAAAAATGGTTACTGTAATCATCCTTAAAAGATAAACATATGCTGGCGAGGATTTTTTTTTAGACCTTTTTTAGATCTACGATTCTTTAGTACATTAATTTGCCTTATCTCTTACGGTTTAGTCAGCGTAAGCCATGTAAGCGCCCGAAAAGCGGTTTTTTCCGCCTTGATCATAAAACGTCAACATTTCTCTAATATCTTTACATTAAATATTTACATATTATGTACCTAATCCTTTCTCAAGAAATTCTCTAAATGACACACGCGGGCGGGAGACTTTGTTTTATGTTATGTGTAGATGTTTAGAGAGTCCATTGCGGCTCGCTCTTACCATAATTTAGTTTTATAAACTCGCTTGGGGCCTCTTTCACAGGTATTGTTGCGACAGGTTGTGCACAGCGGGGCCGTGCATAACAACGCGATCTATGTAAGTCAGTGGATTGTACTACAGCAGTCCATCACTGTTGACCATGTGACTTTGACAGTTGTGTAGGATTGGGGTAGGTCAATGTTGGGTACATGCGCAGAATACGAATAAGCGGTCTATCTCATCTTTAGTCTATGACGTCAACCCGTCACTTCGTAGCGGCACGATCCCCTTTAAACGCGGGATCTCTGCTTTAACACGCTGGAAGCACGTGGAAGCACCGCCTTGCTCGGCCCCGCGTCGTATAGAGGCTTTGTTAGTTCTCGCACCTCGCCGAGTGCTCTGGGCGCGGCTTTCAACACCGCCTGCGAACTTTTTTTTTTTTTTTTTTTTTTTTTTTTTTTCCCTCCGCCGTCGAGACAGCGAGTACACAACTTGTGAGGCAACGCTACGACTTTTCCGGCCCGGTGTCGCTCGAACAACATGTCAGACATCTTCCTCGAACGGGACAGTTGTGAAACTTTAAAGCGAATAAAAAGAAGTGAAGGAGGGTCAAATAAATTAACTGTAAAAAAACACCTTTTAAAACAAAGCTTTTATTTATAAATGAACTAGAAAGATAAAAATATAATTATAGGAGTAGTTACAGAATTTGTAGAAGACGTGGTCGAACAGCCGTAATAAACTTTACTACAAATTAATATTGTTGTATCAATTTATATTTAGTATATAAAAGCTCGGCGCAATATACAGGATGTATGTGAGAGTATGTAACAAACTTTGTGAGGCGATTCCTTGTCGAAAATGAGGTACTGTTATATAATGCGACTTATAGCATAGCGCAAATCGTAATGGAGAAATTCGCTCTTGAAAATAGAAATTAAAAGTTATATTTTGGCAACATATCGTAAACTACTTAGAAATAAAATACAATTATCTGGATAGTACAATTATCTGGCTACTGTTTGATGCTAACAAGAGCGGCAATATTTGAAAAAATCGTTTAGAATACCTACCGCCTTCATTAAAATAAAGATGGCGGCCACCTCCTTTCTGGCTTAATTTTCTCTTTCATAAGATTCTTTAGAGTTTTCATGTCATTTGTATCAAGAGGGCCCAATGAACAAAAAAGGTCGTCTTGTCGCAACACCCTCAGGCGAACCGTTTTCGAGTAAAATTGAATAGAAACTGTATTGTCTGAAGGGTAGGCACCCACAAAACACAGGAAGTGTGACTGAACGATACGCTATATAGCGTCTCACTCTTAGATTGCAGTGTGCGGTGTAACGGACATTCACTCTCTCTTTCCAATGCACGGTTTCCGTCGTTAACACTGCCCTTGTTCCCGCCGGCGCTGTTGCCTGATAAGCTATTTTTTTTGCAACTTCGAAAAGGAAAACTATCTACAATGATAGGGTTTCTCACAGGCTTCAGTTTCAAAGGAGCCGCTTAGCTTCGCGTCGCAGGATTGGATTCCTTCACGAGTTGGCAGGGAGGTAAATAGATAAAAATGATTCTAATCAGGCCGTTTCCTTCACCGCCCATTTGTTTCTCAGCTTGCCAGTTACGTCACAAAGCTGAAGCAATCTGGCAACAGCGAGCGCCAGAAGCCCTGTACAGCAATCTAAGCGTGAGACGGACTATAGTTAGCAACAAACGAATAGTGCTCACTGTAATGTAAGCATACAAAGCGTCATGTGCTACGCGTGAGTCTGCGTGTTTAAACAGGTAACGAGCGATGCCTGAAGTATTCTAACGAATGTGTCGGTAAATGTTGAGGCAACGCTCAAAGGTTATACCACGAGGCTGCACTCCACTTTCTGTCAAGAAAATGCACCACACCAGACAATGCGAAAAATACCATGGCCTTATGAAAAGAGTGTTTAAATTTACGTTCGATTAAAAATAAATTATGCCGTTAGCAGTATCATTGTTACTGCGCTGTCGTGTTGTTGTAAGATCGTGTTAAACACTAGCCGTGAGCATTTTGTTCTGAACAACAAAGAAATTTTCAAATTAGCTTTGCTCTAGCTACACTCGAGCATAGTCTATAAGGTGTTAAAAATTTTCATAGATACTAAGTAGCGTGGGGAAAACTGGCAAGAGTTTACAAACTTCTGGCCAACTGTTGCACTGTTTTCACACGAAATCCAAGCACGTAAAGAGCGCAGTTTTGGTAGTAAATAACTTTACAAGAATGCCGACACTCGGAGATTTGCGATGAATTAAGGTTGGTACAAAATCAACCAAAGGCAAGGGAGGGGGGAGGAGGAGGGTAGTGGTTCTGCACTGGAATCGCACTTGAAACGACCCAGGTTCGACTGCCGGTCCGGTCATCCTGATTTTAGGTTTCCCATGACTTCCCGAAATTGCCGAAAATCTCCTGCAACAGAGATGGAAAATCGTATGGTTAAAACCACTCTCACTGCAATTGGTTGGGTGCCAGCTCTTGAGCTCCCCAATACGTCAGATATTGCAATGTTAATTAACAAACCCCGTAACTTCAAAAAAATCTTATGAAAACTTTTGAACTTATTATAACATGTAATTAGTAAACGCTTGCAATAACAATTACAAATGAACTACTCGACCAATGTAAATAATATAGTTTCTCAATCCTTACATGTCTAAACAAGTATGGTGGAAACATTACATTTTTTTCCTTCCTTTGTGAATCTACCGTTATGGAGTTATAAGATGCGGTACTTGTTTATATTATTATATAGCGTGTCCAAATAAGCCCCTAATAACATCTATATTTGCAGCTATTTATTTCATTTCTTTCTCGGCTCCTTTTTATGCTGGTATGGGAGCCGCTAACACGCAAAGCTGTAGCTGAAATAGTGCGCCATTCAATTAATGCTAAAAGTTTCAACTGAATTATACATATCTTTGTAAGTCAGTATTGAGTGGAGTGGAAAGAGAGGTGAGACGAGATGGGAATGGAACAGCGCTGGAATGCGAGGGCGGGGAAACAGGAGATCCCGAGAAAACCCGCTTACCCGTGGCATCGCCCGACACGATTCCCATGCGCGAGTAACCTCCACCGGGAATGGAACCCGGTTCGCCTTGGTGGGGAGGTAAGTGCTCTAGCCGCCAGACCACCGCGGCCCCTGTTACAATATTGACAAACTGAGAAATGTCACTCCTAATCAACAGTTTTTTTTGGCAACTTTGTGAATAAATATTTGACCAGAGTGATGAATCTTGCGCTTCAAAGAGCTGTGCAAACTACAAAACACTGGCAGAATATTTGTTCACAAAGCAGGAGAGAACTACTGCCTGGGATCTCCCTTTTGGATTTTCTACGCATGCTGGCAGAAATATGAAGATTTACATTCTCGTGTTTATCATTAATTTACGTGCCTCGCCCCCAACTGGGATTCGAACCTAGTACACCGTGATCTTACGAAAGTTGCTGATTTCCTGTCGTATTAAAGCTCCTTAGGATACGCAAAAATTTACTCTGAACAACGGATTACATATGAATCCCATCAACCACGAAAGTTTCCAGAATTCTTAGCTATCACCAGTTCTTTCAATGCGCGTACATTTGAAGACTTTCGTGTAGTTTAAATTTCCAAGCCAACAACATGGGTATTTCACCGTAGGAAAAAAAAATTGCGCCGTCTTCCAGTTCTCAATGAGAAGATTGCGGCCTTTATTCTTCCACTTCCGAGTTACAGAAGAAACCTCCGAGGGTCAGGAGTAGCTTCAGGCACCAGTTGAAACGGAAAATTTAGGAAGGAGCACTCACAAAATAAAGGCCTTCTGCTCTTTTTTATTTCCTAAGGGGCAGCAAAGAAAATAATATAAAACGGAAAGTTCCAGTGGCACATTAACAGACGCGTTAGCAGCTACAGTCGGAAAGAACACAAAATCTCCCATAAAAAAAAAATCTGAATGTGATATGGTTTGATCACGGTGCTCCCGCTATGTCCAGTGACGTATAGGCTATTCAGAGTTAAGTGAGCACTTTTTTAAGGCCCTCCAACAAGCTCAATTAAAAAATATTGTATTTTATTGTGGCCGTAGACGTTAACTCTTGAGAGCTATAAAATGTATACACCGTGTTCATTGGTCGCACGGTATTTTCAGCTAACAATTTCCGAAAAGATACAAATAAGCTGTAGGGAAGCATGGCCTTAAAATGTGTTCACTTAACCGTGAATAGCCTACAACCAGAAATTGCTCAAGGGGGACGGTGTTATACTGACGGAAGATACGGGAGGGAGGCTAAACTGGTATAAGTAGGGACTAGAAAATTTCGCGAATTCGTTTTAGGCCAAGCTAGACCTCACACATGTACATTCCTGTTATGTTTTCAATTCGATCACAGATCATTAGACACGCCGAGGTGAATTCTGAACCAATAACAGACTTGGGGGGAAATTAGCACCGAATCACATGATACCGGGTCTGAGGTAAAACAGGCTACACACAGGGGGCAGCAGCCAATAAACGGAAAGCTGCGGCTCAAAAATACGTAGGACAGTGGAGTATAATGTGCAGGTAGTTTAGCACGCGGAATTTTCCTGTCCCAAGGTGTAGGGAGATATGGGTCAGTGACTCCCTTGGGAGGAAGGTTTCTCTGGCGTTTGAGGTGGTGCAGTACCACGCTACAGTAGCCGAGTCCGGTCACTGCATTTGACCCTAGAAAGGGTGGATGATGCATCACTTATAGCCTCTCTCTACTCATGGTGACCAAAGACCCCTCGTTCCACTCCTGGGTGATGCAGATTGGGTTCCGCCGGCCGTATCCCTGTGGGAACCAGTTTCCTCGTGACTGGTAAGGGGTATCTACCGTGATGGCTTGGGCCGACAGTTGATACCTAGGCCCGACCACTTGGCGGGGTGTTGGACCACTTGTCATTCAGGACGATTGGGCCCAACGCTGGAATTTCATGGTGAAGGAATTCTAAAGTATGGTAGTGGTCAGTAGCCGATGACGGCTCTTCCGGCTGGCTAATTTGCTGGTTGGCAGATGTGGTGGCGGTGGCGTGGAGGCGATGATGATAACATGGAAGAAATCTGGGTCCAGACAAACGGAGTTTGATAAAGACAGAAATCTTCAATTTCCCGGTCCTGCGTACTATAGTGAGACTAGGGGTATCTCCCACTCCACGCTTGTTGCAGTTCGCTCTCTGACCTCCAGTGGGCGGTCCAGTGATGGGATGCTGAGTGAGCAGCCGGCCTGTAATGGGTGTAAGGCTTATGCCCGGTGAGGATTTAGAGTGTCCTCAACCACAACCGGAGTGTGCCCAAAGGTGGGCTGTGCCCCCTGGTGCACTAACGGGTGGAAGGGGCTGCCTCTGTTTGCCTGGCGCTCGCCATAGGTTGAGCAGTCGGTCATTGAAACCCCACTAGTGCCATGGAAAATAAGTGTTAGTGACTAATACAGTTATATAATTTTCTATTTATTGTTATTCAACGGAGCATTTTTATTGTAAGTGTGCTTTAGTTAAGATGCACGAGAAAACTCCTTCAGCTTGAGAAAACTCCTTCAGCTTAGGTAAAGGCTGTTCACGATAAAGTGAGCACTTTTAAAATCGACCTTACAAAACAGACACTACTCCTACCTCCATATATTTTAACGGGCGCACTGAGTGACATGCGCCCATTAAAGTTGGTAACGATGGATAGAAAATAGTTCCATATCTTAACGTCAAATAAAAAGTGTTAGGTAACCATTTGAGATAACTTAAATTATTCCTTTCGCTTTCTGTTCGTTATTAATGCATCGAAGTATATATATAACCTGATTTGTAAAATGTTTTCTTTCCCAATAATTCAAGTTTCACTTGACCGACGCATGAATAAAGTGATGAGGCCCATGGCAAAGTTAATTTTACATAAGGTGGAATAGGACACTACATGCATACAAGTAGATCTCAAGCAAGGCTTTCAAAAGTGCTCTTGTTACCGTGAACAGCCTATATGACTAAATACCACCAGCAACACACCTTCTTCATTAACCTTATTTATTACAATCAATCCTAGATTAACACAGGCCTTAATACACTAAATAGGAAAAAAGAATTATTTTTTAAAGTAATCTTGTTTGTGACTTTTCCGATTAAGAGTGCGTAGGGCATATTTCGACACTATAAACGTCGTATAGAAAAAACCAAGAAAGGAGAATTGCACATATGTTTTCAACAACTTTTGGACAAATATTTGATCAAAGTTACTTTACGCCGTAAGTCTTTACATGTAACTGCGGCGCATCATAGTGTGAAAAAACAAGAGTGTCATTCTGACAAAATATTTCCTCTTGGCAAAATCGGTTATCCAGGACTGCTCTGCGAACTTTAATTAACGGTTTTGGCATTTATTTGTAGCTTATGCACTCATAAGGTGTATTGTTATAGTGTATTCGCGGTATCCTCAAATTATTTTTATCAACCCTTTGAAAAATCACCCCATATATAACATATATTGTTGTTTCCCAATTATGTAACGTATCACAAGCTTTTTATACTTCTGGTGACATTAAGTTATCTGATTTTTGGTTAAGTTGAACTTATACCTAATCTTATCAATTAATTATAATACTTAATTTATAATTAATATGAATAAAAACTTGGAGAAAAATAGGCGTGTTGGCAATGCCTAGTAAGAAATAATTCTCATGCAAAATATTATTAAACTGAGTGCGCACGAATGCGGCGCGTATTCCATTCTTGTGTAATTTTCAAGGCTCGGTTAAGCTTTGATTGCGTGAGGCGGAGGAAAATCCAGAAAGTAGAACTTCAGCAGGGCTTCAGAAAAATTGGAAGTAGCAATGAGTGGAATATAATTTAGTCGCCCCTACAACATTAATCTTCGAACCATTACAGGCGGATACAAACTAACACTAGTGAGAAACAATCCTCCCTTATGATTCAGTTTGTTTTATTCTGCTGCCCATTCCAAGATTGCAGCTTGTATTATTCCACCTGTCTCCGCTCTTCCCTATCTCCTTTTACTGTGCTGCTTTGGAGAAGCATGCGGACGGCTTGCCCCACCTCCACTACTGGGTCGAGATGACTGCGTCTCGGTATAAAAGAGGCGGTCGAAATCCTGACATGTAAACTTTAGCTGCCAGCTCCATCACTGGCTTAAAAGGACAATATGTTTTAGTTTGCTTGATCCTTTTGTAGTAAGGCGGCATAAACAGTTTAACAGATATATTCGTGATGCACACTAAGAGTTTGTGCGCTCGCAGAAAGAAGGCTCTTTAAGCCTAATTGATACCACATTCATGCGTTGGTACAATAATCTATAGGTGTTGCCAAACACCAGCACACGTCATGCGCAGCGGGCTGTCAGAATCACGTCCCATCCGCTTTAACTTTGTAAAAACCGAACGTTATACAGTTGTGCAATAAAGTGAATTCTATACGTCGACAGGGTGTCCACTGAAATTTCGCTTTGGAATTCCGTGCCTGTTCCCCGTTTTCCAAGCAGAGTCTTAACATTTTCCCTGGCCTATTTTCAGGACCGAAACCTTCCAATAAATACTCTATTTGTCCACCGCTGACTGATCAAATACGCTATACGTAATGTCGAATTAAATTACACTGCAACAGACCAAGCAAACACGGCCATATTTGATCAAGTCCACCGATATTTCTCGCAACACACAGCCATTGACTTCACACGAGTGCCCTTTACAAACACACAAGTACTTCATTTTGCACGTAAATGATTTATGTCACTTGGCAAATATGTATTATTGCCGGATCGTAAACATAAATATGACATTTTAAAATGCATACGCTCATAATTACATTGCCGTGTACTCGCACAACTAATAACGTTGGCAGCCGTGGCAGTTATTTACATTTTCCCTGACCCGGGTCAAAATTCCCTGGCGTTTACCGGACTTCTCCCTGCCACATGAAATTCCCTGACTTTTCCCTGTTGTCCCTGGGGGCGGACACCCTGGAAGCATTAAAAAGAAGTTCGCTTCTACCCTCCCGGGCTCCGGGACCCCGGGGCTTAAACTCGGTTGTTACTAAAGATTAGCAGAATTCAACAAAAGGGTGTCTTACCTACAAATTCCTGAGCACTCATTCCACTCGGCTTTCGAGTTGCTTAACATGTACTCTACCATTGAAAGAAGGAAACAATCTTGACTGGTGAACTGAATATTAATACCATGAAAATTAAGAGTCCAATTAAATTAAATTTCACTAAAATAATAAATAAACCAAATATCAAAACGGATTGACAATAGCTGGGAAAGAAATGAAATTAACGAAATGGTACAGATATGTGCGAGACCTTTCGTCTGGCGCCAATCAGAGCGTTATCACATCGAATACATGAGATATATTGCTGGGAAATTTTCGCCCACACCACAAAAGAAAATGCCGCTAGACGCCAGGGGTCCTTACCCATGCCTATTTCCAGTCGAAAAAGCAAGGCAGTCTTGAAGACAAATGTTTAAGAACTATACACAGTACACGTATTGTGTTATGCGATATCGGAAGGTAATTTTTTTTTTTTCCTTCGTGTGACCTATTCCTGGTTTCCCCTACACTTTTTGATTCAAATCTTTGAAAAGTCTCCCCATTCATCACGTGTCTGGTTGTTTCCTAAATATGCCAACGCAAGCGTTTTATACTTTTGTCGTCATAAAACTATCGTATTTTTTACTAAACGGAATTTTTATTTATATTTTACCAATAAATTATAATATATCACTTATAATTAATGTGAATTAAAAGAGAGGGAAAATAGGTGTTTTGGTAATTCCCTAGTAAGAAATAGTTCTTATGCGAAATATTATTACACTGAATGCGCACGAATGCGGTGCGTCGTCCCTTTGGTGTAATTTTTCTGGACTTGGTCAAGCTTTCTTTGCATAAGGCGGAGGAATATCGTGGAACTTAAAGCAGGGTTTCAGAAGAGTGGGAAGTAACCGCGAATGGATCACGTGTAATAAAACCCCGTCGTTTGTTACTTGATCGTATCTTTAAACTGTTGTCAGCAGTATTTACCACAAAAACTTCTCGTTAGGGTTTAAGGTCGAGAAGTGAGGGAGCGATACGGGCGACACTAACACGCACTTCCAGCGCCTCAGCGCGCCTTATCGCTACTACGCGCAAGGCGTGCAGTGTTTCCGGCGTGACGCTGTGCTGTGCAAATTTTATCTGTAACAGTGGGATTTTACTACAGGAGATGAAAGCCTGCAGATTAAACTACGCCCGTATATTTGTACCTTTCTCTTTCCGCGTAAGGAGACCGAATAGGCAAGCTTCAAAAATGCGATATTTGACCATTTTGACGATTTTTTTTCCTCCAAGAATGCAATTAATGTGGCAAAATAAAAACATAAGGGCATAGATAATGGTTTTTTTTTGTGTTACTGACAAAAATTCGTATTTGCAGAACATTTATTTACGGAAATACGCGTATTCGCGCAAACAACAATTTCATGAAAAATGCTGGGTCCATCCCACTCGTAATAAATCACTTACATGTCTCACTTATCCTCTTCGTCATCTGGGTGCAAAATTATGCCCTCGTTCGATTTCGCTCGTTAAAAAATTACTCTACAACTCAATGCATATGATTCGACTGCATACAGCGGAGACTAATTAATAAACACGAACCAGTCACAAAAGAAAGAATACGCTCCGGCGTTAAAGAAAAAAAAAAACACGTTGGCCCAAACGATTCTTGTGATAAAATATTATTTATACGTATTATTTTCTAGGTACTACGTTATACAAAAACGGAGGGCTTCCGCTAGAGTTTTAAAAAACCCATTTGTATTAGCGATCCTACCCTGCTCACGCTCGCCATTTTCAAACTTCACTTTGGCTTGCAAGTGAAATTCGTTTGTACAGGAGCAAACGTGCATGGTTTAGAAACACAAACTAGTTTAATGGTGGATTTTCTGAGAACGTGAGCTTTATTTTCCCAATTTAGAACACTCGCTAATTTACTACGTTCAGCACTTTTCTAAATTCTATAATAATTTTTTTTTTTTTTAATATATGACTACTTTGGTGGTGTTCAAACTTATAGGCTGTTCACGGTAAAATGAGCACTTTTGAAAGCCCTGACTAAGATCTACTGATATGCACGTTGTGTAGTCTTTCGCCTTATGTAAAATTAGCATTGGCTTCATCACTTTATTCATGCGTCGATCAAGCGTGACCTTAAAAAAATTATGAAAGTAAATATATTACAAATATGCTCACTTTTACATTATGATGCATTAAAAAAAAAAACAGAAAGCGAAATAAATAATGTAAGTTGACGCAAATGGGTACCTAATACTTTTTATTCGCCGTACTTATATGGAACTACTTTCGTCATTCCGTGCGCCCATTAAAATAAATGCAGGTAGGAACAGTGACTTTTTTTTAAGGTTCATTTCAAAAGTGCTCGCTTAACCGTGAACAGTCTTTACTTTTCTTCTTTCAGAGGGCCGTGGTGGTGTAGGCGCCAGACTACCCGTGTTCCACCAAGGCAAACTGGGTTCTATTCCCATCGGGGTAATCCGGGATTCCGCGTGTGGGAAACGTGGTGAACGTCGCTCTTGGATCGCACATTTTCTCTGGGTTCTCCGCAGTCCCTCGCCCTTGCATTCCGCCAATGCTCCACTTCGCCCAGTTTAATCCCCACCAGCTGTGAGGCACCAACAAAAACCTTCATTTATTTCTTCTTTTTTTTAAAAAAGTTATCTACTTCCAATAAACATTGACATTTCAAATCGATCTGCGTGACAGCGTTTTTGTTTACATTTCGAATTCTTCTTTAAAAAGTTCTAATGCGTGGACGGGTTGAAACCAAACGTGGTGTCAAGTACTTCAAAGGTCACAAGAGCTGTGTCGTTTTTTTATTCGGACCAAATTAGCAGAGTTCAATTGTACGACGTCTTTTCAGGCGAAATGTTTTGTCTGCACTGTGAAATAATTTCTGGTAAATTTACTAAACTGTAGTAGTAGTAGTTTATAACCTATACAATGTATGGAAATCATAGTTCATATCAGGCTGCAAATGTAGGGATAAGTAGCGTCAATCCCGTATAAATTTGGGAACAGCCCTACAAATTTAACTCTCTTCTGAAACAATGTAGCAATGCTAAAATGGATGTATGGGGAAACTTGATCACTTCCGTTTTCTCCCCCTACGCATGCACTGATGAGGTAAATTTACGAACAATTTCTCATTCGTAGAGTCAGCTGCACTGGTTAGCTCACCAACGTGAAAAATAAACATCCTGAATGAAGAGAAGTCTGCGATCTTGTGAATGGATGTTACACTGAAATGGGGCTAGTTACTTGACGGGGTGGAGAGATTTTGGTGGCTCGTAATATCGAGTTCTTGAACCGACGAGGGTGAAACGTGGCGAGTATGGAGCAATTCCGGAGTGCAAGGGTGGAGGTGAACGGGAGACTCCCCGAGAAAACCTGCCAACCACGAGTTGGCATCGTCCGGCACGGCTCCCGCGTGGGGAAATCCGGGAGCGAACCCGCCAGGAATCGAACCAAGTTCGCCTAGGTGGGAGGCGAGAAGTCTACCCACTACTAGTTACTTGATAATTCCTGTTTTCGACACTTTTTTTAAGCCTTGTTGTATCAAGGACGTGATTACGTAACATTTAATTAATTTTCTTTTACTAGTGTGCTAATGATAGAGACAAGCTAACAGTTGTCATTATTTGGCTTATCGGGATTTAAACAACTCGTCGGGACCTACGTCAATACTTGTCCCCTGGGTAAAAACTCTAAATGCCTTCAAACACAATTTCCAAGCAAAGAAACTGGAGAAAACTTCTATAAAGATACATTCGAATAAATTGTCAGTGTGCATTTATACATAAACGTGGCTTAAACCAAAACAAATTAAATGTAAGGATGATTGTAAAACAATAGCAACAGCAACAGCTAGTACGAGAAATTACTTCAAAACAGGCCAGACCTAACGATCTGGGTTATTATTTTAATTTAATATCAATATTAGGAGGAACTTAAAAGCAATAAGTCACAAATTTATTTCCATGCGATGCGTACGTATAATCCACTCGCGGTAAATTCCAGATTTTCCGAAGGCGTGTTCGAGTTCCACTTTCACGATATTCCTCCGCATCATGCAAACAAACAAAGCTAGCCAAGCATGGGAAATTGCACCAAAGGGACGACGCACCGCATTCGTGCGCAGTAACGTTAATAATATTTCACATAAGAACCATTTATTACTAGGCGTTACAATCAACATACCTATGCTCTCCCTGTTTTCATTCATATTAAATATATAGTAGATATTATATTCTGAAGGTGAAAATATTAGAAATATTCAGTTCAAACAAAAATAAATTCTTTTTAGTTTCATTAGATTGAGCTTCTGGCTCCAGTGAGGCATAGCTGTTTAAATATGCGCAAGATTGGCTCTTTGATGCATAGATTCGCAGATATTTGAAAGGTAAATAAAGTTCTGTGCATTTATTAGTACTAATAGATTTTTTTTTGTAAATCTGTTTGTAATATTGAAATACTGTGAGGATAAATAGCTACGTTTAAAAACATAAATAAGCACTAAAGAAATTTTTATTAATAAATATCTGGGGGAAAACTCGTGGGTTGAAGAATTCCATTATTTACTGACTGACAAAAGTAATTTGTTTACAGGCTTCAAGCGTGTCGTAAAGCTATATATATATCCTGCAGAATCGCATGCCAGATAAATTACTATTGGTTTTAATATTTATGCTGGTTTGAATAATCTTTTGCTGCCTCAATTCTTTGGCTTTATAATCAAAGCCAGATAAGTTTGTGTAGACTGGAATGAAGTATTATTCTTCGATTTCAATTTGCGTCGGATAACGGAAATTCGTTTCAAAATCTCCTCTTGGTTAAGCATGCATGGACACAAATATCCGCTTGTTCAACAGATCAGAGCGCGCATTCTTCTGCGTCGCATTACACGTGCTATAATAATAATAATAATAATAATAATAATAATAATACTAATACTAATAAGAAAACGTCTTAATTTTGTGGTGAAGTTAAATTATCACCTTATCTCACACACTTAACCACTTTACAAAATAAAACATAACACTTATACTTTTTAATAAAAATAAATTAAAAATTAAACCAAAGTTAATGTCTACTATAAAATTAGAAAGCATCTTATATGAAATATATAAAATCAACGTAGTAAAAATAAACATTTATCAGGGTATCCTCTGAAAAATCATATTGGAATTCCCTGAATGCTCTCTGTTTTCCAGAACCTTGCCGTTCAATACGGATAGAGATTGTACGTTAGAAGTAAATTCTCTTCCGATGACTGTACGACATGCATAATTCATTAAGAAGTAGCTCGCACGCTACTAAAATTGTCAGAAAAGTACTATTTCAGTTGCACGTGAATGAGAAACGTGTATATTATTAATCACAAAAAAAATATATTGCTAGAAATTGCTTATTTACATGTTTTAAAAATTAGTGTTTCTATCTCCAATTACACTTTAAGCCCATTTACGATTCTACATGTTTCATACATAAAACAAGACTATCATAGTAATTGCTCTGATTGTTTACTTTAACAACTAATTATAATATCTGCGAATAATATAAATAATTAATAAACTTCAGACACGAAAGTTATCATTTTATAACATTAATGTTTGTGCATAGAATAAAATATATTGTGTGGTTATCAGTTTTTATTTAGAAATACAGTGTTTCAAAATTGATTATACTCGTTTGTGTTCCACCAAGGCGAATCAGGTTCAATCCCCGGCCGGGTCACTCCCGGATTTTCGCAAGTGGGAATTGTGTCGAATGATGCCGCTGGTTGGCGGGTTTTCTTGCGGGTATCCCGTTTCCCCTACATTTTCATACCGGCGCTGCTCCAAACTCACCCCAATCACCCTCATCGACTCTCGAGACCTCGCTGTTAAGAGCCGCCCAAATCTCTTCACTCTTCACACACACACGCACATACTCACATTTGTATTTGCGTTTCTGTTTCGCATTTAATGCCAGAAATCTCTAAACATGAGAGTTTCATTTTACCCGAAAGTTCCTCGAGTAAAATAATTGCATATGTACAGGCCAAAGTCTAAATTCGACTCCGTAATCGCGTAAACCAACGGTAATGCATTCAGAATGTTTTTATTTCCGTTGTCAAAGACATGAACATAAATTATAGCAAGGCCTGGTAATGCGGGCTTCTGTCATCTCGGAAACAGTAGGGCTTTGCGAGGCCACATGAAATGTAGTACGGTACTGCGTGTTGCCTATAAAAAAATCCTCAGATGCGGCGTGTGTGTGTGTGTGTGTGTGTGTGTGTGTGTGTGTGTGAGAGAGAGAGAGAGAGAGAGAGAGAGAGAGAGAGAGAGAGGGGGGGGAGGGAAATAAAAGAATATTTTTAGTGCCGAGAAGGGGTGGTGGAGGGAGAAGGGACAGTTTATTGTGCCTTTCCACTCTGCGAAATGCAGGTCAGAGCGGTTGCTAGAATACAATAACCCAGCGCCTTTATGTGGAGCTGTTATTTACCTGTCTTCCGGAAGCTATGGAACCATTCCAAGAGATTATATTTTCTTGGATCGAGTTATTCAGATGCCTCGAGTTTATCCAGTTAAAACCACATGTTCCTACACTGCATAAGACTGTCGGAATTTGCGTGTAGGCAACGGAAAAAAAAAAAAAAAAAAAAAAAAATGAAAGGGCATTTATTTTTCATGCTTCAATTTCAACAGATGTTAAAAGAAATTCTCAACAGTGCAGGCAATCATACCACTTCTATATTGGCAATGTTTCCCCCATACGGCAGAAACCCATAGACGTTTTGAGGAATGCGTGTTTTCACTGGTAATGCGGAATGTTGTCATTTTGTCGATTAAAGGCGTACTTTTCAATTCGTTTCTTATAACAGGTAGGTGTTATTGAATCGGCTGCAGTGAATAAGGTATATCGATACGATCTATATGAAAGCGTTTTGTACATAAGTGAGAAGTTACATGAGCGATTCGTAAAAAATTATAAGCACAGCTGTAAATAAAACGTTATTTACAACTTGTGCAAATTTCCACGGTGTTACGGTAATAAATGCCCTTTGGTTTATGATGTACCACCGACTTATTGTTTTTATTTCCATTTTAGAGGCTACCAACCATAAAGGATGTGGATGAAGGAGGAAGATTTGATATTATTTATTACCATGTATTTTTGGGCGTTTTTTTAACTTCAAAGGGTAATAAAAGAGAAGACTAACAGCTGTAGACTATTTCCTGATCCATAAATGTTGTCTGTAATTTTTTGCACGTAAGTTTAAATCAGTTGTAAGTTGATGGAAAGCCAGGCGAGGTTTTTAAAACAAAATATGCGTATGAAACGAACGCTTCCTGCATTAAATAATACTTTGTAATTTTAATCTAATGTGTTGTTCATTAATTATCTCTTTCGCTCACATGGCGTTGCTTTCTCTATTATGAAACTACAAATTGACCTACCACTGTCGTCGTAAATGTCCCTTTTGTTTTCATGTTGTGTCGAGTTCAATTTAAGAATTTTGTGTAAATCTTCAAAGTATTGAAACATTGAAACACTGGCTGTATTTAAGACCTACATCACTTTTGCAAAACCACCTCTCGGGGTGATACAGTCAAAGTTGGCGATCTCAACCGTATGTATATAACACGGTGGTAATTAACAGGTGGTTATTACCAGGGTGTTTAACCGAATAATTAATGGAATGGAATGCTGCAGATAGGAAATTTCAAGCAGGTGTAATAATCGAAGGTAATAACAGATAATTAGCGCGGGGGGAAAAAAAACGTGGTCAGTGGGGAAGGGATAAAGGGAACAGGAAGGAGTGACATAGGGGAACATAGGAAAACTTACGTGCAGCCTAACTACTGAAAATGTGCACCTTATTGAAAGAAGTCGCTAATGATACTTAAATGCACACACAACACTTGTGTCGAATTCAACGAGCATTTGAAAATCAAAATGGAAAAGAAAAATTAAGAAAGAGCATTGGGACAAAACACTTTTTAAAACTCTTTGTAAGCACTAATTTAATCAGTGTCATGATTTACTGAGCGGTTATCTCCGCACGGGGAGCGGGCACTATGAGCGAACTCGGCTCTGTAGAGGGTGATCACCTCGATCCTCCCTCACCACAGGCAGACCCGCTCGCGGTCCTGTCGCCGGCGGCCAGGAATGATTGACAGCTGACCTATCTGGCGTCACAGCCCCTCCTACCCCCTGCTGTAGAAGCCGAAGAGTTTAGAGAAAATTTCTGAGCGATGGCCTAAGACTGTAAATATTGCAGCGGTCCAAGTGTTGGCAGTCTTTTTGTGGAAGCCATCTGGCTGAGTGCGGTATGCAAGCGAAGTATAGTGTGGTGTGGAACATCGGTGAAGGGGACAGACGACGACGGGAGATTGCGAGACGACGGCGGACGAGGTGTTTGAGGTGTAAATGGACAAGAGGGCGTGAAACCCGACGAGTGAAGGCTACTGTGCATTAGGGTGCTCGGAGAACTCTAGAACATCGCGGACTGGTGGGATCCAGACTAAACTGAGGCGGGACTGTAGGAACATGTAATACGGACTTTACTGGGGAATTGTCAAATATGGACTCATAATTAATAAAGTAATTCATTAGTTTTTGATACACTGTATATCATGACTGAATTAAGTTATTTAATAACATTAATTTATTTGAGGTAACTGTGGATTGTACTGATTGAATTTATTCATTGTAAATAGCAAGATATAATAACAATTTATTGTGAGATCTTGGAACGAAAGTATTTTCTTTGTAATTATTTATAATTAATTAGGAAATTATATTAAACTCTCCAAGACCTCCATCCCTTCACGAACCTGGTTTAGCCCACGGACTTTGAGAAAGTTGTAACAATAAAATACCCGAAAACTCTTTCAGTTGGCAACAGCCTACATTAATGTATTAGGTGTATCAAAGCACGTTAATTTAAATTCAAGGTTTCTAAGAATCAATATAGAACAATAAAGAAATGGCAGTGTTTGACAACGGCGTTGGAAAATTTTTGAGTATTTTGACCGAGTAATGTCTTTTGGTTATGGGGCCCGTTGCACACGATCCGTTTTTCGCCCGTCCGATATCATACTGGAAAACCAGGACATTCATTAACACATTGTGCTCAATGCATCTTTGCACACGGCCCGTGATTAATATCGGATGAGAAATAACTGTCGGGGTACCGGATAGGATCCGGAGATAAATCTCGACCTCTTCCGATTGCCGGACGAGCTCTAGTTAGCAGCGTATTGTTACAAATTGACCAAGCAGAATGTGGAAAATACTGGCCTCAAATTTAGTATGAATGATTAGACATATCAGCCAAAAGTGATCTCCAATCTTTATAAAAAGGAAGAGTAGCCTCAAGTAAATGTAGAATACAGACTCGACATTTTTTCTCTTCTATGATACTGACCCTTCCACTTGAAGTTGGGTCGTGAAGCCAAACACTCAATGTATCATCCACTTCTATTGCCAAGTGTCGTGGAAAGAAGGAAGTCTTGTTCCATATCTCACGTGCCTGTTTCTGAAAAGGCACTTGAAAATCGTACACATTACAACCAAAAATAAAATTATGTCACGCTAAAAGTAATATTTCTTTTTTTACTCTTGTAAACACAGTATGAAGCAAATGCCTCCTTCAGAGCAAACTATTTCATTTTTTAACTTTTTATCTTGAGGAGATCTTTAGCTTTATCCGTGGATGAGATCATTTTGAAACGTCAAAGGGCTGTTCACGGTAAAGTGAGCACTCCTGAAATCAATCTTTGAAAAATGTCTCTGCCCATACCTGCGAATATTTTGACAGGAACATTGACTGTCACGCGCCCAGTAAAGTTGGCTACAATGGAGTGAAAGTAGTTCCACGTCTTAACGTTAAATTAATTGTGTTATGTAAACATTTGTGAATAATGAAATATTCTATTTTGCTTTATGCTTTTTAATAAATAAAGAAAGCAAGACTAAGAAAATTAGTGAAATATTTGATTTTCTTCTAATATCACAGTTTTCATTGACCGACGCTAAAACAAAGCGATGAGGCCCCTTGAAATGTTATTTTCCCATATGGTGAAAGAATACACCATATGAATTCAGATAGATCTTAAGCGGGGCTCTCAAAATTGTTCAGTTTACCTTGAACAGCTCATAGAAGATGCTTGACTTAAAGGTTCTGTTGTGGCAGTTATTTTACTTTAAATCTGTCGCAATTAGCCGGCTGTCGGTACACAAAACGAGAAAAATGCATCGCCAGTGTGTTGGGAGTCACAACATGGCGACGGTCGAACAAAAGTAGCTTCAGCTACGTCACAGGGGAGCCATTTTCTGATGTTTCCTAAGGGTGATTTTACACGGCACGAAAATAATTCCGTATGCAAACTCTCACGCGAGAAATTCAAGAAAGTTCAATGAAAAACGTGTTCACAGAAAACTTGTAAAGGCTGTTCACGTTAAAGTGAGCACTTTTGAAATCAACCTTAGAAAAAACTCACTGACCCTGCCTGTATATATAATTTAACACGCTCATTGAGCGACATGCGACCAGTATAGTCGGTAACGAAGAATGGAAATTAGTTCCATATCTTAACGTCGGCTAAAAGGTGTTAGGTAATCATTTGTGATAAATTAAATTATCTCTTGCACTTTTTTTTTTTTTTTTTTTTAAATGAGCAGATTTTTAAAATATTTACTTTTCTAATGAGTTCGCAGTTTCATTCGACCGACGCATGAATATAGCGACGAGGCCCATGGCAATATTAATTTTACAGCATGCGGAAGAAGAGACAACGTGCATACAAGTAGATGTTTAGCAGAGCTTTCGAAAGTGCTCATTCACCGAGAACTGCCTATAGGAAAATTTATCCTTGCAGGAAAGTATTTAACAGCTCCGGTAAATATTTAATAGCCGTGATGCCAATATCTAATCTCCTGCTCCATCTTGGAAATCAACAAATGTAAAGGATCCTCCTCGAACTCTTGAAGCACTATTTGAACTCCACTCCAGTTCTTAAAAAATACGAACCGTTTTTCACCGCAATATGTTTCTCCATATTACTATTTGCATAGCTGAAGAGAGCACATGGCTCGAATAATGGAAAACTTAATTGACATCCACGAAATTCTGAAAGCTAATATTGAAAAACTAAGAAACAAGCTTAGATAATAGTCTCTGCCAGCTTTGCGAGAGGATATTTTACTCAAGTGATGCATTCTTATAACACGGTATCTTGCACTTCGAAAAATAGTACAAATTTCCAAAGGAACATCTTGATATTAATGCATCACTCTGACGAAATATTTCTTCACGAATGTGGCACAAATTACTGCCTGCGATTGCCCTTTCAGATTTTCTATGATAGCTGCCAGAAAAAATGTAAATTAACATTTATTTACGTTCAACGCACTTAAAAGGTACGATACACGTCTATGTTCTTCACATGACACATGAAGAAGGACCAATAAAAACGCTTGTCCCGTGTAACTAACATGAACAGGATATTTGTAGATCTTCTGACCTCACACAAAATTTGCCTTGGGTAAGGAGTTTAGTAGAAGATGACATCTTAACGGAGTCTTGCATACTATCGTATACAGGCTATTCACCGTAAAACGAGCACTTTTGAAAGCCCTGCTTAAGATGTACTTGTATAAACTGTGAAATTACTAGCAAAGTAAATATTTTACGAATCTGCTAATTTTTAAACTTCGCTGCATTGAAAAAAAAAAACAGAAAGCGAAAAAAAAAATTTTACTTTTCTCAATTGGTTTACCTAACCCTTTTTATTCGACGTTAAGATATGGAACTACTTTCCATCCTTCGTTTCCAACTTAAGTGGGCAAATGTCACTCAGTGCGGCCATTAAAATTTATGCAGGCACGGGCAGTGACTTTTTTTTAAGGTTAATTTCAAAAGGACTCACTTTATTGTGAACAGCCTTTACATTAAAATACAACCCAGGACAACATTGCTTTTTTCGCCAGACAAAACGACAGTACTGTCCTCATGCGGCTTGGCGTGATATTAAATTTAAGACACTTCAATCTGAAATGTTGTCCTGACTGAATACAGCGCTACCAAACATTCCGCATCGTAACATCGCGCCGCTAGACTCGCCACCGTAGTTTATCTCACGTACTTTGAGTTTGGTAGAAAGATGTCATGTATTGTCTTTCACAGTATTGGATGCCGTAGTCCATTCATTCATTGATTGTAAGTTCACACTTTTCTAAAGCACTGCTGTAGTTCTGCTTTTAGGCACCGGTTACGTATCCTTCCGCTATACCAACAAAAACATGATTCTTTCTCCAAGGGAGAAAAACATGAAGAGACTTATATAAGCCATACGCGACGAATTTCGCGCTGACCAGACAATAAAAATAAATAAAAATTTTTGTTAAGTAACAACATATGATTCAATCTGGGCAACCCGGAAATGTAAATATTTCAATAAAAAAAGATTACTATATAAAAAGCTTACAAAACACCCAGTTAAATAATATTTTACACGTAAAATATTTCTTATTTGCCATTGCCAGCACAGAACTATGTCACTCTTTTTAATTCAACCTGATTTCGAACTAAGAATTATAATTTATAGAAACCATATAAAGTCGAAGTTTTATTTAATAAAATTAAAATTTAATTCCAATAACATTAATATAGGCTGTTCGCTCTACAGTGGACTTTTTTGAAACAAACGTCTGAAGAAATATCACTGCTCATATAGGCTATTAATGGTAAAGTGAGCACTTTTGGAAGCTCTATCATTTGGAGTAATAGTAAATAAATATATAGTATTTTAGTCTCGGACGGTAACTGCTGAGTGCAGTGGAATCCACACACTGTGTTTATTACTTACATGTCAATATTTATTTTAAAAGGTGGCTAATAGATCAAAATGGCTGAAATGAAAAAGTAACTAGGGCCTCAAAAGTGCTCACTCTACCGTGAACGGCCTATAACCACGTAAACAGTATGTACACCGGCTCCCAGTTAGATCGGTAGTGGGTGAGTGAAGAGATCTGGGTCTTGAGAGCCGATGAGTGTGAAATGATGCGAGTATGGAGCAGCACTGTGGTGAGGGGGCCGGGGAAACGAGAGATTCAAACCCGCTGACGTGCGGTATCGTCCGGCGCGATTCCCACTCGCGAAAATCCGAGGGTGACCCAGCCGGGAATTGTACCCGGTTCGCCGTGTTGGGAGGTGAGCAGGCTAACCGCTCAGCCACCGCGGACCCCAAATTGGTAGTGTGTTAACAAAAGTTGTCCTTGTGCCCAAAGTGTAACGTTTAAGTGTGTGGATGCTTACGTTAGTATTACGCATTTTATACACATTAGAGTGCGAAGTTTCATATTGGCAACGTATTTATATTACTGTGATCCATTCACGTTTACTTCACACTTTTCTGAAACCCTGCTTAAGTTCTACTTTCAGGATATTCCTTCGCCTCGTGCAACCGAAGCTTGAACGGGCCTAGAAAATTACACCAAAGGACAACGCACTGAATTCGTGTGCACTCAATTGTAATGAGATTTTGCATGAGAACAATTTCTTACTAGGTGCTACCAACACACGTTTTCTAACTGTTTTTATTAATATATATTATAAATGAAATATTACGATTTATAAATAAAATATACCGTCACATTTTGATTTAACGAAAAATAATATATCTTTATGTTAACAGAGATATAAAACGCTTGTGATACATGGCGTATTTAGGAAATAACTGATCACGTGATACATGAGGTGATTTTTTTTTTCAAAGGTTCGATTCTGATAATGTGAAGAAGCCGCGAACGGACTTTAACAATTAAACGGTTCGACTTGAGCGCGGCTTGAATAAAGTGATACGTGGTAATGTCAACTTCGCATACAAAAGGCAGAGGAATGAAAAAAGAAAAGTAATAGCAGATACTAAGCAGGGCTTTGAAAGGCCTATAAATGTACGCAGCGTGTAAAAAAAAAAAAGTCAAACTTGTTTTGCCCGGGATGATGTTCGACGTTTGTTACAACACGTGTGAAGGTACCATCGGAGGTCAATAGTCTCGCACCGCATGGTAAAGGCAGTTCGCGATAAAGTGGGCACTTTTGAAATTAACCTCAGAAAAAAGTCGCTGCTCCCACCTACATACATTTTAACGAGCGCACCGAGTGGCGGGCGCCCAGTAAAGTTGGTAACGACGGAGGGGAAATAGTTCCAGGCCTAAACGCCGAATTAAAAGTGTTAGGTATATATCTGTGATAAATTAAATTATTTCTTCCACTTTCAGATATCTTTTTTTGTTGCACATAAGTTTAAGAATTAGTAGATTTGTAAAATGTGTAATTTTATAATAATTTCATATTTTCACTTACCCGACGCATGAATAAAGTGATGATGCCCATGCCAGCGTTGATTTTACATCAGGAGGAAGAATGCACAACGTGCATACAAGTAGATCTTTTAAGCAGGGCGTTCAAAAGTGCTCACTTTATCGTGAACAACCTGTAGCTGCTTTTACTCCACTTTCCTGCCGAAGGGGGGGGGGGGGGAGAGGGGGTGCTGTTTCGTGGAGTGATCACGCTGGTTGCGCAAAACTACTCTCAGTATCCCAATATTGGACTGCTTTTCCGTCAATAGACGCGGATAGGTTTTGAGGTTCGAACACTTGTCTTTTATGAAAACAAGTGTTTGGAGACGTTTGTCCACTTCATCGGCCCTAGTTTCGAAGCAACTGCGTTAAATTAAAATTGGCGAAAGTGTTTTATTCAAGTAAAAGTGCTCGTCTTTTGAATATTAATATATAAACTAACACATTCATCACTGATGACCTGATGTCTTTGACAGTTGCAGCTGCACTGGTGTGAGGCAAGTCTACGTTGGGTACAAGCTCAGAAGGTGATATGGTCCAAATTTTTTGAAGCCCTGCTAAGGCACCTTTGATCTGACGCCACTCATTACAAGAATATGAGAAGGAATGCTAATGTGACATAGCAGGTAATCCAAGAACAAGACGACTTGCAGAAAGAGTAAATGAAGTATTTAATTTCAATTTCCAGCCGCTATAAACTTGTTGTATAGAATTTAAGAAATGAGGCCAACGGAAGAAAGGACGGCAAGGAAGGTCGATTGCGCTATCGAGAGAGCGCGATAGAGAAGAAACTCGCCCATTGTCACACTCCGGACTCGCCGCCTCGAGGTACGACGTCGCCGCACCAGGTCTGGCAGCTGACCTCGCCTCTCGAAGGGCTAACCCCCCATATACGAGACAGTCTAAGCTTAACAGGTCTAGAAACTTAACACCAAAGAGACAACGCGCCGAATTTGTGTGCTCTCAGTTTAACCTCATTCTGCATAAGAACTGTTTATTACTAAAGGCTGTTCACGATGAAGTGAGCACTTTTGCAATCAACCTTAGAAAAAAAACGTCACTGTCCCTTCCTGCAAATATTTTAACAGGCGCCCTGAGTGATATGCGCCCTGTAAAGTTGGTAACGGTGGATGGGAAGTAATTCCGTATTAACGTCGAATGAAAAAGAGTTAGGTGATCATTTCTGATAACTCAAATTATTTCTTTCGCTTTATGTTTTATTTATATGCACTTTTCAAATATTTTCACAGTTTCACTTGACCGACGCATGAATATAGTGATGAAGCCCATGACAATATTAATCTTATATAAGACGAATGAATACACAACGTGCATACAAGTAGATCTTAAGCGGGGATTTCAAAAACGCTCATTTTACTGCTAATAACCCATATGCACTAATATATAAGCTGTTCACGATAAAGTGAGCACTTTTGAAATCAACCTTAAATAACGTCACTGATCGTACCTGCATATATTTTAATGGGCACACTGCGTGACATGCGCAAGTTGGTAATGTTGGAGGGAAAGTAGTTCCATATCTCAACGTCAAATAAAAAGTGTTGGGTAACCATCTGTAATAACTTAAATTATTTATTACGCTTTCTGTGTTTTTTTTTATGCAGCGAAGTTTAAAGTGAAAAGATTTGTAAAATATTTACTTTTCTATTAAATTCGCAGTTTCACTCGCCCGACGCATGAATAAAGTGATAAGGCCCACGACAGTATTAATTTTACATAAGACGGAAGAATACACTACGGGTATGCAAGTAGGTCTTGAGCAGTGTTATCAAAAGTACTCATTTTATCGTGAACAGCCTTTACCAACAAACATATTTCCGCTCTATTTTATTCGCATTAATTATAAACTAATTATTAAAATCCACTCATAAAATGTAAGTAAAAGTTCAGTTTTACCAAAAATAAGATGATTTCATGTTAAAAGAAGTATTAAAGGGTCGTGATACATGACATATTTAGGATAGTAGGTAGGTAGGTATCGGCTGTTCACGGTAAAGTGAGCGCTTTTTAAGGACCTCTAACAGGCATTTACCACTGATAAATATACCTTATTTCAGCCTCGGGCATTAAATTTTTAGGGTGGTGAAATGTACACACTGTGTTTATTGGTAACATTGCAATGTTTATACTAAAAAGCAGCAGGAAGATGGCAATTGGATGAAAGGCAGAATTTAAAAGGGCTTTATAAAAAGTCCTAACTTGACCGTGAACAGTCTATAGTTGGGCTTATCGTCTCGTCGACAGCGAGGCAATTAGAAACTGTGCATGGTGCACAGGGAAGAGGGAATGGGGAAGGAATGGGCCATGGCCTTTGTTTGGTACCCATCCCAGTATTCATCTGGAGTGATTTCGGGAAAACGTGGAGAAACCGAAATCAGGATGGCCCGGACCGTAAATCGAACCCAGATCCTCCAGAATGCATGTCCAGTGAGTTACACTTGCGTCGCAACAAAACACGTCACAAGTGGGGTGAATTTTCTAAGGCTATATTAAAAAAATAAAAGTGCGAAGGCACTGTGTCGACATATACACAGTATAAAACAGTCGCCTGTCCGCGTGTGTCTGTGTATTCGGCTAAGGCTTCTAAACTACTTGATGGATTTTGATGCGGTTTACACCATCATTTAGATAATTTCTTGAGGAATGTTTAAGTATATAATACATTAACTTTTAATGTAAGGGTAGTAGAGAAATGTTGACGTTTTCTAATCAAGCCGGAAAAAGCCGCTTTTCAGGCGCTTACATCACTTCCGCTGACTAAACCATAAGAGACACGCCAAATTGATGTACTACAGTATTGTATATCTCAAATAGGCCAAAAAAAATTTCCCCGACAGCATATGTTTATCTTTTAAGGATGACCCACAGTAACAATTTTTGTCTTTTAGGGGCTCACTTACGAAGACTTCTTGAACAACACAATATTATCCAATGTTAGTTACCTTAAGCATTAAGTGTATATACTTGCTGTAAATCTAAACAACGCCATATTTGTAAATGGCACCCGAGCGAGGCCGGGGCGGGTCGCAAGTAGACTATAAACGGCAACCTCATCAAAAGCTTCTTACACAATAGAAACCTTTAGCATTTGACTTTACGTTTCCTTTCCTCTGACAAAACAACCAATACCAATGCGATTGTTAAGTCAGAGTTTAGACAATTGAAAATTAGTTCTGCGAGCTTCGTAAAAATATGTATTTTGTTATGTAAATAATTATATTATACAGGAATGCATTTTACGTACTTTTTTAAAAATAGGTTTAAAATCTATTTTTAAAGTTTATTTCAAAAAAAAATCTCATTTGTTTACTTTATTAAAATATGTCTATTCATATATTTCCTCTTCACATTATATGTTTGCCCTTTATTCAGTTTAAGACGAGCATTTTTAAGTATACCGAGATTAAAATCGCCCTACAATAAAATAACGCACTTTCCACATAACCTCTGTTAGATTCTCAGCAAAATGGCTGCTTGACTTTGACTTTTTATTTCAACTTTTCGAAATCGTAAAGTCAAGAGTCGCACTTTACCTGTGGCAGTTCCATTGTGTCGAGCTCCATGAGAAACATCATGTCGGAAAGCAAACGTACAGTCAAATCGTAAAGTCAAATATTAAAGTTTTCAATTGTGCAATGGCCCTTAGTCTGTAGGCTGTTTACCCCGGCAGGCAGGTAGACGTTCGGTGGAGGTCAGGGTAGTACTAGCGGCGAGGTCGTGTCTGGTCGCCATGGCAACGACAAGGCACGGGTTGGGGGGGGGGGGGGGCAAATCGCCACTTCCGCGCAGGAACAGGAGATGTAGCAGCGGTCCACCCCCTAACCATCATCCCCCTCTCCATCCCCACCCCCATGTCATGTCTTCAACCCGCGCCTGTCTTCCCCTGCTAGACTGCCGGGTGTCACGCTCACAGATAAGAGGATTAGCTGCACCGCGCCAACCAGTCTCTCTGTCCCGCCTCGCCTTTTCTTTATTTCTCCGTCTCAAAGCTGACGTTAACGGTCGGGACGCCTATCATGGTCTAGTGTAACGTGATCAACGACAGAAATGGAAGAGAGAACGATCACAAAAAAAAAAAAAAAAAGAAAAGAAAACCAGCGCGCATCAAAATTGTTTTACTAAAGGCTGTTCACGACAAAGTGAGCACTTTTGAAATCAACCTTAGAAAAATGTCACTGCCCCTACCTGCATATATTTTAACGGGTGCGATGAGTGACATGTGCCCAGTGAAGTTGGTAACGACGGAGGAGAAGGTAGTTCCATAGGTTAACGTCGAACGTAAAGTGTAAGATAGCCATTTGTGATAACTTAAATTATTTCTCTCGCTTTCTGTGTTTTTTAATGCATCGAAGTGTAAAAATGAACATACCTGTAATAATTTCACAGTTTTAATTTACCGAGGCATGAATAAAGTGACGAGGCCCATGGCAATTTAAATTTTACATAAGGCGGAAGAATACGCAACACGCATACAAGTAGATCTTAAGCAGGGCTTTCAAGAGTGCTCAGTTTACCATGAACAGCCTATAAAATGATTTGAGCGTGTGAAGAGACTTGGGTGGCTCTTAACATCGAGGTCTTGAGAGCCGATGAGGGTAGAGCGGGGTGATTATGGAGCAGCGCCGGAATGAAGGTGCGGGGGAAACAGGACATCCTCGAGAAAACCAGCGGCACCCGTCCGGAATGATTCCCACGCACAAAAAATCCGGGGATCGAACCCGGTTCGCCTTGGTGGGAGGCGAGCGTGCTAATCGTTCAGCCACCGTGGCCTATATTTCGATGGAGTATAATTTTTTGACTATATATACGAATTAACAATACTGTACACACACACAAATAGTTGGTAAAATATGTATTTTTAGAATAAACAATTTATGGTTGTTTTTCGAATGTCAACGTGTAAAATCCACAAAATCAGTACATACGCAAAAGTAATTGTTTTAAAATTTGCTAATAATATGTAGAAACTCTAATAACAAAATCAAAACAAAACTCTTTTCTTAAATTTGTTTGAAAAGCAACAAAATTAATTTTGTTCATCCCAATAAAATACATGTTTGAGTAAGCAAACCTCTGTGTTTGGCCAAAATAAATTACACTCGCAATCGCAACAAAATATTTTGTTGAATCAAGTCTCTATATCTTTTTGCCTTCTAATTTGATTGCATTCGTTCCAAAATACAGCTCGAGAGTTTAATTGCATTTTTTCGCGAGAATTATAGTAGTACAGACTATTCACGGAAAAGTGAGCACTTTCGAAAGCCCTCTTATTTGGAATAATAGTCAATAAAAATATTTTACTTTAGCTTTAGATGTTAACTTCCGAGTGCGTTGGTATATACACACTGTGTTTATTACTTACATGGCTATATCTATTTAAAAAAAAAAAAAAAAAAAAAAAGGTGTTTAAAGGATTAGATACAACTGACAGGAAAATGTAACTAGGGCTTCAAAAGTGCTCACATTACCGTGGACAGCCTACATCAGTGTTTGTTAGTGCATTTATTGATGTTTAAAAATGGTATAAAAATTCTAATAAAACAAGTTCAAACTTAAAAAAAGTAAAGATGTAAAACGTGAAATATTTATTTGCACACGTTTCACGGTATCTGAACTATACATATTTAAAAACATTCCAATTGCACATTTAAGCTGGGCTCACTGCCATCCGTCACACCCGTCAGTCGCCTGTCCGTCAGTCAGTCATCCGTCTGTTATTTCCGTCCGTCAGTTGAAAGCGACCCACAACAATCCGTCGTCCATCGATCCTTCTGCCCGGCAAAATTTCAGCGTGACAACTTAACATCACGATATTTCTTTCGGAGAAGGTATATTTTGGTTGGGAAAAAAAATACATTTTCAAGAGAGAAACATTTTGGGGAAGAAATTTTTTCTACGTGATAAAAATCTATACTAAATTATTGTTTACGTTTTAAATGCCCGAATTTACCACCGAGATAAATAAACTCATATCCACCGCCTGGAATTTTGTCTCAAAGTGCGTATTCGCGTGTACGGAATGTCGTCAGAAGGCGGTGGCGCTTCCGTCGGTCGGTCCGTCGAAAGTTTAAGTTTGGGATATACTTGACGGCCTGACGGATAGAAAAAATAAGTTGCTCTGCGATTGGTCGAGGATCACGTGACCGCCTGACGGACGGCCGACTGACGGATGCGACGGATGGTTGAGTGTCTGCCACGTAAATTCTATTCTCGGTCGGCCTCCATACTTTCTATAGGCTATATTAACCGAAACTGTTTAATTTTCGTAGAGACAAACAATTCTTTGGTTGAACCAACCAAATCTTCGTTTTGGTCAACAAAATAATTTGTTTACAACAACAAAATAATATATTTACTCCTATACAAACAATTTAATTTGGTAACGCCAAACAAGTTTAGGCTGTGTCCGAAATGGCAGATTTTGTCGATAAAACGATCACGTGACCCGATTTTGTATACAAAAATGGTGACGTATTTGGTAATTTGGTATTTCGTATCTAGCTGATTTTAGCAAAAATACAAAATGACAAAATCAGCGCAATGTTGTTTTTTTTTTTTTGCCTTCATAACACATGTTCGTAAATAAAATGTTTTTTGAAACAAATAATTGTTCATAAAATACACAAGGCATGTTTTAAAAAGCAAGTAAGTGCTGTGCTTCGTTTATATATTTCGCAACAAATTTTTTTAAAAGTCGTTATTGCATAATGGAGATTTTTGGACATTCGCCATTGCGATTCGGATGTCTGTCATGGGAAAACAGGATTGACCTATGGACGAGAAACCTGCATCGTAATGGCGAACGTCCAAAAATCTCCGTCAATTCATTCACCCTTATTGCACTATTCATTCAAAGATCACATCGTTATTGCTTAATTTATTATTTTCTTATTTATTAACGTATTCGTAGCATTCCAGTGATGGCTGTAGAAAAATTACGTCCGTTTAAAACATTAAAAATTTTAGATAATACTATTTTTCATTGTTAATGCAAAAATGTTTTGCCGCGAGTGCGAAACATGTGACTGTCGACGTCTGAATTGAAACTTACGAAATAACAAATAAAAAAATAACGAATTTGTCACTTCGGACACGGCGTTAGTTTGATTCAACCCCTTTCCCTCATTACACGTATTTCAAATTCTGTTCGTGATTTTATGTTTAGAGAACTCGCGCACCGAGAAGACACATTTCCATAGCCATTGAATTCGTTTCTGCCCCATATTTAAAAGTCATAACATAATTTCGTATCATAGCAAAATTACTACATTTTTAGTACGCATCTTGCGCTTTACAATTTCATAAACTTATGAAGTGAAACATTTTCAAATTTCCTGAAACCTGCGCAAACATATAAAAAGAAAAGTAACCAAACAGTTAAGCCCGCATGGTGAGGTAGGAACTTCAACTGCATCCACTGAAATAAAACTATTTTCGATGTCTACGAAATTGTGTGTTTGAACGATTCCAAGCAAACGTACACCTGATATTGTTGGCTGAACAACATTTTAGGGGCGACGAAACGGGTTGTATTCTACCAAACCAGATACAATTTAATCGCCTAAATACTGTTATTAGGATAACAATAGTTCCGATCAACTGAACTACCTGATAGAAATAATCGTCCAGAATTTATTTTGACGTGACTGCAGGCAAATTCTGTTAACCTGAAGTTTCTCAGTACCTTTAAAACGGAATTATTTTTAGTTACACTCTAAGAAATTATTCAGGAAATTTATCACACCATTGTATACGCTTAGTGAGAAAGCGGGAATGGTAATTTTTCCCCTAAACATTTATTTTAGCGTTCCTACGTTTGCTCAGGAAACAATCAAATGCGTAGGGCAGTTCCCAACGTTGTATAGTAGTTGTCGTAAACGGCTTTATGCTTGAAAGCGTGGCAGGGGACGGCTTACGGACTAACTTATAACCTAACTTAAATTAACACCGGGATTCGAACCCAGAGCCTCCCGCACCCCAGATCGGTGGCGCACCAACCGATTGCGCCACGGGAGGTCGGCTTTAGTATGATAGTGACGCTAAACATTCCTATATGTGCAGCTTTGATGTATGATATTAATTCCATACACTGTATAGGTTAAAACTTTCATTACAATTTAGGAAGTTTAACCAGAAAGTTTCTTACAGTGCACCCACAAATCGTATTGCTGCTAGGGAAGATACCTCACTTAATGCCTGAAAGATTATGAAAGGGATAGCTCGTAACGGTTTATTGCAACGACCACTTACCGGTTTAACGTACTCAGATGATCCTTGTTCCTGCATGGGGGTAGATATTGCACACGAATTATGTGACAAGCGGCCGGTTTCCAGCGCTTTGCAAATGTATGCAGACAGTTCGTCTCATTTAAAGCACGGAAAAATACTGTCCGTCCGCTATCATCTATAAATTACGTTTCAAGGGAGCTGGTCGCCAAATATTCATTGTTTCATATTTGTACGAAACACTGTTCAATTCGTAGACATTATTTACAAAGAACTATTTCATTGCATAAACATTTTATGCAGCGTATTTTTTGCATAATGACATGTTAAAATCTTAGTGTGTTAGGGACACAAAAATTACTAGAACTATTTCATTTACCGAAATGAGGTAATTCGCATTAAAATTACACTGTGAAATAAGTTACTTCGCAATTAAAGATTGCTCGAAATAAGGAATACTATTTTCATATTTCTATATGTAGCAGTCTATGATTTTTTAAAAATAAATTTTGCTAAGCATACCTTGAAACGAATTAAGATATGGCGTTCCAGTCACCCTTGTTAATTTTTCTCTAAATGTTTTTGTTTATTTTATATGTAGCCCCCAAAACATCAAAATTGTGATTTTGATATGCCATGAGGAAAAAACAGTGTGGTTTAATTTTCTGACAAGAGGAATGAATACGTACAAGAAGTTTACAAGTATGGTAGTATTTTCGTACATATATAAAATGACTTTTTTGGAGTCTAGTGCTTTTTATTTTCCCGTTTACAGTGAAACCTCGTAAAAAAAGTTTTTATTACAAAGTTCTCAAAAATGCAAAGTTGTCTGCTTTCCCTTTAGAGCGGAATAATGTATTTAAAGTAAATTTTTATGCCTAATGAAAAACATCCGTTAAACGCTGTTCGCGGTAAAATGAGCACTCTTGAAAGCCCTGCTTACGATCTACTTGTATGCACGTTGTGTATTCTTCCACCCTATCTACAATTAACATTGCCATGGGCGTCATCACTTTATTCATGCGTAGGTCAAATAAAACTGAGAAATTATTAGGAAAGTAAATATTTTACAAATATGCTAATTGCTACACTTCGATGCATAAAAAAAAAAAACAGAAAGCGAAGAAATTATTTAAGTTATCGCGAATAGTTTCCCAACACTTTTCATTCGACGTTCAGATATGGAACTACTTTCCATCCATTGTTACCAACTTTACTGGGCTCATGTCACTCGGTGCGCCCATTGAAATATATGCAGGCAGGGGCAGTGATTAGTTTCTAAGGTTCATTTCAAAAATACTCGCTTTATCGTGGACAGCCTATAGTTTGAAATACAATGTAATGTCAAGTTCACTGATATAGGTTGCTCACGGTCATCTAAGCATTTTTAAAATCAACCTCTGAAAAATTCCACTACCCCTACCAGCCTCTATTTCAACAGGTTCACTTATTGGCGTGCACCAAGTAAATTTGGCAATGACAGAGGGAACGTAGTCCCGGGTCTTAACGTTGAATTAAAACTATTGGATAAAACTTCTGAGTACAGAAATTATAAGTTTTTCTTTCTTATATATATAATTTTTCAAAATACATGCTAGTGTAAGATTTGGCACATTTGTAAAATATTTATTTGTATAATAATTTCACAGTTTTACTTAACCAACGCATAAATAAAGTGACGAGTCTCAAGGCAATGGTTATTTTAAAGATGGCGAAGAGTACACAACAGGCATACAAATAGAGGTTTAGCAGGGTTTTCAAAAGTGCTCACATTATCGTGAACAGCCTATATAAAGAAGTAATGCTGGTTAAAAGGATGTCTTATTATTCAATATGCCGAATCTCAGTCGACATTTAATTATTTTTATTTATTTTTTTAATTATCGATAAAAGCTGTTAATAGAAACCTCGTTACTACTAAGTGCCAAAATCAGGGCCCATTGAAGTTTGTCTGAAAATGCTTAACTGTTTTACTTTTGACGTGAATATGTTTTTAAATTTGCAACCATAGTGGGAGACGATCCAGAAAATCCGATGATAACAAAATCGGGGGATACAGTTTGGCATTGCAGCTCCGAATCTATCGTCTACATTCAAAATTCAATTACACCACTCGATTGCCAAAGGATCAAAGAATATGTTACGTTGAGTGTGGACTGCGAAGCATAACGTTGGGCCGGGGGGGGGGGGGGGGGGTGACACAATTTTGAGTTCGTTACGCGTGTAGTATAAATTTTGACTAAGAGAAACTACGACACTCGTTTAAGTTACAATCGACAGCTCTCGTTAAGGGCTATCGATTGTGTGTATAAAAACATATGTGTGGCGTGGTTATGGTGAAATTGTATGCGTTTAATGTAAAAAATTAAGAAAATCTCAATTAATTTCGGCCTATATTCCTCATAAAGCCAAGTTGAAATACAGAAATCGTACACAGTTGGAAAGAGCATCTCAAAAGCAATCCAGTGATACCCATAAAACTCCATATAATCGAGTGAAGCGGTGCCGCGTAGAATAAACATCAAGGTGTCCGAGCGTGTCAACGTAGACGTATTCACGCAAAACAAATGGCCGTGTCCCCAACACAGCCAAACACAATTTTTTTTTTAAATATAGTTTTCAACAGCTTGAGTGAGTGAAGAGATTTGGGCGGCTCTTAACAGCGAGGTCTTGGGAGAGCCGATGAGGGTGAAGTGAGGTGAGCATGGATCGGCTCCGGAATGGGTGGACGGGGGAAGCTGGAGATCCCCCGAGAGGACCCGCCGACCAACGGCATCGTCCGGCACGGATCCCCACTTGCGAGAATCCGGTGACCCGGCCAGGGATTGAACTAGGTTCGCCTTGGTAAGAGGCGAGCAGGTTGATCGTCCAGCCACCGCGGCCCCTTCAACAGCGCGGGGTTAGTTTGCGAGTTACGGTCAGAAGTCTCGACGATGACGGAAACGTTAGAGACCGATCAGGCTACTTAGACAAGCTGGAGCGGGGAGCGAATTGTCCATAGCCTGTATAGGCTGTGAGCACTTTCGAAAACCCTGCTTTAGATCCACTTGTATGCACGTTGTGTATTCAACCGCCTTGCGTAAACTTAACACAGTCACGCGCCTCGTCGCTTTATTCATGCGTCGGTCAGGTGAAAATGTGAAATTATTATAAAAGTAAATAAGTTACAAATCTGCTCATTTTTACTCGTCGATGCATTAAAAGAAAAAAAAAAAAAACAGCAGAAACCGAAAGAAATAATTCAAGTTATCACGAATGGTTACCTAACACTTTTTATTCGGCGCTAAGATATGGAACTACTTTCCATTACGTGTTACCAACTTTACTGGACGAATGTCGCTCAGTACGCCCGTTAAAATATAAACAGGCGAGGACAGTGACTCGTTTTCTGAGGTTCGTTTCATAAGTGCTCACTTTATCGTGAACCGGCTTTAGTAAGGAACCATTCCAGTATTCGCCTGGAGTGATTTCGGGAAACCATGGGAAAACCCGCAATCAGGATGGCCGGGCGGGGATTCGAACCAAGGTCATCCGGAATGCAAATTCGAAGGTTGAGCACCGAATCACTTCGGACCCAGGTCTTTCAAAAGCGAGTTTGATTGCTATAGTCTATTCGCGGTTTCTTCACACTTTTTAAAATAGATCCTTCGAGAAATCACCCCATGTATGACGTGTTTAGTTTTTTCCTAAATATGCCATCTATCACAAACGTTTTATAAATATGTTAACATGAAAGTAGCTTATTTTTCGTTAAATTGAAGAGTTACGTATAGTTTATTTATAAATTATATTATTTAGTTTATAACAAATGTGAATAAAACAGCGAGAAAACATGGGTGTTGGTATCGCCTAGTAAGAAATATTTCCGATGGAAAATATCGTTACGATTGAGTGCGCACAAATTCCGTGCACTGCCCTTTGGTGTTATTTTCCATACTTAGCTAAGCTTTGTTTGCATGAGGCGGAGGAATATCCAAGAAGTAGAACTTCAGCAGGGCCACGGAAAAGTGGGAAGGAACCGTGAATGGATTGTACCTGTGCTCCACCTCGTTCAGTTTGAAAGAGCTTTCGGAATTTAGTGGCGCAGCTACCTGCAACATAGCAACCAAAAGTCAGTAACACATTTTGAAACACTCATCAAAGGTACTGATGAAGGCTGTTCACTGTAAAGTGAGCACTTTGGAAATCAACCTTAGAAAAATGTCACTGTGCTTGCCTGCTAATATTTTAACTGGCGCACTGAGTGACATGCACCCGGTAAAGTTGGTAACGATGGATGGGAAGTAGTTCCATATCCTAACGTCGAATTTTAAGTGTTAGGTAACCATTCATGATAACTTCAAATTATTTATTCGCTTTCTGTTTTTTTTTAATACATCGAAGTGTAAAAATGAGCAGATTTGTGAAGTATTTACTTTCTTAATAATGCCAGAGTTTCATTAAACCGATGCATGAATAAAGCGATGAGTCCCATGGCAATGTTAATTTTTACATAAGGCGAGGGAGTGTATACAAGTAGATCTTAAACAGGTGCTTCAAAAGTGCTCATTTTACCGTTAACAGCCTATACATTGGGGCAGAGGGATAGTCTGAAAGTAGAACTTCAGCATGGCTTCAAAAAAGTTGGAAGTAGCCATGAACGGACTATACAGACATATCATCACTTCTTCATACTGCAGAATGTAAGCCTTTTTTTCGTCGTATAACATGAAGTAGATTTGTGTTTGGTTGTGACTGAGCACTACGCAAGGGCGAGAAAGATAGGCATGCATATAGCGCAAGTGGCAGAAGTTCCAGAGCAACAAAGCGTCATGCATTGCCGTACGTTTGTTACCGTTCGGGTTTAATGCCGAGCACTGTTGCCCACAAGATCTAAAATAAACGCGGTTCTCGTCTGCTGACGTTTGATAGATGAGAGAGAGAGAGCGAGAGAGAGAGAGAGAGAGACACACACACACACAGACACACACACGTGCATACACACACACGCACTCGAGGCAATCCGACTGTGGAAGTCTGAATTCTTGGACATGGATTTACGGGTGAACATTTTTAATTTTCAGTCATCTACACGATTTTGAGTTTCGCCCGTTTATCTAGTCGTCCCTCGTATTGACTGTAAATATACGTTTGCCTGTATACAAATATAGCATAGCTCAAATTATAATTTTACTACAGTTATTTCGCAGCACCATTGGAAAACCTGCTATATTGTTCCAGCCAGTTGTATAAACTGTACCTCCTTCAAATATGGCAACTAATATTGACGTATCCAGTAACTACAAGTCAATTTTTTAACTTGTGATAGTGTATAACTGTTAGAAACAACATATATTTCTATCCCACGTCTTACTTTTGTGTGTGTGTACGACTAGTAAACTTCACTGGTCACCTAGTCAGGTTTACTTTTTTTTTTTATAATAAGCTACTTTCCCGTACTTTTTTTGCTATCATTACAGAACATTTTTTCAATTGGGGTTTATATATATAAACATACGCAGTTATGGGCGGAGATATTTTTGAAACATTTATTTCAAATGCACTCAGTTACCTGGAAATCGTACGACTAAACACACACACTATACCATAACCATAGTCAATATAATATGTTCGTGGACTGACTGGTGGGTGGTCCAAGAGTTGTCAGTCACGCAGCACAGCGTCCACTAATTTACTGACTGTACTAGGTATAGCCTATTCACGATAAAGTAAGCACTTTTGAAAGTCCTGTCATTTGAAATAATAGTTAATAAATATATTTTATTTTAGCCTTGGACATTAACTTCAGAGTGCGGTGGAATATACACACTGTGTTTACTACTTACATGGCAATATTTATTTTTAAATGCGGTCAAAGGAAAAAAAAATGGCTGAAAGGGAAACGTAAATAGGGTCTCAAAAGTGCTCACTTTACCGTGAACAGCATTCACTTTCCTGTGTGTGTATGCAAATACAGGTTGTATCCGGCTATATGTTAGAAACTTTAGGAGGCGATTCCTTACGAAAAATCCAGTAGAAAATAAACGGGACACTTTCCACCTGCACTGAACGTTAAAGGAACATATCAGCTCTTGAAAATAGAGTTTTTAATCTGAGTCCTTGGGGAAAATTGGAGACGAAGTGACATTAAAGTACAGTTCCCGAAAATTGTTTTATGTTGTCGGGATATTTCGCCTAAGAGTAAACTCTCATTAAATAGTACCTGCCACACTAACGATAAAAACAGTGGTGGTCACCTTATTGCATACGGCTTGTTTACCGTCAAGAATTATGAACATTTGAGGCTGGTTTATTGAGTAGTATGACCTAATTAACAAAAAATTTGTCCTCTTGTTGCAATTGACCAGAATCTGCAGTTTTGTGTAAAAGTCTCGCAAATCTTTTGGCTGCAGCAGTACAGTACTTAGCACATAGGCAATACTACCTACATGTGTCTGTTAGTTGGCTGTTGTGCCTACTACACAGACAATGGCGAAGGACATTTTTAGCACTTACTATAAACATGTACCATACTTCGGTAAGCTTACAATACTGAAACCGCCTGTTCCGGCGACAGTCAGTGTATTACTCCCTGCGGGAAGTATTGGTATAGGTCGTTCACGGTTATTTAAGCCCTTTTAAAATCAACCTTTGAAATAATATCACTGGCCTTCCCTATGTAGATTTTAACGGATAGACTGGCTAGTATACACCCAGTAAAGTACGTAACGACGGATAAAAAAGTAGTTCCATGTCTTAACGTAGAATTATTTGCGAGGTTGAAATTTGGGAATACTGAAATTATTAATTTTACGTTCTGTCTTTGTAATGCTTACAAGTGACGAAACTATCGAATTTGTAATATATTTACTTTTCAAATAATTTTGAAATTTTACTTGACTGACGAATGAATAAAGTGATCAGGCCCATAACAATGTAAATTTCGTATATGGTGGAATAATACACAATGCGCGTACAAGTATATCTTAAGCAGAGCTTTCAAAAGCGCCCATTTTACCGTGAACAGCCTTTATTGCACATGCTTCTAGAACGGTATCGCTGCCGCGGAAAGTTTTGTGTGCTTTTTACAGGAAAACGGCGGGTCTTTGCAACAAGAGGGGCATATTTGTTAATTATGTCATACTGCTCAATAAAACAGCATCTAACTTTCACAAATCCTGGCGACAAAAAAAAAAGATCTACTTATTTCCACATTGTGTATTCTTCCACCATATGTCAAATTAACATTGCCATGGGCCTGATCACTTGATTCATGTGTCGGTCAAGTGAAACCAAATTGTTATAAACGTGAATATTATACAAATTAGCTGAATCTTACATTTACAGGTATAAAAAACACGGCCCAAAAGAAATAATTTCAGTGTTTACAAACGTTTACCTTTATTTGCTCAATGGTATTATATGAAACTACCTTCATCGTTACCAACTCCACTGGGCCACGCTAGACGGCGTGTCCCTTATAATACATGCAGGAAGAGGCTAATGACATTTTTAAAAGGTTGATTTCAAAAGTGCTTAGTTAATCGTGAACATGCCCCTTAAGAGGCGTTATCATTCATTATACAGAAATTATTCATTTGAGTGCCATAACAGAAGGTTCGGGGTCATTACTGAAAATTTATCAATATAGAAGCATTACATTCAGTGTTTCAGTGCAAATATTTGCACCTGATTGTTAATAGGTGATGACTATTTGTCGTTAAAAGGTGAGAATGAAATAAAATTCTTTATTAAGTTAATTGTTGCATAAATGTACGTTTGTAATTCGTATATTATGTCTGTAATGATGGGTAAAGTAATTAGTTAAGTTTCTATTGTCGTATCTGTCAGTTAAATCGTTCTAAATTACAATCGGGAAGTAATGAATAAAAAAATTCAATACGGCGTGTAACACGGGCTTTTAAAAGCTGTTCACGATAAAGTGAGCACTTTTGAAATGAACCTTAGAAAAAAAGTCACTGCTTCGAGTTGCATATATTTTAACGGGCGCACTGAGTGACATGTGCCCTGAAAAGTTGGCAACGACGGAGGAACGTAGTTCCATATTTTAACAATTTGTGATAACTTAAAATTATTTCTTTCCCTTTCTGTTTTTTTTTATGTATCTGAGAATAAAAATGTGCAGATTTGTTGAATAATATTTATCTAATAATTTTACAATTTCGCGTGACCGACGCATGAATAAAGTAATGAGGATGATGGTAATGTTAGTTTTAATTAAAGCGAGAGAGTACATAACGGGCAAACAAGTATATATTAAGCAGGTCTTCCAAAAGTGGTCGTTTTACGTGAACAGCGTGTAAGTGCTCTGAGTGCTGTTTGCTTGCAGGGGCCAGGAGCGGAGCACGGAGGACATGGAGACAATCTTCGAGGAGCTGCTGCATATTAAGGCGCTCGCCCACCTCTCAAACTCCGTCAAGAGGGAGCTGGCGTCCGTCATTGTGTTCGAAGCGCACGTACACGCCGGTTCCGTCCGTGAGTGCCTTCAACTAGTGATGGGATGGTCGCATAAGTTTGTAATTTAAATTAATCGATAACAATTATTTTTTAATCGATTAAATAATCGGTAGAAATAATCGATTGTCTTGTTCTAATCCATACATAAAAATTGACCTCAAATACTGTATATTTCTATAAATTTGTTTAAAACTACTCTCACGAACATTTTTCACTTTATTTTTAATAATTTCTCCTATTTTGAATTTTTTTTTTTTCAAAATTATATTTTATAATTTTAATAATTGTGAAACACGTCGGTAGTATTTGCAATTTTTTGTTTTGTTTAAGTATGCTGAAAATCATGAATAATTGAACTGTTTTAAAATAATTTATGAATCGATTATAATTAAATAATCAAACAATCGATTATTCTACAAGCGATTATCCTTTCACTACCCTCAACACGCCTCGGCGCATCACCAGCAGCTATTCACCGGTTTGAATAAAACTGAAATTTATTCCTTACTCAATTCACAGTTGCTTACAACTTTTCTGAAGCCCTGCTCAAGTTATACTTCCAGGATATTCCTCCTCCTCCTCGTTCAAGCAAAGCTTATAAAATTACACCAGAGAGCCAACGCACCGCATTCGTGCACACTCAGTGTAATAAAATGTCACGTTATGACTATTTCTTACTACACATAACCAACACACCTATTTTCTCTCTCTCTTTATTGATATCAGTCATCAATAAAATATTGTAATTTATACATAAAATACAACTGATATTTAAATTTAACAAAAAATTAAGAGACTTTTATGTTAATACAAGTATAAAGTGCTTGTGATATAGCCTATGGCATATTTAGGACGTAACCAAACATATCATACATAGGTTGTTTTTTCAAAGGTTTGCTTTAAAAATGTGAAAAAACTGTGAATAGACTATACTAAGGCAATGGACAAAACGAGATTTCTTAGGGGAGAGTTTGGCATAGGAAAAATACCTGCTGAGAAGTGTACTGCTGTTCAAGAGAGGTTGCTTTTAAGATTTCGGTAAATTGAAAAATTCTGTTTATTTGTCCGTTCGTGGTTGGCTCAAAATGTGATACGTACTTGCCCCAGCCATAATTTTAACATAATTCCGAGACAATTATTTACGCACTCTAATGGTGTTTACATGGGCAAATAGGACAAATACAAATGTATTTGACATTAAGCGTTCATAAGCAAGTTTATTCCAATGGTAAAATGTTACGAATGTAGGTGCGAAATAAATATAGCTGTAATCAAAATAAACACTGTACTTTTCTCGCGTGTAGGAAAACCTTAAAAATTATATAGCCTATATTTTTTGTCATATCACTACTATTGTTTCGATTCAGTTTACGACAGAATAATGAATATCATGTTAAAATATTTCATTACATTTCTACTCTAGTGCAAAGATCAAAGTTTAGGATCTAGAACAGTATAAATACGAAGATTTTACTGAGTTATTTTTCTTTTGTAAAACCGACCTCCCGTGGCCAGTCGGTTGGTGCGGCACCAATCTGAGGTGCGGGAGATGCTCTGGGTTCGAATCCCGGATAAGGAATGGGTGTTAATCTAAGTTAGGTTACCAAGTGAGGTGGCGCAGTGGTAACTCTCTGGACTCGCATTCGGGAGGATCCGGGTTCGGTTCCCGGTCCGGCAATCCTGATTTCAGTTTTCCATGGTTTTCCGATATCACTCCAGGCGAATGCTGGGATGGGTCCCTAACAAAGGCCCTGGCCGATTCCTTCCCCAATTCCTCTTCCCTGGGCAACTTGCACCATCTCTAATGACCTCTCTGTCGACGAGACGTTAAGCCCAACTAGCTACCTAAGTTAGGTTATAAGTTAGTCTGTAAATCGTCCCCTCCTAAGCTTCCAAGCATAAAACCGGGGGATGTTAAAAAGCTCTTTACAATACAATTCTATAGTCAACATTGCAACTATCCCATTTATTTAATATGCAAAACACAAATACCCGGTAGGTATGAGACACCAGTGAACCCTGGCCTAATTGCCTCCTCGTTGTGTATTCTTCCATCATACGTACAACTTTGCAATAGCTGCATCACTCTATTTATGTGCCACCCAGCGAAGCTGTAAAATTATTAGAAAAGGAAATATTTTACAAATCTAATAATACCTACAATTATATGCATTAAATAATTAAGCAAAAGAAATAATTTAAGTATTCACTATTATTAACCTAACTTTTAACTCGACGTTAGGCCTACTTCTTATCCGTCATTACCAACTTGACTGGGCACATGGTAGTCTGCGTGCTGTTAAAAAATAAGCAGGTGGGTCAGCGACATGTTTAAGATACTGATTTCAAAAATGCTCAATTAATTGTGAATTATGCTTACTCAATGTCTCCCTCGCCATGTTAAATTCTTTGATTCAAGTTTTTTTAACAGTAGCCTACAGTACAGTATAATATAAATTTTTTGTATATAATTGTGTCAAAATCGACACAAAGTAATGTATATAAAATATACATATATTTTTACAACAATTTTTCTAATAAATGATATCATAAAGAAAGCACGAAATTTAATGTCGTAAACACTCGCTAATGTTTTTGTAACAGGAAACTTTGGCAGCGAGTAAAAAAAAAAAAAAATTACTGCAATATCTCCACGTCTCAGTGAGTGTGTAGTGTATTAAAACGAGGAAAATATTGTTTTTTTTTTTTTTACATTCATTAGTACAAGATCAAGCAAGACTATCACGTATTTGTGTTTGTAAGAGTTTCGCAATGCCTGCTGGTTGGCGCATGCGGGAGATGCGTGGAAAAGTTTGCTGTTATGTTTAACTTTTATACAGAGTTGGGTGAACGGATACAATGGGGAGATAATGTGTAAAAATATTACAGCGCCAGCAGTGTTAAGGCAGAATTCACAACAACCCGTCACATCCGTCCGTCATTCACGTGACCAACAGCCAATCAGAGACGGCCATTAATTCTATCTGTACGTCCGTCAAAACCTTTTGACGGACGGACATGAAATTTCAGGCCTCTAAACTCGCACGTTTTGTTATCCGTTCATCCCGAGTTATTTATAAAGCTGTGTAGTGTGTGCAGTGTTTTGTTTAGGCAGTCTTTTGTTTTCATATGTTTGTTTATGTAGCTTTAAAATGACATTACGTTGCATTTTCCTGAAAATTTATTGATAATTGCATTTGCAAACATGAAATCCTTCTTTGCAAATAGTAAACGTAATAAAATCATGTTTTAAATGCTATTAATTTTTTTTAACGTCAATTAATTTTCAATAAATATGTATGGGTATATGAATTTTGAGTACTTACAAATACAGTACTGTCAGAAATATTCACGTTTTATGGAGAATTTTTTTTTATTTGTACACAGTTTTGTTTGTATTAGTTTGCAGAAATATTCACGTTTTATGGAGAATTTTTTAAAATTTGTTCACAGTTTTGTTTGTATGCAGAAATGTACTGACGGCGGATGTACAAAGACTGGGTTTTTTTTTCGCCCAAGGGCATCGGTTTGGTATTTCTGTAATTTGAAACAGAGTATGCAATTTTACTTTCATACACAGGATGATTTATGAGGAAGTACAGAAGTACCACTTATTTAAGCGGCTTCTTCTTCAAGTCACGTGGGGGCCGTGGTGGCTGAGCGGTTAGCCTGCTCGCCTCCCACCAACGTGAACCTGGTTCAACCCCTGGCCGGGTCACCAGATTTTTGCAAGTGGAAATGAGTCGACGGGTTTTCTTGGGGAGGACGCTCCCTTTTCTCCCGCCCTTTCATTCAAGCACCGCTCTCGGGGATCTCCTGTTTCCCCCATCCCTTCATTCCGGTGCTGCTCAATCACCCTCATTGGCTCTCAAAACCTCGCTGTTAAGAGCCGTCCAAATATCTTCACTCACTCATTCAAGTCACGTGGAACAAAAACGTCATTTAAGTGAGAGTCCTTAACATGGACGGTGATATATTAAGCATTTCTTGTTAGCTCTGCGACTGTACAAATTTTTGTTCCCAAACAAAACTTAAAAAAATAGAGTTCGTAGAAGTGATGCCATTTGTAACAACGTATTGCGTGTTAGCAAAATAAGGCACCGTAATTACCTAGTGATTCGTGCTGAACATTCCCCAATTGCTTTCTCAATGATTAACTCCTAAAACTAGCGAAAATGCACATTAGGGTATTTTAATATACATTGAAATCTAAATTTCCTTAATTTTCGTCAATCTCCTAATTGATTTATTTTTAAGAACACACATGCATTTTAGGGTTAACATGAAACTCGAATTTATCTGACTTAAAAACAAAATGTGACACATTAGTAGAAAAGAGAGGGTTAAGACTTTCAGTCTTCTGAAAACAACACTCAACAATACACTTTACTTAATTGATTTACTAGGTACGTATTAGGTTTTCGGCCTGAGAACATTCTTTAATCTTTTCTTTAGCTGGTTTGAAAATGTCTGATTCTTTCTTAACTATATGTCTTTTATAGAATAAATTTTCTTATTATGGTAAAACTGCCAATTATTTTTAAACCATAGTCGATTATGTGAAAAGAAGTTTAAATTTTGTTAGGTATATACTTCAGACATTATACCATTACATTCTTTAACATGTCACGATCTTTTCAGTTTTCAACCAGGGGGACGAAGGCCACTCCTGGTACATAATCCTCAGGGGTTCCGTCGACGTAGTCATACATGGAAAAGGGACAGTTACCTCACTCCAGGAGGGCGATGACTTCGGCAAGTTGGCCTTAATCAACGATGCACCAAGGTAAGGCCACCAGATAACTGCTCACGTTTTCCTTAGTAAAATTCAATCCAAACATGAAGCCCTGTGAAATTAACGCCTGATTAGTATACGAGATTAACGTCCATGTTTACAGGAAAAATTCATATCCTATGTCTTATCAGGCCTGCGACTCTTTAATTTGAGAGATTAATAACGGCCTTTCTTCGTGCATTGAGCGCGTGAACTTTCGTGGGAAAAACTATTTTTGAACGTTGCAGCTTGAATATGTGTGAAGGATTAAAATAATAGACAAGCTTCTTGAAATAATTTACTGTAAGTTATTTCTTAAAATGCTTGTCGAATAGTATATTCACTTTTGAAATGTAAGAGTATTATATCTCATGAATTATAATTTTAAATGATGTTTGATGGCATCTGCAGAGAACTAATTGGAATATTCACCATTAATCATTTACTTACTCAGCAGAGTGAATAAAAAATTAACGGATTCTTAATGCATGTGCAAACACATGTACACAGTTTAATTATTTAAATTTCTGTGCAATATTTAACTAATGATTTGTAGTCAACACAATGTAAGTCTTTGTCTAGGGAATAACAAGTTTTCAGTTCTCAACGGTGAATGGGGGAAAAAAAATGCACAGGTTATTTTACAGTAATTTCTTGCGACTAGCTGGATAGTTGGAAATAAAACATTTGTCAACATGATGCGACTGCCCCAGATCAAGTTTATTCCCCAGTGTCTCATTCCTATCCTTCAAAATCTGTCTTATAACCAGACGCAACATTTCTACACCGAGTTTTTAAATTTTAGCCTCTGCAAGAAAAATGCTTCATCTGTACTGATGGAGCTGAGCGGAATGTAATTACTAGCGTTATTGATTCTCAAGCACCTTCTTTCACAACAGTTAACTATCTGTAGTCTCACCTTATATTTGACGATATGCCTCATAGAATTAACGCAAGCATTCTGAGTTTTTTCCCCGTGCAGTGTGGTCTTGCACCACCACATTATAATTCACTGTTTTCATAGTGTCCCTGTTGCATCAAACTGGCTGTTTCTTTCAAGCGCTCCGCAGATTCCTTGGACCACACTTGATTATCATTTTCACGCATGAACACTTCTTCCTTATTATTACACGTCTAACCTATCATCAAATTATATGCTCTACTGCACTCTACTGGGCCAGTCACTTTCATTATAAAACACTAATAAAAAATTCTAGTGAAGCCAAGAATGTCTTTTAGTGCACACTCCTGTAAGTTTCTGTTTTGTAAGCTCATTAAACGTTCCACGTCCAAAATCTGGCAGGCATATGTGAGTCGTGGTGGCAATAGCATTGCTTGATCGGACAAACAAGTCACGTGCGGAATGTCCCTTGCTCCTTAACAGCCGACATCTTCTGACGAAGGGGCTGCGGTGATGGTAGTGTTTGGACTACTCGACTCCCCGCGGCCCCGCCCGCAGGGGATCTCCTGTTTCCCCCACACTTGCATTCCGGCGCTGCTCCGCACTCCAACCTCATCTCCTCAAGACCTCGATGTTAAGAGCCGCCCCCAAATCCCTTAACTCGCTCATCCTCTGACGAAACTGACGCCACGCGATGTGGGTCCCCGTGGTTTGCAGGGCGGCGACGATCGTCCTGCGTGAGAGCAACTGCCACTTCCTGCGTGTCGACAAAGACAGCTTCAACAGGATCCTGCGCGACGTGGAGGCGAACACGGTGCGGCTCAAGGAGCACGGCCAGGACGTGCTCGTGCTCGAGAAGATCTCGCCCAACCACACACACACCTACTCGCACTTCAAGTGAGTTGTGCAATTCATTATAGTCTATTTGCGGTTTATTGACACTTTTTTTTTGTATCAAACCTTTGACAAAGACCCCATCTACTATTGCTTGTTTCTTAAATATGTTGTGTGTCACAGGCATTTTAGACATTCTTAAGTTCAAAGTACTTTATTTTTTTGTTCATTTGAACTTCTAATTATATTTTATCTATAAACTGTAATATGTCATTTATAATAAGTGTGAATAAAACAGCGAGAAAATACATGTGTTGATAATGCCCAGTAAGATGTAGTGCCTATGTACAATATTATTAAAGCGAGTGCGCACGAATGATGTGCGCTGTCCTTTCTGTGTAGTTTTTGAAATTTGATTAAGCTTTGTTTGCATGAGGTGGAAAAAATATCTTAAAAAGTAGGCATGCCAAATGTGGTTCGTTGTTCCTTTGTGTAATTCTCTAGACCGGGTTTAGCTTTGTTCGCGTGAGGCGGAGTAATATCCTGAAAGTAGAACTAAAGCAGGGCTTCAGAAAAGTGAGAAGTAACCGTTAATGAGCTATGCACCAGTGTATATGTACGGTAAGAAGGCACGAAAGGTTAATTCCTCCCCCCCCCCCAATACATTCATAGTAGTGTTCCTACATTTGCTTGGGAAATAGCGAGGTGCAAAAGGAAAATCCCAAATTTGTATAGTACCAATGATAAACATTCCATTACATTGTAGGAAGTTTACTACGAAACTTTTTACAGTGTCATTCACAGTTGAATTTCGAAATTAAATTTCTATTTTTTCCGTTACTCAATAAAAGATTACCTCGTTTTGTCTAACGTGGGAAAATAGTTATAACTGAGCCCTCATAAACGCAAAATAAATTTTTACGTAGTCCTTCAACCTCAACATTACAGTGACTAGTTTTCAATGGCTTCCATGCATTGACCAAATGAGTCTGTACATTTCTTTAAAACTGAAGTCTGAGGACAGCCAGTGATCTGTGGCTAGGTTAGTACCTATATATGATGGTCCACGAAACTTTCTAGAAGTGCAACCAATCTCATTGATGTGAGATGCCTAGTTATAAATATTTATAAAAGACTGTTCACGATAAAGTAAGCACTTTTGAAATCAACCTTAGAAAAAAAATATACTGACCCTACCTGCATATATTTTAAAAAGCGCACTGAGTGACATGCGCCCAGTAAATTTTTGGTAATGATGGCTGGGAAGTAGTTACGTACCTTAATGTTGAATAAAAAGTGTTAGGCAACCATCTCTGATAACTGAAATTATTTCTTTAGCTTTCTGTGTTTTTTAATGCGTCGAAGTGCAAAAATGAGCAGATTAGTTAAATATTTACTTTTCTATTAATTTCACAGTTTCACTCGACCGACGCTTGAATAAAGTGATGCGGTCCATGGCAATGTTAATCTTACATAAGGCGGGAGAATACACAGCGTGTATACAAGTAGATGTTAAGATTCAACTGGACACCAGCGATCAGCCAGTCGTTTTGGTTTACGGTCTCTGTCTCACACTCGCTCCCTGTCGAAAGTGCGTATTTCCCCTTGTCCGGCTGAACTACCCTCCACATTCCGCAACGTATTCCTCCCCTAACAAGGTTCGCTCCCACCCCTGCACAGCTGCCTACTGCTGGCACCCCTGTGGTGAGGGATATCCTCGAACAGCCTGCAGTCTACCTGCTGACTGCCTTCCCCATGTCTGCTCCTGGCTGTTGGTCTTCAGGGAAGTGTTGTCAACGAACCTGTTAGCTTTTCCAATCCTTCCAACATTCTTTGCAATTCACATACTCGTTCGTTCTCATTACATTCGAATAAGGTATGTTACATGGACATTTTTGAATGCCTCGCTTGCCATATTACCATCGATCACTAGTATGTAACGTAAAACTACAAAAGTTTTGTCCCGTCTGATGGCATGGGCGCGAATGGCACTTGACATATAAAGGAGTCGCCATGGCTGTAGCACGTGACGTGGCAGAGGAGATTCTGCCCCCATTCGAACAATAAATAAAAAGCACCGAATATGAAACACTGTAAAAATGTTCAATCGAAAGAAAGTAACGTAAAATGAAACTATGGTTTAGATATTAGAATATGAACACACAATACGGAGCCAAAAATATAAATATGGTATGCTACCTCCCTTTCTCATCACAAATCCGGGCTACATACGGCCACGGCGCAGACTGCTTCACCTACGGAGCACACCCAAAGAAGACTATTAGGAGTGTATACTGCATACTCTATAATACTGTATGCTACTGCATACAGTATACAACGGCATACTACTGCAGACAGTGTAAGATTTCGTGCAGCTGTTTCCAGCTCGTCTTCCTTGAGAGAAAATAAACAGCCACGCATCGTCTTAGCTTCCATAAAAATTTTAAATATATACCTACCACACCATCTTTTTGCTCATGCTGTTGTACTCAGTTTTCTAATTAAAAGTATTGTTCTATTAGAAATCTTGTAAAACTGTATGTTAGCCGTTATTTTTAGGGAAGTGGATCATATATTGGTACAAGAACATTTGAAACAAACAAAAAAAACGCTAACTTCTATTCATATGAAATTCGTAAATCCTGTATTTTCTTACTTTCACTTGGCTGTGTATTGAATTTCGGAAGTAATTAATGTGACTAGGGCAGCAGAATCTTCAAACCTCTGCTTACTCAATGTTAAGAGCATTCCATTTTGTTCCAGCATTTCTAAAACGCATCAAAACGTATATGCTATTTTATGGGAAAGTTTTGAATTGGAAATCGTGTAACAATAATTTCTCGCAGAGCACAAGCACATTGTATTTATTTGAAACTTCCTTCTTGGCAGTGTGGTGGTCTACCACCACACTCAAGTTCACAGATTGTTTGCTTTTCTGCCCTCTATTTACACTTACGTAACGTGTATATATTTTTTTATTGAGATGTTTTATTAATATTACAGTTTGACTAAATAGTGCCCAGAGCTATATAACGATTTCAATAAATATTTATTTTACCATCTCTCAAATGATTAAGCGTATAACGATGTTGTTTATGTTAATGCCAGTCGTGTTTACTACAGGTTAATTATTACAATTTTTTTCTTCTCTCTCTTTGTTGCACAAACTTTTCATCAGTTCTTATTCATGTGGAATATCTGAGCGATATAAACTTTATTATTCTTAGTCGACAACTTCTGGCTAAGTTAGGCCTACGGGGTAAAATGTTACCTGAAGTTACAGCTACCATAGCAACCCCGAGTGACGTCATAAAAATTTCCGTTTCTAGTGATCCCTACAATAACGCGCCTGCTACCTCCTCTCAATATAGGCTGTTCACGATAAAGTGAGCACTTTTGAAGCCCTAGTTACTTATTCCTTTCAGCCATTTCTTGAAATTTAACCATTTTTTTTTAAAAATAACTATTGCTATGTAAGTAATAAATATAGTGCGTATATTACACCACGAAAATTAACGTCTAAGGCTAAAATAAAATATATTTATTGACTATTATTCCAAATGAGATAGCTTTCAAAGTGCTCACTTTACCGTGGACAGCCTATAGCAGCGCGGGTTCCCATCAGTTAAACTGCTTCTGGGACCACTCTAAAATTATTTAATTATGCTGGCGCCGGGACTGACCAGATTCAATCCCGGCGGAGTTAAATCGCAGCCGCATTACTCAGTCCCACCATAAGCCCTATTCCAGGAAACTACGTATCGCGATAGCACAAAAACCAGAACTAACTTCCGGAAAAAACCCCCCTGAAACACCACAAAATGATTAACACAAGAAAAACAAATCAGAATCAAAATAAAACTGAACAAATGTTAATCACACCAAAAAAAAAATTAAAACAAATTACAACATAAAAATTTTCTTTAAAAAACAAAATTTAAATTTTAAGGAAAAAATGTCTGGAAATCCTGTACCTAGACAATGGATGGGTGGTATATTGCATGAAAATCGAAACAAAAAAAAAATTTCCAATCAACATTTACAGTAAACAGGTTTTACTGGAAAAACTATAGGTATAATGCACTTGTTATAAATGGTTTTGTGAAAGTAATTTAAGCAAGTAAAATACATAATGAAATATAAAATAAAGTTATTTTTATGTTATAATAATTAATTGAATAGTAGTACACTAAAAACACTATTACTGAGAGAATATTCAAAGAAAACTATGAAATCTAAACAAACATGTTTGGTGTAAGAGCATTTAGATAAATACTATTTACTCATGGCCTTATTTATTTTTCCGTATTAAAAAAATTTCGATCTTAGAAAATAGTAAATAATAATTCAACCAACTGAGTTAAATATGAAAACAAATTTCCTTAGCTAGAAATGAAATTAAAAATTACCCTACACATAATCATAATATAACTGTTGAATTTATTTGCTGGTTCTTTGTTACCATATAAAGCAACTGATATTAATGACATAGTTCTGGAAATGTGTCAATGATTTTTGCATCAGCATCATCTTCTCCAACATAACGGATATGGCAGCAACTTATAACCTTATCCAGCACATTAGAAATGTAAGGATTTGCCATTCCTTTGCTCTTACATTGCTCACTATTTCTTTCAGAATTTAGTGAATATACGTGAAATGGACTACATCCAATAACTTCGATACATTCATGTGTGAAATTACACATGCTGTGGGTTTACGAACACTGGGAACCACATGGCATTTGTTTACAAAATTGGCATCATCACTGACAGAACAGCTACGGCGGAAGAATAAAAAGTGTTTTAGTACGTCTTTCGTAGAAATGTCAATTTGGTAAAATTATATGAAATCGACTATACCAAAGGGAAAGTTCAGATATTGCATATAAGCCGTCAGTATGTCTGACGAAAACAGCATTTCGTAAGGCACATATGCACACCAGCGTCACGGACGCGTAAACGCATTGCCTAAACGTATTGCAGACTGGGAAAAACAAAACGTTTCAAGTTTATTTATAATGAACAGCATGCGTGTACGAAAGCTTATGTACAAAAGTAACAGGATAAACATGTCAACTCCAAACTATTATGTGTACGTAAATCCGTATAGCAAATTGAAATAAAGTATTTGGTTTGATACATGTTCATTACCATTGTATCTAATAATAAAAACCGGGTACTTGAAAATACGATAGGGCCATAACTAATTCTACGATAAACTATGTGTCGGATAATAATGGCATTGATCTAAGATGGCGAAACTAGGTGCATGACCATAGACATCTGTAACAATATACGGAATGTTGATCCAAACTGGTCATAGCACTTTGGCTCGGAATATAAATTTAACATAATACTATAACCAACACAAGGCGCCACGTAGATGTAGCAGTTTCATTTCACTTTTAATTACTGCAACATCACAAATAACTGCACGTATAAAATTGTAGAACTTAAATTAGTTCAGATATGTCCGCTTGTTTTGTTTACGGATTTCGTGTTTGTTTATTTAAAACTTCGCATTTGTCAGAATGCCCGTGAGAAAATAAATGCTGAAGATCACAACACGCAAATATTTCCTACATAAATTAATACATTTTGCGATTCTGTTTGCAGTTTGGATTCATGTAATAATTTTTTTTTTTTCTCCCTTTCTCGTCTTTTAGATTTTGCTAGTGTGAGTTGGAACTTCTCGTCACGAGCACTTTTATTTGATGGCGTTTTTTAAAATACATTTTCACAGCCTCGTATTTATGGGTCTAGTTATATAAACAATTTTCGAAACTCCAGTTCTCCAGCAGGTGGGCACCGTTTCTTTTCTTGCGCTTGGCACTGAGATTCAGTACTGTTTTCGCTTTTCCCTTCCTGCTAAATCTGGACGAAAGATGCATTTTGAACTTTCACTTCCCCAGTAGCTTATATCCGTCACAACAGTTTGGAAGGCTAGCTAGCAGAAGGTTGACGAGCCCTATTGTGAGTGATGATAAAAATTTGCGGGGTGGGGGGTGGTTTGAAAGAAGGGATAGCACACCAGAACCCTCCTGGGGGGGGAGGGAGCTGTACCTCGGTGCTGCCGCCTGGAGGATGACTGTTGAACAATACTGCCGCGAATGCAGGAACTGAAAGGAGAAGAAAGAATTTTTCTCTTTCAGTTTTCTCGGAAACGAACAGTGACCTTATGAAACCGAAACTGTAGTTACAATGCTGTTGTAATTCTGCATTACTCTATATAAAAATATTTTCTAAATTCTTTAAAACAGCATTAATTACCTTTATTTACTAATTAAGACATTATAATATAAATTACAATAAAGTATTTTTTCAACCATAAGCAATCTAAAAATATCAATGATTAACGTGGTTGCTCTTCTCTGGATAAAAATGTCTCCTCGGTCAAGTAAACGGTGAGCAAATAATCAACAAATTCATGACTAACCAGGAAGGTAAAGTGGAATCTTAAGCAGGGCTTTCAAAAGTGCTCATTTTACCGTGAACAGCCTATACATGGTTAATTTTTAATGTGGTATTGTTATTTTGTGTTTTTTGTGTATGAAATATAAGAAATTACAGTTGTTTAATAATTTTTAGTATATTATAATACTTGAATGGAAGAAGTAAATATGTAAGTTTTTCGTGGTGAAGTTTAAGAACCACTGCCCTAATGTGTATAAAACAAAAAAATTTAGTCGTCAGTAATGTTGAACATTACATCAGGCCTGCCGTTTTAATGGATTTTATCCGTTTGTACGGATTTTTAACACTATAGAAAAATCCAAATCCAAACTTTTTTTTTTTTGCTGAAAGTGGTGACACTAGCACCCACAGTGATGTGTGTCAGTTTCACTGATGCATTTGTTTGAAAGATTCTTATCATGGAGTTGGATAACTAAGCAAAATATTTTGCTTAATTATTCACTGGCGCGGGTATAGAGTCCTCTACTTATTTCTGTTCCTGGCTGTATGATCACATGCAAACGCCAAGGCCATTATTAAAAAGAATCTATGCCACGAATTGCCGTTTTTACGCATGTAATTCGAATTTGGCGACTGTGTTTTGCGTTTGGCATTGATATCACAATGGTGAGAAAAAGGAAAATTATCGCAGATACAGTCGTTATATAAACGAAAGTATAAGTGTGAGTGGAGAAAAGAATTAACATGGTTTGTACATTCCAAACCAAAACAATATGTAAAAGTCTTTCATATACATTTTTTTTTTTTTCCCCCAGTAATTTGCAATTTTTTAAATTCCAAGGATATTACAGGATTTGACCCAATGATTTTTATATGCAGGAACCAGGATTTCAGCTTCAGGGCTGGTGCCAGCCCTGCATTACATAATTTAATGAGATGTTAAAAATATAGGACACTATTTTTTTTTATTCTCAGTCACTCCATGCAGACGACGGTAGTAAATCTTTTCTAGAAATAAACAGCTTCTTCGTGTCTCACCAGGAAACTAGTGTGAAATATACTGAGAAATTGTTTGTGGCTTTGCTCCCGCTGTAGTACCACCAATTGGGGGTAACTTGTGACGCTGAGGATAACTTGGCCAACTTGCAACAATTTACAGAGATGTTTGTTTGACCATGTGGTAGCCCTGAAGTAGAATTACGCAGTTAAATTATGCTGGTTGCTGGTAATAGTTTATCGTGTATTATGTTTTATTTTACCGAGAGTTGTTGCATGTGTAAACAAAATTATTTCTGAAATTCCCCAAGTTAGCCCACTTGATAGTACCCTTCTTCAGGGGTAGAGATGATGGTTCATCACGGGGAAAACTCTTACACACGTCCGACAGTTTTCTGTTGTAATTTACTGCCTTGCATGTATGAAGCTACTATCCCATTTCTGCCGGACGATGCTGCTGGTCGGTGGGTTTTTTCGGGGATCTCCCATTTCCCACACCCTTACATTCCGGCGCTGTTCCATACTCACCTCACTTCACCCCCACTGGCTCTCAAGACCTCAATGTTACGAGCCGCCCAAATTTTTCCACTATCCCATTTCATTAGGCCAATGATTCCGATATTCTATAAAGCAGATCCTTTGTGATTGGTCTACAAAGAACTTAGCCGAGTTAGAACTTGATCATCCAATCATAAAAGAATGAATTTGAATTAGCCAGAGAGTTATTGAAGATATGTCGGTTAAAAACATTTTTGATTAAAATTGAATTTACTTCTCTTGCCCACTGACATGCAGAGATAATTGGTGGTGGCTGGTGGGTGTTGCAGGTACACTGTGATGGCAGGGACTCCCCAGAAGATGCTAGAGCACCTCTTGGAGACCCGACTAGATGGCCGTGGAGGTGGCGGAGTGGGTGGCACCTATATGGCCAGCGACCTCTTCCTCGAGGACTTCCTACTCACACACATTGTCTTCATGCCGACCCACCAGCTCGTCACCGAGCTCTCCAGGCAATATCCTTTCAGCTTTGGAACTTTTATTAACATAAATATCTATTTTCTTTCAGAGGTCATTACATTTTATTTGACCGAGTTTAATGTAAAGCAGATATATTAAACTACACAAAAAATGCTATAAAATGAAGAGTCATAATGAAAGTGGAGCAACGTCACCTCATTGTTCACTCACATAATTTTGACAGTAGTATTGGAAAATCATGTACAAATGCACTTTAAATACAAAAATATTCACAGCAAATAGTTCCTTGTTGTGTGTTAATATAAAATAAATTCTTGTCTTGTTTTGTAACTTTTTTTAGAGGCGAACTTCTACAATGGAGGCCGCAAAGGTATCTCGAGATCACAAGGTTTCTGGCTTTGAATCCTGGGTATGCCAACAATGTATGTTGTGATAGACTTAAATTAAAGTTAGTGAGTATGTAAACCACGACCTTCAAATGTCTGTCTGCTCACCTTTTCTCCTATCACAGAGCAAGGTGGCTCAGTGGTTAACCACTAAACTCACATTCAGAAGGACACAGGTTTGATTCCTGGTCCACCCATCCTGATTTTGGTTTTCCAAAATTACTCCAGATGAATTCTGGGATGGCCCCTTACTACAGGCATACTTGGGAAAGTTAACAAAATAATCTAACTGATTAAAGTTAGAAGTCCATGCAAATTAATTATTAAACTTTAAGTAAACAAAATTAACTGATAAAAGTTAAATAACATTATTTTACATTTGAAATAAAGCCCCAAAAAAGTTTTTCGTATACGTTTATTCAAAACAAAAAAATAAAAATTTACAGCCCCCAAACAAAAAAAAAACCCAACAGTTTCAAAATAAAACTTCTATAATAAACTCTTATAGCACGACTTAGCACGGAACCACACCAGTGCAGTGACAACAAAAACAATCGCAACGCACAGCATGCCGAACGAGGAACATCAACTGTGATTTTTGTGTAATGAGAGATTGTATTGATAGATCGTGATGATGGCATCTCACCTACCTCACACTCGCATTGCGTGTTAATAATGATCATACTAGATTCAGTTCATAACTTCAGTGTACCAGTCTGTATATTGTTGTGTACAACTCATTGGCCGTCAAATCTGTTGCATATTTTTAAGAAGTTTGTCAAAATATTAAAGGCATTTGCATATATTTCGTTGTCATCTTCCTCTTGGCGATTACAAAGTTAACTAACGTTAGTTTTAATCGTCAAGCAGATATTTCAACGATTAAAAATGGAAAGTTAATTGGTTTTGAAATGAACAAATAAGTTAAAAAATACACACTTTTTTAATAATTAATTTTTTAAATTGTTAATCCCAAGTATGACTACAGGTCAAAGCCGATTTATTCCCTGTTCCTGCTTCTCTGCACAACTTGTTCAGTCTCCAATGACCTCGCTGTCAATTACACATTAAGCCCTTCTTACCAACCTACATTTTCTCCTAGCATATAAAACTAATGCCATTATCGACTTGGTTAGCTCACAAGAAGCTATGTGCCTCTTGCTTAATCAGTCAAGGCTTTTTGACAGTAAACGCATTCTGTTACTTTGTAACTATAATGATCTGCATTTATAAATACAGTCAATAAAGTGGCAATACTCAAAGACAATAAAGATATTACAATTTTCTCTTTACTGTGGGGTAGCTTACCAACACTTCATCTTAAACGAAGGGTGTAGGATTTTGTGATGTAATACATTGAAAAGTAATTTTTTTTGTTAACATTACTTTATTTCAATTACATGCTGTCTTGAATATGTTTCATATGTGACAAATAATTTATGCTTGTGGCATTTGTAGTGCGACTAGTTAGCATAACTATCTTATAAGAAGTTGAAGCCTTTCATGATCCATTTAGTGTACAAACCTGTCCTCCCAAAATTGTGATGTAAAACACTCCCAGTGCAGCCCCTAAGAATTCAATGGGGAGGTTAATAAGTAATCATAAATGAATTATTTCCTTGACGGTTGTGTTACCTATCGCATCGACTCGCCTAGTCAAGACTGTGAGTTCCTGCTGGCATGCAAAAGGCGAGTGGTGCAGTTCATCCATTGCTGGGTCCTTACCATTAGGCAGCCTGTATTCGAGGAGCCCAACGCACTGGCATTTCTAGAGGTACTGTGAACAGCACTGATACTCACTGATATGTACACAGAGTAAGACAAAGTTTCATTTGGTTCTACCAAATTAGTTTATTGTATACGGGCAATTGAATACTGTATTTTGGCGTATGTAGGCCGAATGCGTGTATAAGCTGCATCTGAAGTTTTTGATTAAAAATTAGGGATTATTAATATTTCAAGTATAGGCCGCACTGAATTTTTGTATTCCTGTAATTAGAGTTAAGTCACAATTCTGTACAAACATAAAATTTGATTAAATTTCTGCCCTACAAAACATTTGCATTATGTTGCAATGTTTACATTTTACACATGTGAGATGGTTATTCTGTTTATAAACGTGAGTGAACAAATAATGGCACAAGTGAAAATGATTTTTCCTCCATTTTCTTCTTCTTCCCTTCCTTCAAGTCAAAACATTAAAATGCACTGCATGTTGACAAATGTTTTGGGAAAAACATTTTTTTAAATGCCAATATCTCGTATATAAGCCGTACACCCACTTTTTGTAGTTAATTTTTTTGTAGAAATGTGCGGCCTATATACGCCGAAATACGGTATTCTGTTGCTGAAAACAAATTATTTTTGTTCTTATTTGGTTGCACAAATCATGTAAGATTTTGTAGGCAGAATTAAAGATTTGTATGGTTTTATGTACATTAAAGTTTAGGTTATTACACGAAAAACAAAGAAAAGAAACCAGGACCGAGATCTGATCTTGGAGAAGTCTAACCCCCTAACACTAAGCCTTAGCGACCTTGACCAGAGTGATTGCTGACAGAACAAACATATTCTTATAATTTGTGACATGTATGTGGATACATAAATGTTAAGTTTTGCAACTTTACGTTCTTGTTTTCTGTTCAAATTGTTAATATTATTATTACTAAGCAAAACTAAATACAATGACAAGCACTTTTATTACCGTGATTGTCACAAATTTTATAGTCCCCAAAAATTATGCGGATATAGACATGTCAAATTGTTCTAGCTAACGAAACCAAATTATGAACGTACTTATACAATAGCTGCATGTAGTAAAGACATTTTAGATGATGTCGGAACAACAAAGCAAATGTTTGGCATGACAAATTATTTTAAAATGATTTTAATTATTTGTTTCAAAGAAACTAATGAAGATGTTGGAGCAAGAGCACATCACTTGATGCAGCAAAACATTGTTCAGAGTTAAATACTTTCCAAGTTAATTGACTTGTTATTTGAAACTAAAACTTTCCTTCAGTGTAGTTCCAGTTCTAAACCCTTCACCTAAAAGAAGAGTTTTCAATTGGATGTCTGCTCGAATTTGAGGAGTAATTTGCGCTGGCCAGGATAATTTTTCAGCAGCTTGTAAACTATTTCAAAGCAGAATAGAATTACTTGCATCATAAATAAACATAAAATAAACTAGCTAACTTATAAAAAATTTCTTGGTGAAAAACTGTCATTAGTAATGAATCATATTTGAACTACTATGTTTTTAAAAAATATTTTAAGGTTGCACCACTGATCATAATTATATATATTCAAAAATCATGCAGCCTGTTGTAAATTATGTATCCAATTATTTGATATAAACATTTGGACCCAAATATTTGTCATTCTGTATCTACTGATATGTTAATTTTCCTCTACGAGTACAGATACAGTCCAATATGTATCAAAAGAATATAATTAATTAATTTCAATAGAGATTGATCCCAAAAAGTAGACTATACAAAGGTTGAACAAATAAGCGGTTGATATTAGATTTTTACCTCTTAGAGTACAATTATAATATTAAATTTTATCTAAGGTATTTCAATGATATTTGCCATAAAGAGATGCAGTAAACTTCCTCGTAATTTCCTCGCTTGTTGGCTATGCACATTGTATTGGAATGCTTATTTACGCAAAAGTTTTATAGCTCTAGAGTGTATATCAGATGTGCATAGTGGTGTGGGAACCTCCTGTTCAGCAAATAGTATAGCAGATATCTTCTATGTGCAAAGGCATGAAACTAGTCAATCTGAACACAGCAGCTGGTAATCAATTTATATCCTCCAGGAAGAAGATGAATGACATGTCAGTCACTAATCAATCCATCTGTGCTGAAATTGGTTTCATTTGCGCATCTATGTCTGGTCATTGTTATGTTGAACACTAATCAAATGGCAAATAAAATTGTAACAGAATTACATTTTCTTAAGTTCACCTGATCACAATTACAGCTTGTGATTAGCCAATGTGTGTGTGATATGACACACATTTTGTCCCAGATAATCACGACATCCAACATTATTACTTACAAATGAAAAACCATGTGGTGGGCTCACCTACATCAGTGGTATACGATAAGATGTTCAAGAAATTGACAGTTTGAGAGTTAGTTAATGAATGAAGGCAACAAGTATTATTGTGGGGAAAATGTTGGTGAACAGACACGATTTTGTTGTTTTGACACATGACCGGTTAGATGAATAGTCACGACAGTCGAGGATTCTGTCCGCTAGACCAATAGTGGGGTGAATAGGTATGCACGGATATACAAATGATACCACAACCGGCGCAGTCGATACTAATTCGTGCCTAAGTTGGGCGGCGCAATCCTGTTCCGCCTGCCTTTCCAGTGTAGGTTGAGAAAGTGCACTCAACTGTCTGGCAGCAAGGAGCGCTGCATGCCGCTCCCTACGCTTTCGGCCATGCCTCTGGCTGAAAGGCAGGCATAAAGTCTTTGCTCACAGGTTACTGGGTACACATTGACGTGAACAAACTAAATATAAGTTATAATAAGTCTGGTTTTGGCTTGCTGACCAGGCTCTGTAAAGTCTCCTCTGATCCCCCACGAAAGGCGGGCTGATCAGAGACAAGGAGCTGTTTGGGTCACCAATGCCACCACTGGATGTGCGTACACACAGGAATGGACGGCAGCTCTCAAGCCACAGTTTATCCCAGCACTGGAAGCAGTGCTGTGGAATAAGGCAATAACTTGAGACTGTCGCCCCTCTCTGGGTGAAGGTGTTACTAGTGGCTGTGGCTTCTCTGTTCCTCTCCACTGGCACTGGAAGCAATGCTGTGGTAGTTTGGAAAGCAACAGATGTCCGTATAATGGATGTGTCAAATATGACGGACCCCTGAAGGGCGCCCGTAGTTGAAGCTAATTCGGTTATAAAATACCCGGTTCTTGTCAAGGGTGTACTTAGCAACCTGTATCTAGAAGACAGACAGACAGATACTCTAAGAAATAAAAGCTGAAAGGTAGGAAACAAACGTATGTTTATTGAAGTTTTAATAAACATGAAACGCGTGCTACCTCCTGCCAGGCAATTGAGTGCTGATGGTTACTACGCTGGCCAGGTGTAGGCGACCTGGTTCTAATGGAGAATGGGGAAAAAATTAGCTCAACGAGAAAATATATAATACTTCTAAACTGTCTAATAAAGATGTCTTGAGGAGACAAAGTGAATTTAACATATTGGTAAGCATGTTCGCTGGTTGACGGGTTGACTGGTCATCGATGGTGAAGTAGCTGCAGGGGGGGTGTACTCAATGCTTCGAAGATCTCCGGCGGTCCCAGCACTGACAGTAGTGCTGTGGGAAAATGCAAGAGATGGAACAAGTATGACTCTCGAGCTCAGCAGCGTCCTGACTTATATTAGTGGAAGCTTGTTGGTTGCCGGCACGTGGTGTGGGGGAGTCTTCCTGCCCTGGTTGACGTGGGAATACTCTGGTCAGCGTTTCTGCTTCATGCCTCGTAGGTGGTGCTCTGCCTTGCCCGAGGTCTTGGCAGCTTGTAGGCTCTCAGCACGATGATGGGGGGGGGGGGGGGGGGGGGGGGGGGGGGGGGGGGAGGTGGCTGCTGGGTTGCGTATCCTCCAAGTAAGAGAATAGGCTGATAGATTTCTGCTGCCTGTAGGGTAGGTAACGTATCACTCACGTCTGTAGTGGTGGAAGAGGTACTCTTGGTGATGAGTCGTAATCGTATTAAATTAGATGTATAAGTGGCACGCATCAGTTTATATATTAACTTAAAAAAAAAAAAAGTAAAACTAGGAAAGTACCACAGCAACACACAGAATCAAAATTTCAAGGAAAACATCTTAGGATCAACTCTTTTCAAGCTACTGATGACAAACATATTATATGGAAAACCAGCGGGGAAATATACGAAATATATGTGTACACACACATACACAAACACTCTATATACTTATAGTAAAACAAATTCCAAAAGATCCATTAGAAAACCACCTGAAAAAAAATCCAAGGAAAATGCTGTGTAAACCTAACCATTTTGTGAAATAAGACATTTTTTCCTGAAAGATGGTCCCACGCCACATTTAAAACATTTGTCTTGCATGGTAGGGAAATAAGCATCACATCAAATACTGGGTCTTCAAAATATACCCAGCTCCAAGGGTAGTGGAGGGATCACAAACTAATATAATTGAAAAAAGGAATACGATTTTGTTTCTCAAGTTTTTATCTCTATTAAAGCCTACTTTATAGGCTGTTGAAAAATGGGATGCCATAACGAAAAAACTTTTCATGGTAGTGACAAAATGAAAAGTTTTTCCAAGATACATATTAAAAATACACGGTCCAGAAAAGAAGGTTCTAGTACATTAAATACATTTGTCGGTTCAATGATATTGTGTCTTGGCATGACTGGGTCTATACTGGTAACATTCATAAGAAAAACCAATTTCATTTGTGGGGACTGTCTAGTGTCGGTATTGCAGTAAGGGCCTTTAGGGTATTCTGTATGCTCCTTCGTGAAGAAAGTGACACCGTGAGGGGAGACACGAGACAACCGAAGACACTAATTACCTACTGGTTGGTGGGCGCCAGCTATTTTTCCCAGACACCACACTTCGAGACTCAGGGATGCTGTGGGTTCTGTGTGTTCGTCTCATCCAAGCATCTTTACAAAGTACTTTGCATTACTAAACATTTTATGAAAAAACACTGTCAAAAGTAGGAGTTTGCTGGTTTCTGGCACTACAGAAAAACATACTTTATGCACTGAAAATTACTTCTATTGTTCCACTTCTTACAAATCTCGCCAATACTGAGTTACTCTTAATCTCAGGAGTGAATAGCTAACTCTGGTGGGTGATTCCCCCAGCTTCTGATTCAACTAGCACACTCCGTGATAGATGATTCCTTTGTGGTGCGTGAGAGCATAACTTCAACACAGTAAGGGGCCTACAGTCACTGTGATGGGCTGCAGATTTCACCCGGAGATGGGACATGAAGTACAAACATGAACACTAAACACGTGTGATTACCTACGTCATTAACACATACTCATTGGGAGATGTCTCCTAACCACGTGATGTGTGGCGACTGTCTATACACTTAGCAGGTTAGGACGAAAATAATGTCACCATACAAATTACACAAATATTCATTACAAAGCATGGGGCACGACATGAATAGGCACAATAAACACACAGGCGTGTGGAAGCATTCTTAAATGATGCAGATGCCGCTAGATGAAGTTCTTAGCAGGCTACGTGCTGCAGGTGAAATTGCAATATTTTCGGTGAAAATCATTGCAATCCTGTCTGATAAAATTACAGTGCTTTTCAGAAAGTTATTCTGGCTATATCTCAAGCATACAAATGCATCTGAAGTGCCTGATGGCAGAAAATTAAACATGTGCGAAGACCGCGTGATCGTTTACAAAAGCATCAATCATAGAAAAATGACAAAAACCTTTAAATGAAACAATACATATTACCCTGAGAAAATACGGCGCACATGAAATTACAAACAAGAACACTTTAAGCGCAAGGATGGCGCAAACACTGACTTGGCGGCTGTTAACCACGTGGTCACAAATGATGTGGCAGTAACACAATTTAACATGACAAAACCCTAAAAATATATACAGTACATACATTAACCCTTAATATTGCTCGTAGTAATGAAGCAGAATTTACAATGCAAAAGCCTTCAACATAGGCGGATGGCGCCTGATTCAAAGTTGCGTGGGCCGCATGGCCTCGCCGACATCTTTCCCCCTCCCTCGATTTAAGTTTCAAAAAGCCGCAAGGACGAAAAATAATTATTTAAGCGGAAGAATTATTCTGGGGATGTCTGGCAAAACGTACGCAAAGCAAAGGTTAACCGGTAAACAAAAGTTAACTATGGAAATCTAACTCAGTGCAAAAATATGAAGTGCATACCTGACAGCGTCTTACCTTGCCAGCTCTCCTAGGACAACTACCCAGAGGCAGGGGTCGCGTGGACCTACTATGGCTGCCTACGGGGTTAACACAAGCGGAAGTACTATGCACGCCGAGCAAAACTTTCACCTTTAAAATGAAAAGGCACAAAAGAGATTGAAATACATAATAACAGGAACAATTTAAATAAAAGTTAAATAAAAAGTCATCATTTCAATGACTTTTCTTTTATAGGCATTTTATGCCGGAATATTAATGTCCTCATTCTTCACGCAGCGCACGTTTTAAATTTGAAAGTAATATAGCACAATATTTTATAAAAGACATCACACTTTTAGAACACTCTTTTCCTGAAACAAACATACTTGGCACTGGAAAATTCACTTATCTGTTCTGGGAAAGTCAGTGATTGTAGCGTCTGCGCGCACGTGCTCGCCCACATGTCACGTAAGCTGTGAGGGCCATCATGGTCCGACTGCCGCTGGCTGTTAGCCGGCATCAAAAGCAAGAGACTAATTTTATTGTGCTCCTATATGTCTCGGGATACTGAAATGCTTTGATGCTACTTTCACAGTGACATCATTTAAAAATGGCCACCATTGCATTCATAAAACAGGCTGTTTTTTCCTATTTCCAATTGTCATTTTCGTTTTTATAACGGATAGCTCTTTTGATGTTATAAAACATTTTGTAAGCAAATAAATTAACTTAGTCTAACCATTTCCCCGGAAAACTGAAAATTTTTATTTTAAACTTTGCATTACTATGAAAAAACCAAGCAGAAATTGACATCTTATGCAAGGCTGCTGCTCTTCACTACAGCAGCATAATAAGAGAAATAATCTGGTAAAGTGTATGTTTTCCAGTAACAAATGTTTCTTATCATACTTTATTTATCTATTTGACCTGTTTTATCCTCACATAGTCTGTTTTTGCCTTATGTGCAATATTTCCAATACAACTAAATGCTTTTGTATTATTTTGTAATTGTGGTAAGGAGGGCGTGATTGCTTGGGAAAAGGTAGAAATATGAAGAGGTATTAGCAAATCATGTTTTTATACTTTTAATTTACAATTAAATAAGAATTTTACCAAATTTGGGAGTTCTTTTTGTTTGACATTTCTGAAAAATTCTGAATTATATTGAAATCATGTTTACTTTCATTAATGTTTAAATTACATCTCTTGTCAAATTGTCTAACATAAAGTTACAATTTTTTTTTACTGTGTTCAACTTGTAGACACAACAATACACCCAACATTAATCATTTTGTTTTAATGTTTTCACATTAAATGATCATCATCATCATCTTCACTTTCAAATATGAGTGTTTCATCACCATGTACACTGTTTTCACACAAGTCCATCTCCAACACAGCTACACATTTCTGTGTAGGGGAGATTATTCGTCGAACACTTGAAACAAACACTTTGTTTTGACACAACTGCACTTAACAAGCTCAAGTATTATTAGAGCAGCTCGAGTATTGTTGCAAGTAACAGGGACTAAGTGGCTATCGTCGTGCTGCCAGCCAAAGTTTGTGGGATTTGGTGCACTTGGATGTCTTTGGTTGCACTGACGACCTCGTTGGGGGGAGATACTACTTCAGTTTTACCAAGGTTCGCCCATGCATGTAGAGCTTTATTGTCCGCTTTCATGAAGGGCTTCCAGAAACTTAATTTCCCTTTTTTTGTGAAATGCTCCAATGATGTCAGCTCCTGATATTGAGTTGAAGCCCACAAGTGCTTCAGCGTTAATATTTCCTATAATTCGGTTCCTCTCTCCACTTCCAGTGATGAAGTTTCTATTTTGTGGGAGTGCCGGATACTTGCTCATAGCAAGAACAAGGACATTTGTGTCAGGAGAAAAGATGTCTAGTTGTGTTGCTTTAGCCATTTTTTTGCATCTATGGCATGCAAAATAATCTTTGTATCTGCCTCTTCATGTATACTACTCAGATAAGATGCACATTCATTAGTTCCCTCAGCAACCTGTCTCCAAGCAACCACCACATACTAACCTGTGTATGCCACATTTTTTAGAAACTGTTCAGCTACGAAGTTTGGCAATTCATCCTTTGTCTTTTCATGGGAAAGCAGCTTCTGTTTCGATATTGTGTGAATGATAGCTTCAGGTTGAATTCTGTAACGAGTTGGCTCAACATTACCACGGCATCTTTCAAAGTCAGCTACTTTAGGGAATCCTCTATGTACGAGTCAAATATCAAGTGGATGCATTTGTATGTACAATACTTTGGCATCAAATAATAGCAATGTAGCCATAACGGTTGTATTGCTTCAAACCACATCTGGGTGGCTGTCTTGATGCTAGGAGTTGTCCGGTAATGACTCGAGTAGTTACATTATCTTGCTCTTTTGAGAGCAGCGTAACATTGTATCATCAGGAGCAAACATTGAGTGTGGTACAACAGAAAGTTTGTAATTACTGATGGTATCACACACATCCACCTGAGGACATGATCTGGCCACTATGAGCATTCTTGCAGAAAGGCCTTGTCTTGTTTCAGTTCCATAATTGTGTCTTTTATTTTCATTTGAACTGTCTTCACTGATTCACTGAGTGTTTACAGATGCTCAGATGTGATATCATTATGGGTGCCCATAGGTTGACTTGACCAGTAATTATGCACTCCTTTGTGAATTTAGTAAACTGTTCTTGCCCAATGATTGAAATGTTACACATATCCTCCAGAAGATGGAGGCATAACGCACATTGTAATTATGTTTACCAGTTCACCTCTACAGTATTTGAATGGGTTCCGAACTCTCTCATCTGTTTTCAAAAGCACTGAAACTTTTTACGTTGCCTTCCTGAATGTTAATGACAGTTTCTCTTGTGTTAGAAATGATGTAATACCGAGAAGTGTACCACCAGCTAGTGTAGATGGTACCTCTCAACTGTATGGGGATAAATAAATGCAGAACGGAAAGGTGGATAAGGAAAACCTGATGGAGGGGGATTCAGGGTCTGAAGTATTCATGCCAATAGAGGGTTTCCAGTAGAACATAACATGGATAACGTAGAGAATAACTCAAGTGAGTACCAGGTGAAAATAGTAGATAGGCAGAGGGAAAGTGAGAAAAAACCAACCTGGATGAATGACTATGTCTGTACACGTAATGTTACATGAATAGGGATTTGTGGGAAGAATGTGGTAGGAGAATTGTCTGTAGATATTCTGTGTAATTTTAAGTACTTAAGAATCCTGGCCTAGCTGTATTGTAGATGTAAGTAACTTGTATTTGCAGACATAAATAACTTGCATATGTATACAACTGTATGAGAACTAGATAAACCAATTAGTATTAAAGGGGGGATGTTCTATTAGGCACATACAGAGATGTAAGATTGGCAACACTATATTGTGTATGTACTTTTATCATGGTGGCGGTGACCTAATAAAGGAACAGGTTAGTGCACTGATATCCAATCAAGGCAATCTAGGTTCAATTCCCAGCAAGGTCACTCCTGATTTTCACATTGGGAAACGTGTCGGACATGTCCACTAGTCAGCGGGAGTTCTCTGAGTTCGCCCACTCTCCCCACTTTTGGAAACCTTTGCTGTTTTCTCCATTTAATTTTATAGCAAAAAGTGTTACCATCTTACAAATCTCTCAGTACAACTTGTGTGCAGTGTTGCCAACCTCACAGAAACCATTTAAGTAGAATTTTGAATTTAAAGAAAATTGCATTTTCAATAAACATACATGTAAAATACTTATTATTTTCAAGCCTTAATGCTGGCCAATCGCAGGTTTTCATTTTTACCTACCAAAGTCAGTAAAAAATAAATTCATGACAAGAAAAGTAATAGATGATGTTTCGCCAGTGGATGAGGGCTAGTTGGTATTGTGCACTATTTATGCATGCATCTTGTGCCGTGTGAGAAAGGCCCTCGCCTTGTGTAGGAGCTGGCGGGTGAGGTGGAGGCGGACTGCATCCAGTGGAGCTCTCTGGAGGAGGAGGCCAGCCTTATGCACCACGTCATGTCGCAGCTGAGGAGGTTCCAGGAGGACCGCGAGAGGCACTCCGGCCAGAAATGGAAGCTGCCCCCTGTGGCCAACCCATTGGCTTATTTGGAGGCTCCAATCACGACCGAACCTTCATCAGAGGAAGCGATGACAGTGAGTAATAATTCCTCTCTTCTCCCCTTTCCACCAGACATTCCACCATCTTTCACAGAATTCACGGCTCTGTCTCAGTCAGGCAGTAGGAATACTCAATCACTTATTGATTTAAGACTTTATAAAGAAACATTAACACCTGAACTAGGTGACGCAGTGATGGAAGGGGACAAAAGTTACACAAACCCTCATAAAAGTGAACACTGTATGTTTAATGTAAAAATAACACATTTATAAGCTGAGTAAACATTCTTCACATTGGTTTATTACGTCTGTGGTGCAAAGTGTTCAAAATCTCTCATACCTGTCAGTGTATCTTCTGTTTCTTGTCATAGAGCACCTTTTTTATAAACAAACTTCTTTTAATAGTAGTACCAAAAAAAAAAAAAAGGACATATGAATTATAAATGATTGATATCACAACTCATTGTGTTCTTTTGCTTCCTTCCACAAGAAAAATTGCAGCTAAACTATCAACATATAATTATTTCCAAATTCATTATGTATTTTCAATTTTAGTTGTATTTATGGTAACATAATATACTGGATGTACAAAAATTCAATACTCAAACTTGTAGGAATGTTACAAGAGACAAAAACATGTTATGTTTTATTAAATAACCATAGGTTAGAAATTGACAAGGTACATTTTGACATGGATGAGAATGAAATCATAATTATAAATTTATACAAAAGTTGTAACATGCCTTTGTCTATCATACATGTTTAAAGAGCCTAGGCATGTGCTAGAGAGTAAACCTCTGCAAGCATTATAGCAGCAATCAGGCTCAAGTGCCCCCACATAAAATAGTCAAATGGGATAAAATTGGGAGTGTGGGCAAGCCAGGCTATGGGTCCACAGTTGCCAATCCATTGTTCACCAAATCTGCAGTTCAAATGCACTCTTGGAATAATGAAAGAAATTAGGAGTTACCTGCAATATTGAAACAACAACCAATGTCGAATCTCAAGAGGAAATTCTTCAAGAAGCTCAGGCAATGTGTTACCTAGGAACAGCAGGTAGAGGTTACCCTCAAAATGTAATGCAGCACGCACAGCCCAATAAAATTATTCTGGACAATCCTTGCTCACTGTTGACATCAAATGTTTGTTGGTGGCAATGGATGAAGCTGGTATGAGGGTTTTCAGGTACTCTAGGTGTTAGTTGTGTAAATTGAGTATTCCATCTTGGATAAATGACGCTTCATCTGTGAACAACACATACTATCCAAAGTGAGGCTCCCTAATGCATATTTACATATAACATTTGATGCGTGTCGCTCCCACTACTAATTAACAATGATTACGACTCATCGCTACGGTTCCTACTTCCACTGCTACAGACGTAAGAAACAAGTTGGGAGAATTTTCCACATTAATTTTCGGCTGCCTACTTTACCAGGCAACAGGAACTTAAAAGCGAATTCTCGTCACCTGAAGGTTACGCAACCCGGCAGGCATGCCGTCCTCCTCTGCCCCACGCTGAGAGCCAACAAGCTGCCCGGACCTCGGGCAAGGCTGAGCGCCACCGACTAGGCACGAAGCAGAAATGCTGACTACTGCTGACACAAGTTTTTCAAATCCCATGCCAACCAGGGCAGGAAACTCACCCTCCCACAGCCATCACCGGCAGCCAACAAGCTTTACTTATATAAGTCCACATGCTGCCGGGCTTGGGACAGTTCTCTTCTTGACTATCTTGCGCATCTTCCCAGAGCACTGATCAGTGCTGGGAAACTCCAGAGAAAACCTCTAAGTATTCAGTACGTCCACAGAGGCTACTGCGGATGTTGACTATCAGTCAACCCGATGACAAGCAAACATGCTTATCGATACGTTTTAACTTCATCTTTGTCTCCTCTAGACACCTTTTACTAGAACAGTTTAAGAGTTATATATTTTACTGTCTAGATTTATCTTTCCTGCTTACAACCTAAAACCAGGTCACCTACACCTGGACACCGTGGTAACCATCAGCACTCAATTGCCTGGCAGGAGGTAGCACGTGTCGCATGTTTATTGAAACTTCAATAAACATACTTTTGTTTCCTACCTTTCAGCTTTTATTTCTTAGAGTATCTGTCTGTCTGCCTGCTAGATACAGGTTGCTACATACACCCTTGACAAGAACCGGGTATTTTGTAACCAAATTAGCTACACCTACAGGCGCCCTTCAGGGGTCCGTCATATTTTCTCACACACCCAAGAGACTGTCATCTGTTGCTTTCCAACTATCAGAGCACTGTCTAGTGTTGGCGGAGAGGAACAGAGAAGCCACCAATACTAGTAACACCTTCACCCAGGGAGGAGCGACAGTCTTGAGTTATTGCTTTATCCAAGAGCATTGTTCATGCTGGGATATTTCGTAGCTTGAGATCTGCCGTCCGTTTCTGTGTGGATGCACATCCAGTGGCGGCATTGGTGACCCAAACAGCTCCCCGTCTCTGATTAGACCGCATAATGTGGGGGATCAGTGGAGACTTTACAGAGCCTGGTCAGCAAGCCAAAATCGGACTAACACTGTAAATTGTGTTTAGTTAGTTCGCGTCAGGGTGTACCCAGTAAGCTGTGAGCAGAGACTCAATGCTGTACGGCCAGAGGCACTGCCAAAAGCGTAGGGAACAAAACGCAGCGTTCCTTGCTGCCGGACAGTTGAGTGCACTTCCTCAACCTACACTGGAAAGGCAGGCGGAACGGGACCGCGCCGCCCAACTCAGGCACGAGTCAGTATCGACTGCTATGGCCACTATTGTACGCATCTCCTTGTCTACGTATTCACCCTTCGTTGTCACCCTGTGGTAAAAGGGTTCTTAACTGGTACCGAAGTGAGATTTGGCTGGGACATCAACTTCTGGACCAACGAAGCCTACTAGTGGAATCGCCGCTTCAGCGTGGGCCAAACTCAGTACGTCTGGGTGAAACCTACCACGACCACAGGGCCCAAGAAGCAGGAGTAAGTAAGTGCTAACCAACACCTCTCGCCGTCTATCTAAACTAAACCACCCCGCTTTCGGCCTAGAGGACAAAATCCTCGAATAACGTGCCTGTCAGTCTAACCGGGCATGCGTCACATTTAAAAACTCAACCAGATGAGGATAGCAGTTTGGTTGTAGTGTTTGAACCCTTGCGGATGTAATTGATGCAGCTGTTGTTCACGTATTGCTGTGCTGTGACAGCGTGACCACCTTGCTGCAATAATATGACCATGGTAGTCACATGGTTAATACATTGGCCTGCCACCATGGTGATTTAGGTTTGGTTACCAGTGGATTGGATACCCAATTTATCGCAAAGAGAGAACATGGTGGATATTGTTTTTGGCGTGTTATCTTGGAGTTTCGAAGAATTTTGTATTTCCAGTCAGAAATGATTATTGCATTTTATTTTTTAGTGAACGTATAAAAACAGACCCACAAGCAACAAGAATTTATTAAGTTCTAATGTCATGCATGCTTTCTTTATTAGTGAGGAATATGACATTACTTTATAGACATGTGGGATGAATTTGTAAATTAAAACACTAGGATGATAAACTACCACCATGGCATAATTTGCAATACAATTGAAACTCAAACCCATCTATCTTGTTGAAATTGGCAGTGTTAATGCCCATCTCTCCAACCTTCATCCCCACTCTTTTGTTTCAAAGCCTACACATATGTATTCGAGATACAAGAGCAAACAAGCCAGTTCAGTTGTTTGGTTATTAAAGTATGATATAACATTTGAATGCCAATAATTTATATTTATGTAAGATAAAATTTCAATATATTTATCTCATTATTTAATTCTACCATTTGAATTACACAATAAGTACCAGTATTCGCTCCTCCCAAACCACCAAGGTAAAAGCGTTTCATGACTGCTACATTTATGACTATACCCAGTGCCACAGTCAAGGGTACCTATATACGTGGGTAAATGCAGAATACCCTACTCTTATTCTCTCACACAGTAGGCCTTCAGCATTTTTGCATATACCTACTGTTTTGGTTTCACTAATTATTTTTATTAAATAACTAACAAAATTGTAGAAATACAGTATTACATCACCAATCACCATTACACATGGTGATAATCATACATTTCAAGTCATTCTAGGAACTTTCTATCAGAACGGAACTTCATTTTAATGGCCACCAATTTATGTCACAACCAAAATACAAATTTGGTAGTGTTCGCTTCACAACAATATGTACAGAGTACTTAGTGTACCAGTAACTCAAGTTATAGTATCTTTCGTTTGAGCCACGCAGCACTAGAGCAAGATATTAAAATAAATTTCTAGGCTTCTGGGTTTGAGCTGTGTCATGGATTTCTTCTCCATTTCGGCAGTCGTTGCAGCTGCCATCATCAGGGAACAAGACCTGACCAAATGAGGACAGTTGAAGGAAGAGACCCTTGTATAGTGTGATTTCTGGAGGGCGGTTTCCTGATTGGCTGAGGTTGTCGGCTAATCCCGGCGAGTCTGTGTTCTCTGCTCTCGCATAACAGGATTTCGTGTCGTCTATGAAGAGATTTGCCCATATTTTGTTTAACTTCTAACCATCTTCTCTGTTGATGATATTCAGATGTTTTAATATTTCTACTATTGATTCTCTAATGGCTCTTGGTCTATAAGTTTGTATGTTGGCTATTGTGTTGTGCTTGTCGAAATCAATACTATGTTTGGTTTTCATGGAGTGTTCAGCAATAGCTGGCTGTTGGTTTTCATACTTGTAGGCCCTTATGTGTTCTTTTATTCTGGTTGTTATTTTTCTGCCCGTTTGGCCTATGTACACTTTCCCGCATGAGCAAAGTACTTTGTAAACTCTAGCCCATTCTTTGGCTGGTGTGTTGGCTTTCACTGTCCCAGTATGCTATCAACTTTATTAATATGTTTCATGGTGGTATGTATGTCCTCCTTCCTCAGTACGCATGCCAGCCGGTCAGTGGTTCCTTTGACACAGGGCAGTATAGCAATGTGTTGTAAGTGTTCTTTTTCTTTTATTCTGGGCTGCTTCTTGATGCTCCGCTTTACCTCACGTCTTGAGTAACCATTAGCTCCTAGAGCTATGATGAGATGTTTCATTTCTGTCTCAAGATATTGTTCTTCACGTATGCTTTTCGTTCTTTTGACCTATGTGGAAATGACTGTCCTCTTCTGAGATGACAGGTGGTGATAGTATGCTTGGAGATATCTGTCAGTATGGGTAGGCCTCCTGTAAACTGTGTGGCCCAAGGTGAGGTTCTGTGTTCTGTATACCATAACATCTAGAAATGGAAGTTGGCCATCTTTTTCCATTTCAATAGTGACCTGTATTTTGGTATGGATGCTGTTAAGATGTTCTAGGAACTGTTTTAGTCTCTCTTCTCCGTGACTCCACACCACGAAAGTGTCATCAACGTACCTAAACCAATGTTTCGGTTGGTAGGTGGAGGAGTGAACAGCTTTCTCTTCAAAGTTGGACATGAAGAGATTAGCCAGTTAAGGAGAAAGTGGTGAGCCCATGACAGTGCCCTCATTTTGTGTGTGTATATCTTTCCCTGGTATGAGAAGAAAGATGAAGTGACACAGTGCTTCACTAGCTTCACCAGTTCTTCGCTGAGGCTGCCTTCACCGAGTTACTCTTGTAGAATTTGGAGAGCTTCTGGGACTGGTACTCTTGTGAAAAGAGAAATTACATCAAAACTGACCATGATGTCTTCAGGTTGTAGTGAGATATTTTTCAATATGTCTACAAACTGGGCAGAGTTCTGTATGTGCGAGGCTGGAGAAGGTAGGGTTGGTTGCAGGATTTTGTTGAGGTATTTGGTGAGCAAATTAGTCGGTGAGCCAACAGTACTAACTATTGGTCGAAGAGGAACATCCGGCTTGTGAAATTTGGAAAGACCATAGAATGCAGGAGTACTAGGATCTTTTACAATAAGCTGTTTCTTTTTCCTTATTGTAAAAGATCCAAAGATTCCTGCATTCTATGATGGTCTTCCAAAAAATCAAAAGCCGGATGTTCCTCTTCGACCAATAATTAGTGCTGTTGGCTCACCGACTAATCTGCTCACCAAATACCTCAACAAAATCCTGCAACCAACCCTACCTTCTCCAGCCTCGCACATACAGAACTCTGCCCAGTTTGTAGACATATTGAAAAATATCTCACTACAACCTGAAGACATCATGGTCAGTTTTGATGTAATTTCTCTTTTCACAAGAGTACCAGTCCCAGAAGCTCTCCAAATTCTACAAGAGTAACTCGGTGAAGGCAGCCTCAGCGAAGAACTGGTGAAGCTAGTGAAGCACTGTGTCACTTCATCTTTCTTCTCATACCAGGGAAAGATATACACACACAAAATGAGGGCACTGTCATGGGCTCACCACTTTCTCCTTAACTGGCTAATCTCTTCATGTCCAACTTTGAAGAGAAAGCTGTTCACTCCTCCACCTACCAACCGAAACATTGGTTTAGGTACGTTGATGACACTTTCGTGGTGTGGAGTCACGGAGAAGAGAGACTAAAACAGTTCCTAGAACATCTTAACAGCATCCATACCAAAATACAGGTCACTATTGAAATGGAAAAAGATGGCCAACTTCCATTTCTAGATGTTATGGTATACAGAACACAGAACCTCACCTTGGGCCACACAGTTTACAGGAGGCCTACCCATACTGACAGATATCTCCAAGCATACTATCACCACCTGTCATCTCAGAAGAGGACAGTCATTTCCACATAGGTCAAAAGAACGAAAAGCATACGTGAAGAACAATATCTTGAGACAGAAATGAAACATCTCATCATAGCTCTAGGAGCTAATGGTTACTCAAGACGTGAGGTAAAGCGGAGCATCAAGAAGCAGCCCAGAATAAAAGAAAAAGAACACTTACAACACATTGCTATACTGCCCTGTGTCAAAGGAACCACTGACCGGCTGGCATGCGTACTGAGGAAGGAGGACATACATACCACCATGAAACATATTAATAAAGTTGATAGCATACTGGGACAGTGAAAGCCAACACACCAGCCAAAGAATGGGCTAGAGTTTACAAAGTACTTTGCTCATGCGGGAAAGTGTACATAGGCCAAACTGGCAGAAAAATAACAACCAGAATAAAAGAACACATAAGGGCCTACAAGTATGAAAACCAACAGCCAGCTATTGCTGAACACTCCATGAAAACCAAACATAGTATTGATTTCGACAAGCACAACACAATAGCCAACATACAAACTTATAGACCAAGAGCCATTAGAGAATCAATAGTAGAAATATTAAAACATCTGAATATCATCAACAGAGAAGATGGTTAGAAGTTAAACAAAATATGGGCAAATCTCTTCTTAGACAACCTGAAATCCTGTTATGTGAGAGCAGAGAACACAGACTCGTCAGGATTGGGCGACCACCTCAGCCAATCAGGAGGAAGACAGACTTCAATTGGCCAGATAATCCAGCTAATCAGGGTAAAAACTACACCCGCACAAGGATTGGCCAACCACCTCATTCAATCAGGAGGAAGACATCCTGTGATAGGTCGAAGAGCCCAGCAAATCCGGAAACAGCCCTCTAGAAATCAAAATATATAAGGGCCTCTTCCTTTGAGCTGCAAAGACTGCTGAAATGTTGGAGAAGAAATTCGCGATGAAGCTCAAACCCAGAAGCCTAGAAATTGACAACTATACCCGCGGAAGCCTGCAAACTATTTCAAAGAGATCAAAATGTTAAGTTTGTTTGAGTAACAAGAAAGTATGCAAACATTTCAATTTTTTTGAGTCTCTCATTAATTTATTGTTACAGTCAGTGCTGTATTTGACGAAATACGCTTCAGATTTGTCGTGCACTATGAAAATTTTGGGACAACAACACTGAGTACACTCCTGCTTAACTCAACCTTGTTGCAGTCATATTCAGAGTGTATTGCGCCGACCATACATATTGCACTCTACGGCTGCCTGTCAACGCCACAGCGGACACCATCAAGATGTCAGCTGCCGACAAGCTGAAGTTGCGACACACTGACCTCGTGCTGGTTGAGGTAAAGTCGAACGGTGAGAGGATTGCCTTCCGGGATGACGACCTAGGCATACCCACCTCCCTCAGCCTCAACGGTCGCATCTTTGTCTCTCCACGTGATCACCTAGATGCTCTGGTGAGCTGCTGTTCGCACTTATTCATACACCATAATGAAATTTATTTTGTCGTTGGCTTCCAAGATAAATCAGTTAAATAATTCTGTGGAAATTCTCATATAAAGACTGAACTTATTATTTCTGCTACTATTTAATGCAACTTCATTAAATAACTTGGAAAAAAAAAAGTTCCATCAACTGACCTTAATTATGCTATATACCTATTTATTATTCAAAGCCACATAAAATGTCACATATTTGTCACACTGGAACAAAAATATTATGCTCAACATACACAGGACAAAGAAAATAATCAATTTTCAAAATAATTAACATTTGTATGGTTTGGTAGGATGGCATTTCGTATTTGTGCCTGCTTTGATTTTGAATGAAGGTATTTCATATGCAACAACATGCCAACTCATTAGTTGCATTTTAATATTTTCCTTTTCTGCTACACGAGGAATATTTTCAATACCAAGCATTTCCTTGACCTAGTCTCAAAGATTCTGCACATGGACAAACTTCTGTTTGTCATCTTCGAAAATATTTTTTCTTGTTATTATTATGCATTCCATGCTACAACAGACTTTCAGCAGATAATTGTGTTTTGTTTTTGTTTCCATTATATTTGCTTTTATCTAGCATAGGTCATCATAGAAGATAGTAGTTCATTATTCAATGATTTATATTGTTCTTAAAGCAAAAAAACAGATCTTTCCTTACATAGAGTGCTAGCCTAACATAAGAACACATTTGAATAAGAGAAAAATAATATCATTCAAGATATATTTAAACATAAACAAGCAAGCCATTTTAATAGGAAAAATTCCTAAAATATGGATAAAATAGAAAAACCTACTCTTCATTTAAATGAACTGATATGTCCATGTAAATGAAGAGTTTATTTTTCTAGCTGGTTAGTGCCTGCATTTTATGATGGTGTGACTTCATGCTAATCAAGTGCGAGTACACAAGTTGGTGACGTATAGAAAGAATGTCTATGGCTATCAGGGAGGAGATGAGTTGTTGATTGGGACACAGAATCAAAGGCTCCAAGATGATCTAGGAGGACCTCGCACATGTGATGCTGCTCCGAGAACCTGTCATATCTACATGGGTGATGACACGTGTAGTGGACTGACCAGGGCCGAAGCCAAACCGGTCGTTTGGCAGGAGTTGGACTGAGGTGACTGCACGAGGATGCAGCGGAAGACAATTTTTTCGGTGACTTTAGGTAAAATCGGGAGAAGTGAGCAGGGTAGTTTTAAGGCGTGAGAGCTCTCGAGTATTACAGCCAGGGATCATTGCAAATCGGGGTGAGATGAGCACTGTAAAGTCTTGGTTGGGAGTAGTCAGGTGGGGCGAGGTGGTCAGGAAAGAGCGGGAGGGTGTGGCATGAGCAGTGCTCCTTGTATATAAACGAGTCTGATGATATGGTGTGAAACAGATGGATGTAAATATGGTGTGGATTGTGCTGAGATTGATGCTAACTTCTGTATGGTAGTTTTAGCAATGATAGGAGGGGTGAGGAGAAGAGAGATAGTGGTAGGGGTGGTTGGTATTAGTCAAATGGTTTTTGCATGTTGCCCATATGGTCCCAGATAAGATAATGAATGGAGTGACAATGTCTCCTGTCCAGCTTTCCACTTCCTGACCACCTGCTGGCCAGCCTTCCAGCAGCAAGGACAATCTCCAATGCTCAGACATGCGTATTGCCTGCCAGCGACTCCCAGAAGTATTTGGACAGGAATAGGGTGTGTTGGACATCATTTGGAGAAGTGAGTGGAATGGGGATGGGAGCAGCTTTCAAAATGATAAGTAAGGTGACGGTGTTCCCGTTGATTTCAGATGAACCATTAAGTCAAGTGAATCTATTGTTAGTGAACCCTGGTAGCTGCACCAGACAGTAGGATGAAGGCAAATTTAGAGATATGAAGATTTGTGTGTAGGCAATTGTGTACTAGACTAGCCACAGGAATGTAATTGGAAGGGCCAGTTATAGTTCAGAGGTTTATGATGATAGGAATGCGGGCGGAGAGAGTGAAGTCGATGGTGGTGGGTGAGATGGTAGATATGGGGTGGGCAGGGCGTAAACGGATAGATGGGAGTGACAAAGCCATTGGCAGAAGGAGATGTTGCTCCTGTTTGTGTGTATACATACACCCCCACGTCGGGTGGCTGGCACTGAAGTCCCTGGACAAGATGACATATATAGACCTGACTGAGGGCTTCAATGGTATTGGTAGGGAAGGGGTAGTTGGGTGACAGGTAAATAGAGATGAGCATGATGGCATACAGTTACACATGCAGGTGGACTGCAATGGCCTCTGGCATCAGTGAAGTGGGAATAAGAGGTGGTTGTGAGCGATGGTGGATATGATGACCACTGCTCCATCACCCCATCCATCATGTTAGTTTATGGAGTATATGAGCACTTTAAGAAAGCATTTGGGTGCATTCACTGGGGCAGTCTCTAAGTTCACAACAAGCACACTCAGATCTTTGCTGTGTCGCAGCACATAAATGTGAATCACTGCTGATCGCCCCCCCCCTCCGCAAAATCCACTCTGATATTAATCAGTTAATTTTTCTATGAGAGTTGGATTTTGTCAAGGTGGCAGTTTGATAGGTTCTTGCAACATATATTAGCAATTCCATAATAGATGTTTCAGTAGATTTTGTCACCTTTCTTCTGAATTAGGCAGATGATTGATGTCATCCAGCCATCTGGAATCTGTTATATGGTCCTATATCCTCTCCTTCAGTCGATGAAGTTTCTCACAGAACCCCTCTTATCTGCATGGTATAGTTTCAACCTGAATCTCTCTCTTACTCGGTTTTATGTACTAAGCAGTTACTACCAGACTGGGTGTTGTTGGTCCATGCACCATTTGCCATTGTTCATATCTTGGCACTAGACACATTCTCTTGCCGACTTCTCAAACATATATAAACACACACAGAAATACACTATACTAGTAATCTCCATACATTACACAGAGGCTTTTCTTTGTCTTCATCCAAATCACTTGCTTCCAGGTCTCACCTAGACGGGGTGATGGGTACTCTGGATCTGGTGTGACTGGAAATTGAACTCTATCTAAAAGATTTTTGGGTTCCCCTTACGTACTCCTTCCATCTCTCACACTTGTTGTTCAGTGTTTACTCATTGTTGTTCTTGATAAACTTCTGTTGGCTTTTGTAAAGAATTTAACCTTACCGAACACTTCTGTGTTTTTTTTTTTCTCAAAAAAAAAAAAGTGTTCCTTGGTCCTTTCAATTAGTTCATTAATTAATTTCCTCTCGGTTTTCCTTAGATCCACTTGAATTGTTTTTAGAACTTCAAAGAAAATCTTGTACATATTATGTGAGGTTTGTTCCCCATAACATGTCTTTGGCCTCTCATTTCTACCATTCTTCTCCAAACTATATCTCCTTTCCAAAAATCTGGCTCCTGATAAAATTTAATTGCTGTACTCACATCCATATCTTGGATTTCAATTCAGTTCTGTTGTCTCCTCTGCTTTAAAATAGTTTGTGAGTTGCAGTTGGAATTCCTTATTCTTGGCAATGTTTCTATTTTTTATGACACTGCCTCTCTGACTCTGGTTTTCAATAGCACTTGTGACAGGCCCATCACCAGAATATGGTCACTTCCATATTCTGTACCCTGCCCTATATTCACACATCACTCAGCTGTTTCCTCTGGTTTTGATGCTGACATGATTTGTCTGGTAGACTGACTGTCTTTGCATGTAGGGACACACAAATTCTTACATATACAGCAATTTCTATATTCATTGTTTCTCAAGGGACTGACAAAAAACCTGCTTGTCTCCCACCAAGGCGAACCGGGTTCAATCCCCAGCTGGGTCACTAACCTCTGTCCCCGTGGGGTACTATCGATCCCCCCTCGGCCCGCCCTCCCCTCCTCTTAGTTTTCACGTAAAGAGTTTAACAGGACAAACTTGCATTCTTGAATAGACAGTATATACTAGGGTACAGGCCTATAGAATCCTAAGGCTAAGCCAACGTCTGTGAAGCAGGTAATTGTACGTAATAATGTCTGGGAACTCCGGCACGTGGTCGCTCGCTCCTATCGGCGCTTGCTCGCACACCCTGTCATTAAGTTGCAAACTTCCCATTGGGAGAGGGTGGGTCATAGAAAGACAACCCTCCCCCAAACACCAAGAAAATAGGAAGAAAAAGTGACTTCCAGGCCAAAAAGAAGATGGAAAAACCACTCCTCCGGTCATTGCATCTCCTCCCTGGGGAGGGGAGATCAATAACCAAAGGTGTGCACAACCTTCGTTCCACCCCTCGAGGGGGGAAAGGGGGGGGGGGGGGAGCGCAGCACACCCTCAAAAAAAAAACTTTCATTTTTGATTAATAATACACCATCAATGAAGCAGGTAATAAAATGAAATATAATTAATGATGCAATACTGTAGGGCTTTATAATACATTTATTTAGAGCAACCACAAATAAAATGTTACATAAATACCCAATAACTAAAAATGATGAAATATATTGTCTTTCTTGCAAAAGGTGGCACCAACAACTTACACATGACCAACGTAAGAAGGCATGAATATGCCCTTGCTCAAGTATAGTTGTTCTGTGAATCCCTACACTGAACTGTAGGCTTCAAAGAAGCCTTCAGCAATCAGTATCCAGACTGAATGCCTGTTATAGTTTAGAAGGAGCTATATAATTCCAAAATGCTGATGCTCCACGGACTGTGTAATATCTCCCATTGTAAGATACCTTGGCAGCAGTTCAATTATGAACTCACCTATCCTGAGCATCGTGCTAATGGCGAGACTCAGACGACATAAACTGAGGGTTGGTATATGACCTTCGTTTAACTACCGACCTGATTGTCCCCATACAATTAAGCTGCTCAGGCACTCATGTCACTGTATGCAGTCACTTGCAGTTTGTTGTAGACAGATATAGGTTCTGTCTGAATGGCTTAAGGGTAATTGTTTCACTGAGTTACCCTTTTAGCAATACCACTTGGCCTTTGGTTGCATTGTCTACTGCCATACTCTATGGCTGCCATGCACTGAGCTGGATACACATCTGACTCAACCATCCAGGAGGGTAATAACCTGTTCATGGCCTCTGAGGTGTGAAACCACGCATCTCATGGCGTGTTTCAATCACCACCCCTCTGCATTTTTCCGGGCTTGGGACTGGCAACATCCAATTGAAGAGTGAATGTAGACTGCATTACAGGTGTAGTGTAAAGTGTTGTAAAGTGTAGGTGTTTGTGGGCAAGTGTGAAATAACTTGAAGATTCAGTGTATGTGTTATTAGTATTCATGTCGCGGATGATATTTTGTGAGATATATACCAATGTAACCACGTTGAGGGATGGTGCACCATTGATGTCCAGATGTCGTTGTCCAGCACCCACACAAAGAAGCAGCGATGAATAATTAAAGATGTAAGGAGAACCACCGAAGTCCAGATGTCGTTGTCCAACACTCAGACAAAGTAGTGGAAAAGTGTTTGTAATGGAGAGGTCTGATGAGGCCTTTAATTTAGAAGCATGTTTGCAAACACTTTGTCAGAGACATGTCTAGGGGAAAGAGATAAGGATAATGTTTGTTAAGGTGTTTTTTTAAGGAAGAGGGAAGGATTTTTTTTAAAGTGTTTTTTTTTTTTTTTTTTTTGGTAATAAGGAAGGTGTTTTTTTTGGGAATATAGGAATAGGGAAAGAATTTTTTGCAGTAGTTCTTTCAGATATAGGATAAGGAAGAGGGAAGGTGTTTTTCTTAGGAATATTTTCGAGGATTTTTTTTGGGAATATAGGATTAGGGAAAGCTACGTTCATGAAAGAACTTCAGGGTATATTACATTGAGGGTGAAATGTTTGCCTGTGTGTTCTTTAGTGAATGGTATACCAACAGGCCTTTTGCAAGGATATGTACAGAATCAAATTGTTTGGCTCTAGAAAGAGTGACATAGTTAGCCATGACTGAAGACTGGTTGGGGAAGGTAGATTCCCACCAGATAGAAAGTTTGCCCTTGGCTCTTGATTGTCATGGCAAATGCCAAGCACAGTGGAAACTGCTTCCGACTGAATCGGAAAGGAAAGTCTGTTTCAGATGGGATCAGTTTTATTCGAGGAATATACACCCTGTCACCCTTGAAGAATCCAGTAATGATTTTGCAGTCAATGACATTGTCATTCATGTGCACAACCAACCAAACATGTGCCATTGCACAATCCATTCTTAGGATCAATATTACGAAGAAGCATCACCACTGCACCAACAGCCAGAGTGAGTGAATGAGGTGGAAAGGAGGAAACTGTCAGAGAGTTCAAAAACTCTATACTTGTTTGTCGGTGTCTTCTAACTGGTCCACACTCATGTAGACTCTGCCTTGAGCTGCAAGACGAGACATCATACTTTTGTTGACTTTGTCAACCTCATCATTCCGTGGGCAGAGTATTGCACGTCCTGCGACGACCTGCAAACAGAAGGGCCAGCACATTAACTACCTGTGCATTCGTAATGTAATGTAAATATACACTCCTTCATTGTAAATCATGCACACCTCTTCAGATAGCTCTCCATCTCCGAACATCCTGGAGCAGATGTCCTTTCTCTCCGGGACACAGATGAAATGTGGTAGCTCGAAGTAGCCTTCTGGGAGATCAGGAACTGGCAGACAGCGTCCATCGCCCACTCTAATGAGGAACTGCTGAAATTCTTCTTGGCCTTGGTCCACTCTCATATTGGCTTGCAGATGAAACTTGCGTATATTGCGCCACAAAGCAGACCTCTTGAGGCAGGCATTGACTTGGTCAGGACGGCCACCATGCCGAACCACTGGCAACACTTGCCGGAAGTCATCTCCAAGAAGCAGAACCTTGCCCCAGAATGCAGCAAATTCTTTACCTGTGATGTCATCCATCATTCTGTCAATTGCATGTAAGGCTTCTTTAGGTGCCATAGGTGCCTCGTCCCAAATAATGTGGCTACGGTGGTGAAGTATGCCTGATTCAGCAGACTGAGCAGAAATTTCGCAGGAACTGTCCTGCAAAATAGGAACAGGTAATTTGAAAAGTGAGCGTGAAGTGCATCCTCCAGTGAGAAGAATAGATGCAATTCCTGTCCAGGCAACAGCACAGCAAATTTTCCCTTCAGCTCGAAGGCTGTGAATGAGGCAATTGTACAGAAAGGTTTGGCCTGAACCACTATGTCCATCAATAAAGAAAGCCCTCCATACTGGATTGTCAAGACTTTCAGACTCAGCAATTGATGTCATTACTTGGTTAAATACATTCCTCTGATCTGCATTCAGAGAGAGAGACATTTTTACAGCTTTTTCGGACTCAGAATCCAAATCATACTGTGGAATGTCATGAAGATGACTTTCGTCGGGTCCTGGAAGACCATAGCTTTCTAATGTCTTATTGAAAGCACATAGTCAATGCTCGGTTCTCAGATTCTTGTTGATCATCGGAACCAATGTCAACCAAGTGTCGTTTCGTGTGGTTATAGAATAGCACAGAATCAGAGATGTTGCAGTGATATTTGTGAATTATCATCTCTTTTGGATGAAAGTATCATCCAACAACTTTTGAGACCATTTTATGATGAATCTGTGGTACCTGTTCTTAATGTTCACCATCAGACTCCTATTACAGGAAGGGTTCGGCCGAGGCAGTATCGTGCATGGACGTTTCGTGTTGCACGTAATTGTATGGCAGTGTTCCTGCTCATGATATGGGGGTCATGAATCATGCTTGCTCCCATTGTGGAGCTCTTTTTTCAATGGCCAAGGGAAATAAAAAGGGACGGCACATTCACTGTGTGTTGTATGCATGACAAAATTCATCTTGAGCCACTAGGTGATACACCTGAACTGCTGCAACATTTCCTCACTGTTGCATCAGATGTAGGCGCTGAATACTGCGCCTACATACGGAATTACAATTCCGATCTCTCTTCTGCATCTTTGTGCAGACGGCATTGTCACCTCTCCTAGCCATTCTGTGTGCACATTCAAAATAAATGGACAAGTTCACCACCTAACCTCAGGTGCTGCTCGCCCAGTTGAGGGTTCTGACCCTAGATACAATCAATTGTATTTTATTGATGTGGACCAAGTTAATGTTGCAATTGTTCGGCAACACAATCCCTGTCAAATGCTAATTTCGGAGCAGCTTGAAAATCTTCATACTGAAATAAACCCATTGGTACAGATTCATAAAATATGCGACAGGTGCTGGAATCATAAGAATTGCAAGCTGAACAATGCAACCGTCCTGCCAAGGCAGTTACATTAATTATCAAGCCCAGTGTTGGCAAAGATCCTAACATATATAATCTGCTAGTTGCAGCTAATGAGAGCGCTGCTATTTTCGTAGGGGAGGTCCAACCCCTCAGAAATGATATAAGAATATATCCACGGGACAGACCAGTACAGACCATAAACAATCTCAATCCTATGGCAGACCCAATGCAATGACTTATCCGGTGCTTTTTCCACATGGTGAACCTGGCTATACATGTGGTCAACAGCACACTTTCATTGTGGGCGAGTTGAGAAATAGTCACAATTTCTCTATATTGCATCACTCCGGCAAGCTTTTCCAGCAATATGTGGTTGACTGTTACTGCAAGGCCGAGGCCATACGTTTGTGGTACATCGGGGATAATCAGGCAAATTTTAGGGCGGAAGAATATCAAGGTCTTCTTGATCACTTGGAACACCAAGCTGCTGATGTTCATGCACGTGTCGGAAAATTGGTTATCTTGCCTTCATCCTTCTATGGCTCCGACAGACAAATTTATCAGTGCTATCAGGACTCCATTGCCATAATGCGGCAGTTTGGTAAACCTGATCTCTTCATTACGTTCACATGTAATCCAAAGTGGCCTGAAATTCTGTTGACCCTCCAAGGGCAACAAATATCTTGCCATAGATCTGACTTGGTTTGACGTGTCTTCAAAGTTAAGTTGGACTCTTTCGTTTAAGACATTCATAAGAGACAAATATTTGGCAAAAATGGCACCTTTCACCTACTTTATCTAGTTTCAAAAGCGTGGGTTGCCACATACCCACATGCTTATACTCAACAAAGATAAGTTCCTAACTCTGGTATTTTCTGACTTGGTAGTGAGAGCAGGTCTTCCAGATGCTGAATTGGAGCTTCAGCTGTACCATCTTGTCAAAACTCACATGATTCATGTGAAGTGTGGCCCTCGTGCTCCCTTCTTTCGGGATGGTGCCTGCCGCTACCATTTTCCTAAATCATTTAGAGACTGTACTTTGTTGCACTATCATGGGTTCGTGCAATATCGCCGAACTGATGATGGCTGTACTTGTACAATAAAAAGGAAGGTTTATGACAACAGACATGTTGTCCCATACAGCCCATACTTGCTGCTAAAGTACTAGTGCCACATCAATGTGGAACTATGCTCTTCATTGCAGGCCACCAAATACATATACAAATACATTCATAAAGGGTATGACTCGGCCACCGTGCAGGTTGGTGATATTGTCCGAGACGAAGTGTCTTCCTACTTGGACTGTTGGTATGTTAGTTCACCAGAGTCATGTTGGCACCTCATCTCCTTCAAAAGTCCGACAAAAATGTTGTTGTGCAGTTGATTATTCATCTTGAAAATAGGCAAAATGTTATCATTCGTGATGATTTGCCTGAAGCAGTACAGAGGTCATATGACAGGGACACATACCTCACTGCATTCTTTAAATACAATCTTGAACACAAAAATTTTCACCATTTGGGCACTGCTGTTTGTGCATCCATTACATTTCCCTTGACTCTAATATATGCAGAGTTTCCACAACATTTAGCATAGAATGACAAACTTTGTTTGTGGAAGCCTCGCCAAAAAGGTGGTTTCAACACCAAATCATGGATACATTCTGTCAGCCTTCAATTTAATGAGGAGCTCCTTTGCCTCAGACTTCTGTTGTATAATGTCAGAGGCCCAACATAATTTCAAGACATCAGAACTGTCCGGAATTCTCTTTTACCTACTTTCAAGGAGGCAGAGGTCTAGAAGAAGGAGATCCATGCATGCCTCCTTGAAAGTAGGTAAAAGAGAATTCCGGACAGTTCTGATGTCTTGAAATTATGTTGGGCCTCTGACATTATACAACAGAAGTCTGAGGCAAAGGAGCTCCTCATTAAATTGAAGGCTGACAGAATGTATCCATGATTTGGTGTTGAAACCACCTTTTTGGCGAGGCTTCCACAAACAAAGTTTGTCATTCTATGCTAAATGTTGTGGAAACTCTGCATATATTAGAGTCAAGGGAAATGTAATGGATGCACAAACAGCAGTGCCCAAATGGTGAAAATTTTTGTGTTCAAGATTGTATTTAAAGAATGCAGTGAGGTATGTGTCCCTGTCATATGACCTCTGTACTGCTTCAGGCAAATCATCACGAATGATAACATTTTGCCTATTTTCAAGATGAATAATCAACTGCACAACAACATTTTTGTCGGACTTTTGAAGGAGATGAGGTGCCAACATGACTCTGGTGAACTAACATACCAACAGTCCAAGTAGGAAGACACTTCGTCTCGGACAATATCACCAACCTGCACGGTGGCCGAGTCATACCCTTTATGAATGTATTTGTATATGTATTTGGTGGCCTGCAATGAAGAGCATAGTTCCACATTGATGTGGCACTAGTACTTTAGCAGCAAGTACGGGCTGTATGGGACAACATGTCTGTTGTCATAAACCTTCCTTTTTATTGTACAAGTACAGCCATCATCAGTTCGGCGATATTGCACGAACCCATGATAGTGCAACAAAGTACAGTCTCTAAATGATTTAGGAAAATGGTAGCGGCAGGCACCATCCCGAAAGAAGGGAGCACGAGGGCCACACTTCACATGAATCATGTGAGTTTTGACAAGATGGTACAGCTGAAGCTCCAATTCAGCATCTGGAAGACCTGCTCTCACTACCAAGTCAGAAAATACCAGAGTTAGGAACTTATCTTTGTTGAGTATAAGCATGTGGGTATGTGGCAACCCACGCTTTTGAAACTAGATAAAGTAGGTGAAAGGTGCCATTTTGCCAAATATTTGTCTCTTATGAATGTCTTAAACGAAAGAGTCCAACTTAACTTTGAAGACACGTCAAACCAAGTCAGATCTATGGCAAGATATTTGTTGCCCTTGGAGGGTCAACAGAATTTCAGGCCACTTTGGATTACATGTGAACGTAATGAAGAGATCAGGTTTACCAAACTGCCGCATTATGGCAATGGAGTCCTGATAGCACTGATAAATTTGTCTGTCGGAGCCATAGAAGGATGAAGGCAAGATAACCAATTTTCCGACACGTGCATGAACATCAGCAGCTTGGTGTTCCAAGTGATCAAGAAGACCTTGATATTCTTCCGCCCTAAAATTTGCCTGATTATCCCCGATGTACCACAAACGTATGGCCTCGGCCTTGCAGTAACAGTCAACCACATATTGCTGGAAAAGCTTGCCGGAGTGATGCAATATAGAGAAATTGTGACTATTTCTCAACTCGCCCACAATGAAAGTGTGCTGTTGACCACATGTATAGCCAGGTTCACCATGTGGAAAAAGCACCGGATAAGTCATTGCATTGGGTCTGCCATAGGATTGAGATTGTTTATGGTCTGTACTGGTCTGTCCCGTGGATATATTCTTATATCATTTCTGAGGGGTTGGACCTCCCCTACGAAAATAGCAGCGCTCTCATTAGCTGCAACTAGCAGATTATATATGTTAGGATCTTTGCCAACACTGGGCTTGATAATTAATGTAACTGCCTTGGCAGGACGGTTGCATTGTTCAGCTTGCAATTCTTATGATTCCAGCACCTGTCGCATATTTTATGAATCTGTACCAATGGGTTTATTTCAGTATGAAGATTTTCAAGCTGCTCCGAAATTAGCATTTGACAGGGATTGTGTTGCCGAACAATTGCAACATTAACTTGGTCCACATCAATAAAATACAATTGATTGTATCTAGGGTCAGAACCCTCAACTGGGCGAGCAGCACCTGAGGTTAGGTGGTGAACTTGTCCATTTATTTTGAATGTGCACACAGAATGGCTAGGAGAGGTGACAATGCCGTCTGCACAAAGATGCAGAAGAGAGATCGGAATTGTAATTCCGTATGTAGGCGCAGTATTCAGCGCCTACATCTGATGCAACAGTGAGGAAATGTTGCAGCAGTTCAGGTGTATCACCTAGTGGCTCAAGATGAATTTTGTCATGCATACAACACACAGTGAATGTGCCGTCCCTTTTTATTTCCCTTGGCCATTGAAAAAAAGAGCTCCACAATGGGAGCAAGCATGATTCATGACCCCCATATCATGAGCAGGAACACTGCCATACAATTACGTGCAACACGAAACGTCCATGCACGATACTGCCTCGGCCGAACCCTTCCTGTAATAGGAGTCTGATGGTGAACATTAAGAACAGGTACCACAGATTCATCATAAAATGGTCTCAAAAGTTGTTGGATGATACTTTCATCCAAAAGAGATGATAATTCACAAATATCACTGCAACATCTCTGATTCTGTGCTATTCTATAACCACACGAAACGACACTTGGTTGACATTGGTTCCGATGATCAACAAGAATCTGAGAACCGAGCATTGACTATGTGCTTTCAATAAGACATTAGAAAGCTATGGTCTTCCAGGACCCGACGAAAGTCATCTTCATGACATTCCACAGTATGATTTGGATTCTGAGTCCGAAAAAGCTGTAAAAATGTCTCTCTCTCTGAATGCAAATCAGAGGAATGTATTTAACCAAGTAATGACATCAATTGCTGAGTCTGAAAGTCTTGACAATCCAGTATGGAGGGCTTTCTTTATTGATGGACATAGTGGTTCAGGCCAAACCTTTCTGTACAATTGCCTCATTCACAGCCTTCGAGCTGAAGGGAAAATTTGCTGTGCTGTTGCCTGGACAGGAATTGCATCTATTCTTCTCACTGGAGGATGCACTTCACGCTCACTTTTCAAATTACCTGTTCCTATTTTGCAGGACAGTTCCTGCGAAATTTCTGCTCAGTCTGCTGAATCAGGCATACTTCACCACCGTAGCCACATTATTTGGGACGAGGCACCTATGGCACCTAAAGAAGCCTTACATGCAATTGACAGAATGATGGATGACATCACAGGTAAAGAATTTGCTGCATTCTGGGGCAAGGTTCTGCTTCTTGGAGATGACTTCCGGCAAGTGTTGCCAGTGGTTCGGCATGGTGGCCGTCCTGACCAAGTCAATGCCTGCCTCAAGAGGTCTGCTTTGTGGCGCAATATACGCAAGTTTCATCTGCAAGCCAATATGAGAGTGGACCAAGGCCAAGAAGAATTTCAGCAGTTCCTCATTAGAGTGGGCGATGGACGCTGTCTGCCAGTTCCTGATCTCCCAGAAGGCTACTTCGAGCTACCACATTTCATCTGTGTCCCGGAGAGAAAGGACATCTGCTCCAGGATGTTCGGAGATGGAGAGCTATCTGAAGAGGTGTGCATGATTTACAATGAAGGAGTGTATATTTACATTACATTACGAATGCACAGGTAGTTAATGTGCTGGCCCTTCTGTTTGCAGGTCGTCGCAGGACGTGCAATACTCTGCCCACGGAATGATGAGGTTGACAAAGTCAACAAAAGTATGATGTCTCGTCTTGCAGCTCAAGGCAGAGTCTACATGAGTGTGGACCAGTTAGAAGACACCGACAAACAAGTATAGAGTTTTTGAACTCTCTGACAGTTTCCTCCTTTCCACCTCATTCACTCACTCTGGCTGTTGGTGCAGTGGTGATGCTTCTTCGTAATATTGATCCTAAGAATGGATTGTGCAATGGCACATGTTTGGTTGGTTGTGCACATGAATGACAATGTCATTGACTGCAAAATCATTACTGGATTCTTCAAGGGTGACAGGGTGTATATTCCTCGAATAAAACTGATCCCATCTGAAACAGACTTTCCTTTCCGATTCAGTCGGAAGCAGTTTCCACTGTGCTTGGCATTTGCCATGACAATCAAGAGCCAAGGGCAAACTTTCTATCTGGTGGGAATCTACCTTCCCCAACCAGTCTTCAGTCATGGCTAACTATGTCACTCTTTCTAGAGCCAAACAATTTGATTCTGTACATATCCTTGCAAAAGGCCTGTTGGTATACCATTCACTAAAGAACACACAGGCAAACATTTCACCCTCAATGTAATATACCCTGAAGTTCTTTCATGAACGTAGCTTTCCCTAATCCTATATTCCCAAAAAAAATCCTCGAAAATATTCCTAAGAAAAACACCTTCCCTCTTCCTTATCCTATATCTGAAAGAACTACTGCAAAAAATTCTTTCCCTATTCCTATATTCCCAAAAAAAACACCTTCCTTATTACCAAAAAAAAAAAAAAAACACTTTAAAAAAAATCCTTCCCTCTTCCTTAAAAAAACACCTTAACAAACATTATCCTTATCTCTTTCCCCTAGACATGTCTCTGACAAAGTGTTTGCAAACATGCTTCTAAATTAAAGGCCTCATCAGACCTCTCCATTACAAACACTTTTCCACTACTTTGTCTGAGTGTTGGACAACGACATCTGGACTTCGGTGGTTCTCCTTACATCTTTAATTATTCATCGCTGCTTCTTTGTGTGGGTGCTGGACAACGACATCTGGACATCAATGGTGCACCATCCCTCAACGTGGTTACATTGGTATATATCTCACAAAATATCATCCGCGACATGAATGCTAATAACACATACACTGAATCTTCAAGTTATTTCACACTTGCCCACAAACACCTACACTTTACAACACTTTACACTACACCTGTAATGCAGTCTACATTCACTCTTCAATTGGATGTTGCCAGTCCCAAGCCCGGAAAAATGCAGAGGGGTGGTGATTGAAACACGCCATGAGATGCGTGGTTTCACACCTCAGAGGCCATGAACAGGTTATTACCCTCCTGGATGGTTGAGTCAGATGTGTATCCAGCTCAGTGCATGGCAGCCATAGAGTATGGCAGTAGACAATGCAACCAAAGGCCAAGTGGTATTGCTAAAAGGGTAACTCAGTGAAACAATTACCCTTAAGCCATTCAGACAGAACCTATATCTGTCTACAACAAACTGCAAGTGACTGCATACAGTGACATGAGTGCCTGAGCAGCTTAATTGTATGGGGACAATCAGGTCGGTAGTTAAACGGAGGTCATATACCAACCCTCAGTTTATGTCGTCTGAGTCTCGCCATTAGCACGATGCTCAGGATAGGTGAGTTCATAATTGAACTGCTGCCAAGGTATCTTACAATGGGAGATATTACACAGTCCGTGGAGCATCAGCATTTTGGAATTATATAGCTCCTTCTAAACTATAACAGGCATTCAGTCTGGATACTGATTGCTGAAGGCTTCTTTGAAGCCTACAGTTCAGTGTAGGGATTCACAGAACAACTATACTTGAGCAAGGGCATATTCATGCCTTCTTACGTTGGTCATGTGTAAGTTGTTGGTGCCACCTTTTGCAAGAAAGACAATATATTTCATCATTTTTAGTTATTGGGTATTTATGTAACATTTTATTTGTGGTTGCTCTAAATAAATGTATTATAAAGCCCTACAGTATTGCATCATTAATTATATTTCATTTTATTACCTGCTTCATTGATGGTGTATTATTAATCAAAAATGAAAGTTTTTTTTTTGAGGGTGTGCTGCGCTCCCCCCCCCCCCCCTTTCCCCCTCGAGGGGTGGAACGAAGGTTGTGCACACCTTTGGTTATTGATCTCCCCTCCCCAGGGAGGAGATGCAATGACCGGAGGAGTGGTTTTTCCATCTTCTTTTTGGCCTGGAAGTCACTTTTTCTTCCTATTTTCTTGGTGTTTGGGGGAGGGTTGTCTTTCTATGACCCACCCTCTCCCAATGGGAAGTTTGCAACTTAATGACAGGGTGTGCGAGCAAGCGCCGATAGGAGCGAGCGACCACGTGCCGGAGTTCCCAGACATTATTACGTACAATTACCTGCTTCACAGACGTTGGCTTAGCCTTAGGATTCTATAGGCCTGTACCCTAGTATATACTGTCTATTCAAGAATGCAAGTTTGTCCTGTTAAACTCTTTACGTGAAAACTAAGAGGAGGGGAGGGCGGGCCGAGGGGGGATCGATAGTACCCCACGGGGACAGAGGTTAGTGACCCAGCTGGGGATTGAACCCGGTTCGCCTTGGTGGGAGACAAGCAGGTTTTTTGTCAGTCCCTTGAGAAACAATGAATATAGAAATTGCTGTATATGTAAGAATTTGTGTGTCCCTACATGCAAAGACAGTCAGTCTACCAGACAAATCATGTCAGCATCAAAACCAGAGGAAACAGCTGAGTGATGTGTGAATATAGGGCAGGGTACAGAATATGGAAGTGACCATATTCTGGTGATGGGCCTGTCACAAGTGCTATTGAAAACCAGAGTCAGAGAGGCAGTGTCATAAAAAATAGAAACATTGCCAAGAATAAGGAATTCCAACTGCAACTCACAAACTATTTTAAAGCAGAGGAGACAACAGAACTGAATTGAAATCCAAGATATGGATGTGAGTACAGCAATTAAATTTTATCAGGAGCCAGATGTTTGGAAAGGAGATATAGTTTGGAGAAGAATGGTAGAAATGAGAGGCCAAAGACATGTTATGGGGAACAAACCTCACATAATATGTACAAGATTTTCTTTGAAGTTCTAAAAACAATTCAAGTGGATCTAAGGAAAACCGAGAGGAAATTAATTAATGAACTAATTGAAAGGACCAAGGAACACTTTTTTTTTTTTGAGAAAAAAAAAAACACAGAAGTGTTCGGTAAGGTTAAATTCTTTACAAAAGCCAACAGAAGTTTATCAAGAACAACAATGAGTAAACACTGAACAACAAGTGTGAGAGATGGAAGGAGTACGTAAGGGGAACCCAAAAATCTTTTAGATAGAGTTCAATTTCCAGTCACACCAGATCCAGAGTACCCATCACCCCGTCTAGGTGAGACCTGGAAGCAAGTGATTTGGATGAAGACAAAGAAAAGCCTCTGTGTAATGTATGGAGATTACTAGTATAGTGTATTTCTGTGTGTGTTTATATATGTTTGAGAAGTCGGCAAGAGAATGTGTCTAGTGCCAAGATATGAACAATGGCAAATGGTGCATGGACCAACAACACCCAGTCTGGTAGTAACTGCTTAGTACATAAAACCGAGTAAGAGAGAGATTCAGGTTGAAACTATACCATGCAGATAAGAGGGGTTCTGTGAGAAACTTCATCGACTGAAGGAGAGGATATAGGACCATATAACAGATTCCAGATGGCTGGATGACATCAATCATCTGCCTAATTCAGAAGAAAGGTGACAAAATCTACTGAAACATCTATTATGGAATTGCTAATATATGTTGCAAGAACCTATCAAACTGCCACCTTGACAAAATCCAACTCTCATAGAAAAATTAACTGATTAATATCAGAGTGGATTTTGCGGAGGGGGGGGGCGATCAGCAGTGATTCACATTTATGTGCTGCGACACAGCAAAGATCTGAGTGTGCTTGTTGTGAACTTAGAGACTGCCCCAGTGAATGCACCCAAATGCTTTCTTAAAGTGCTCATATACTCCATAAACTAACATGATGGATGGGGTGATGGAGCAGTGGTCATCATATCCACCATCGCTCACAACCACCTCTTATTCCCACTTCACTGATGCCAGAGGCCATTGCAGTCCACCTACATGTGTAACTGTATGCCATCATGCTCATCTCTATTTACCTGTCACCCAACTACCCCTTCCCTACCAATACCATTGAAGCCCTCAGTCAGGTCTATATATGTCATCTTGTCCAGGGACTTCAGTGCCAGCCACCCGACGTGGGGGTGTATGTATACACACAAACAGGAGCAACATCTCCTTCTGCCAATGGCTTTGTCACTCCCATCTATCCGTTTACGCCCTGCCCACCCCATATCTACCATCTCACCCACCACCATCGACTTCACTCTCTCCGCCCGCAATGCTATCACCATAAACCAGCAGTGCCCAAATGGTGAAAATTTTTGTGTTCAAGATTGTATTTAAAGAATGCAGTGAGGTATGTGTCCCTGTCATATGACCTCTGTACTGCTTCAGGCAAATCATCACGAATGATAACATTTTGCCTATTTTCAAGATGAATAATCAACCGCACAACAACATTTTTGTCGGACTTTTGAAGGAGATGAGGTGCCAACATGACTCTGGTGAACTAACATAACATACCAACAGTCCAAGTAGGAAGACACTTCGTCTCGGACAATATCACCAACCTGCACGGTGGCCGAGTCATACCCTTTATGAATGTATTTGTATATGTATTTGGTGGCCCACAATGAAGAGCATAGTTCCACATTGATGTGGCACTAGTACTTTAGCAGCAAGTATGGGCTGTATGGGACAACATGTCTGTTGTCATAAACCTTCCTTTTTATTGTACAAGTACAGCCATCATCAGTTCGGCGATATTGCACGAACCCATGATAGTGCAACAAAGTACAGTCTCTAAATGATTTAGGAAAATGGTAGCGGCAGGCACCATCCCGAAAGAAGGGAGCACGAGGGCCACACTTCACATGAATCATGTGAGTTTTGACAAGATGGTACAGCTGAAGCTCCAATTCAGCATCTGGAAGACATGCTCTCACTACCAAGTCAGAAAATACCAGAGTTAGGAACTTATCTTTGTTGAGTATAAGCATGTGGGTATGTGGCAACCCACGCTTTTGAAACTAGATAAAGTAGGTGAAAGGTGCCATTTTGCCAAATATTTGTCTCTTATGAATGTCTTAAACGAAAGAGTCCAACTTAACTTTGAAGACACGTCAAACCAAGTCAGATCTATGGCAAGATATTTGTTGCCCTTGGAGGGTCAACAGAATTTCAGGCCACTTTGGATTACATGTGAACGTAATGAAGAGATCAGGTTTACCAAACTGCCGCATTATGGCAATGGAGTCCTGATAGCACTGATAAATTTGTCGGTCGGAGCCATAGAAGGATGAAGGCAAGATAACCAATTTTCCGACACGTGCATGAACATCAGCAGCTTGGTGTTCCAAGTGATCAAGAAGACCTTGATATTCTTCCACCCTAAAATTTGCCTGATTATCCCCGATGTACCACAAATGTATGGCCTCAGCCTTGCAGTAACTGTCAACCACATATTGCTGGAAAAGCTTGCTGGAGTGATGCAATATAGAGAAATTGTGACTATTTCTCAACTCACCCACAATGAAAGTGTGCTGTTGACCACATGTATAGCCAGGTTCACCATGTGGAAAAAGCACCGGATAAGTCATTACATTGGGTCTGCCATAGGATTGAGATTGTTTATGGTCTGTACTGGTCTGTCCCGTGGATATATTCTTATATCATTTCTGAGGGGTGGGACCTCCCCTACGAAAATAGCAGCGATCTCATTAGCTGCAACTAGCAGATTATATATGTTAGGATCTTTGCCAACACTGGGCTTGATAATTAATGTAACTGCCTTGGCAGGACGGTTGCATTGTTCAGCTTGCAATTCTTATGATTCCAGCACCTGTCGCATATTTTATGAAGCTGTGCCAATGGGTTTATTTCAGTATGAAGATTTTCAAGCTGCTCCGAAATTAGCATTTGACAGGGATTGTGTTGCCGAACAATTGCAACATTAACTTGGTCCACATCAATAAAATACAATTGATTGTATCTAGGGTCAGAACCCTCAACTGGGCTTGCAGCACCTGAGGTTACGTGGTGAACTTGGCCATGTATTTTGAATGTGCACACAGAACGGCTAGGAGAGGCGACAATGCAGTCTGCACAGAAAGATGCAGAAGAGAGAGCAGAATTGTAATTCCGTATGTAGGCGGGGTATTCAGCGCCTACATCTGATGCAACAGTGAGGAAATGTTGCAGCAGTTCAGGTGTATCACCTAGTGGCTCAAGATGAATTTTGTCATGCATACAACACACAGTGAATGTGCCGTCCCTTTTTATTTCCCTTGGCCATTGAAAAAAAGAGCTCCACAATGGGAGCAAGCATGATTCATGACCCCCATATCATGAGCAGGAACACTGCCATACAATTACGTGCAACACGAAACGTCCATGCACGATACTGCCTCGGTCGAACCCTTCCTGTAATAGGAGGAGGCTGATGGTGAACGTTAAGAACAGGTACCACAGATTCATCATAAAATGGTCCCAAAAGTTGTTGGATGATACTTTCATCGAAAAGAGATAATTCACAAATATCAGAGATAGAGTCCTGAGCATCTGGAATCTCTTCTGTAGGTGCATCAGTTACCACAGAGACTTCACCCTCGAAAGAGGAAGGTGATGGCACATTTTTAGGTGTTAAAATTGTGTCGGGAGCATGTGATAGTCCGTCCACCTGTCTGTCATGTATGACATGAGAATATTTGCAATTTTTGCCAATTGTGGGAGAAGTACCCACCGAGGTGGTACCCTCAGGAGAAAGTATAGAAGTTTGAGATGTGCTGTCTCTCGAGAGTTTTTTTTCTCTCATGAAAGTACTTGTTAGATTTTTGAGATTGCAACTTACGCCTACGTGTCTTTGGCATTTTAGCTGTTAATGCAGCAAAAACAATGCATGGAATTTATCCACAGGTTTAGTCATTCACACGACTTGCACAGAAACTTAACGGCACCAATATTGTTTATATACTGGTTTTTGGAAATCCCGCCACTTCCTTGAAGAAGACAACACCACACTGTGCACTGTAATAAAGTTGTCTTTAACGTACGAGGGAGGCACACACACAGGTCATTTTGCACTTTAAAGCACTACCACCGAATTACCTGAAACAGACACGTTATGTCATATACATGTGGCTGGGCAACAATCGTGGTGCTATCTGTAAAAGAGACAAAAAGCATGTTCCAGCTCTCTTTGGAACATTTGATGCTTACATAAGCATGATACATAATAGCTCTTGTCAGTCACAATACTCATCAAACATGTCCATATACATTCAAATGTATGGTATAGGGGTTATGGTCACAGCCATATAGTGCAATATAAAAAATCACACGACATCCCTTTCAATTGCCTTGTACGTGTACTGAGCACTGGAGCAAACTTCCCCGGGAGGACCTGCATTCCCTACCTTGGCAGAGCACAACTGGGAACTAGGTTCTATAACTACACGAAGGTGGTGGCTCAGTTTCACGTTTATTCCAATGAATTGGAAGAAAAACGTGATGACGTACTCGCTACAGGTCGTTTGGTACGAGTGGCCAGGAAGCTGATAGTATGCCAGCAGGGGCCGGTAGAGGCGACCGGTGTTGACTGGGGTACAAAGCTCGCCTGGCCTGGCTGTGTAGTGGACTCCTTTGAGTGTTGTCGTAGTTCTCTATGCTGACGTCAATACACTAGGCTGGGCATGATGCAGGGAGACTAGACATGGAAAAGAAGGATTAGTCCTAAAAGGACTATATAATGGCGGAACCTTATTCTCATACACGTCCGTGTTTGAGGAAAGGGGTGTTCCATGGAGGGAGTCTTGACTAACAATGCCGAGTGGTCAGACAACTAGTGCCTAACGCATGTTATGAGCAACGAGTGCTGGAATAAAGCTAAAATACGGGGTTTGCTCTGAGCAGTAAGTGTTAGAGGCAAAGAGGCTTTCCTGAGCGGCGGGCGCTGGGAATGAAGACTGTTCAATCTAGTCAGATCTGTGCGACTGGCGCTAGAAACGAAGACTGCTCTGGAGGTGTGCAAAATAACTACTTTAATACTAATCTCGGGCGGTGCCCACTGCTAATTGGCCAACATCCTGAGGGTGAGGGGTGAGCGGAGAGTGAGGGTAGCGAAGGTATGGCTTATGGCTGTGATGTCACCGACTGGCTGGAGGATGGGAAGCAAAGGACAAACGATAATACAACTAGCACTATCTAGCGGTGGAAAAAGGAACTCATCCTGCTCGCATAATCACGGTGGGCCGGTGAATAAAACAAGCTAGGAGGTAGACAGAACAGTCTCCGTTCATGTGGTGGGAAACTAAATTCCTATCTCAACAATGGTAAATAGCGGGATGGAGCTGGGGTCGTCTGAATACAAATACTTAAAGATGCTGCATGTTTCAAATTATTTATATTTAAACCTAGGATATGAAATGTTAAAATTTATCAAGACTGTTCTGTATACTATAAATAGTTTGTGCAGCCATTAGATATTACTGCTCTTACAGGTAAGTCACAAAAAGTAATTTATCTTCTATGTCACAGTGTACGACAAGATGTACTGCAACACCATATACAAATTTTTCAGCTTTAGTCGGAAGACCTGCAAATTAATAATGTGACAAAGTTATGACTGTCCTCTTGCACCCTGTCACATCTCTCTAGGTGACTACGAGCACCCTGGAGTGCACATGTTCTCCAGTTTCAGAAAGCAATTTTATACATTCATGGGATCACAGTATATAACGTTCATTTTTAAGTAGTGGGTATTTTAAACAGCACAATTTCAGTCAACACTTTTTCTGTGATTGTGTACAACTGTTATCTTTGAGCTCTTGTGACTTACTGTACAACGTAAACATTAGAGGTGGAACTAATCCTGGGCCTATAAATCTCTGAAATCATTAGAATACCAAGAAGATTTAACTTAGATAAAGATAGCACTAGTTCTATGTTATATGATGGAGGAGACTGTAAGTGGTAAGTAGTATTTAATATGTGTGTATATTGCTCATCTTTAGAGGCTTAGGAGGGTGAGTGCCAAAGTAAACCTAATAATCCAATAGCATCTCTGCTAAGTATATTTAAACAATTACATAAATTAAGTGCACCATAATTTAACTATGAGCAGCATATACTTTATTTTTAAATGGTGAAGGCTAAAACACAGTGTAAAATATTTGCTAAAATGTTTGGTAGTGGAAGGGAGTCAATCTCCCTAAACCCTTCATACAAATGCTTGTGTAGGTGTATCATCCTACTTGATTTGGGCAGTATAAATTGAAAACACATTATACAAATTATGCTTTCTTCAATATGACAGAAGACCATGTGGCATTGCATTGTAGAGACATTTTCAGATGTCGTAATAATGACTGCATGGCTACTCTAATGCTATGACTGATTTCTGATAGCAAGTGCTAAGTGTAAATGAACCAGAAATAATAAAGTATTTAACAGTTTCATTATTAGTGCCAAAAACAATATTAGCATGTGGGATTTCTCCAGACGTGCCTCACAGACCAGGAGGGACCAACTGAAGGAATGGAGGCCGACCTGGAACTATTCAGCACCAAAGAACTTGCCTACCACATGACGCTGTTTGACTGGGACTTGTTCTGGTGTGTACATGAGGTAATTACCCTAGTGGGAATATGTCCCCTACTTTTACACATGAGGACATTTCTTCACACACATATTTTTGTGCAATTTCATATAGTAATATTGTAGTTTTATGTGACTAGTTTTGAATTTTGTTTTGTGTCAATCAAGTGTTAGTGTATGGCTTGTATAATGTAATAAGTTATCTATGTGATCCTAACTTCAATCCCTTGCAACCACGTCTACATCACTTTGAGTTGTGAAGAACTGTTTTTAAAACGCGTAAAAAAATACGAGAGCCCTCACGGTAGTAGAGTTGAGAGATTTGGGCAGCTCTTAACAATGAGTCAAATGAGGTGAGAATGGAGCAGCACTGGAATTCAAGGGCAGGGGAAACAGAAGACCCCCGAGAAAATCCACGAACCAGCGGTATCGTCTGGCAAGATTCCCACTTGTGAAAATCAGCCCCTCTCACTGTAGTGGTAAAGGATTTATTGCATCAGGTTTTAGATTATTTGGCATCACATCTAGAACTTGCATGTACAGTCTAGTCATCCAACCAAACAGGAGTAGATCTAGACTAATGTTTGGGGAGGGTGGGGCTCACTTTCCCCATTGTGCAGATCTAGAGTTTTGATTTGAGGCATGGGAGGAGGGTACTGTCTCATAATAATTTTAGCAAATTAAATTAAATGAATAAAATATAATAAAAATTATAAACAATTCTGATAGTATTTCATTTTAGTTTTACAACATTTACAGGACAGTTTTACGCGCTGTCCACTGAAATTCCATTTTGGAATTCCCTGTTTTCCAGGCAGAATATTACCATTTTCCCTGGCCTATTTTCAGGACCGAAACCCTCCAATACCATATATGCTATCAACAGGAGAGGGCACTTGCCATCCCCTGGATACCAACTGTACTTTTTCTATGAAATGTAAAATAACAAAATTAGAACAACTAAATTATTTATTAGCAATGTTACTTCAAAATGCATGTTCCTGCTGGGCGGAATAATTGAGTTCTATCTGTTTTTTACAAGCTTTTATTTAACTTCACATGTATAAATGTATGAGTAGGTCAAATCTTGCAAGTTGAATTTAAACCACTTCCCGTTACCCAATCAAGCTGAAATTTTGCACACATGAGTAGTTCCAATGATAATACAATGTGAAGGTACCACTGAGCTGATCTGATGATGGAGCCGGAAGTTACAAGCTTATAATGTAACTTCACGTGTATGAATGTTAAACCACTTCCCGTTATCCAATTGAGCTGAAATTATGCATACCTGTATAGTTCCCATGACAATACAATGTGAAGGTACCACAGAGCTGATCAGCATTCCCAAGACATCTAAGTTTCTCATAAACTTTCGCCAACATACTAAAACATTTATGCAAAATGCATTAGTTACGTAATATGAAAAACCAGTATTAATACACTATATAACGATGCAACTCGACTCTGTGTGTACGTGCGCGCGAGCACAACTGATCGGATGCACGAAGCCACCCTGACTGATTGAGACAGGCTTGTGCCACCCACACAAGGAGATAGTCAAAGACATGGAGGTCTGGCAACATTGCTGCAGCAAGCTCAATTGAATAACGGGAAGTGGTTTAAAATCGACTTGCAAGATTTAACCTAAACATACATACAAGTGAAGTTAAATAAAAGCTTGTAATAAAAACAACATGGCGTTTTGTCGTTTTCTATTTTTACTAACATCCGCAAGATACAAAATACAGTATATGTCACCATTTTTATATACAAAATCGAGTCACGTGATCATTTTGCCAACAAAATCTTCCATTTCGGACATGGCCTCCAGGCGGCCAGATACGCGCTTCACAGAGGGCGGAAATAGATGACTTGTGCAGGTCTCTGCGACAGGCTGACAGTTTCAAGAGATAAATATTGGCTTGCGCTGCATAGGGATAGACGTACACAGTGCCCGGTGCTTGTTAAACGCATATGTTACAGCATCGCCTTCCCACAGAAGTTACAGTAGACTTTGAAAAAAAGTCAAAAAGCCGCACGGATAAGCAGAAAACCGGTTAAGTGAAGCACCAATAAATGGGAATGTACTGTAATTACATTATGCAGAGTTGCAAATTATTTACATTTTTTCTGACCCAGGTGAAAATTCCCTGACATTTCCTTATCACATCAAATTACCTGACTTTTCAATGCTTTCCCTGTAGCTTGACACCCTGATTTATGTCAGTGTGAGAGTTCTCGAGAAGGGGTGTTACTTCCTTCTGAATCCATCCGTGCTACCACATCTATCAATCAGCCTCCCATCAAAATCATCAGGGTACAATTACTAACAGGGTCACATTAGGATTTTCATATGAAGACACATGGAACGTTTGCTAATAACCAATGGGTTTCCTCATGGTACTCACTTTTGCCACAACACTCCATGGAATCATTGTTCCAGTCTGTCTCATTCCATGTTTCTTCGGGCAAGAAAAGCACCTATGAGCCCCCACACTGAAATCCTGTTATTATATGGATGTTATCCCATTTCAGCTTTGCCCAGCAAGCTCAAGGTCCAATTTTTCATTGTAAACAGTACTGTAGTCTTGCAGTTAGTCACAAGTACCTATAATGTAAAATGCAATATGATTTTAGGTATTATTCATAAATTAACATAATTCAAGTACAGAAGTTAACTCTGATTTCCAAGACCCTTGGAATAGCAACCCTCTTGAAATAACCACCCGTTTTTAGGGAACCATGAAAAAAATTTAATTGAAAAGGTTTTTCCAATAACAACCCCTTTGAAATAACAAACCTTTTTGTGGGAACCATGAATGGTCTTAGAATCTACAGTTTACTGTAAATACATATTATGTTGTTTACATCTACAACCACCACAGAATCTAAACAGTATCATAATTTTTTTAAATTTCAGAAACAATTTACTTTTAATACTGTATTTATCAACAACTTCACAGAATTTGTAATATTTTCTTTTCACTTGAACAATTTGTGTAATATTATTTTACAGTTAAAAAATTTTTGTGGGGAAAACATTCTTTTTCACATAATTAGTAGGGACGGGCCGATGCCGATTATTATTCACCAATTAGTAGCACTAATTTATTTAACACAGTGTTAAATAAACCAGCATGCTACATCTCGTAGAGCATTAATTTATTGCATCCATCAATCAGATATTCTGTCCGAAACCCAAAATATATTCGGAACAATTGTTTTTTCTATAATTTTTTCCTATTGTTTACATTTTACCTGTTGGTACATTCACCAAAGATTGTGTGTATCGTTAGTTTTTGGACACAAATGCAAAAAAAAGTGGATAATCGACAAATGGTGCTATCATTAGTATTGATTACATTCTGCGCAAGAGTTTTTTGTGTTCTATTTTCTTCATATGTTTTTACTGCATTCATAAAATGGCGAAAATGAGAAAGTAACCTGTATACTTATTCTTCTTATGCATTTACTATACTTGTAGGTTGGCGACAATGAAAACGAATCGCACACTCTGTGGTGGTGTTATTGTAAATATAAAGTGAAAGTAAATAAACTAGATTTTCATGGTTGCAACCCCTAGACACTGGATAGGAGTAAACAGAACGCTTAATTTATTTCCGATTTGATTTTGTTTAACTGCCCATTTCAATTTTGGCAATACAAAAATGGAAAATTGTTTGATATAACGTAAATAAACTGCTTATCGTTTTATGAATATTTTTCAATGTAATTGAAAATAAAAATATAGTAATATTGATTCTATTATAGAGACTGAAGTACAATGATTTATATACAAATCCACATTTCTTTTTAGAATGTTGGTGGTGATGTGAGCATTGCATTCTTGTATGGCCATGCTGTAATGGATGTGAGCTAGTTAGTGTTTTAACAACGATTTGGCGTTGTGTACCAACTCTTGACAGTTCACAGTGGCAAGTTATTTTTGGATGTAATGCTGAAAACTGTTCATGTGTAATAGTGCCAACCCGTGAACACAATTTTTTTTTTGTTTTAACATTGGCACATTTGCACCAGGCAAAAAAATAAGCGTTCTGCTGCTTTGCCTTGAGTGATGTCTCTGGTACTTATATGCTTGGTGGACGGGCATAGTTATTATTGGAAACTGTTGGCTGCAGTTTTGGTTAGAATGTTAAAAGGTCTGAATAAGACTCGGCAAATAGTAATTGGCAAAAATTGTTGCAAAAATATTAATACAATAAAAAAAATTTCACTCAATTTCAAGTGAATATTTAATATTAAATTGATTTCAGTACGTTCTTTTTAATGACATCTTTAGGCTGTTGGTTTAAACAAACTTGCATTTTGAGGTTATGTATGGTATTTCTCAGATCTAAAACCCAAGTCCACATAAGATTGCCTGAAGTTTTGAAGGTTGTCTTTAATGAAATCAATTTTGTAATGAATGCTGTATTGTCTGGTAACAGTTTTTGCTTGAAAGTTAAGTCCCTTATTTTCCCAGTAAAATTGTCTATCTTATTATTTATTATTAAAATTAGTGTTGTATATCATTTTGATGTAGGCACTTAATACAATGTGCTTAAAGCGTTCATAAATCTGAAGAATTAAATTTAAGTAACAAAAAAGTATTTTGAAATATTGGGAATTATCATTGTGTTCATCAAAACTGGTATTGGCATCGCTGTAATTGGCGGCATCGGCAGTTGAGAATCATTATATAGGCAAAATGTGGTATCGTCTCATCCCTAATAATTAGTGCTTTATTTAGTTCCTAACTACCAGTCTGCAATAACTGGGAAAAAAAATTTTAATTTTGGTTACATTAATGTTTTTCAATAACTGAAGCAACTATGCAATTTTATCAAAATTTTCTTCTGCATAACTTATTTGTACTAATTTTGGTAATTGTTGTGTATTAAGATAAAATTATTTTTCGAATCAAAATTACCGGGATGGGCTATTGACAATAACTGATGTATCTAAGTCTAGTATTTTTAATTCTTTGGACATTATGTCATTTAGACTTGAATTTTTAAGGAAAAATCAAAATTAGATGTTTACAGATTTCTAGCCACAATTCAAGGAGGAAAGTTGAGTGTTAAGTTTCATAACTTTGTCACTTTCCAAAAGGGTAGTTTTCAATCCTGCTGTGCAAGTTTGTTGTATAAAATGCAAAATCTGCAGTTAACAGTAGCAGTTAATCAACTTGGAACGTGATAAAAGAACTTTCACTGCCACTATAATAATTATAAACTGAAGTTGATAATTTATTTTGAACAAACATTGTTCCATAGCTGTGTCGCTAAGGAAAACACAGATGATGACATTAAAAACATGCACAAAGCACGCCAAGACTAGCTGTGGTCAGAAAATATTTAGAACACGAAAATAATCCTGCAGGAATTCAGTCAACTACCAAACTACACAAAATAAAACAAGATAAGAAACAAACGAGAAACAAAGGCATCACAGTAGTATATAACAAAAAACATGCAAATAAAACATGTGAATTACTGAACGACGACACCACACAATACACACAGCTGACATAGCTCTGCAGTAGTGTGTGTCCAAATTTCATTTGGTTAATTACCCCCATTATTACAAATATCATTCAAAGAACAATAATAATTAATATCCTTCATGTTTTACAAAAATCAATAAACCCAATGCAAACAAGACATTGATTAACATAAAGGATATTGATGTTGGCCATCTTGAAAGAAGGTGGGGAGATTAACCAAGTTTCACATAATTTTATTTTTTTAAACTCATTCAGTAAAACAACTTTCTTTTCTGTGTTAAGATTCTTTTGTGTGTGTATTTGGGCGATGTGTTCTCAGAAAAGGTACCCTAGGAGGCCCGAAAAATGGCTGAAAATGCGGAAATTATTGTTTTCGAGATATAAATGGAACATACTGAGAGTATAAATGCTACAAGGGTGCCACTTGTTTCATGGAATTCCTTGTAGAATTGTCTACACAAACAGCCCAAAACCAGAAAATGATATTCGCCCTAAGGCACCTTTTCTGGGAATGCATCACATATGATTTAATCATTCAGCAAAGAAAACACTGAGTGTAGTGTACTTGAGTAAGCTGGTTGCAAAAGTACAAGCTCATGAACATTGACAATCCCATTTCTGTGTGCTTCACATTTAGATAAAAAAAGACCAGCTGAAACGAGTTTATCAATGGTAATACAGGTTCCAGATCTGTCTGCTTCATAACCCTGTAATATACTTATTATTAAATACACAATACAGTATATGGTTGCTAAATAACTAACTTTTGTAAAGTTTGTAGTAACAAACAGTAGCTGAATGTTAACAGTATGAGCTAATCTACCACACCTTTGGCCGCTATCACTTTGGCCAGACAACTGCCAACCTGGATGTTTTCCTCCGCCGCTTCAACGAGCTGCAGTACTGGGTCGTTACAGAGATATGTCTCACCCAGAGCCTCAGCAAACGGGTGCAGATATTGCGCAAGATGATCAAGCTGGCTGCTTAGTGAGTACATGTTAATTGATGCCCACATGTTCATGATCCTATGCTGGTTATAGAAGAGACACAAATTAACTCATCTGTCTATGAGGGGCAATTACTGACCCTTGAGGTATCAGTCTTTAGAGCCGCAGTCTGTTAGGTCATAGATGTAAACTTGATAACCATTTAACAACTAAGCAGAAGATTTTAGGGGACTTAACAGTAATGAATTTGGCACCAGTTCTAGTCAATGTTTTAATTCATCTAACATTGGACTACAATTATTGTGCTGTTCCTGGTCTGTTTATCATTAGTGTTGTTAGTTGCAGTAGCCAGTAAGTTATGTTTGATGAATTACCTGTGAATCTTATTCCCAAGTCAAGGGAGCCTCCAAAGTATTTGAGAATTATTTTGATAAAGACTTGTTCAGTGTTTTAGCCTTCCTGCTAAGCACGTGTACAGTAAAATGTGATGTCCAGGTAGAGAAATACAAGTAGTTGGAAAATGAGGGTTCTAACTCAGGGGGTTTGGGGCTGAGGAGTGAGGATAGGTAGCCACCCATGTGCTGAACCTCCTCCTCTCTCATTCCAGTCAGCTTCCTTCCTAACCAAATGACAAATTTCATGATCTTCAATTCCACTCCCATGGCAGCCATCTTGGATTTGTACCTCCTGTTCTGTCATTCCAGTGCAGGGGTGACCTCCGTGTGCTGCCACATGCTATTTCCGTCCTAGATAAAGTATGAACATTGTTCTCTACCATTCTACTTCCACGACCGCCATCTTGGACAATTTGGCCCTTTTCCCCTTCCAAAAGTGTCCTTGCACAATATGGCTGAATCATTGTGCAACCACTCCTGGTGACCATCTTGTCAGTCAGTTCCCTGATTGGCTACGTTAGGTTCTCGGAATGTTCCTGTGTGAGGCTGACTACCATATTGCCAGTCACCGACGACCATCTTGTCAACCAATACACTGATGGTGGCCATTTTGTTAGTTAGAACAGTCTGGAAACTTCCCCGAATGCATTCTGTAACACTGCCCCCTCCAAAAATATATCCCTCCACCAGCAATCGCCCAGCTCCCCATGACGAATCCCCTTGCTAACAAACACTATGTCCCCTACCGACATGATTACTATCAGACAAAAATGGTGGCCACACTGACTAGCAAAAAAATGGTACTCACCAAATTCATAACATAGGCATCACCCCCTATAACAAGAAGGCTCGCAAGGCAGACTTTGAGCTATGTCTATTTATAAGCATAGTTGACTGCAATTTCCGAACCATTGAAGATATAATTGTCGAATTCATAACATAGGTAGCAGGAATTGCATGAATTAAGACTAAATTGAGCTTGTAAGATGAACAAGCGCAAAGAAGTTGAGAGGTTGAACTGTCAACTTTGCAGACTATACATCAAACGACTGGATAAGGTAACATATTTCAGTCCAACAACAACCATGCAGTCATCTACTGAGACAGCCTGAGATGGGCAACGCAAACTAACAGACCGTTATGACTGCATTCATATAGTACGATTGTGTACTCTGCTACAATACAAAGATAGCATCATTGGTTGAAGATTCACCATCTGTAACACCATCAGCAACAGCAAGAGACCCTGAAGCGTTGCTACAAGTGCATTATTAATATTACCACTCTGATTGTATACTCTGCTACAATATGAAGATGGAATCAATGGTTGAAGACATGGCATCTGTAACACAGTCAGCATTGTCAACAGCAAGAGGTCCTGAAGAGTAGCTACAGGCATTATGTCATCAATGTTACTTCTGTGGGAATACATTTATTAAAAGTTGTCATGCATGTCGACATGAGCGTAGCTATTGCTTGTTCAGCCCAGCATACCAGGTGTTCCACTGTGATAACTGCAATCCTGTGTTTACCCGCAACTATAATCTGTATAGACATAAAAAGAAGTGTAAAGGAAATGTTTGTCGTTCTTCGGGAAGCAAGCACAAGTATTGTGGCAAGACATTCGCTAAGTGCACCGGTGCCAGATTTCATGAAGAGTCACTGCCCATTTGCCACAGTCTACAAGATCTACCCACGTGTTAACTGCTGTGCAGTATATGCAAATAAGAGTGCTTGGAATGCTCACAGGAGGAAGTGTTCTGCAGAAACAGTCGTCATTAATGTTTTGCTCAAATGAAGAATAAGTTGAGCATGTATCACATATTAGTATGCAGTCTTAGGTCATGTCTGTAAAATAAAGGTTAAATGTATAAATTATGTCTATTTTATTCATATAACAAAACCTCCACTAATATTAAGTTTACCTCCTCCACTAGAAAAATTAGCAGATTTTGTCTAAGTTTGAAAGAGAATAAATATTTTTTTGTATAGTGTCAAGTCTTAAATTCAGCTCCCTACCAACGACTATTTGAGAAATACACACACAGATGCTCTCGCCATTCTAGTTTCTCCAGTTGATAGCTAGAGTGCATAACCATTGTCTGTTAAGGTCGTGGAGGTCTTCAACCATCTTATTTACCCCTGTCAAAGGGGAACATCAATGTCGTTTATGCATTACCAATGACAATTGCTAGACACACTGGCATCGAGACACATGACCGAATTCAGACGTACAACACTCACCCATGCGTACAGTACTAATTTGAAGAATGCCTTACATGACTTGTAAAGGCATATAGAGTAGAATCCTGTTGTAGCGAGCATGACAATTGCGAGAACATGGGTATAACGAGGTCTTTTTGAGGAACCATCAAAAAATCGCAAAAATATTCCATGAAAAATTGTAATTTTACGAGTTGAAACATGTCTGGTGAGATTGTGTGAGGCAGGCTTGTGGCGGGACTTGTGACCGTGCGAAGCACGCTTTTGTTATGTCTGCTGTAATTCCACTCCCTCATCGTCTCCCTAAGTACCTTGTGCTGCTCTCGTGTGTCACATTCTTCCGTCTTGCCCCATAACCTCCCTCTCTTTCAAACCAAGCGCATTTTTCTGTAAATAGAATCATGCCCTTTCTACCTTGACACCATTTGCATGAACCAGTTCTCCTTTTCCGTAGTCGTTCACGGTCATTGTGCTGTGAACTGTGTTTAGTTTCAAACAACTTGGCGTATGTGGGTCGAACGTTATTATTAAATGAAAATAAATTTAATTTAAACATAACAGTCCAAGAGATAGCTGGAATCGAATGCAGCTACACATTAACAGATTTTTTTCAGGTTTTTTTCCCACACTGTGACATACCAATTAAAGATAGGGACACAACTACTACTACATTTTATCGCTGTGCTATAATGAACTTAATTTTAATCCATTTTTATAAAGTTTTCTTGAATTTTTCTGGTTTTGAGTAAGTCTCGGATCATGCAGGTTTTGTTAGTTGAAAACGTAAAATTTTCCAGTGACTACCGTATTTACTGGCATAATTCACGCCCCTGTTTTTATGGTGCTGAATTAGGGGGAAAAAACTTTTCTTTCATATTTCAGAGAGCATGTTTCTCTTAATGAGGTATGTAATGCTAACAGGTCCGTGCGAAGCGTGCTTTGTTCGACTGCACTACGTTGCTGACACTTCAAGGTCACTGGTCCGTTATCAATTTTTAGCTGCCGCGCCCACGCTGCAAACATGTAAACAAAATCAGTCACTGAGTTTATATTTGCACGCAGGTGGTTTTTCAATGCGAAGGGAATAGTTTACATTTATATTAATTTTTGTTTAGTACGAATGCATAATGGGTAAATATGCCAGTCAAACTGCTGCATATAAACTTCAGGTAATTGTACATGCAGAGGAACACGGCAATAGAGATACGGGCCGAAAATTCATTGTTTCTGAATTTAACGTGCATGTCATGTTTTCACAATACCAGGCCGCTGTTACGAAGTGAACCGGACCTGTAACAACATCAGTAGCGGGCACCGGCGCCCGCAGGCACCAGAGTAGGAATGGGGAATATTTCCCAGAACTGTTCCAAAATGAGGTACTGTAACTACAGTTCCGAGCAAGCCAAATGAACAGATCCGTTGGAACGTCATACTACTCCATACTATTCCACCACTTCCATACAGAAAATACATAACATTTGTTTATATTTTTGGTGGTTAACTTCGAAGCTGTGAAAAAATTATGAATACCACCTTGAAATTTGTATACGAGTAATATCTCAATAGACTGAGTTGCTGATTCCGGCAATCGGATGGAACTGTTCGCAGACTCGGAACTATTCAGTCTCTGAGCTGTTGCAGACTCTTGAACAGTTCCGGCGAATGAACAATTCCGGAGACGGAATCGCTCCTTGTCACAAATTGTTGTGTACTCGCGAATGGTTGCCATGTACGAACTGAACCACCTACAGTATCGGAACTGTTGTGGACTGTTCAAAACACATGAAATATAATCCCAAACCCACTGTGGAACAGAAACGGAAACAATAATTCAATGAATAGTTTTACTGGCACACAAACACCACAGCAGGAGCATTTTTTTAAATTCAAAATGTTTCGCTATGACATACCAGTTAGGATAAAATATGCTACAATACAGGTGTTCTTCTCAATATTAACATTTTTTTGGTGGTGTTTCTGTGTGTTGCAAGTTGAGTGATGGTAAATATTACGACCTAAAAGAGTAAATGCAAAAAAAGTGCAATGTAAGGAAATGTGAAAAACTATTGTTAATCCTCAGTTTTCTGCAATAACTCAAATTCTGACATGCATCACATCAGCTATACATTCATTTAGTTGGGAAGTGTTTGTGTAATGTGTGTGTGTGTATGTATATATCCCTACCCCCCCTTTTTTTTTTACTAAAACTACGATTACATCATAAAAATGTAGGCCTACGTCAGACGTCGATTATGTTATGAACTGCTTGTAGCAACTCTTCAGGGTCTGTTGCTGATGCTGACAGGTATTAGAGATGGTGAATCTTCAACCAATGATGCCATCTTCGTATTGTAGCAGAGTACGTGATCGTACTAGATGAACGTAGTCGTAATGGTCTACTTTCCGTCACCACGCTCGCCAACGAACTGACATTTATTTTAATTGACGCTCACTTGTATACTGTTCACACTGCATGCTGGTTGATGTTGGCTGTTATCGGCTGTCTCTGCAGATGACTTCAGGCTATGTGCTTGTTGCAAATGCCAGCATGGTTGCAGGACTGAAATATGTTACCACATCAGGTCGATCGCTGTCTAGCCTGTGAAGTTGTCAATTAAAATTCTCAATTTCTTTGCGCTCGTTCATCTTACAAGCTCAATTTAGTCTTAATTCATGCACTTCCTGCTGTGAACATTCAAGGTATGCTTATTTGGATGTACTGCGCTACAGTTAATACATGAATGTCTTGCAGACGGTGGCAAATTGTCAGTTACTATCTTCAAGACATTTGACAGTGGAGCTGTTAACGAATGTCTTGCCGCAATACTTGCACTCGCTTTCTGATGAACGACACATATAGCGTTTGCACTTCGTGTTATGTGTATACATGTTATCAGTGTGGGTAAACACAACATCAGAGTTATCACAGTGGCTTGTTGGGTTAACAATGCAATGAAAACTTTTGTGTCGGCATACATGAGGTCTTTTACTAAAACTATTTCCACAATAGTAACATTGATATCGTAATGCATGCAGAGACTCTTAAGGGCCTCTTGCTGTTGGTGATGTCGATGGTGTTACAGTTGGTAAGTCTTCAACCATTGTTTCTGTCTTCATATTGTAGAGGCGTACACGATCATAGTAGATGAATGTAGACATAACAATCTGCCATCCACCACAACGCTTGCCGGCGAACTAACATCTGTTTTCAATGATGCTCTCTTTCATACTGTTCACACTGCATGGTAGTGTGGTACAAACATAAGCATGGTTGTTGGACTGAAATATATTAACTTATATGGTCATTCGGTGTCTAGCCTGCAAAGTTGGTTTCTCAACTTATTTACATTCGTTCATCTTTCCGTGTTGGAGGTGCCTAGTTTTTTTTTTTTGTTGCTGGTACCTGTCGCTCCCGTTGTATCTTACACCAGCTCCTGAAATGGGGTGTGTCTGTAACGGTAGCACTACCTTGTCAATTTTCTAGGCATGAGAGACAGACAAGAATCTCTTCATTCTGTTGCAGATAGCTAGTTAGGTGCTTGTAGCTGGATTTTATTTCATGTCATGCATATGTGAGAAGGAATTCTTTAGGCAGGTATGCAAACTCGGTATCTTTGTAGTGCTTCAACTGATTTAATCTTTCTGCATACAATGATAGCCAATAACATTTTCTGACCACCAGAACAGGATGCTATCATTTTCACTTTGTCATCTTGATGACAGAAAGACATTCTGAGTGACGTGTGTTGGCATGAACTGGTTTTGTAGACCTAAACGTGAGTATTGTGGACAGAAGCGATATGCACTAATGTTTACAGCAGTCCTTTGATGCTTAGCTTGCGAAGTTGGCCTCTTAACTTCTTTACACTCGTACATCTTACATGATCTGCTTAGTCTTAATTCAAACACTTCAAGGCACACACTTATTTTGCATACACCTGCACCACATGGGTAGGCCTTGTAGACGATGGTAGTTACTATCTTCATGACGTTTGGCAGTGGAGTGAATGTCTTGCTTCCACTCACTTCCAAACGAATGACATTGCATGTTCACCCACAGTGAATAGACAATGCATGACTACTTTAATGTCAGCGAGCATTACCACACTCTAGAAGAACTGAACTTCTGATATCTTATTTTCAAGGATGGTACACACTGTCTCCACCGCCATCAAGGAACATGCATGCATTAGTTATTTCAAAAAGCATAGCTAACAAATACGTACATTTTGTAAAGGGGCGGTGATGTACTTACAGTACTTGCAGATGTCTAGTTGCTTTCTTGGTCGGTAATATATAGCATGCATATAAAGAAAGGACGTTCATTACTTCCAGTGAGTTCACGATGATGAGATGCGCAGCCTACAGATCTTCACTGCTACACCTATCAAGGTAAACCTACGCTCTGCATATTCTAAAAGCAGAGTATATACATAGTTGAAGCATGCGCGTGTGTGTGTGCGCATTGCGATCCCTCCTTTTCTGAAATAAGTGTATGTATTATTATTTTATTTTCTAATTAATTTTCGAATCCCCGCTAGGATGCCAGGTGAAATGAAATTTGTGTGTATGCTAGCCCCTGGTGGAGTGCTTGAGACTTGTACCTGCCGATACGCCAGGCTGTTAAGTGAATGGATCTCTGAAGGAGTAAATCCTATTGGAATGAGACAACAATGGTGGAATGACAGAGCATGAGACTCGGCACGTCACCAGGAGATAGCTACTGTGGTATGCTAGTGCATGAGACTTTGAATCCCTGCCAAGATGCCAGGTGAAAGGAAATCCATATGTATGATAGCCCCTTCCACAGATTACAGTCAACTATGCCTATAAGTAGACATAGAACATACATGCCCCAAGACCCTTCTCTCCATTTGGGGGTATGGGAACTATATCATAGCTAGATCGGAAGTTGCAGCCAACCATGCCTATAAGAAGACATAGGACATACTTGGCCCTGCGACCTTTCTCACCATCTGGGGGTGATGCCTATGTTATGGATTCGACATCTGTATCTACAGTGGTTCAAAATTACAGCCAATTATGCTTATAAGTAGACACAGGCCACACTCACTTGCGAGCCTTCTCGTAGTCTATGGTGATGCCTATGTTATGAATGTGGTAACTAACAAGTTTGGAAATTACAGCCAACTATGTTTATAAGTAGACATAGGTCAAACTTAGCTTTGCAAGCCTTTTCATTGTCGGGGGTGATTTTTATGTTATGAATTTGACAACTATATCTTAAACAGTTCATAAATTACAGTCAACTATGCTTATAATTGGACATAGGTCAAACTTCGCCTTGTGAGATTTCTCATATTCTGGGGTGATACCTATGTTATGAATTCGACAATTAAATCTTCAATGGTTCGGAAATTACAGCAAACAATGCTTATAAATAGGGATAGGTAAAGTCTGCCTTGCAAACCTTCTCGTCACGAGGGGTGATGCTTATGTTAAGAATTTGGTGGGTACCATTTTTTTACTAATCGGTGCTGCTGCCATTTTTTATCAGTTAGTAACTGTGTCAGCAGGGGACATAGTGTTTGTTAGTAGGGAGCCGGCCGAGAGAGGATTCGTCGTGTGGAGTCGGGCGATTGCTAGTCAAGGGATAGACCTGTGGAGGGATCAGTGTTACAGAATGCATTCAGGGAAGTTTCCAGACTTTTCTAGCAAGATGGTCGCCAGTGACTGGAAATAAGGTAGTCGGTGGGAAATTCTGAGAGCCTCACACAGGAACATTACGAACCAAGAGCCTCATGCAGGAACATTCTGAGCAGAGCGCCTCATGCAGGAACATTCTGAGAGCCTCGCGTAGCCAATCAGGGAACTGGCTGACATGATGGTCATCGGTGGGAAATTACAAGAGCCTCACGCAGGAACATTTCGAGAGCCTCGTGTAGCCAATCAGGGAACTGGCTGACAAGATTGTCGCCGGGAGTGGTTGTACAATGATTCAGCCACATTCCGCAACTTTTCAGCCACATTGCGCAAGGGCACTTTCGGAAGGGGGAAAAAGGGCCAAATTGTTCAAGATGTCTACAGTGGGAGTAGAAAGGCAGAGAGTGATGTTCATCATTTGGTTAGGAAGGAAGTTGACAAGAATGAGAGAGTGTGAGGTTCAGAATGCAGGTGGCAGCCTATCCTCACTCTTCAGCCCCAAGTCCCCTGAGTTAGAACCCTCCTTTTCCAACTACTAATACATGTGCTTAAAGGCTGTTCACGATAATGTGAGCATTTTTGAAATCAACCTTAGGAAAAAGTCACTACCCCTACCTGCATGTATTTAACGGGCACAATGAGTGACATGTGTCCAATAAAGTTAGTAACGATGAAGGGGAAAGTAGTTCCATATTAACGTCTAACAAAAAGTGTTAGCTAACCATTTGTAGTAACTTAAATTATTTATCTCGCTTTCTGCATTTTTTAATCCATCAAAGTGTAAAAATGAGCCAATTGGTTAAATATTTACTTTTCTAATAATTTCAGTTTCACTTGACCGGCGTGTGAATTAAGTGATGAGGCCAATAGCAATGTTAATTTTACATAAGGCGGAAGTACACACAACATGCATGCAAGTAGATGTCAAGCGGGGCTTTCAAAAGTGCTCATTTTTTTGTGAAAAGCCTATAACAATCATCTAAATGGAAAAGTTGTCATCTTCAACTTTAGTCTTAGTTGCGGTTGCAACAGAACTGACCTTGTGCATGTTATAGTTTTTAAAAAATTGGACAACTGTTTTTGTCTGATTTGGATGCAAACTGTTTCCTGATCTGGTGAGTTCCATCGCTAGATTCCAATTTCAAACTACTTTTTAAAGTTTTCCAACAATTATGCCATCATCCATGTATATGCCAAGACTATTAACCATCGTAGTTTTTGAACATAGAAGGTTCGGATTTCAACGGGTGTAATACTTTAGATTTTAGGAAGTTTGTTACCCTGACATTTTATTTTTTAAGTGCCTACCTCGTGCCATAACAGATTTTTCAAATCAACATATGCTATCAAAGTCCATGCCTTCTACAAATGAGCTGGTTTCTCAAAATTACCGTATAGAAAGGCTGCTTTACGTAACATTTTTGGAGTATGTAGCCTTTGCTTTAGTCTAGGGTGAACAATATTCACATTGGTTTCCTGTTTAGCACTGGACTGCACGTATTTCCAAAAGCAACAGTTAGCTGAAAGGTATAAAAGCAGAGGCACATCTAATAGACAATTATAATATTTTCCTACTCTGTGTGAACAAACCGTGCACTTACACTGCAACAGCTAAAGTATAGGCTGTTCACTATAAAAAAAGTACTTTTGAAAGCAGTGCTTAAGATCTATTTGTATGCATATTGTGTATTCTTCCGCCTTATGTAAAATTGCTGTTGCCATGGGCCTCCACTTTATTCATGTGTCTGTAAAGAGAAATTGTGAAATTATTAGAGGAGGAAATAAAAATGTGCTCATTTTTACATTTTCATGCATTAAATTATTTCTTTCACCTTCTGTTTATTTAAGTTATCATAAACGGTTACCAAACACTTTTTATTAGATGTTACGACATGGAACTACTTTCTATCCATCATTACCAACTTTACTGGGTGCATGTCACTCAGTGTGCCTGTTAAAATTTATGCAGGTAGGAACAGTGATTTTTTTCTAAAGTTGATTTCAAAAGTGCTAACTTTATCGTGAACAGCCTTTACAAACATTTGAGTTGTTGTTTTCTTGTTTTAGCTGCAAGGAGTTCCAGAATCTGAATGCTTTCTTCGCCATTGTGATGGGACTCAGTAATGTGGCCATCAGCCGTCTTTCCCTGACCTGGGAAAAATTGCCTTCGAAATTTAGGAAGCTCTTCACAGAGTTTGAAGCTTTAATAGATCCCAGCAGGAACCACCGAGCATACAGGCTCAACGTCGGTAAACTGCAACCCCCTGTCGTCCCATTTATGCCTCTATTACTTAAAGGTAGGTACATGTTAATAGTTTTTCTATTAAAAATAATTTTTCAGTGAAAGTGATTTAGTGAGAGGAAAATACTATGGCTCAGTAATTTCGAAATTCTATTTAGATTGGTAACAGTGTTGTACACAAGCATACCTAAGTTGTCACTAAATTTCAGCATCCTTAATTAAATACACTATTTTTACTATAAAAACCACAGTAAATTTCACTTTGCAGTTACAGCTTTTCAAGAGAGAAAAACTATAGCTGAACTCGAGAAATACATGGATAAAAGTATGTTCCACATGGTGGTGTCACAACTTCGGTTTTGTTTGATTCTCAATTGCGATTGTGACAGCTTTAGTGATTCTTGGTTCCAAAGATAAACTCTTAAATATTTCTGTAATAAGAATAAAGAAATATTACCCAAAAAATGTATAACTCTTAACAACAAAAATGCAATAATTGTATTTATTCCTTAAAGGATATTCACGATAAAGTGAGCACTTTAGAAACGAACCTTAAAAAAAAATTTCTGCCCTTGCATGCATATATTTTAACGGGTGCACTGAGTGACATTCACCCAGTAAGGATGGAGGATGGATGGAAAGTAGTTCCAGATCTTAACGTCGAAAGAAAAGTGTCAGGTAACTATTTGTGATAACTTGAAATTATTTCTTTAACTTCCTGTTTTTTTTTTAAACATCGAAGAGTAAAAATGAGCATATTTGTAAAGTATTTACTCCATGTCAATGTTAATTTTACATAAGGCGGAAGAATACACAATGAGTTTACAAGTAGATCATAGGCAGGGCTTTCATAAGTGCTCATTTTACCGTGAATAGCCTATACCCGGCATTAACTTTAAAACACTGCACATAATTGTACTTGCCTTTATGATGTAATCATACACAATATCCGCAACCTAGTAATTTAATCCTGAAACAAAATCACATAGTTATTAGTCAGTACAAATATATTTTTTAACATTTTTTGTAAGGGAATAATTACAGATTATTTTTCGCAGAAATTCTATTCAATATGCTTTGTACCATTGATAAAAGGCCAAACCTAATGTAGTTGTTTTGTAAAGTAAGTAGCTTAAAATTAGTGATGGCTGTAAATATACTATGCGGAGCAATAACATGTCACTCTATATCCCATGCTACATATGTAACCTTAAAGCAAAGCAAATAAAAAACATTAGAGTAATTTTTTTAATCAAAAGTGTATGCTGGTTGCATTATTATGTAATAATGATTATCATTTCAATGTTTGGTTTCAGATATGACCTTCACTCATGAAGGCAACAAGACTTGTCTGGATGGATTAGTCAATTTCGAAAAAATGCATATGTTAGCACAGACAATGCGCACCATCCGCTACTGTCGTAGCAGGCACTTAGGTAAGATAGTTTTCCTGTTATGACATATTTATAAACAAAGAGATGTGAAAGATGTCTTTGTGCCTAACCCATCCATCTTTTAAACATGAAATGTTTGTTGTGACATCTGTGTACATAACTAGATTTTATGTTAAAAAATAAGAAAGTAATTGGCATAAGACTTCTACATTCACCAAAACAAGTAAAGTTTCACAGCTTTTCATGTACACCTTGTACACACAGTGTTATATATACAAGACAATGCCAGTAACTAAACTGATGTAATGAAATGAATAATTATACAAAAACAGAGAATTACCTTTGTATAACTTGAATATATTATTAGTCACTTAAAATAATGGATTAGTCAGAAATACTGCTAAAAAATAAATTTGTACATGATATAGTATGAACAGCAACAATTTGCTGGAAGAAAATGTATACAGTCAAACCATGTTATAACATTTTTCAAGGAATCTGGAAAATAATAAAATCCCTGATGTGTTGGTGCAATCCCACATTTTAATCACTTGCTATTGTTACCACTTCATCCACACCTGCTATTGCTTATGCCTTGCCCCTTCTTAATCATCCAATCTTCACTAAAACTGGCAGGTGTTTCACTTTATACTTTATGCCATCTTTAAAGGCATGAGATAGGCACTTTAATGCTTCTAATACTCTCAACACTGGCAGTATTTTCATGAACAAACTGCTGCGCATTGCTTCCATTTTGGCAAATTTCCTTTGACTGCTTCCAGCACAGTGAGGTTTCGGTCCATCTGTGATGCCTCGGATAACTTATCTGCCATTCCAGTAACTGAAATGGTTTTATCAGCTCCTGCTTAAGACTCAGGATCATCCACCATACAGACACTCACATTCCTACTGATTTAAGTTTTTGTGAAAGAAAAAAATTGCTGTTATAGAAGTTTAACTATTTGCCTTACTCTGCAGTACGGACATGAAATTTGAACAATGAACAATTTTGAAGTATCACAACATTCCAGCATTTTAAAAATTACAAAAAACATGCTGTAAAATTAAGTATAAAAATATTACAACTGCTAATTCTCCCTCTTGCTGGGGATACTTGATAAACTTTGCCTGTTTTTAAACAATATAATTCTTCACCTTGAAAAAGTATCTGAACTTCTGTTTCACCATGTTTTATTTGGTTGCCCGCTCTACCAACAATTAATCAACTTCTGATCCCATGCAATAGAATGACATAGTATTTACTTGAAACTCATCTGGTTTTTTTTTTGGAAAGCTCCGCTGCAACATAGAACCACTCAACCCTTAAAATTAATTTGTCCCATTCTGAAGGCTTGTGAAAATCAAAGTTTTCTGGCAGTACTACATGAAACTGCAACATCATTTTTCCTGCTTACAATCACTCACTGTTACCATTGGCCCTGTCTGTACACTGTTTCACATAGTGAAAACCTGCCGTGTAATCGTTATTCTGTTTGTATTAGTCTCCCACACGATAGAGTGTGGCTTATTCTCCTCAAGATCCCACTTATGACACCATGTTGTGTTATGTATTGAGTTATCTATTCACGTAAGACTGCACACGCTAAACAACTCCGCAGTTACGACTCAATCATTTTTCTGACACCTATTGCTGAAAATTAATCAAGCCAGCTTTTTCCTTTTACTCCACGCGAGGTTTCTGTCCTCTCTGATTTTGCCTTGAGACACTTGCATTATCATTTGACAGATGTACTGCCCCAGTTAAACTCCCTGCCTGGAAGAGTCCTTGGATCGGACACGCTGTGTACGTGCAACCTGAGTACATGCCACAACATTACGAGGGCACCGGATGGACTCCTATTCCTTTGAGTGCTTGGTACTAGAAAAACTTTGACTGGGGCCATGGAGAGGCCCAATATCACACACTTTGATCAACCAATCGACCTATTTTCCAACATCACAGAGTCTTCTACACTTTCATTATGCAGTTTATTAAAACAAACATGCTGCAGCAAGTGTACGATGAACTAGATAATCATACTGAAGAGTAAAGGTGTACATGTTACGGGTCTATTGGAATCTAAAATACTTTTACAGTTGTTGTATTTACATTTCCTGCATCAAAATAAATTCAGTATTATATGAAGATTGGCGATTCAAAATCGCAAACTTCATTTTTACTCACCCATTACTTTTTTCCCTTTCTACAAGACATTGTATACTGATCATAACAAATTTTTGTGTGCAGTGCTGGAACCACCGTCTCCGAAAAGTGAAGCAGATGTCCGCTCGTACATCAGCTGCATGAGAATAATTGACAATCAACGAGTTCTAACTAGTTTATCGCAGAAACTGGAGCCTAGGCGTTCGTAGACACCAACTTGCACAAAATTATGCTAGACAAGTGATAAAAAATGTTTATTTATTTCATTGGGAAAAACTGAACTGTTTCACCAGAGACTGCTATGGCTGGATTTTTGAATATTTGCCTAGTCTTCAATCAACTGAGGTAAAAGGGATCAATAAGAATGTTAGCAAATTGTCAGACTTTTCTTACGTCTCAAATATCAATTTGTTTACTAATAATTTGTAGTTTTAAGGTGTGTAATGACATAATAATATTAAATAGTGCATGGCTGTGCTCTATGCTGTCCCAGCATATGAAGCACAGTATTTTCATGTCAGTTTGTTTCATGTTACCTGTAATTTACAATTTTGTGAACTGTTTCAGAAACCTCGTTATGCGTAGGCTACATTAAAATAAATATTATACCCCACTTCATTTATAGTTTCAGATTCTATTAAAATTACTTTCTGTGGCACAAGGATACTAAAGCACACTGTGATATGCACTAAAAAGTCATTAAAATTGAGTTTTGCTCATTCCAAACACACACAAATTGTGTAAGCAGGCATTATATGTAAACTGTTCTAATCAAAAATAAATTATGTGAAAAATTATTTAACTTCATTAATTAAAATAGACTAATCGTGCATTATCACTGACAACACTGATATTACAAATAGCACCTGAAGTCAGTGATTTTCTAAAATTCTTGATAAATTATTTTCAGTCAGTTACCAAATTAGACTCCATTTAAATAACCAACTTGTTCTTCCAAGGTGTAGGGCAAAGCCAGGGGTTGAAGTTTCTCCCCTTAACATTAATTGTTTTGTAAGAATTATTTAACCAACCACAAGATGTTAAATCAATATAAAAAAAATTACCATATCAGTGGGCATATACTTAAGGCTGTAATCTTCCTATTATTATCAAAAATTATTTTGCATTTCTATTGTGTGGTGCAGTAAAGGTTGAAAGTTTTTTTTTTCTCTCTCCCGGTTGGTTCAGATGTGATTGAATGGCTAGTATGCCTTGTTAAATAATATATGTGGGCAAAGTTAATATCTAAATTTAATGCTGTTTATTTTATATGTAATCAATGTTCCAACAAAAAATTTGTTCATCCTGTTAAACACACTACTGGATCATCATAATGTTGGATAGCATAGTGGTAACTCACTGGACTCACATTTGGGAGGAAATGGGTTCGATTCCCGGTCCGGCTATCCTGATTTCGGTTTTCCATGGTTTTCCTAAATCACTTCAGGCGAATGCTGGGATGGGTCCCTAACAAAGGCCATGACCAATTCCTTTCCAATCCTTCCCCACACCCTCTTCCCTGTGCAATTACCTACCTACCTAAAGTAAAGTGTTTTGTGTACAATTAATAACTCCAGTATAATCGATGCATTCAGTCTGTAATATCTCTTTCACAACTTAAAGCATTTCATGTATCTGCTGTCTAAAAATCCTTATGCTTGTTCAGTATGTACAATAGCCGTTGTACCAAATACGGTATCAGCAAGTCTGAATTATTATACAATTATTTTAATGGTTGTATTTGTTTTATTTGGTATTAACAGCAAATATTTACCAATTGTTTAAAATTAATGAATATCTCACAAATACTAGAACTGGAGCAAGTTTTATAGCTACAAATTGTAGAAATATTAATTATATATATGTAGGTAATTATCGGTACTTGTTTTGAATGATTAATTTTTTTAGTTACTTTATGTGCATTAAACTGTGTAATTTGATCAATAAGTTAACTATATAATTAACTGTATAACAACTTAAACAAAATTGTGCATATTTTAATTAAAAATGCTGTGGCAAAATTTTCTTAGTTTTTTTTTTTCTGGAAAAAAAAAAAAAAAATCTTTTTGATAAATACATTTATGCAATGGGATTCAAAGTTGTTTTGAATGTGAACATGCCGAGTATAATGAGGTTTTATGACAAAATTACTGCAAGTAGTTGTCGCTAATATTTGTATTTGTTCATAATGTATTTTTAACTGTATGTTAGTTAGGTTTGTGGCGTCCTTAATCAAAATATTGTTCCTGGCTATGTGAAGAATGTGGTAAATTTGTTATACGTCTGATTAAATGATGTCAAAATGTAATTTTATTCATAATTGAAGATTTATATACACAGCAAGCAGATCATATATATATATAGCTAAATAACTTTATTGTGTAGTTAACTACTTCTATAAAATATCTTTGCTGAATGTCTTATTTCATAGTCTTTCTAGTCATTAATTACTGTCATAAATACTATGTAGTGAGATCATCCTGTAGAAATAACTATACTTATCTTTTAAGAGTGAAATATTTCATAAATTTTTTGTAGCCAACGACAAAAACTTATTAGTTTCTTGAATAAATTTGGTGAGTTGTAAATTTAAGAGACGATAATATGATGGAACAAATCAATTACTCTTGTCATGTTGTCATGCAAATATGTAAATATTGTGTTGCGCACAATAAAAATTTTTGTTACCTGCAGAAAATATTAGTTCTAAGGTATTGAGAAATTTTGTTTGGTAACTTTCATCTACATACTTGCCAGATTCTGTTTAGTAATGACTTCATATTTTGTTCATTATTATAGCAGTATTAACCAGTATTCTTTGATGAGAAAAGTATGTGTGAGCTTTCAATTGGTAAGAAATGTTTTGAAGAGTATTACACAAATAAATTTAGAAAAATTAACTTTCGTAAGGCAGATGATATATTTATGACAAAATTAATAAATATTTCTTTCCTTAAAGGCAATCATCATTTGCAGGAAAACCACTCTGCTTGATGTTCTTATGAACATTCTGTAGACTGCTGGGAGTATTAAGAAGTTTCTGACTGTACATTGTGTTCTTAAAGATAATCGGGATGTAATTATTCTGTGATAAAGTTTAAGAAACACCATTTAAGTGGAATCTTTATATCTTTCAATATGCTTGTATGAAACTGGGACTATACATCCCTGTAGAGAGAAGTTTCTTTCTCACATTCTTAAAATAGGAAAACTGAAGTCAGTGGCAGGTTGTGCTGAGGCAAACTGAAGATTCAATTACCAATTAAATAACCAACCCTTGATGAATTTTATTTCAGGAGATGAATTATTATAATATATATTTGTCTGCCACTAATATATGAAAATAATTGCATGCTATAAGTGTTCAAGTGGTTTTGTCAACTTGAATAGTAATTGTAGTATTATAAATACACTTACAAAGATAACAGTGGATTAGATTAAACATGTCTGAAATAAATGCACAATTACCAATCTCACGAGCTGTCTCAGACTTCCGGACTTTGAAAAAGACAAGCTTTGCAAAACTACGGTAATGGTCTTTCCTAACAAAAGTGTTAGTCAGATTATCGGTTGATAGTTATTGCATGAAAATAAACTGTAATTAATTTACAAGTATTATACATACACATAAATTCATTATATTCTGAAACAACTTTTATTTTTCTTGATTCTTTGAGAATAAGAATATAAACTTCTATACCTTGTGCCTTTTTCATCTGATGTCATAAGTAAGCAAAAATAAGCCAGTATCAAAAGAGTACCGTGCTACACTTAAACAATCATGGATACAATTTCAAGCATAAACCATTCATGTACATATGTGGACATTAACACAGGTTTTGAAGCAACTGGAAGCATGGGTGATAATTTAATAAAAAATAGTGATGTACTTATGATATTTACTGTTGGGGTTTGTGAATTTCATAAGTTTAAAAGTGGTTTGCAGAAAGTTAAATTGTTGATTAGAGATAAGAATGAGAATAAACAAAAATTCTATGCTCTATTGACTCTCAAGACCTCGCAGTTAAGAGCTGCCCAAATCTCTTCACTCACTCATCCTATGCTCTATGTCAGTTCAAACTTTCTTCTCACCAAACCATTATCCATTTCATCAAACACTATTCTTTATAATTGCTGTAATGTGTATGTTTAATTGACATGTTCTGTACAGTAGGTATCACATTAAATCTCACAAACTTTCTACGGTATTAGGTTAAGTCCCTTCATGAAAGGAGAATTCTAGAATTTAACAGAATATGGATTTTTAGTGGAATATATGTTGGATATTCTAGATGGACATCAGCCACCTGTACCAACATATTTTTAAAACTGTAACACCAAATCAGTGATCACATGTTTATTTCCATTTACATAAAACTGGACAGTTTGAAATAATCAGAGAGCTTATGAATATTTTGGAATTAAAATTTTTGAAATGAGTTTGTGATTACTATGTGTATTGTATGTTGCAGCAGAACAAAGGAAGGATTGTTGCTTTTTTATGTATGAAAAGTGACAAAACTTATTTCTTAATATGTGTATAGTTTGCAAGATATTGAGTTCAAATTTAAAATTTTTAGTTACATGTTACAATGTTATATGTGGAATAATGAAATGCTTTTAAACACCATCCGCGAGTAAAAAAGATAATGATGCATTACTCTTGCTCAAAAAAAAAATTAAAATCACAGAAATTGGTTGAAAATTATTCCATGCATTAAAAAAGTAAATTTGTCTGTACCTGCTAAAAGTTGTGCTACAGTAAACACAAAGATAGTGACTGCAACTGACCTAGTGTAACATTGTCTAAGATGTATTTTCATTATGTGCTTTACATCAACCTAAATGTGTGTTAATTTAGGGTATCTGTGTACAATTTAATACTTGTTTGACTAAGAAAGAAAACTTATTTTTTTCTCTCTTTAATAATGCACATGTAAAAATTGACACCTTGTTCAAACTGATTACAATTTTAGTAATTTGGGATTTGGTTGGTTTAATTTTAGATATGTCGGCAGTTACTTTTGATATATGTTAAAATATTAGTAACTAAAAGTTGGTGAATGTATGTTCAACGAAATGTAATACTTAAAAGTAAAAGTAACATTTCATGCAGTCCTAATCAACAAATTCCTGTATATTAAGTATATATATATTACAAATATTTTACAGAAAGTAATTATTATGCTCAATGTAGAAAAAATTCTCCACTAGCCAATGAAATTTAAAACATAAGATAATTATTATAAAACAACATAGCGGTTCACTTCAAAATAAGTTAATCCATTTCCGAGTATATTTGGAGATTTGACTATGTATTTTGTTATTTGGTAATTTACTATCTAGTAAGTTTCACTGTATTCAACAAACTAAATAATAAATTACCAAACATACCATAGTTTAAGTATACAAAACCAGTTCATGTGATAATTTAGTCAAATTTACCAGTTTGAACAAGGCTCAACTTCATATTTTTCATTACGTTGACTATTCCGCCAGTTATGGTTTCTTCACTGCCATCCACACATTACTGTGCTTATTTATTCACAGTTTCTAAAAGCCCTGTTAGTTTATTCTTTCAGTCAACTGATTTTAAGGTAAGTGTGCCATATAAGGCCATGCTAAGGTTTGGACTGCTGCAGCTCAATTATTTCTTGACCAATCTTCTTCAAACTTTCCAAACTTGTCAGTTTATTCATCAATAACCCAAAAATTCAATTTTGGATTTAGTTTTAAGATTTATATACATTTTTTTTTTTATGTTAAAAAAAGTCTAGTTAGTCTTATTAGATCCACCTTGTTCTTAATGAGACCAACTCCAAAATTATAAATCCTGCACAGGGTGGGAGACAATAAAATGATTGTTTATGCAGACAAACCCAAGAAAATAATTACATAAATACATATATGTAAATGTATTAAACAATATGTTAATAACAATGAAATATTATGCATAGTAATTAAATGATTAACTTGAAAAATCTGTTTTCTTCGCATTCAGGGCACTTAAATCTAACAATTGTGTCCCATTTTTCCACCCCTGCACATAATTCATTTATGTATTTATCACAGATGCTGCAGCGAATCATGTCTTCAACTCTATCTTCGCTGCAAATGTAGCAGAACCAGCTTTCTTATGGAAATTTGTGTGTCCTGCTGGTTCCTGGCTGAGGAGCGTTTTTAGTTTTATTTGTGCGTTTAAATTTATTTTCTCCTTAGTCCGAGGGTTATTTTATGTTTCTTCATTGAACAGCTCCTGGACTATTTTGTTGGCTCTAAATTTGAAAGATATTTAATGATTTGTTGCAGGCCATGTTTATATTTATGGAGTTTTCAAAATTTTGCAGAAGGATTGTGTACTGTTGGTAGAGCTTGATGTTGAGGCTGCTGCGGGAGATTGAGTGTGGTCAGCACAATGAATGGATGATGGAGATTCTTTACAGTTGGCATTCATTACATCATCTTCGCCAATGTGTTGTCGGAACCTTTAAAAAGAGTTTTGACTTCTGTCACCTCACAAAGACCAAATGCATGGCAGGGGATAACATCTGGATCAAACAGGTAGATTCCCATTGCTCTAAATCCGGCAAAAATGTTTGATGTCATCGTAGCTTTTGGCCATACCTTCGAAAAGATGAGTCAGAACGTACCCTTTCTGATCTGTCTTTCAGGTTGTTTTTCCCAGTACTTCAGCACTTTGTTGTCTCAGGAAGACTCAAACTGCTTAAAAACAGCCTTATCCATAGGCTGGAGTGCATGTGTGGTATTACTCGGAAGGCAATAGAGCGTTACTTCATGTTTATCAGATGTATCCACAATATTCGCATCAGATGTGATGATGCACCATTAAAAAATCAGCAAGGTTTTCCCTGGGGTTTTAAATTTAACAAAATGCTTGATCCACTGAATTAAAACTGCCGTTGTTATGGAGCTTTTGGGTGTTTAACACGCATACGAACCTGAAGGTAAATTTGAATTCCAGTCTGGATTACTCCGCTGGCCTTCGACAAAAAGTACCATTGGAGGAATGGCCTGGTCAATTGCCTTCCTACATGCTCTGGAGCAACTATGTGGACATTGCGGCTTCCTTTTTCTTCTAAAGCTTTTTGCTGATGGTGAAGGGTTAAGCTGCACCACTTTCATCCATATTGTAAATTGCTAGTGGCTTGTCCATTAACTGCAGCTCTCTCATTCCTGTACCCAATTTATTGAAATGGTCATTGACAATGAATGGGTTGAAATTTTGAGCATTTCTTTGTGACGTTTTATGAAAGAATGCAACTACTTCCTACCTGTAAGGCGCACTTTCATTGAAAAAGGGTGGTGTATCTTTTGTAAAGCGCAAAACGTAAAAACTGACAGACACAATAGCGTTGTCGTGATCGGCATACCTAAGTCAGATAATCTCTTTATTTGTGCACATAACTCACATTCTTGCTGCACTGTCAAGTAGGTATAGCTCCCTCTGTTCTTGACTACGAAGCCAGTTATCAAGTGATTTCTCAATGTATGGCATGGGATTCCATATTTTTTGCACCTCAATTAACACTCATTCCTTCTTGCATGGCTGCCATGGCTTGTTCAAGTTGTTGTTCATTCCAGAGACCTCTTTTCCACCCTGGTGGCATCTCTAACCCAACAATAAAAGTACTGATGTAGTTATTTTAGTAGTTCGGAACCCTAAACAATGAAAATAATTGATAGTAAATGTTAAGTCAATCCAAAAAATTCTACTATTGCGATGTCCCTAATAATGCCCACATGACCTTAATTGGATAAGGCCAACATTACCTTCAGGTGGCTGCCGGGTTGAAGGAATTATACATCTGAGGCCTAAAAACATAGGACCGCTAGAGTCGACTGAGACAAGTATATTAACTCTCTCACTGCCTCTACACGCAAAGCACTGAACTGGAGTGCAGTCTAGCTGTCAATGTGCCTTTATAAGACTTCCAGGGAAGACCCTATCATTTTATAATGTAACAATAAAACTAAAGGTATGATGCACGTCCCTATTCATTTTTTAATGTTTTGTACTAGAACATTTATACCTAAAAATTACTGTGTAAAACACCTGTTCAAGCCATTTTCACTACCACAGAAACATGCTTTAGAGAGAAATGGAGGAATTGAAAAACTTACACAAATGCGTAATGTTTCTTAAATGCTGTTCGTACGCAGACCTTCTCACACGTTGGATGGTTTTTTGATTAAAATTTTTCTGCTAGAGCTCTGCACACCGTTCGGCAGCCTACCCTGGCGGCCACCTTAATGAGCTACATACATTTTCTGATATGTTCTAATAACCTATTTCCACTACACATTGTATGCTAGAAACAAAACTTTGGTAGATTTTGTGACTAGAATAGTTAATATTCTAGATGAGAAGCAAAACATTATTTGTCTGCAGAATACACATGGCATAGTGAGTAAAAGAATCTTACCTTGAAATAACAGCGAGAAGGAAGCAAAACAGTCCAACATCACTACACAAAAACACTTTCATGACTGGACTCTTCATATTATCTATATTATCAGTATGCTGCACATACTGGTAGTGCTATTTAGTGGTTTTAATGTGAACTTTTTCCATAAACCTTGGTTGGCCTTATTGGGACTATGGCCTTATTTGGCACACTTACCTTACTTATTGAGGATGTAATGACTAGTTTATGCAGTTATCAAACAACACCAAAAAAACTGACAGTAACATCAATAGGTTAATACTCACATAGTTATTTCTCTAACGTACACAAAACAAAGCATAACAATTGTCTATATCAATTAAAAATTACGGTGTTAAGGAAATGTTAACAAATGGCACTACTTTTTCTTAAGGTGCACTTGCCAGGTGTAAGATCATGCATTCATCTCGATGCATGTCCTACTTTCAGTTCAGATATCAGCCTCAAATGTAGCTGTTATTACTGCAGCTCCAGCTTGGATTATTTCAACAGAAACTCAGAGGTAAAGCCAATATCTTACAAAGATAGTTAAATGACTGCAGTACATGAGATACATTTTGCAAGTAGCAAGATATTGAAGAATTTTTAACTGCATGTCTTTAATGGACTTCAAACACTTTTTGCTTTCGGTTGGATGATATGGTGTTTCATCCAACCACAAATGCAATCCCCATGTCATTTTTTCTTAAGGAACTGAAGAGAAGTGTATGAATTTTACTGTGTCTATATATTTGACGTAATTAAAACATCCATAAACGCGAGAATGTCTCATTGACTTTGTCATCTGGTGAATTAGCCTTAAAAAAAGCCAAAATGGAAGAGTAAATTGGCACTGAAAGTAGGATTGTTGTAAACTACTTGCCTGACCAGTGGAAGCTGCACAAGTGTTACATGTCAATTCCAGTTTACACTGGGCTGCTACTTGCATCTGCGCACAATTGTTTGCACACAAAGGTTTGGGCATTGTCTTTCCTTGCAACTGCATGTAATTAGGATGTGGCTCCAAGGTGCACTGAATGTTTTAGAGGTGTGAACGTGCCATTATTACTGCCAACACTATTGCGAGTACCCCCATTGCTGTTTATGATAAAACACACAAGTTTACAAGTGGATTTTTATTTTAAAGGTTTGCTTTGAAAGTGCTTAATTTAAGGTGAATCAGCTAATATGTGTCCTACAGTGGAACCTCTATAGATAATTTTTGAGGGACCAAATAAAAAAAAAAATGATGCAGGCTGACAGATGCATGCATGATTGTTCATAGAACTTGTTCTCAATGTAAAAGTTGAAGTTAAAAATGGTGGCCCAATTTGTCACAGATACAAAGTAGCTTCCAGTGTGATGCAAAGCCACAAAATTTTGTATAAGACTCAAAAACTTGGGCTGCAGTTTTTCCATGTTCACACATTCTGCCTCCCACCACTTCCTCCTTAGCGCTAGATGAAAAACAAATATGTCCCTTTCCCACACCCCAGTCCTTTTCAAGTAGAAATTGCTTTTATCACAGCAGGGTGGCATTCAAGCTTCTCCCATTTTGTATAGTGGTAGCATGCTTTTGATGAAAACTACACACTGTTCTGCCTCAAATGGTTAAAATTGAGCCCCCCCCCTTCTCGTTTCAATGTAAGGCCACCTATGAGGTTGGCAGCATAAGTGAGACTCAACTTGTATGAGCTTCTTGTTCCAAGTGCAGGTAATCACCCCAGATTAACGATGATGACCATTGTGACAGCCCAGCTGAGGTGACTAGAAAAATGCTTTCAAAGGAAAGTTTCTCTGGACTGCACCGAATAAATGATGGATGCCAGAAAACAACAAAAATGGGAACAATGTATCGAGGTTCCACTGTATATCCTGTGTGTTGCAGACCCATTTTATAGCTGTGTTCAAGAGAGAAACAGATGAGTTGCAAGGATCTATCATAAAAACCTTAACTAGAAATTTAACCATAACTTACTATGTCTTACCTTGTTCGGTACCACTATTGTTCAAGAAGTTACTGTCCACAAATGTTTGTTGAATAATATATTGTAGAGACTTCCCTCTGTGGAGGGGGAAAAGAAAAAAGTTACTTTATCTTTAATCATTTTTTGTTTTAAGCATGTTTACTAGCAATAAATTAAAAATATTATGTACCAAAATATAATGATTATTCACAACATTTATACTAGTGAGAAAGATAGCCGAGTTAATGAACTACATAGAAAATGTTGAACAATACAATCTTTGTGTAAATTTAGCATTTAATTATTTTGAAGAAAAAAATAAATCAGTATTGAGCAGATTTTTCTCAAGCAAGAGTTATGAATATGAAGTGCCTGCAATAAATTTTTCATGCAATAAATCTTATACGAACAAGAAAAATTGTTTGCGCACATTACAAATGGTTTCATTTAACTGCACTTGCATTAGTGTCTATATGAGCAATTCAACATTTCATTTCAGATAATTGTGAACTAGATTGTAACTGGAAATGTGAAATATTATTGTAGTACACTGTAAATAAATTTATTAACGCTGTATATTCAACTTACTTAATTACGGAGTTAAAAATGTATTGTATATTTTTAATGATACTGTTATAGTGCTTGTTAGAAAAATCTTAACACTTTAAATTGGAAAAATACTTTTTATGATACCTTATGAAACAGCATCAGGTAAGCAGTGTTTGAATTTATTTTATACTTGCTTTAATTTTATTACACTACAGCAGTATTGCAATAAAGTAATGATCTAGTCAATGTACTTGCATATGAAAATCGAGAATGGTCATTGACAATTAATTTTGCTAAGTATGTGTTTATAAATGATGTAGCAGCCTTTACTTTTACACAACTCCACAATCATAAAATTGAAATTTTTTCACTGCTACTTCCATTATCAGTGTATGTAAATGTAATGTACTTCTCTGTTGAATGTATGCATGTCCGAAAACCTACTTCCTGTAGTTTTGAAAAGTAGCACACAAAACAGCTAAAAAATGTCTCATGTTGCCTGTGATGGTTATACAAGATAACACAGAATGTTAAATCTATCAGATTTCTTTATTACAACTCAAAACCTGCCATGGTCACCAATCTCACATCATTGAAGTTCCCACTATCAAATGCTAGCAGTGCCAACCTTACTCTCGTTTCATTTCCTGAACGATATGATCAAAATTAAGAATTTATATGATACTTTTGTGAAAGGAGATATTTTCAGGCTATCATCCATGTGTCTAAACAACACATTCAGCTTGTTGTCTGCAGCAGCTGCTTAACAGCCATGCAGCACCATATACAATACTTACACAAGATAAGAGATTTTTTACGGGCATGAAATAATATTAAAAGTTATGCTAATGGGCTGGCATCTATCTGCTTGTTTATACTACGCATGGCAAAAACACCACTTGTCAAGAGTATGCTGTACAGGTTATTTACTTGTCTGCAGACTATTCTTGATAACCAGCTTCAGTAGCGCTGTTTTCACCATCTCAACCATTCTTTCTGCTGTCACTCTGGATGGCAGGTAGAAAGGGGATGTCAATCAAAACATAATGCCATTTGCTTGACAAAACTGTGCAAATTCTTCTTTACAAAATTGAGGCCCATTATCCACTACAATAATTTTTGCATACATATGCTGCAAATGCTGTATGTACCTTCTCAGTTGTACTCTGTTGAAATTTTAACAATTGTAACACAGTTTTGGAGACAACAACCAAGTATTGCCGAGTTATACTTGCTATTACTTTCTTGAGTCTTTAATGCTCATGAACATTGCCAACATATTTTCTTATTCCTTTTCACTAGACTTTCAAAACACAAGTGTAATGTGGCAAGTGATAGTTAATAGCCCTGCAGCAGTTTTCAAAAAAAGGACAACTGTACATCATAGCCAGAGTACAAACAATCAGTCGGTCAAGCATGAGACATGGGCGCTATATTTTAATTTTAAAAAATGAAATTCAGTCTCGTAAAAGTTACTCAGTTTTATAGAAATTCCAAAATGACACTTTCAAAAACTTTAAATAATTTCAGTCACTAGCAGTATCAACAAGACATGAAATCAAACCAACGCCGCAGTAGTAATTATTTAGTAATGTTCCTTCAAAACTTGCATCGCGAGAAATATATACAAAGGCAGGAGGGGAAAAAACCTTTCACCCTGACGGCCTCTCACACCCATGGAAATAACTTTGTAGGCAATTATTTCTTAAGCCGAAAGTACTTCAAGTTAAGTTGAAACAAAATAGACTTTTAGGTCATGGGCGCTTGCAGGTGTGGGTGAAGTTTGTCCGCCTCGATGTTACGTCTTCAACGTCTGTTGATCATTTGCTACAGGGCCCTTGGAGCGCAGCTCGGTGCGTGCCTATCCAATTCTACTTCTTCTCCAGCTAAAAATAGAATTTCGCAGAGGCCCACCTCCTACTATTGGCCAAGATGAACTACGTCGCAGCTAAACTATAGAACCAAAAATGCTTACAATCTGATAACTGCACGTGAAGTCGGAAAAATGTATCTCTGAAAGTTACGCAACCTCACTGCAACACTCAAAAACACACTACAGATAACCACTCAATTACAACTCCCACTTCTCACCCTGATAAAACCTTACTATTTCATGTGGCACAAAGAAAAATTAAAAATACTACACTCACTCGCAAGAGAAAAAGGGAGTTTAACCAAAAGTTAGATTGAAAAATTATTATAAAAACTATTAAGAAATACATAACCTGCAACGTTACAACCCCAATTGAGAATTACATCTTATCTTAAGTGTGTGTTCCAAAACCCCCCTTTCATGCTCAATTTTGAACTGAAACAATTTAGGAAACTGTTGTCCACAAACGTTCTGAACGTGATATTGGACAATAGTTTTGTGAAAATACTTGTCTTCCGTTTTTCACTAGGATAGTACAGCACTTTCACCAACCCTTCAGTAAATTTTTCATGTATGTAACTAAATCTAACATCAATATGCTTAGATCTAAGATTAATAGCACAATTTTTAATAAGACTTGCAGCACTTTAACTGTTCACAAACAATTTTGTCACCCCCTTCTTGACCAAGGGTCTCTTTCACTACAATTTTCAAGTACATCAGTTCCTTGATGCATTCTGCAGGTGCTATGTACTCGACTTCTGCAGTTGAGAGAGCCAAGACTGGCTGTTTCCTGATATACCAACTTATCGGTCTTCCGTAGCAGTCTGTTGATCCCCAGCAAAGTCACAGTCACAGCAGCCAACCAGTTCTGCTGACAAGTCACTTCCAAACCTTATTCCTAAGTCTGTGGTACCTTTGAGAGACGTCAGTATTCACTTGGTGAAGACTACATCTACATTGGTAGGTCTTTCAGTCTTCCTGCTGCACATGTTCACGGCATAGGTGATGTCTGGTCTTGTTTTGTTCAACAAGTAAAGAAGTCTACCTAGAAACTCTCTGTAGGGAAAGCTCTTGTTTATGTTGTTTTTACCTTCCATCTTAGTGCCCACAGCTGGTGTTGAAACTAATTTGACCTCACTCATGTTGAAGTCTTTCAGCAGTTCTTCCACTGTCTTGGGTCTGATTCAGATTTCAACTGTTCACAGTTCAGGTGAGTCCCATTCCAAGAAACTTGGTCCACTGTTCAGCATTGGGCTGCTGTATGCTTCTTCTAAGTCAATGCCTTCTTCTTGATAACACCCTCGCATGACTAGTCTTTCATTGTGCTGTCCATATTCTTTAGTTTTGAAAATCCATTTGCTGGTCTGTATTTCCTGAATTTTAATCTCAAACTCCACAAAATTTTCCAACAGACCACAACAGATTCATTACTCTGACGTTCCACCTTTGAGGTGCCTGCCTCAATCCATACAGAGATTTTTCAAGTCAACAGATGTCATCTACGTTCATCCCTTCAGGTGGGTAGATGTAGGATGGTTCTTCCAAGTGTGCATATAGAAAGGCAGTCTTTATGTTAATATATGGAATAAATAGCCTTTTTTTATTTAACTTGTAATTAATAGTTTTAAGTACGTAGAAAAACTGAAGTAATTATATCATCACAATGTGATATGTATGATGACATACAAAGTTATGATAAATGTACAATTAAAAAAAGTTGATTTACTCACAGGTATATCATGGTTTTATGGACTGCATCGATTCCTGATTTCTTTATTGCATCTTAATTACAGGAAGGTAAAATATTATAATTAAAATCTGATTAAAATAATTTATTTTGTTGATTTGACAAAATTTTAGATAAATTATCACTAAGTCATATAACCAATTTGTGATATGAGAAATTTATTTGTTTCTGTACAATAAACAGTAGGTCTAACAAGTATTTAGTCCAAAATCATGTTATTGACAATGTCAAAATTTTAGTGGGCATTCATACAATCACTAACTATTCTATACAGCAACACCATAATAAACTTGTATTTGTGTAAGATAATTGTGTATATTAAGAGTTTAATATGTACTATGCAATGTGTAATCAATCACGCTTAGTGTACCACCACTTGAAATTTTTTTTATAAATAACTAATTAGTAATTCAATTAAATTTCCTCACACACATTTTTCACTTCACAATATTTTAATTTTTGTTTAAAGAAAATTTCTGGAACATTGTAAAATCTATGGGTAGTAAAATATATTCTTAAATTTAATTTATGTTATTGAATATGAATTTGCATAACATCTGGTTCTCATTATGTACAAATATAAATATCCCAAGTTAATTTCATACCAAGTTTAAAATACTCAAGCAGAAGATGGAAGTATGTAGATAGAGAAGAGATAATGTATAATACACTGAAGTTTACAATCCACTACAAATATGACAATGTTTCAAACATTATAAATTTATATTATATTTTAGACAATCTTTGAAACCATTTCACAGTTTTCATAAGATTGCTAAAAGATAAGATACAATTTTCCCAAATTGTTGATATTTATTAAGAATTGTTTACCTCAATGCTTATAACTTTGTCTAACTTCATATTACATTTTATTATTCTGTTTCAGTTGCAAGTATTCAAAACTCATGATTTCAGCATAAATATTCCCAACAATAATTACAAAACTTTCGCAATAACTGAGTAGGTACATGAATTTCAATTTTATTTTCTTTCTCTGGCAGTAATTAGCAAACCATTAACTCAGAAACCTAACACATAGTCAATGTTCAGTTCTCGTTCGAAATACAAAGCAAAGAACTGGTGATAGTCACAACCAAATACATACTTTATTTTTCATAATTTATTGTTTACAGCTGGTATGAATATGTAATGATAAAACAATCAATAAATAAAAATTAATTTCTTCTGCGTTCTAATAATTTTATAATTTTCTTTTTGAATTATGTAAGATCTTCAATTGGAACACCAAATCAGTCAGCTATTTTGAATGTAATACTGCTATATGTTATAAAACAAGGCTTGGCTGATAGCACATTTTGAAATAATTACTTCATATGTAAAACTCGGGGAGTTCTTAAAAACAAACTGTGTATAGTATCTTCATAACATCATGCATGAATCATTGTTTAGTAGTTTGCATAGTAAGAATAAATTAATAAAGATGTTCAACTGTTACTGAACAGTAACTAGAGATAGTAGAAAAATAAATATTTCATGAATAAATTATTTCAGCAACCTACTTTACTAACCAATTACGTATTTTTAGTGTGCCATGCATTCACTTATTACAGTAATTCCAGTTATACACATATTTAACATTTTATGTTAGTAAAAGTAACATGGGAGTGATTTGGGAATCTGTATTTGGTAACTTGTAGATCTAAGCTTTGAAGTTGACAAAATAATATATATATTTTTTAAATATGTTGATTTTTGGAGAAAAAAATCCGTTACGTGACCATTTTGTTGAGAAAACGTGTCAACTGGAACTAAACCACTGTCATTACAATAGCTTTAAGCTGTACTATTTATTCACAAACTTTGCTTTCCACTGAAAATGTATTTCCAATACTGTGCTCTCACTCAAATTAATAACACTTCATTAATAAATTTCCATTAAAGTTCAAAATAAAAACAATAGTATAGATCTGCAGTTATCATTCTTTTATGTTCACGACACACTATTCTTTGTAAACTATCTTTGTGGCATATTAAGGTATGAACTGGCAAAGCTGCAGGAGCCAACTTGTTAAAGATTCTGAACAAACATGTTTATGTTTTTAAATATTTTCTTTCCATGTTCAGTTTTCAAATTAATTCCCAATCAATATGCTGTGAAATTATTTGTACCAGCAATGTCGCGAAAATCTTGGAAGTTTCATAGCATGTCCAGCAATCTCACGGCACACTAATATTCCACGACACCTGTTTAGAACCATTAAAGCTAGCAAAATTTAATATTTCACGTTATCATAAATACTGGTTTAGAACAAAAATAAAGCCTGTAAAAATTCCAGCATACACTTCCACCAGTCATTTGATCAAATGCTAATTTTGCTGCATATGGGTAAATATATAAAAATTGAACAAGGCTATTTATTATTTTGGTATGATTACCTAAATGATAAGTAATGGAAACAGCAATTCATTTACAACTTTTTTTTTTTTTCAAGGCAAACTCTAGAAAGAACAAAATGACAAGTGAACACTCGCTGTAGTCTGAAAAGTAAAGTGTTATTTCAAAAGTTAACTGTCCAACTTGCTGACCCAACAAAATGCATGTGCAAGAAGCAAGAAAAATTTTGAAGTGTGATACATAAAGTGAAATGGGTTCAGTATCAAAATATACAATCATTTACATAAACCTACGACTGTTTTCAAAATCTGTTATCCTTAAAATATTAGCTTTTTCCAAATTGCACATTATTGAGAAGACTTAACATAAGTATGGATGTAATATATTTAATGTCTACTCTGGTTTTAACATACCCCAGTAATTGCTTAATTTTAATAATTAAAACAACACCTTTGTTTAGGCTGCTCCTTAGATATGATTCAAAAGTTGCTCCATATTTCTAGCAGAAAGTAATTACACATGTCTGGTTCTTGTAAAAAATTGCTTGTAATGAATTTGTGTGCCTGTATGCTTAGCACTTACAAAACTATGTAAGCTTCAGTATATTCCTTTTTCCTTTTCATTATCTATTATTGCTAAAATTCTACAAACATTTCTTGCATCTGATTTCCTTGTCAATCTTGTTGGCATACTTAAAAGTGTTGACTCACCAATTTACTGTTCTATTTGTATTGCAAATAATATTTTATGAGTCGATATAAATATATCTATATATTTGCTATGCAGTATCTTCATGTATGTGAAATATATTTGAATGCATCTATTTTTTACCCTGTCTTTTCTAATTTGTTGTTGTGATATACTAAAACATTTGCTAAATACAATCCTTGTACAATTAAGGTATTATGTCATGTTTATACTATCTTTCGTTACATATGTTATAATAAATGAATATAAATGCATACAATGTTGTGGAATTATTTATACTTGGCACTACCTTGAAACAAAACTGTATTAACAATCTATGATAATATACTGAGCTTTAACTAATGTCTCACCAGCTATAAGATGTATATAGCAGACTTTCCATCTAGGAATTGCATAGTAGACCTAGTAACTGATAACCCAGTATGTTACAAATAGTACATGTTATGCAGTGCTTGCCATTTACTGATCAAGCTGAGGAAGAGTTGGCAGTTGCAACTCAGGGGATGGAACTTTGCTGGACCATGTTCATAACTACTGTACAATCAGGGATGGTCGAACCGAAACGTACATCTGAAGTGTCCGACACAATTCAAGCGTATTGGAAGTACAGGGGCAAATTTTTTGTGGAAAATGGCCTTGTACTGAGTAATACTGATTCTGATTGTGTAGGGTACTTATTCCTGTTACATTGAGAGGGAAAATGTTAGTTATTATATGAAGGGCACTGTGGCATAGATAATTGCAGAGCAAAAGTTACACAAGCGCACACATGGTATTGGCCAGCAATGAATGATCATATTGACCAATATTTTCAAATGTGCAAGATGTGTGTGTAATAGAGAGAAGTCAATATCCCAAACAGAAGGTGCTTCTTCGTAGTAAACATCCGCCCCAGCTACAATGAGAGCATATTTCAATACACATCTATGAGCATTGTGGAAGGAATTACTTGGTTATGGTCGACCATTTCTCGCACTGGCTAGAAATTATCCCAATAAAAAACAAAAGTGCTCATTCTGTCAGTCATTTCAGAATGTCTGTTCCACACACGGAAACCCTAAAAGAATCTATTAAGATGATGTGCTCTTTGACTCATTCCAGTTCAAGCATTATTATTTAGATGGTATTCATTGTACACTATCATCATCTAACCCTAGAAACCCACAAAGCAATGGTCCAGCAAAGAAGGCTGTCAGCATTTGCAAAGTCACAAAAATGTCAACTAGAATCCAAAGATTGGTGGGAGTTATTTATAGAATATAGGAATACCCCTACAGTATCAATGCAGGCTTTTCCTGCTCCACTACTAATGAGTAGAAGGTTGTACTCGAGACTGCCAGTGACCAGTCTCAATTGGGAGCCAAAAAAACAGGAGAATGTCGGAAACAAGCTATGGAAAAACCAGTGAAAACTTGGTACAATAAACTGCTAGCAGTAGGTCAGACTGGTTTCACCAAGGGGATAGTTTAGTAGTAAGCACGTAGGTCAAGATATCACATGGGCTAAGGACAGAATTTTCGGAGAAGCACGACTCTCATCGGTCATACATCACGACCATTGAAGGCTATATAGTAAGGTCAAAAAACATTCACACATTTAATACAGAGCCATCACGAGATCAATTAACCATGTGAGTCTTACAGCAACAATGTTAACTCCTATCATACAAGTGGTAGTTGTAATGGAGGTCTCAATGCAGGCCTAATTCGTGGTTCTTCCTACACCGACTTCTCAGAAAGGAGGTTAACCTTTTCGTGGGTTTCCACACAAAGACGAGGTAGGCACAGTTGGTAAAGGCTGTTCATGGTAAACTGAGCACTTTTGAAAGCCTTGCTTAGGATCCACTTTTATGCAAGTTGTGTATTCTTCCACCTTATGTAAAATTAACATCGCCATGGGCCTCATCACTTTATTCATGTGTCGGTCAAGTGAAACTGTGAAATTATTAGAGAAGTAAATATCTTACAACTGTGCTAATTTTGACACTTGGATGCATAACAAAACAGGATGCAAAAGAAATAATTCACTATGTCACAAATGGTTACCTAACACTTTTTATTCAACGTTAAGATATGGGAGTACTTTCCCTCAATCATTACGAACTTCACTGGGTGCATGTCACTCAGTGCACCCGTTAAAACATACGCAGGTAGTAGCAGTGTTTTTTTTCTAAGGTTTACTTCAAAAAGTGCTCATTTTATCGTAAACAGCCTTTAATAATGTAAACCCTGGTAAGTTAGGTGATACGAACAAATAGCAGCAATTATAGAGCCAAAAGATTGGATGTGGATGTAAAGGTCACCAGGGTGGTAGGGTAAGCAAACACCTACAATGCCTCCTGGAGAGATTGTAAAGAAAAAGAGAAAGGAGTTACAGTTGTGTAGAGTTGTTGGGACATGTAGATGTAGACAGAGAGAACAAGTGTGGGCTTCTAAATGTATGATGTAGCTTTGTAAGCAATGTGCAACAAAAAAAAATGTATGTGAAACAAGCCACGTAGTATGAATTGATGTCATAGTGAACTTACAAGTTGAACTAAGTTGAGTGGCAACCTGCACTGTACATGTTAAGGTCTCAATGAAGTGGAATAGATAAATATTCTGATCAAGAAAGAAGCCCTCCTCATTACCTGTGTGAGTGAAAAATTTCCATGATTACACTCTAGTCTTAAAAGTATTAATCCTCACAGCCACAAACTGTTAGTGCTATTCTTGCAAGGAAAACTGCTGACTCCTGCATTGGGCACACAGGTCAGCTGTTTTATTGTAAAGGGTCGATGGAAACACATTTGTCCCTAAAACAGCTGCAACTCAAGAAAATGCAACAAATTCGCAAAGAGCACAAAGGGATCTCTTAATGTCGCAAACAAGAAGTAGACTCAGTGTGATAGACTAGCACATCTAGAAAAATCAAACAGATGGTGGAATAATAGTGTGTGTTTGGAGCACACACACTAGAGAGCAAAGCCCACGGAGATAAAAGCAATGCAATGGGGACTACTGCTCTCACTTGAAATGATTAAATTTAATTACGAAAGTTACAGTGTAGTAGAATGCGACCCCATTCAGTATCACCATCTGTCTTTTAAGGCTGATTTTTAAGAAAAATAAAAAAATAAAAAAAATAAAGGAAATTTGTTGAAAATAAGTTTGTTTCACTTTTATTTTTGGTTACTTTGCAATCCATTTCTCTTAACAAGCACTGTATTGCAAACAGAACATATCTAAAAATAAATACCAGTATGCCTGGGCTGTCAGCATTAGCCAATACCTACCTCTCACGAGAATTAAAACAATTTAATCCCGAGAGGTAAGAAGGCTGAATTCCCTCCTGGGACAATAAAAATTCAAGGTACCCGTGGTGAGGGGAATTACTAGTGGATGGTTGCCTGGCTGGGTCATAGTTCTTCCCACATTGGAAAGAAGTATTTTGGTCCCTCTAAGCAGGTTATCCAGCAGTCATAGGGATGAAATCAAAACGAAAACTAATTAAATGGAGTTGGCAGGCTCCAGCCGGAGGCATCCTCTATGGGGAGCCGGTCTTGTGGAGATGCGAGATGGTACGAATTCAACCGAGGGAGTCACTATAGGGTGTCGGCTTGTGGTTGAATGGGGGATGCGAATATTAATTACCTTACCCACTGCCATGCATACCTGGCACATAGGAGTCACAGGTCCTGGGTCGGTGTGGACGGAAGGGGTTATTACAATTCAGCAATGGGTGGGTCTGGTTTGTAATACTCCAAATATTCTACCGAATGACTGGGTCATACCAGCCATAAAAGATTATCTTCACACAGTCTTATTGCCTCTCTTCTGAAAGGTGCGAGGTCGCCTACACATGTCCCTACTTCAAATAAGGGTACAGGGGCAAAGTCAGGATTGTTTTTATGAAGTGGGTCTTCCCTGATCAAAGTAGAATTTTCTCTCTGAGCTTCTAATTATCTCTGCCTTACTCAGCATGCTAATCTTTTGAGTGTGCTTCTGTGTCCTTTGTTCTAATAGGGCATCTCCACAAAGTAATTAAATTAACAGATTATAATCTGGTTCCACTAGGCAGTATTTTCTCCTGTCTGGCCTTGTGGAGGCTGGGACGAGACTCAAGGATAAGAAACCAGTCTGTGGTCCCAGAGTTATACCCTGTTGAAGGGTGGGAATCGTGGGGTCTTGGATTAGTCTGGCCTTATTCAGACTGGGGCTATTCAGAAATCTCTGGTCCGTTCCTCCCTCTCTCAGTTCGGGTGAAATGAGACGTGTTCCACACCACACTATGATCCTTTTAACAAGCTACAGTTAAAGCCTCCTGATTTCAGGCAACAGCTGGTACATCCTGGATCTGGCCTTATTCAGGCTAAGGTTGAGGTTGTAACTAGGGTGTGAGGCCTTAAGAATATGGAGTTCGAATCCTTGGTACGTCGAGTGGACCAAATAATTCCAGGATCCCTTGGCCTTATGACGCCTACTCCGTAAGTGAAACAATTATTGCCCTAGGACAGTTGAAATTAATTTTCACCAATAATGACACTGGCAAATAATTCAACGCAAGACATAAATAATTCAGATTAATACACACATTAATTTAATAAGTTTGGAAGGATATTAAAATGCGTAGCTCTGCATAATTATAAAAAATAATAATATAAAAATCACGCAAATGGCAGGGGAAGGCTACCTGCATAAATATGAATATCAGTAAGAGCTAAATGTGCTAGTTAAAGAGATCAGTCCTAGCCACCCAGGAGGGACGTTGTCACGACCTACTACCTCCGATATTAGAGGGAGTGATTTCCGGGTAGGGATTCAGGTGAGGACGTAGAGATACCTCTGGCTGAAGGCGTTGAGACGTCTACTTGCAGTGAATGACGTGTGGTTCTTTGAAGGCCTAGTAGCATCTACTCTCTTAAATGGCTCAATCCTTGCAGACTGGAGTGTCTGAGCAGCGCACTTACTCCTGGAAACTTACTCGGGTAATGCTGGCGCGAGTGGCCTAGTGGTCATTCCTGAGGTACTGGCTTCCGAGTCTAATGCAGACTGAAGGTGCAGGAACAGTACCACTTACCTCTGCCTAGCTATGAACCCTCGCTCAGGTTGTAAGGGCATGTGGCAAGCCTTGCTCAGGCTTGCTGGGGTCCTTGGCCTTACACAGGCTAGAGGACAGACAAACACTCACGTGTGTTGAACTCGCTCCTCCTCATATACACGGAATCTCAGCTTGTGGGCTGTCCGAGGGGTGCTGAGGTTGCTAGCCCCTCTCCACAGAGGATGGTTTATTTAGAGTTCAGCGCTGCAGCGCAATTACCTTATCTCCCTTGTTGGAGGCTGTTGACTTTTTTATCACCTCTGCTCAAGGCTCTGGCAATTGCGATGTCCTTGTAGCAGGGGTGCTGTGATATTGCATTATCCTTTGGAACTTGCATCTCCGGCTTACTGGTGTCGATGGTTCCGTCGGAAAATAAAATCTTGAGAGGGAAATATAGGCGGCTGCATGATGGCTTCAGTGGACAGTACAATTTCGTAATTTATTTCCAGTATCTGTAATCACCCACTAGACTGGGAGTGATCCTGTAGGCACGAAAATTATTGTTCTGCCACGATATGACTTCCCCACAAGCATTCCCACCCTTGAGATGGGGTGAAGTCTAAAAGTATAGTGCGCATCCTACATGCGCAGGGACACACCATGTGTCACGACTCTGCCCCCTCCCCACAGACAGTTGAGTGTTTCTGCACAGTACAACTGCTGACTAAAGTTATGTCACGTGCTTGTTTTGACACTGTGATCTTACTTGCTTGAGGATGTACTAACATCTCTCTTTGCGAATTTATCGACTGCACCCACAGAAAAAAACAAAGAAAATAAAACTAACAACAAATTAATTAATTAATAAACAATACATAAATAACTATTTGGATTTGTGCTCTGTTTTTGGGTTTCTCTTAGGAATGATTACTGTTGACAGCTTTTTTTAACGAAACCTCTTGCAAGATAAAACAAGAAGTTATCATTATAACTAATAAGACTACTTTCCTCTACATGCCACTTGTCAGTGAGTTTCCTTGGGGATCTCCTGTTTCCTCCACTTTTGCATTTCGATACTGCTCCATACTCACACTCATTGGCTCTCATGACCCTGATGTTAAGAGCTGCCTAAATATCTCCACTTCACTACTCTACATGAATGCAAATAGTTTTGATAAAGCTCTGAAAGCGTAAATTGTAGGTAGGCCATGTCATATTGTCGACAAAAAATTATTAAAGATGGAACCATAAACATATGAATGGCCTACCATAGTATTACACACACGCTAAATTTGGTGGGAATCATCTGCGTAATTTCCGAGATATGATGTAAAAGGTTTATTTTATACGTAGTGCTATATTCTAAAATAGCAGATTAACAACAATATACCTCCCTAATTTTATGTTTATGTAATATACACTGTCAACATACCAAATTTGGTTTAAATAAATTAAATGGTTGCCAAGTTATGACATAGCATCCTAAATTTTCTAATGGCAGTCATTTTGAAAATATTTATTCAGAGTGGTCATAAACTATAAAAGTCAGATGTCCTTACTAAGTTGGTGAAATTTGTTTGATGGGTTAAAATGTTATTTTGGAGGGGGAGGGAGGGGCGCACACAAACCTAGATACGCACACAGACGGGAAAGGAGGCTACCGAAACTACGCAGTGACTCAGCACTAGAATGGCATCATCAAAGAAAACCTCCAGACACCAACCATTTATCTGGAAGTTAAGTAAATAAATAGCATCCAGTATTACCTATTTTATTTACAGCCAGTCTGTGCTGTAAAGGCAGCAGTAACAGTGGAACTGTAACATGTCACCTGTCATTCCAAGCTGCATAACTGTATCTCCCCCCCTCTGCATTCATGCAACCTGCCTCCAAGGCATGGGAGCAGTCAGGAACATTGAATGAAAAGGATGGGTAGGCACAAAATGTTTCTTTTTGTTCCTGGCAAGTGGCATGGTTGCTCCATTGCCAGATTCAGAGTTGCTAGTTCCACACTTGTTGTCTTGGGCGTGATTCTATTTCACTTTCCTGCTTATCGGGAGCCCAACTAGATGAGCATCGCTAGCTGGGCTTAGCACAGTTTACGATATCCTTATGGGCAGGCGATTACTACACTTCATCCCATGGCAATGTACACGTTGCTTATTGTTTACAGAGAAGTGAATAAGGATAATGCTCCTAAATGCCTGGCCTCCCACATTGAAGCCTTGTTTATGCAAGATGGCCGGTTCTCAGTAACGTTCATTAACTTTATTTCACTACATTCTATACTGGAAGTTTCAGTAAGTGAGAAACAAAATGGAATTTGTTTTATTTTTATTAAACAATACTTATATTTACATATAATGTATTTAATACAGTTCATCAACTGCACATTAATAACCACAACAGTTAACATATTGTAATATAATGTAATTCAGTATAGTGCATTTCACTGTAATATTTTTTGTGGAAATACAGTTTGCTCCCCTTATTTGCATATGCAGATGTGCAAAAACTGCATAATGCTGCCATGTATCATATTAACACATAAATTTTTAAAGGTGCAATTGTATTCTGCAGTCTCAAATACCGTATCTGTGCAAGTGCAGATTGTAGCATGTATGGGAAGAGAACACAATAGATTTAATCTTGACAAAGTGTTAAGTAATGTGTGTATGTGCCGCAGAATGTTGATAAACAGCTGTTGATGTGGCAACAGTGTGATATTCCAGGCTACCTCCCTTCCAATTTATAGCTGAAGTACTTGTGCATGTTCATAAAATCAGACAACACTTAATACATTTTACATCATGTGTATAATGGAGTTTAAATCAGATATGATCACGCTTCCAATACGTTATTTAAATTTTGACCACACCATCTTTTATCAGAGCGGAAAATTCCAAAGCCCAGAGCATTAGTCTAAATTTATTAAACAAATTGTTGTAAATTAAAAACAAACAACATCGTTGGTCACCTTTACACGAGTTGTCAAACATTTAGCTACCCTACCTTTACGATGTCTTAAACTTGAGTTACATAATTTAAAAAATAAATGATGTGTGCAGCATACTGTTTTTAATGAAAAATGCCGCTGGCATACCCCTGCCATCGCAAACCAGCACTCTCGAGAATAGAATAGCACACGAGTCTGTATGATCCGCACCTGAACAGGCGGCAATGAAACCCACTACAACATAGTAGCCCAGAAGGCGCACTGCCACGAAGCCGGCAGCAAGCATACACAGCCACGCAGCAGCGGAGTTAGGAAGGGATTGCTTTTGTGGTGGCGGCGGCGCGCAAAGCTTGACACAAAGATATATGCAGCAACGTGCCGTCCAAACTTCAGTTGATGCCAGTGACCTCAATGGAGAGGTCACCAACTGGAGTCCTCGCTCCAGACCTGCCATGAGCACCAAAAAGTCCAAGAGCCAAACGAAGCCGCCAGCAGATACCACCCCCAAAGGAAGGTATCAGCTAAAATTGCCACATTGATGAGACCCAGCAGAGAGTCCGTGAGGGGTCACCCAGCTGACCTAATCTAAACCTGCCACATGAGCAACCCCAACAAGAGCAACAAACAGCTAAGTGTCAGCGTTCATCGCTCAAAGGGCATCTTGAGTACTTGTGTGTTCGACGCCTAACATCATTAACTATCTGGATCGTCAAGGGATTTACGCATATAATAACGTTGGTATTTGACCCTGCCCTAAAGACCTCTAACTTGCTTGGTAAAGACTCGGGCAGTGCGTCCGTTTTATGCGAAATAAAATTATGCTATCTAACCCACAACTTGACTGGCATATTTATTTGTAAATTCTGTTTAGTCGATTGCTGGTAATTATTGCTTCCCCTCCTCTTTCGGGGGGGGGGGGGACTGAAATAGGAGGGACCACTGTCTCAAGAAGATACCACTTACATCGCAGCCGCCCTCAGTCGCATACCCACCTCCTACCTCTCCCTCGCTGCAGAGGACAACAGCCTCCAAAATTACCCCCAACGATGCATCGTCCTTAAGGCCACAGAGAAAAGGAGACAAAGCATTACTCGAGGTTTCAACCCTCAACACCCAAGGCGCCCATAATCTGCACTAGAGAGGTAACTCAAACCCTACGAATCATCCTGTATATCACAGGGAGCAAGTATTGTCATTAATGTGTTTATTATGGGTTAGAGCTGCAGTAACATGTAATTAAATAAAACACTGCCCCGGTGATGTGCTGCATACGATTATTCCACAGGAATGTTTGAAACCCCTCCGACATAAAGCTTGACCCATTGTCAGTTACAAGAGAAAGTGGCAAACCCCAATTGCAAAAGTACTGCCTAAAAGCACCGATAGTCTTAGAAGACGTGATGTTATCCATTGGAAATACATCCACCCATTTTGAATATGCATCCAATATTATTAAGAACATTTTGCCTTAGATAGGTTCACAAAAATCTGCATGGAGCAGTTTATTTGGCCCTGATGGCCATGCCCACAAACATAATTCTGCCTTTGGGGGGGTTCTGTTGTAATTGTCGACAGCGTTCACACAACCGAACATGACTTTCAATTTCGTTATCTAAGGATGGCCACCAGAAATAGGATCATGCCAGGCTTTTGGATTTTACCATACCCATATGAGTACAGTGTAAGTCAGACGATAACACGTTATGTAATTTGTTGGGGATCACTAATCTATGGCCCCACATCAGGCAATGTCCCACTACTGTCAATTCATTTTGTTTACTCGAGTAGGGCGCAAAGACCTCTGGCAGCATTTTAAAAGGCCAGCCATATTTTTAACATATTGTATCACTTTCTTGAGTATTCCATCATGCCTGGATTCATTAGCTACTTCTTGTACCATGATGATAGGGACCTCACTGTTAATAAAGTGTATGTACGAAGTGTTATCATCCTCAATGGAACTAGGAACTACATGGTTTAAAGGTAATCGAGATAAGAAATCTGCTCTATTTTCTTTAGAAGATACTAATCTTATGGAATAGGCTAGCTGCCATTGTTGGTATACCCTTTTTAGGACCAAATATAGACATCAATGGCTTATTATCAGTCACCAATGTAAACTGCCTACCGTATAAGTATTGATAAAATTTGTTTATCCTGAATACAATTGATAAAGCTTCCTTTTCAATTTGGCGTAATATTTTTTTTCCCTTGTTAAGGATCTAGAAGCAAATGACAGTGGCCTTTCCCTACCAACCTTACCTACTTGGCTCAATTCAGCCCCCACCTTGCAACTGCTAGCATCACATGTCACAACCACCGGTAATTCTGGGTCATACTGAACCAAAACAACTTGGGTAGTTAATACGTTTTTAATTTCCTTGAAGGCTTCTTCACATTTCTCTGACCAGAAACACTTAATATCTTTCTGCAACAGGCCATACATGGGTTTCAAAAGGAGTGCCATGTTTGGGACAAACTTGGAGTAGTAATTAACTGATCCTAAAAAAAGCCTGCAGCTGATCTACATTTTGTGGACTTGGTGCCCTTACAATAGCTTCAACCTTGTGGGGATCCATGTGGAACCCATTTTCATCTACAACATAACTTAAGAAGTTAACTTGTGGTTTGAGAACTTCACACTTGTGTAATTGCAGGGTTAGCCCACAGTCCCATAAGCCTTCTAAAACCTTGTCTGTTCTCTCTAAAACTACTTCTGTAGTTTTCCCACTAATCAATATGTCATCTATGAAAACAATTGTACCTGGTAAACCTTACAACACTTTTTCCATTTCTCACTGGAACCAACTTGGTCCTGACGTTACTCCATAGAGGAGTCTTTGGTACTCATAGCTGCCCTTGTGTGTTGATATTTTTAACAACGGTTTACTTTCTTCACTCAACTCGACCTGGTTATATGACCTGGATAGATCAAGTTTTACAAATTTCTTGGCCCCATTTAGAATACATAATAAATCATACACTTTAGGTACTGGATACCAGTCAATTATAGGTACTGGGTACTGGTCAATTATCAAGTTTTTGTTTACAGTTATCTTATAGTTTCCTGCAATTTTAACTGTATCATCTCCCTTTACAATCGGCACAGTTGGTGTCCCCAGTCAGAGTGATCAACCTGCTGTAAAACACCCATTTTTTCTAACCTAGCGATTTCCTTTTCAACTTTATCCTTGAGGCTAAATACAGCTGAATGAAAACAGGTGTAGCACTGTCAGTTAATTCTAACTTAATCTTACTTTTATTATACAAGCCTAACTTGTCAGTAAAATCCTCAGGTACTTAGAGGTTAGTTTCGGGACTGAACAGCTCTCCGAAACAAGGCTGTGCATACTTATGGTAAAACCAAATACTTTCATCCATGTCCGTCCAAACAATGGCTTGTCCCCCCCCCCCCCCCTCCATTTCGTATAACATGCAGTGTCAATCTCTTTTCCTGTCCGTTCATCTTTACATTGGCCTTAATTGTACCTACACATTTAATAGTGTCATCGGAGAAACTTTTAAAGTTATGCTCTGGCTTGGCTAAGTGCTTATGATTAAACCTTTGTATATACAACTTCTCACTTATAGCAGAGATACTTGAGCCGCTATCCACCTCAAACACTAACAGTTGTTTGTCAATTTCAACTTCCACCACAAACTCTTCCATTTTTGTGCCTCTTAGGAACTTCCTTTCTTCAGGATCTTTCACATTCAGCAAATAATCAAATGTATCTTCATTACCTCTTACCTGATGTTCTAGTAACTGCCCTTGTACTAGACCTTTAAATACTCGTGCCAGTACACTTGCTTCTATCTTGTGCAGTTGCCTTTCCTTGTATGTTGTTTATTTTAGTACCTGAAGTCACTGTTAAAGTTTTTTTGCACACTGCCTGCAAATATCCTTTCCTCCTGCATACTCTGCAGTTGTAGGTTTTATACTTGCACTGGTTGGCTAAATGATTTACTCTGCCGCATGCGAAACATGACTTTCCTGGGTTTTGATGTAGGCCGAAACTGGCATGATTGAAGTTCTGGTTTGTTTCTTGCCCGACTTGGTTTTTTACTTGCATATAGTTCATTTCCATTTCTTCAGTTTTAATGATATCCACTCTATTCATTTCTGATACTTCCCGACATGATGATTCAAAAGCTGTTGCCAACTCTATTGCTTTTTCATGATAGGTTAGGTTCGCAGAGCAGCCGTTTCTTGATATCCACGTCACTGATGCCACATACCAGTTGGTCCCGAATATTTTCTTCTAAATTTGCAAACTTGCAATTTAAGGACAATAGTTTCCAGCTTGCAGTATACTCAGCAATCAATTCTCCTTGCTGTTGTTTGTGTTCTTTGAATTTGTATCTTTCTGCGACTTCTGACGTTTTTGGTTTCAAATGATTCTGCATGCACTTGACTATGTCTTTGAAGGTTATCTCTGATGGTTTCTTGGGAATGCATAAGTCTCTTAGCAATGTATTTGCGTTGTTGTCCAGCAATGTTAATACGATAGGTACTTTATTTGTTTCCGTTACTTCATTAGCTATGAAATACTGCTCTACTCTCTCACACCAAATTTTCCAATCGTCTTCCTTTAGTTTAAACTGCGCGAAACTACCTGCACTGACGTATGATTTAACTTCATTCATGTCACCAATTTATGCCACTTGCTTTGTTTGTCTTGTTGACATTCTCCAAGTACGTCTCTGCCGCCCACATGAAATTGATCTCTGCTCGTCGACACTTGTAGTAAATCAATAAAAACTGAGTTATACCTTTAATTCCATCAGTCTTATACAAATCTGTAACAATCATGCTTTTCCTAAAGCGTTCTCACAATCTTCTCTCCATCTCCCGCCATCTTACTTCTATCTTCCATTTTACTGCCAACCTTACATTCCGAATATACCACAGAGCTGCAGTAACGTGTAATTAAATAAAACACTGCCCCACATAATACATCTATAAAAAGCCATTTTTTTAAAGTATTTGCAGTTGTACATGTACACTTCGGTAAGCTAACATGAACAGAAACAGAGAAAGGCAAAATATTCCTATCAAAATTGCTATCACTATACATTGTCGACAATATTATGCTACTGTTACGTTTTAGGGGCACTGAATTGCATATTTAAAAGTTATTGCATACCTCTCACCATCATCAAGAAGTGGTCACAGCACATCCAAGCAAACTTGAGCCAGTTCTACCCCAGCAAGGAAGAAGAGGAAGTCAAACAATGATGTTGACTACCTCAGATTCCTGGAAGTAATGGAAAAGAGGGAGGAGGAAATGTATACAGGAATAATTTTTCTTCTTCTTCACAAAAAAAGTCTCCAAGTCTATAATATTTCCTGTAGTACCAAATTATAAAAAATTAGCCAAGTATTTTTGAAGTAAAACTCTACTACTATAAACTATATGATTAATAGTATAGTTAACATTATAGTTTACTTATCAATTTGCTAATTTGCAAAACTTTATTCATACTAGGTAATGTTCTACTAGTGAGATGTGATACATATTATACCTAGTTATTTTGTAGAGTCTGAATCACAGATTGTAGGCAACATTTGGTAACTTTGTACGCTTTCCTTTTATTTGTCTCGACAAGTTTTGAATTGTGACTTCATAATTAAGTTTTACTTAAATGTCTATAGGTCCGTGTTATAGCTAAACATGAAATAACATCAACAGGTAACTTACTTTAAGTTTGACAAGTTATTGAAGTCTGGCATGTGTTCTCATAGCAAGTTTATCAAATAAATTACTCTTACCACGCATACTATGAAATCCAGACTCAAGAATGTATAGATGTTGCTATCAACATTTCACTACACAGCTACATTAAATTCCCTCTTGATACAAGCTGGAGACAATATGCAGTTTTCTTTTCTGTGTTAACTCCTATAGATTTTTCACTAAGATGTGTGCATGTGTCCCGAAATCTGAATGCAACGTATCCTGCAGTTTATTTGACATTTATTACCTACTCAAGGTGGCTAAACACTACTAAACTCCCCTACTTTTCCAGATTTTCCCTGTCTATCACTTTTTTTCCCCCCTGACCTATGCCAGTAAAATAAAATCACATTTTTCATAAAATTTATCTAAATGATGCCATTGTACACAAACTAATATAAATGTTTATGAACTTACACTCTTGCAGCTATCCATTTAATAAGAGGAAAGAGACACGGGTGATATGACTGGGCTGACTTTATTGGCTGATAACCAGATCCCAGTCGGTATATATGCTGAGGCGCATGGCTTGACGGCACTGCACAGTCTGGCATGGGCTTAAATATCTTCCGCAACACTGGTTTACCCGGAGCAGGCGTAACCCAGGGTAACTCCTGACATGGCTACTGTTGCTGCTGGTGCCGGCTGAACTCATGCCCAGTCCTTGGGTAAAGGTGGTGCGGCGGCTGGCGGTGCTGGTAGGAGCCCGCTGGAGGCTACTGCTCCTGCTGAGCTGGAACGACGGGTTTACTATACCCAATGGTACATGGAGTTCCTGGTAAAAAAAATGGCAATGACTGGATGCGGCTCACCGGTGGTCCTGTAGGGTGGCTTGAGCTCGTTCCCGGGGTGTTAGACTGCAGAGGGCAGTTGGCGCTGGGTTACAGCTCAGATTGTACTTTGGGCAGTAGCTGCTGTCCTAGCTCAGCACTTTGCATCACTCCTATGGTTATATGGCATAAAGGAAGGTACTAAAGTCAGCCATGCTAAGGAAGAGCAGGCGACGACAATCCCTAGCTAGGTGTAAAGCAATTTGTGGCCGAGCCAACCAGAGCCTTACTTGATTACTCCAATTAAGCCTGAAAACATTTTCATGTTTTATGAAATAACACTTCTGTAGCACCCCATAGGGAGCCTTTCTAAGACTGGTTTCCTGTTTGAAGTATGCCACAAATACTGATGCTCAAACTCACCAGCTGGCATTCAGCAAATGTCGCTTTCACGCCACAAATTGCAGGAACATCAAACATTTTTGAACAGGAGAATTAAAAGTAATCTAAACATTTTAATGTGTACAAATATTCCGTGATTCTCAGAAAATTCCCTTACAATTTCCTGTTTTCCCTGGCTATTTGAAATTCCCTGACTTTTCCCTGTTTCCCAGGTTTTCCTTGTCTGTTATTTAAAAATTTACAACTTCAGTAGACCTGGATTGACAAAATCATAAACTTGAGGACATTCTTCTGCAGTGTTAGTAGCAGCTTCAGTGAAACAGTCTTTAGTAACAGGTGTCAACATTTTCTGTGTTAAATACATGTCATTACACATGAAGTTAGTGTTTAATTCACTCACAGATTTAAATTTCCCAAGACAGCTTGGCTAAGCCTACGAGTAAACAAGTATTCTATCATACACTGGTTTCAAATAATCAAATATCTGAAGTAAAGACGTGTTATTGAGTATTAAACCTTTCTTAAATTTTATAAGTATCTTCTGTTGACCCAATGGCATTTTAGAAACCAACTGAGTAATTTGATTTAAAAGAGCGGTCTGGTTTTTAATGTCTGTCCCAAAGGCATTGCATCGAGGATGGTTTTCAAATTTTGTCTTAGAACTGAATAAATCAAACCAGTAAGGGCTTTCTAGTTAACTGCTTGTGGGAAACCATTAGATCCACAGTAATCAATTGCTTTTGACACAATACTTGTCAGTATATGCTGTTCTTGGTAAAGTGAGCACTTTTAAGACCATAGTTAGTTTTTCCTTTCAGCCATTTTTTATCCTTTAACTACATTTTAAAATAAATATTGCCATGTAAGTAATAATCAAGGTGTGAATATTCCACCACATACTGAAAATGTCTAAGGCAAAAACAAAATATATTTATTGACTATTATTCCAAAATGGAGGGCATTCAAAAGTGCTCACTTAACCGTGAATAGCCTATAACTGGGCAGCAGGTTTGACCTTTTGTCTTTCAGTACCCTTTGCATCCAAATGATACTTGCTAATTTTGTGTGCTAGTGTTACCTTTATATAAGAAGCAGCTAGCCATTCTAAACATATCCTGTCAATAAATGTGCCATAAAAAAAACCTATGATCACGAAAATTATTTATTACGATAATGAGACACATCAGAGGGGGAAAAAAGTTGTCTTTTGGACGCTCTATGAACTATGACGCACTTGCTGTTATAATGGATTTGAAGCTCTGACCATACACTCATTTAACCCCACACTACAAGTTATTCCAACTATTGTATAACTTGCATCATATAGTTTTGATATTATATTTATTATAGTGTCCTTTGGTCAAACTCATAGAATATGAGTCGTTTCCACTGACAAATTAACCCTCAAGCCATGACTGACAGCATTTGTGGGTACTAACATTAGCTGATTATCTTTTGTCAATACAAATCTTGTTTGAAATATATATCTCATCAAAAGTTAAGACGGTTTGATGGTGCAGAATGCTTAATTCAGCTAATTTTTCTTTCGTTAGGTTTACTACTTCATTTAGAAGCCCTGAGCTCAAATCTAAAAGTTGATGCCCATGTTCTTAGTGTTCAGAGTCCTGGTAGCAGGAAATTATTTGCTCGTAAATAACGATATGCTAATGTGCTTATACTTCTAAGGTAAATTATTTATGAAATAACATCAGAGTTCCATTTTATTTTTTTGAATGGATTTTTTAACATATTAATTTGACCAGAAGTAAAAACACGTCCCAACATTTTGGACAATTCTTCCGTTGCATTTTTTGTTACACTTAGTCTATTAAAAATTTCACTGTTTTCTTGTGAAAGTTGTTGAATTTGTATTTGCAGCTCATGATTTTCATGTTCCGAACTTAAAATTTTGTTTTTCAGATCTTGTACTTCAACTTGATATGCTGGTTTTGAAACAGTGGTGTTGGATACCATAGCACCCAAAATGACTTACAAGTTTGGACTGTCCTTCATTAAAAACATTGGCAGTCAATTTGGTGTTGGCCCATCCTTAGCATTGATGACAGCCTGTTCACTGTAGTACATCCATTATTGAAGCTTCTTGAAGAAGTTGTGTCTAGGTTCATGCCTACTAACCCACTATTTGTTGTTAACACTTAGAGGGCTATTCAGGGCAATGTAAAATCATGTTGTACCACATTGTCCTAAATAATACAACATTCTATAGCAGTAATTCAGAAGAACCTAGCAACTTCTAAGGCAATCTAGATTTTGCAGGAGAAATATCCTCAATGTCCTGCGCAACTCTACAATATTCCGTGTAAATGTGCTATCATCACTAACACTTACTTAAAAATTGCAAATTTAACTTTCAATCATGTCTAGTAGAAAACGTAATCATCAAGTAAAATTAACAAGATAATTATTTAAAAACAATGAAGAAAACATATTTACACAACATACATGGCAACAATCAACAATACACTTTAGGAAAACATACAAATTTGAAACTCGTTGTGCGTACAACATGAACATACGGAGAAGAGAAGGTACAAGTAGATAAAGTCTGCAAGAAAATTCCCAATAAATAAATAAAACTTATTCCTTTTGTTCCAGTTGGGATTTATCATCAAACTGTGAGTACACACGACTCGTGCAAACATGGTTAGTGTGTTAGGAGTGTAACATATTTTGTGTATTAGTGACTTTGCAAACTTCGTGCAATTATCTGACCTCGAGCAACTTGCATACGAGCGATAACCAGTGCGATAAAAGTTGTTACACAGCTGTAGTGGCGTAACTTTATCTTCAGCGTTTTCTGACCTTATTAATTACTTTCTCCCACAAATCTTGTAGTTCACTCACCGCTCAATAAAAATTCAAACAATTCGTCAGCTAATTACAGCATCTGTAGCTCACTTCAGGCGACGGGAGACACATCAGGAGCAGTGTAGCAAGTAGGTCCACATATTAAGCACACGTATAGGTGAGCTGAGTATTGGTACGTTGATAAATACACAAGACATAATTCTTAATAAAATAGTAATTAATAACCCTTAGAAAAAACAAAATCTAACACTAGCCGTGTACAAATACTCATGGCTCTGATCAACTACTACTTTGCAGGACTATCTACTGCATCATTCACTGTAAAATCTTGATGCTTAGTAGCACAAATCAATCCCTGTCAAGCCGTTGACACGCACGTAGCTGTCATTACAAACTTTTTATTAAACTGCTGCAGGTTGTTGATTGAACGTACAAGCTTAAATTTTCCAACTGGGTTACCGTACATGTCAGCTACTCGTGGCAGTTGTTTCTGGAAACTCCAGTAACTCTGTAAGGTCCTTCAAACGTTAGAAACAACTCGCATGTTACAAACTCCCAATATGAACTTGTAGGGCAAGTTCTGCATAATACTAGGTCGTTAACCTGGAACTTGTTTACTTTGCTGGACATAGTGTCGCTTGCGGCTTTCTGCTGATAAGTAATGATGTCATCTTACTAGTTTTAACAACTCTATTCTGATCTCGGGATCTTCTTCCATTGTACTCATGTCTCGCTTCGGCAGAACGTCTAGATCTTGCACAAAACATCCCAAGTGCTGATTCGTGATGACCTCTAACGATGCTACACATGTAGTAAGGTGAACAGTATGGTTGATGACAAACTCCACCAGACTTATTTTATCCCTCCAGTTTTGCTGACTGTAGTAGCAATAGATGCGTAGCATGGTACCAATCATCTTCATAATTCGCTCCACAGGGTTACTTTGATGGTGATGTACTGAAATAGAAGTCTGTACAGTGCTGAACTCTTTAAGTCCCTCTTGCCACAAATCACTAATGAATTTACTTCCTTATCCAACAGGATACAGGCGGGTTTTCCCACTTCTACAATGAACAAATTTAACTTTTGCAGAAGTGTCCTGGCATTGGCTTGTAGTACAGGATACTGCTTGATGTATTTAGAGAATAAATCTAGCATGACAAATACATATTTTACCCCTGCCTTCTGGCATATGTCACAAGTTGTAGGCACCTAATGGTGCGTGCCGTATTAGGTCAATACATGAGGTGTTTTAGGCTAGCCTATAACTTATTCACTCCAATATGCCCAGTGTTGAATGAACTTCAGCTGCAACTTGCAATTGAATACTAACAGGTATAACAGGTTTCCAATCCTGTTCGAAGTTATTCTCATTTTTTCCATGGTAACAAAACACCTTGTCTTCTGACAAACAGAAAATGTGATCGAACTTATGTTCCGGTGGGAGAGCTTCCAATTTATTGCGGATTTTCTCACAATACAAGTCTTGCTCTTGCAGCATGGCTAGTGGTTTTAGAAGTTCCTTGAGGCGTTTGTTAGACTTGATAGCAGAAGAATTAATACTGGTGATCACAAATTCTTTTAGTTTCTTAGGCAGTTTCAGAAGATATGGCTTAGGGTCTGAAATCCTACTCAAGTAATCTGCAGCTTCATTCTCAGTTCCTCGGATGTAATGAACTTCAATATCTTACTCTTGCAGATACAAAAGCCAGCATGCAAGTTGGTCAGCAACTTAATCTTCTCCGTTAGCAATTGGCCTTGGAACTTTTGCAATGCCCATACAATAGCTAATGTTTCTCACTCAGTCACGGTATAGTTCTTCTCAGTGTTATTTAGTGTTCTACTTGCCATTATTACTGTTTTCTAAACACCCTCATCATCCAACTGAGCTAACTTCACTCCCAATGCATACACAGATGTGTGTGTGTACAGTAGAAACTCTTTCCCTTGGATAGGTTAGAAAAATCTGCTTGAGGCTTTCAAAAGCTGGTTGGTGCTCTTCCAACAAAGTAAATAGGAGTACAGATATCTTCCAAATCTTATGAGAGTAATTTTTGGTAAAACCCTAGGACACCCAAAAATGCTTTCAGCTGACTTGGGATCTGAGAAGGAAAATGCATGATTGCTTGCAGCTTCTCTGGAGCAGTGTGAATCCCTTCGCTAGACAAGACATGTCCCAGAAATGGAAGTTCAGACCTGCAGAACAAAGGCTTCCGGATCTTTACAGTCTCCCAGCTCTCTGTAGCTTCTCCAACACGATGTGTAAATGCTGTACATGCTCTTTGAAACTTGCAGCCTCACTGTACCATCCTTCAAGCAAACACAAAGTATACGACTGGCATAGGGACTAGCTGCCATCTTTACCACATTCCAGTCAAGCATCAACTTTAAGTATTCCTCTGTCTTAGGTAAAAACTTTGCTGGAATCGGGTAAGCCTTTTTATGGGATACCACATTATCAATGACCTTAATTTTGACTTCATATAATATATTCCTGCCAGGTATCTCAGACATACAAGCCTGATAATGTACGAACATATAGAACAATTGCTGTTTTGCAAATCAGTGATAGTGTTTACAGCATTAATAGCCTTAGTAACCAGTAGATGTATAATGCTGATTCTAGCGCAGTGCACTTTTTAATTGAAAATCAAGCAATTTTAAGATCAAAATCAAACTAAACCCCAAAAAATCAAGCAGTTTAACCTTAAAATCAAGCAATTTAAGCTAAAATCAAGCAATTTTAAGCCAAATTTTATCATTTTAAAGCAACTTTTTCAAATTTCTAGAAACCTTATTTGACTCCAATTTTCAATTCTAAAAAACAAGTAAATTTAAGCTAAAAACAAGCAAAATCGATCAAACACCATGTAAAAAAAAAAAAACCCAGCAGTGCAGGATTGGTGTCAAGCAAAATTAAGCCAAAACCAAGCAAATTTAAGCTAAAAATCAACTAATTTTATTGTTTTCAAGCTACTTTTTCTACTTCCTAGAAGCCTCATTTGACCTTACATTTAATCGAAAATCCAGCAATTTAAGTTCAAAATCAAGAAACTTGATCAATATTTCACAAAAAAACAGGATTTTTCATATTATAAAAACAAGCAATTTTCATCAAAAATCAAGCAATTTTAGCCCAAAAACAAGCAAATTTTCACAACAAGCAAGTAATCTAAAACAAGCAAATTTAAGCTAAAAATAAAGAAAATAGGAGCTAAAAATCAAATGAAATATTAAAAAGATTCAAATTAATAGAATTTATATATTTTTAAGAAAATTCAATATCATGCACAGATTTTCCATTTTTTTAAATTTCTTTTAAGCCTCTATATGCTATAAAAACTTCTTTCTCATTTATTAGTTTCAAAGTATTTTTATCCAATATTTTCAAATAACAGTCTGGGAATGTAATTGTATACTTACCATATAGAATACAATAATTTTTTTTTTTTTTTTTTTACCAAACTTAGATGCATAAATTTCAAAATCTGTAGCAGAACACCATTTATTTTTTCCTAGATCTTGCAGTTTAGTCAATTCAATTGAATTGTTTAACTTCTTGAGCAGAGATTCCATTTGGATTTATAAAGAAAAAATTTATAAAACATTTATAAAAATCTTATATAAATAATTAAATAAAACATGGTAAATAAAGAAAAGCAATGTAAAAAGTTTGGTGCAGTATTAAATATAGGAAATTTTGCATCACAAAAATACACAAAAGATAACCATATTAACACCTGTAAAAATGTTATAGAGAATATTCTAAAAATAATTGAGTTAAATAAAGAGAATGTACTATGTGAATGTGGAAAATATGTTTTGTAAGGCATATATCAAAAGACATAAAAATTTAAAATCACACAATACAGCTACAGATGTTCTAAATGAAATTCAACTTGGTAATTATCCAACAAAGACATGTACAGCATGTAAAGAGAATAAATATATAAAATTTTTTTCTCCTAATAAAAATACCAAGGAAAACACACATCAATATGCAAAAAAATGCTATAATGAGAAATATCCTCACAATAAGAAGTTAAATATTTAAAACAATTTCATTATAATCAATAATTTAAGCACAGTTTTTTTCAATTTCATTGTATCTTCTTTATTATTTTAATATTTATTCAGCAACTATATGATTTTTGCAATCTTCATAAATTTTTTTACTAGTAAATAAACAAATAAAATATGATGACGAACAATCTAACAGTTGAGTTGAACAATAGGAAAGAGAGGGATTAGATAATTATAGGTAGAGATTTCAAAATTGAATACTGGTACAATTTAAGGAAAGCTGATTTAATTACAGCTATTATACCAAGAATTATAAATCAACAAAGAAGAAGAAACTTCGCAAATTTACCATTTTCTTATGCCAATATCAATTAATTATATCCCAAAGATAAAAAGGAATTAAAGAAAATATTTCCATTCTCTAATAATCTATTTGTACAACCTAGAAATAAAAGTATGCGAGTAACAGAATGGATAACCAAGAATAATTTTTAAATTTACCTTTCTCAGATACCAACATCAATTAATTATATAAGCAAGATAGAAAAGAACGAAAAGAAATATTCCCCTATTCTACTAATGTATTCGTAAGCAAAAGAAATAGAAGAACCAATAAAATTTACTTAGTTAATAAAGCTTTTAAAAGTAGAATATCAACATATAACATTGAAAATTTCTTAAATTTAATACAGCCTAATCAATTTTTAACTTCTATAAAAAATAAGGTTGTTATAAACAAGTGAATAATCGAGTAGAATTATTTAAAAATTCAGTTGATCGTACATGGTGTCTGCACAAAAGGGTGGCATTCATGGGTCAATAATTCAAAACTGATTGGTTTAAATTTTGCAATTTAACAGCTATTTCTTTATTGAAATATTTTTTATTGACCGCATCTTTTCCAGCTATAGGATCAGCCATATTATTAATTCTACGACTTTGAATAGAAACATAACCTTTTGTGTAATCAAAATCTTTACTAAGTTGATCTTGTAAAGCGGTAACAATGATATTGTATTTTGAATCTGCATCTTTTTTTAATGCATAAGCAGAAACAATATTACTGTATTTTGAATCTACTGCCTTTTTTAAGTACCTGCTTTGCATTATTCATTAATTTTTATATAATCTAGCACACAAGTGGACGGTCTACTATTGGTGGGAAGTAGCGAAAAGCACCACAACAAGCTATGCTGAATTCAAATGCAAATTTACAGATTATTTCTGGAATGCAAAAGTGCAGGGAAACCTGAGAGTGCAGCTCCATGCAGAAAGGTTTATCCCCGGCTGAAGTCATAGCCTGGAAGCACACATCTCCAACATGTACGAAAAGTCAACACACTTAAGCCCACCTGTTAGCAATGAGGAATTTACAGCAATGGTGTTACTGCAGTTACCCTAACACTACCAAGCACACTGATCAGGACGCAGAGATACCAACATTGTATCATTCCGCGAGGGACTACTTGCGTTCAACCACACTGACAAAATGCAGAGACAACAGAATGTAAGAAAAGGCGACAAGCAAGAGCTTATCGAATGACCGCTGCCATTGTACCCCGGAAACCAGCAAAACCAGTACAGGGGAGGTTTCAGGCAGAACAATAATGGGCATCCTAAAGTGCAAGCTTTTCGCGTAGACTACTATGAGCCGTATCCACTAAACCAAGGCTCTGATCAGAGAAACGGCCAACACTTTTTCAGAGGCCGAAAGTATTATTCAGGCAGGAGAGGTCAGAGAACCAGCGGACGCCGTCTAGACCGTGAAGAGAGGTTAGCTCAACAGGGAGAAGGGTCCGACAAGGACCGAAGCCCGCAATCGCCTACATCTCATGACATGCCTGTTTCTAGGGCAGCGAACAGTTTTTCGCACACGTCTGTACCGCAGGGCAGGAACGGAACAGCTACAACCAGAGACAGACAGGCTATTTACTGCCACAGCCTGGCTGTTATTTTGACAGTCCGACACCACTTGACCCATGAATGCCACCGTTTGTGCAGACACCATGTACGATCAACTGGAGAGAGGCGACTCTGCAGAATGGCAAATGCGAGTAATATTACTAAGTTTAACTAGAAAGGGTCAGGGAAACAGTATCCCAGTCGCTGGCCCAAATCACAGCGTGTAGTACAAAGGGTCATCCTCATCCAAGTTCAATAGTGTGATTGATTTTACGAAACAAATTGAAGTTGAGCTGACTAGTGTGGGAAATGTATTTGGGAGTACTGTACTATTAGGAGAAATCGACAGGGGATTTTTGCTAGCAAATACTGCAGAAGACGATGTTATGTAGGAAACTTTGTGTCCTGAGTTGAAGTTAACTGTATGTGGTTTGTCAGTGCCATGTTTACTAGACAGTAGAGCTGAGATAAGCTGCGTGGCAGAAGCATTTGTAAGTGATATCTGTGCCACCGGATATAAGCTACCTGTCGTACTAGTATCCAGGGTCCGCATTATTGGTGCAACATCAAAATCAAGCCCAATGGTTAGCAGACAAGTTTAACTAACTATTGAGGGCTTAAGCAGTACAAAACGAATTCAGCTTTCATCATTAAAGGCTTGACAAAGACTGTGATACTAGGAATTGATTTTCTGACACGTTACAAAATCAAGTTTCGATTTTTGCAGATCGCAACTCTGACAGGATGTCTAGCACTGTAACCACTCTGGACTGCTGGAGGTGGTCAGATCAATTTGTATGTCAGCTACAAGTAGCAGAGTTTCAACTGAGTAAATCCCCAGCTGTGAATGCAACAGCTTCTATTGAAGATATTTTACATTCTGTGAGCAGTATTGACGGTATTGATCGGCAGCAGAAGTATGTTTTAGAGCAGTTGTAGAGCAGTTATTACTGGCTAACCAGACTATTTTCTCCGAGCAGCCAGGCTGGAACAAGTTGTACAAAGCCTATGTAAAAGTGGAACCCGGACAAGTATTTCATTGTAAATCATACCCGATCCCCACAAAGTATGCAAAAGAAGCGGAAGATTATTTGAATTTAATGTTGTCATGGAATGTAATAAAACCTGCAGCGAGCCCGTACTGTAATCCTATGGTCTGCGTAAGGAAAAAAAGGCAGATTATTCAGACTATGTTTGGATGCGCGTAAACTAAACAGCATTACCATTAAATCCAGAGAAGCCCCAAACCTACTGGAGAACTATTAAGGCTGCACTAGGGAGTTCGCTATATGTCTAAGATAGACTTGACTCATGGCTACTGGCAAGTTCCCCTGACTGACGAATCAAAACAGTACACCGCATTTTTGTTTTGTAACCAGCAATTTTGTTTTGAAGTACTACCTTTTGGCCTTTGTAATGTCGTATCACAGTTCACGAGGTGTATGACAGTCACCCTCGACGAGGAATGTTCAGAATTTGCACGTTACTACGTAGACAATATTCTGATTACGTCAGCTACCTTTGAGGAACATTTGGAGCACTTACAGACAGTGCTAAACAAGTTGACAGCCGCAGGGATGACAGTTAAATACAGAGTCACTTTTCTGTTGCAAGGAAGCGCCGTTTCTACTGCATGTTTTGACCCCAGAAGGGATACGCACGGTGCCGGATAAGCTAGCCGCCATCACTGAATTTCTTGTGCCCAGGAACGTAAGACAGTTAAAAGCGTTCCTTGAAGTGGTCTTTTTTTACCGCAAATTATTCAGATAGGGTTGCGTAGGTGTTTGAGCTATTGAGAAAGAATGTAACCTGGAAGTGGACAGAAGAGAAGCAGCAGGCTTTCGTAGCTGTGAAGGAACTATTTTTGAGTGAACATGTAATTCATCATCCTGTACAAGGTGCTACGTATTATATGTACACAGATGCATCTAGTTACGCTTTGGGAGCGAAGCTAGCACAACTGAGCTCTGACTGCACGGAAAATACAGTTGCTACGGGGAGCCGAACGCTCAATAAGGCAGAGAAAAATTATACTGGGACTGAGAAGGAAATGCTAGGTGTAGTGTGGGTGCTACAGCATTTTCACAATTTATTACTGGGCAAGGGTATTGTACTGCAGACTGACCACCAAGCATTGATAAGTTTATGCACTGGAAAAATTTTCAGTAGTTTTCTTGCAAGACGGTCACTGTTAATACAGGAATTTAACCTAGGTTTTCAGCACAATAAAGGAAGCGAGAATGTCGGAGCTGACTACCTCAGCCGTATTCTGGTGGGGGAACCGGAAGTGGAAAATAAGAATCCGAACAAATTATTCGTTGTGCAAGCTGCTACGCAACAAGAGTTGCCATGGCTATCGCAAGAGATTTTTGCTAATGTTTTACAAAATCAGGAAGCAGACAATTTTTGCAGCAAAGTACTGAATAAACTTGAAGAAGTGACAGTTGAGCATCCACTAGGGAATTCTTTTTGTACAAGTTCAGATGGAATTTGATTTTAAAGTGGTTTGCATCAAAAAGAATTTGAAACGGAAAGGAAGATTGTCGTACTGGAGAAGTTACAAGAACAGCTGATTATTAGTACGCACGAGTTGGTTGGTCATGTAGGCATAAGAAAAACGCACAAAGCTTTGTGCAGACAATTTTTCTGGAAGAGAGAGCTACAGAAAGTTACTGTCACCTTGACTGGATTTCCCATTAGGCTGCCTAGGCCTAGAGCGGCACTTTTTAGGGGGCGGCATTACATGACAGGCAAATCAGCAAAATAATGTGTTTCGTTATTTTTGGTATAGCCGTGAGCTAGAATAAAATGTATATCTATTCTAAAACAAATCCAATTACTGTGACTGATAAGTGCTTGGGAGTTCATTGTTTTATGATTCAAATAAAAGTCCTTGTTGCCTGCGTACCCGCCAGTGCCAGCATCCAGTTTATATTTATCAGGTTTTTTAAGTTTCTCTCTGCTAGCAGCTGAAGAGTGATAGTAGTTTTTCAGTTCTAACAAATGTAATTATTGCAACACAATTAAAGTGCGGAGTTTGTGAATAATGATTAAAATGTTTTACTTATACTGACACAGACAGTCACATGTGAAGATGATGCATGCGGCAAGATATTAAAGTTGAAACAAATAAACTTGGCAGTTAATTTGAACAAATGATGTAGTACACTGTTAAGCATCGCTATCTCATCAACAGATCCATGCTTTTATTTTTTAAAATTATTTATCTTATTTAAATATACCTTCGTCACATTAAACCTCTCAGAGTACATGTACAAAACTTTATAAGGGTATACCTATTCAATGCTGTTAGCACCAAACTGCATTCAGTAAACATATATTTGGGTAGGTAGGTAGTTGGGCTTAAAGCCTCACCGACAGCAAGGTCATTAGAGATGATGTAAGATGCACAGGGAAGAGGAATTAGAGAAGGAATGGGAAGGAGTAGGCCATGGCCTTTGTTAGGGACCCATCCCAGCATTCACCTGGAGTGATTTGGGAAAACCATAGAAAACCAAAAACAGGATGGCCGGACCGGGAATCGAACCTGGGTCCTCCCGAAAGTTAGTCCAATGAGTTACCTCACTAGGTCATACATTTAGAGTAATTGGTTATTAACAACAGCTGTCCGTAAGACTTTGTTGAAAAAATTTAAAATAAACAGAAATATTTCATGGCTATGACCTTTTTACAAGTACTTAGAGAGTATATGAAGAAAAATATAATGACAACATGACTAAATTATGCAAATTTATACACTAAGAAGGGTTTTATTTTAATGTGTATCCAAATGTACGCATTACAATTAGAATAATACTTGGTGCTTCTTTAACCAACTGTTCAGCTGAACGCTCCTTTTCTACAGCATGTGAGAAAATAAAATTATTTGTAAAACAAAAATTGTTCACCATGGACGAATTGCACGAGTACTGTTTACACACAGTATCGTCATAGTCCCAATGTCACATTTGTGTTTAATTTGGTTTGCTTGCACGGATGTATCACTAGGGAGCATACATGTCCCTTCACCTTCCATAGCGGCAAAACACTGAAGAAGGCCTTATTAGCAGTGTCAGTCACAGAGCCAACTTCAGTGAACAACACGCAGCATGCTCCAACAATGCATTTGACAAGCCTTTGCCCAGCAGGATTAATTTGAGAAAGGCCACACCGTCCTACAAGAGGCAGATTACGCATTTTGATGCATTACATGCCACTTGAACAATTCTCCTTACACTGTGACTCGGTCCTGGATACAGTGGGATCAGGAAGGTATAAACACCTGCTCAGAATGCTTGGGTTGACCACAGCGGACCACCAGCGGCGTAGATCGTTTCAGCATGCGACAGGTTGCAAGCAGCTGGAGATACGCTTATGTTCACCAATACCATATCTAGGCGGCTAGCAGAGCAGGATCTTTCATCACAACAACCCTCACGACATCTACCATTACAACCTGAACATCACAGAGCATGTGTGACCTGTCAAGAACAAGAAGCATGCCAGCTAGTGGATAGGCAATGCATGGTGTTCAGTGATGAATCATGATTCCATCTGTATGCAGATGATGGCCAAATTAGAGTCTGGAGACTTCCTGGCCAAAGCCATGAAAAACACTTAATTGTAGAGGGGCACACTGCACCACCGAGAGGTGTCATTAAGTGGGGTGCCATTACCTACGATTCCTGCTCGCCACTGGTGGTGCTTGAAGAAACCTTGACGGCAAGGCCATACGTCCAGGAAATTCTGCTACAATGTGCGTTCCCTTCCTGGTGGAGCTCGACAACCCCATCTCCCAGCAGGATAATGTCCGGCCTCACACAGCACAGATCTCTCTGACCTGCATCAGTGATGGCAACATGCTTCTTTGGTCAGCAAGGTCCCCAGACCTCTCGCCAATAGAGAAGTTTTGGTACCAGATCAGATGGCAACTTCGACCAGCAGCAACTATGGTGGATTTTGAGGGTCAGTTGCACCACCTGTGGCAGGATCTTCCTTGTGGTATTACATTTTGAGGGTCAGCTGCACCACCTGTGGCAGGATCTTCCTTGTGGTATTACATTTTGAGGGTCAGCTGCACCACCTGTGGCAGGATCTTCCTTGTGGTATTATATTTTGAGGGTCAGCTGCACCACCTGTGGCAGGATCTTCCTTGTGGTATTATATTTTGAGGGTCAGCTGCACCACCTGTGGCAGGATCTTCCTTGTGGTATTACATTTTGAGGGTCAGCTGCACCACCTGTGGCAGGATCTTCCTTGTGGTATTACATTTTGAGGGTCAGCTGCACCACCTGTGGCAGGATCTTCCTTGTGGTATTATATTTTGAGGGTCAGTTGCACCACCTGTGGCAGGATCTTCCTTGTGGTATTATATTTTGATGTCTTCTGTATACATATTACCACGTTTTGTGCCTGTGAGCACTGATGTGCCCCTGCAATGTCACCGTCAGTTTACTTGCTGTTAACCATGGTAAACTACAGTTTATCGGCGTGGTACTACTGAACATCGACGAGGTTATTGTGGCATGTGGACTTCGAGGACATTGTCACTTCCTTTACTCAAAGGAAGGCTAAAATGAATTTATATCCAAATAAGAAATTAATTATTAATACATATTTGCTGCTGTTAAATGTTGTACTTTTATAAATAGTTATTTAAATCTAAAGTATTTTCCTTGCTATAAAATAATACTCCCTATGCATTTCCATTGCAGTAATATGTTACATAGCAATTAAAAATATTATTAAGCGCCTTTTGTTTTGTCCGTAAACCTTTCCTATGTTTGGAACAAAACAGCGGTTATGAGAACCGAGATAAAAATTCATATTTGATTGCTGTTTTGATCATTCTCATTTTTGTATTTCTGTGGCAGTTTTAATCTATGTTTGGAGGAGCTATAAAACTATTTTTAGGTTAGCTTTGTACAAGAATGCAAAACAACAGAATGTAAAGGTTTCAAAATTAATGATATGCATTTTCATTTCTTGAGGCCATTTCTTACAGCACGTAAGGTAAATGGTGTTCAAGCCCCAAATGCAACACGCGTAGCATAGAAGAAATTTCCATGTCAGGAAAGAATATGAAGCCTGGACACAACATACATTGATATAGATGGGAAAATGGCACTGGCTATGATAGGTATATATAATAGAGACGGAAAGAGATAGAGTGTAATGCTGCATGCAACATCAATGGCTTTGTTAACAGGAAGACTAGAAGAAATGCCTAAAAAGGAAAAGTTAAACTTTGAATTGTAAATTGTAGCATTTATAATAAGTTAATTCTATAACTCAAAATTTACATTCTTTTTCAGTAATATGTAATTTTTCATCCTTTATATTCCTTAATTTAATTACAAAATGTCAATGTGGTAAATTAAATCATGACGACGCACCTGGTCTCATTGCTTTGGATTATAAAATAATAAAAAAAAGAACTAAAAAAAGATAACATGTTGGGAAGGGGGCGCCACAGTTTCATGGGCCTACAGGCGGCAATGTGGGAAATCCGGCCCTGACTGTCACTGTAAGAGCATGTGACTTATACCAGAAATGTAAACATCCACAAGATTACTTGACAGGTGAAATAAAACCCATTATTCCAGAAAATCCGTTGGACTTAGTGTCAGTCGATCTGTTCGGTCCATTGCCACGTTCAAAGGCTGGAGTGACATATATTTTTGTTGTAATGGATGTGTTTTCTACGTATATGAAACTGTACGCATTAGTTTGTGCCAATGCGGAGACGGTTGTATGCAAACTGGAACAGCTCATTAAGGAAGTTGGAAAACCGATATGCATGTTATCAGACAAGGGTACACAATTTACCGAACATGTATGGCAAACAAGTTTGAGAAGAAGGGCATTGTACCTACTACAACATCACCGAGAAGTCCTGCCGGGAGTCCAGTAGAGTGCAGAATGCGTAGTTTGGGACATACACTGCGCATATTTTGCCATAAGCTCAACAAAATTGGCGAGATAAAATCCCAATAGTAGAATTTATTTTTAATCACACCATTCATGAGAGTACCAATTTTACCCCTTAGGAAACACAATCCAACGAGCAGTTATTTTCAACCATAGTAAGTTTCCACAATTTCCAAGGATTGCATACGGCGACGAACAACAGCCAGAGAAGTTAAGAGAGGAAATTACGCTACTCTTAAGACATAGATTGTATTTAGCAACTGAGAGATGAGCCAGATACGCAAAGAAGTCGAAGATAAATAAACAGCAGCCAGGTCAGCTTGTAACGACTAGAGTGGTAGGTGTGAGTAAACACTTTGATTATTTAATGGGGAAGTTAATGCCATTATATTCTGGACCGGTGGAGGTAAAGAGAGAAGTATTTCACAACTGTTAGGAGTTGGTTATCCCAGACACTAATGAAGTATATGGCAGGTAAAATCTGAGTAATTTACAAGTTTATCGATCTTGTGAACAAGACGGTCTAGTGCGAGCTTGAAAGTAAACAGCAGTAGTGAGGCGAAGAGAGTTGCAGCCTTGTAGAATGCAGGCTAGCGGAAGGCATTATTATGATTTATAAGTAGCGAGTACTTGGTAAGACGATTTGTTTACATGAAGCTACGAGAAGATTGCGCAACAGGTGTGTCTGCTGCCCCTCGATGAGCCATGAAAGTTAATTAGTTACCTCCCAAGTTTGTTTTTTTAGAGCCCCATACCACGTGTTTTCAAGGAAGACTGAGAGCAAAAAATATGTAAACACTGCTTATCGCCGAGCCAGAGCTTTTGTGACATGTCTGAGAGAGAAGTTATCTGCTCGACACGGAAGTTACACTTGCTGCCTAGTTACCAGGGATCCTATACAGCGAGAAAGACGATCTAGGCTGCCTAGAAGCCACATTAAACTGCCTCAACGCGAAAATCGGTAAGTAGACTCCCTAGCTCGTTGTCTGGCACGCTGCTCGATCTGACGCATTTGAAAATAAATAAACAGACGGACCCAAGGGCCTTTTGAGGACAAACAAAGCAACTGTGCTCAGATCAACAACATGTAAACACTGTAGTACTAGTTTGTATGTATCGTGGTTTAACCTGTATTGCGGACGGCTCAAAGTAATCCAATTGGTATAGAAGTCTTCTCAGATATCCAAGGATAAAGTAGCAATGTTTTGTTGTGCTGATAATATTTCTTCTCGGCTTTGCTTTGTGCTGCTGAAGTTCTTGAGAGTGGTGATGTTTGTACATAGTACAATAAGTTTGCTGTTGAGTTATCTTGTGTCATCTATTTTTTGTTGTTTTGTTAGTATGTTGCCGTATGGTTTTGGCAGTATGAGATGACGTTATACCAAATGAAAATGCCTGTAGTTTTCAGGCGTAGCTTCCTATTGATGCAATTGCTGTTATGTTCTTCATGTATTTATTCCTCTTCTAGTGTTGTGTATTCTGTACTATGCTGCCAACGAAGTAATTAGGAAAGCTAACATTTTATGTAGTGGTCATGTAAATACCCTTATAAACATTTAAGTGCTGTGTAAACAATGAATGAAGTGAGAGTGAGCAAGTGTCACTAGTGAACTGTTTATCACCAAACATTCATGGTGCTGGGATTACACACACTTGGTGTAAGCTATGGACACGCACATCACTACACACGCCAGTGAACGTAAACACACGCACACATAAACACATTTTTTGCTAGAAACTGTCAAGCCTCGACAGCAGCGATTTTTAGTCAATGATCTTCAGTACAAGTAAGACAATGTATTGTCCCAGGAGGTGCAGGACTATTTGTACAAGTGGGAGCTGCACCTGATCCAGTGCATTGCTGAACCATAAGGCGAGTTCTTCAGAGATATAGACTTACAACGGCTGCCTGCCCATACACGCACATCTAGACTGGAGACTGTTTGGCGCGGAAATTTAGTGCGGGGAAAGACTCTTGTTACTTCGACAGTTTGGCTAGGAGACCTGAACTACTCTGCGAATCATGTTACCGGAGCAGACAACACACCACCACCTCATCCGCACAGCTGCAGATTAGTTAAAAATAGATGGTAAAAAAAAGGGGGGGGGGGGGGGGGGGGGGATAAAAGGTAACAGACGGTCACCAGTGCGCCGAAAGAACTTGTGTATTTTTATTTCCAGACTGTTCAACAATGAGAGATCCCTTACCCAATGTATTGCTATGTAAATTGTACCATATTGTGCAAATTTCTTTTTCAGCTTTTTATGATCAGTGTAATTAAATGTGATTTTTTAAATCCCTACTGCAACAAACCATTGAATGGATATGTTAATAAGGGAATATTAAATAAACATTTTTTTCAACATGAATATGAACACATACACACACACATTCAGCATGTTTTGTTCCATTGTTTTGTTTTTTATGTCTAGACATCTTATTAAGGAGAGATTTCTCTCCAGGAGATGCTGTCTGTAACACAACATTTTCACTATCTGATTCTATTTGTAATAATTTATGTTTGTTTCACATATTGGACACCATCATGCATAATACTTGTAATTTTACCTATGATTCACATATGTTTGATTTTTCGTAATTTTATTTATTTTATTTATTTTATTTATTTATTTTATTTTTTTGTATTTTTCATATGGTTAGAATATTTAAACTTAGATGTATGAATGGCAATAATTAATGTTTGATTGAAATAGATAGCTAGATTTTCTTTTGTTTGTATTTTAATCAACAACTTAATATTTTGCATTATTTTTGGTCTCAGGGAATTTGCAGGGAATTTTCTTGTATATTTTTGATTAACTTCTACGAGACCCATAACTCTATGGAATAGAGATTTAGGCCATTTGGGATGTGTCATTTTAGATTATTAGTCAGGAAGCCTTGCGAATGGCTAACAGGTTCAAATCCTGTACTCCAATTGGCTGAAGAGCTCAGCATAGGGTTAGGACACGAAGGGCCGTTTGAAAGTTCACTCTCTCTGCCACCTACCTTCAACTACGCTAGACGTAAGGCTAGGACGCTCGTCCTTCAGTTGGATGTTGCAGAGGAATTTAAATTAGAATTAAGGTGTTCTAGTTTCCAACAGATTGCAATAGTTTTTATTTGTATTTTGCATCGAGTTTGATAGATTTAGCACTCTACATATTTTTACTTTAAGCAACTGTTTAGGAGTAAGGTAGTAAGCTAAACCTGTAATGTCCGTGAGCCGTTGAGCCACGCAAGGCACTAACGCAACCAGATGTACATATTTTTCCTACCTCCGCTTCCTTCTACAAGTTAAACCGTCCTTCATCTACAACCTGGTATTTAACTACAGAACTGTTTTCCATCAAGTTTTAAATTCTATTACATCTTGGACTTTCTTACGTTATGCCATGGTGTAGAACATTCTACAGATGCCATGTTGGCAAGATGCCTAAATTAGTTTCAGCAAATTTTAACCATAATTTAACCTGAGAGAGAAGTCAAGAGTTTTACCGTATTGAGATAGTTACATTTTTCAGAACTTTTCTCAAGACATTTTCTTTTTGAGAGAGTTAAATTAATTTTCAAGTGCATAAGTCAGACTGTTTATTAAGTGTCACGTAAGGATTTTGAATTTGACTGTTACCCACGACCACTTCTTAACGGCAGCTTAGTTTTGAACACTATTTCTTTTCTTGCTCATTGCCATTCAGGGATTTTGGATTTTATTTGATTTATTTTTCCAGCTTCATTGAAACAGATATTTTGAATTTTTTTTTTAATAAATCATTTTTAAGCTGGATTTGACACGTCTGACATTTCTTCTGAATATGCACGTTTCATCCTATCCCTCCTCTATACATTTTTCAGTTACAATAATTAAACTAGTGCTTTAGTATGTGAGTAGTTATGTACATTAAGTTTCACAGCTGTGGGTGTGACAAATAGTCATTTGCCAGTAACAAAGGTGTTGTCTACGGTGAGTTTCTATGCATCTAACAAACTGGATTCTAAACTGAGTACAGCCGAGCATAAACAGATTTCTCTGTAACAGTATTTATTTCTTTTAATCCGCTTACTGAATCACAAGTATTGCCAACACAAACAATTTAATATTCTGTCATGTGGAGCATACAGTAAAATTCTGGATACTACACTGAGTTGGCCTAGGTTATGTTTTACACATTTTCGGAATAAAAAGTGGTCACTCCAACATATGGGCCATTATGATACTGTGTTTACTCCAGAGTGCACCACGTTACACTTGACGGAATTAAGTGGCTAGCCTAATGTGGTTGCCTTGTGTATATGTTATCTATACCGCACTACATGTTACACCGATGTTGAAAAATGTTCATATTTTGTCAGTTGTTTAAAAGGTGAAGCATCTCAGATAGACAGTCAAAAATATACCCTTAATTGGCGAAAACTATTCTGTTATTTGGGAAAGTTTGACATACTGTTATTATAATTCAGGAAAATTACGATGCTACATATCAACAGAATTTTGGAATTGCCTACTATTACTGCTACAAATTATGTCATTGTAACCACATTGTCAACACCCTTATGGAAAATGACTGTGCCTTAGAAAATTTAGGTTATGCTGTCACCCAAAATAATCCCATACTGCTGACTATTTTGTTGAAAAAGCTCTATTTGCACACTATCACTCTTCATCACCTGACAAATTCCCGCAGGTTGTTGAGCTTGTGGAGTTCTTAGAAACTGAAGCTGCTAAATTGGATAATGCACATGAAATAGGAACCAAACTGGGTCATTCCAAAATAAAGATGTTTTACTGTTGAGTTCTGGGCTCGGTCCTAGGAAATGTGTTTTGTGTCAGCAAATCTCTCGTTCTATCTACAGCTGTGTAGGGTTCAGGGAGAAATCTTGTGCAGAAAGGCAAGAATCTGTGCACAGTATAAAGTTGTGTTACAATTGTTTAGGTACCTTCCACATGGTGCAACAATGTTCTTCAAAACGTACCTGTTTACATTGTGGCCGAAACATCATTCATCATAACTCTCTGACAGACCGGTAACGACTTGCAACACCCACCAACTTCAGACGCACATGCTAACCAGCAATTGAGCTCGGGCTTGGTTGACACTGATGGTAGTTCACAGTTTGTGAGAATATCAGCCAACACCACTGCTTGCACTATAATTCTTCTATCTACAGTCATGGAGAAAATTGCTGACTTTCAAAGAAGGTTTCACAACAGTAATGCGATTCTGGATAGTGCTGCCCAGGGTCCGCAGCACAGACTAGGTATAAGGACTGTCATATTAAAATTAGGGGAATGGTGACTACTAAAATCATGCCAACTGCTGAGAGAGCACCCAAGTTCAGCCAGTCCTTATTGATTGTGTCAAGGATAACCAATTAGTTAACCCCTACACAGGTGGATGATAATATTAGGGGAGAAATTACGCTCTCTCGCTTTAGCTGACCATTCAGTTGATACCCCTGGTGGTGTAGAAGTAATTTTGGGTGCGGAGGTGTTTTCTCAAGTTCTGGTAGGAGGCAAATTAAGCCAGGGAGAAGGGATGCCTGTTGCCTTTGAAACCAGCCTTGGGTGGATTTTGATGGGAAAATGCCCTATGACCCTTGTACAGACCAGTGAACAACCAGCACAGCCAATGACATTGTTGTATACCAACACACTCAAAACTGTTCTCAATAGATTCTGGGAACTAGAGGAACCCTCCCCCTTCAGCCTGTTAAACAGTTGTCTCCAGGCGAAATTGTGTGTGAGCAGCATTATAAGGAAATGCACTATGGCCCTCTTTCAGGTAGGTATGGTGTTCGTCTCCCATTCTGTCCCAACATGGAACTTTGCCATTCTCAGGTAACTACTGACGCCATCGGGTGAGACACGAGACGAATGATGACACAAATACTTAATGGTAATTTGGACGCCAGCGGTGCTTCCCAATCACCGCACTATTGGGCTCAGGATTCTCAGGGATGCTGTGGGTTCTGTGTATCCGTCTCACCCGTGCATACTTACAAACATGTAGGAATAATAAACTTTTTACTAAACATCACTTGAAATAAACACTTAATAAAATATATGTGGCTAGTACACTGTCACTACTGAATAAAAGATATAAGTTCACTCTAGACTTGATTTTATTGTTATTGTACATACACATTAACGTGCCAATGAAATGATTATCTCTGTCATGACTAGCCAATTCTGCTTGGGTGCTCCCCAGTCCGCAATTACTCTAGCGCACACCTAGATGGATGATCTCACTGAGGTGCATGAAAGCACAGCCTTCACAAGGGAAGAGAGCCGACAGCCGCTAGGGTGGACTGAAAGTTTTTCCCTGAAGACAGGACACGGTGAATTACAAATGAAACCCTTAATACATATTAACACATGTGAATACGCGGTATCACTAACACAAACTCATCAGGGCTCACCCTTCAGCACGTGGGTAGTGTGGTGACGGCCTATACACAGACCCGGCTAGGACGGGAAAAATTGCACCATACACTAATTACAAAATTACACAAACCCTTGAATGATACATGAAATAAGATGGGACATGAGATGAATATTCACAATAAACACACACATGTGTGAAAACAAGCTTAGATGGCGCAGATGCCGCTGGATAAAGTTCGTAGCGGACCATGTGGTGCAAGTGAAATTGCAATATTTCTGCATGGAAACAGCAAACTAAAGTCAGACAAAGGTTATTCTTGCTGAGAAAATTATTCTCTTTATGACTGAAGTTGTTACAGGATTGTAACATGCCTGATAGTGGTAAAATCAAACATTACTAGGACTGTATGGTCAAGTACAAAAAGCATCAATTTACGTGAAAAATACATTGAACACTGAATAAAATTGACATAGAAAGCTGGAATAAATTATTGCACATACAATGTTACATAAATAAGCTCTCAAACGCAATGATGGTGTATACAAAGACTTGGCGTCGGTCGGCCACGTGGTTATATGTGATGTCACTGTAAAATTTCAAATATGCAAAATACCCTCAAATACATACATAAAAATATAGCCCTTGAAATTACATGCAACAATAACTCAGAAGTTACAATGAAATGCCATAAACATAGGCGGATGGCGCCTGATTCAAATTGTGTGGGTCACGTGACCTCTCCGACATACTTCTCCTCGATTAAATTTAAAATGCCACAAGGGTGCAAGAAATTAATAAAGCAGAAGCATAATGCTGGGGAAAATGTCTGGCAAAAACGTACGCAAGCACAGGTTAACTGGTAAACTAAATTAACTATGGAAACCCAAATCAGTGAATAAAAGTTGTAGTGCATACGTGACAGTTTCTTACCTCGTCAGCTCTCCTCGACAGACTGTCCAGATGCAAGCGTCGCAAGGACCTACCATGGCCGCCTACGAGGTTCATATAAGCAGAAGTGCTATGCATACAGAGTAAAATATTTAATTAGTGAAAACAAAATGGCACAAATTAAATTAAGTATTGCTTTACATTTCTATAATTTTCTTATGAATTTCAATATTATTTTAGTCTCCCTTTATGACGGCGTTCATGCCGGAATATTAAGTGTTCTTAATCTCGGTCCCGCAAGCACTTTGAATTTTACAACAAACAATTTAAAATTAGTACAAACACTTTAAAACATTTTAAGATATATTAAACACTGCAAATACAATATAACACATTTTACACTGAAAATATAATTTATACGAAAGTTCAAAACTATTGGCCTCTTTGCACACGTGCGTGGTGAGCGCCGTCATGGGCTCTAGCGCCTCTGGCGGTTAGCCGGCGTCACTACTCATAGATGCTTCAAGTCATTGGAGCACAAGTTACTCACCAACCTGATATTAAGTCTCTCTATGTTGATTTCATGGCAGATTATGTGGCCTTAAAGCATATGGAACACTCTGTTCCAGAGCCCAGTTCTCAATATTACATCATTCCTCACCATGGAGTAATGAAGCCTTCTAGTTCCACGACTAAACTCTGAGTTGTATTAGATGCTAGTACGAAAACGTCAAACGGAAATTCTCTTAATGACTGTTTGTATTCACGTCCCAAATTGCAAGCTGGCACTATGGATCTTATATGTAAGTTTAGAACCCAGCCATTTGTCTTTTTTTGTGACATCAAACAAATGTATACGCAAATTGTCATGCACCTTGACGACAGAAACCATCAGCTTATTTTATGGCATTCAGACCCAGCAAAGGTGCTCAATGTGTATGAGTTGAGTACAGTCACCTATGGCATGACAAGTTCTCCATTATTATCCACCTAAACTCTACAGCACCTTAGTATTGATGAGGGTCATGCGTTTCCTCTGGCAGCAGCGGTGCTGTGTAATCAGACATTTGTTGATATCATTACCGGTGCTCCATCACTCGAAGAAGCTATTGCTGTGTAGGACGAGCTCATCCAACTACTGCCAAAGGAATGCTTTAAGTTGCGGAAATGGGTTTTCCAATCACTCCCAGCTTTTGGATGGTCTTCCAGTGGCAGACTGTGAAACGCTCACGTTCAGCAATGATTAAGCACATGCTCCTAGCATTTTGGGACTACAATGGAATGTCAAAGAAAATGTTTTTTTTTTTTTTTTTTTATAACGTGGAAGGAAAGATGCAGTTTTTCACCAAGCGAGCGGTGTTTTCATATGTCACTAGGATTTATGATCCTCTAGGAGGGTTGGCTCCTGTTGTGATGTGGGCAAAAATCTTCCTACAGTCGCTGTAAGTACAGGGTCTTGGTTGGAATGATCCTCTAACCCAATCACTTTTGCATTGCTGGCAGCACTTCATGCATGGAATGGGAAATGTGAACTATCTGTCGATTCCCCATCCATATGCGCTCATCTTCTAAGTATTCAACTTCATGGTTTCTCAGATACCTCAGAAAAGGGTTACTCAGCTGTTGTCTATATCCGTGTAATGTATTCAGGTCATTCCACTTCAGTCAGATTAGTTATGGCCAAGACTAAAGTGGCGCCACTAAAATGTGTTTCCCTACCCCGTCTTGAGCTTTGTGGAGTACACCTTGTGGCCAAACTCCTAGATTATTGTCAGGAACTTCACCTTCCAGACTATCCTAACATGTCAGTATATACATGGTCAGATTCAATGGTGGCACTCGCATGATGGATCAGGAATGCTCCCCACCTATTAAAGACATATGTAGCCAATAGTGTGTCTCAAATTAAGGAATGGACTCCACCTAGTCGTTGGCAACATGTGAGTTTGGCTGACAATCCTGCTTACTGTGCGTCATGCGGGTTAATAATTGACCAACTCCCCCCCAATCACATCTGGTGGGCAGATACCTCCATGACTATTGCAGCCCTGTCTCATGTGGTCCTAAAAACCTTGAACTGACACCCACCTAGAAACCCTCCTAGACGTCAAATCTAGTAGTACGGCTGTCTTGTTATTGAAGATGAACCTGGTGTGAATATGTTCAAGCAATTCTCAATGTGGATGCAGAGAATGTGTGTACTTGCTAGGGTAATGAGGTTTATTCACAATGCTAAGAGGGAACATTAGCTTAAGGGGTCTTTCTCTGTTAGTGAATTGAACTTGGCCACAAAAAAAGTGGTTCAACAGACAGCCCTTTTCCACAAAATCAAATCATTAAATAGCAATACACGATGTTCACTTCGTATAAAGCATCTTGCTCCATTCCTTGATCCAGATGGATTGCTCAGGGTGGGCAGGCACCTTGAAAATTCTAATATTTCTGTTTGTGCTAAGCATCCTGGCATCCTGTTATCCTGCTGAAAGACTATCATGTTGTTCAAATACTAGTGAATCATTACCATATAATGTATCTGCATGCTGGTCCACAATTGCTGCAAGTTATGCTGGCCAGCAAATTTTGGATTTTGTGCAGTCGCAAGGTCATTAGATCATGCCTATCAAAATGTGTACAATGCTTCTGCTGTTTGCCAAAAACCACAACCCAGCTGATGGGTAATCTTCCAGAACTTCGTTTTACCCCCCAGCCTTTGTTTCTCCATTCTGGGGTGGATTTTACTGGTTTCTTTTTCATTAAAGTAAGCAAGCTGCAAAAAGCTCCATCTCAGAAGGCATATAACTGTATTTTCATGTGCTTGTCAACCAAAGATTTTTACCCAGAAGTTGTTTCTGAATTATCTTCTGATGTTTTCATTGCTGCTCTATCTCAATTCGTGTCATGCAGGGGTCTTTGTGCTCATATCTATACGGATTGTGGAACCAACTTTGTCGGGGCAGCTGCTCAGTTTCAACGAACAATCTCCAATTTGTTGCAGTCATCCTCCCACCAAAAATTTTCTCTGGCCAACGGGATCACTTTTAATTTAAACCCCCCAGCTGCTCCTCATCAAGGTGGCTTTTGGGAAGCTGCTATCAAAAGTGCCAAGACCATTCTAAAGAGGGTAATCGGACTATAAATATTAACTGTTGAAGGGTTCACAATAGTTACAGCTTGAGTTGAAGTAGTTCTGAACTCTCGACACCTCACTCTAATGTCATCAGACCCATCTGACCTCTGTGTATTGACTTCTGGCCATTTCTTAATAGGCAGACCTGTTCTAAGCTATCCGGAAGACAATCAATCTCACAAGAAGCTGGATGGTCTCACTCGATGGAAGTTAGTTCAAGTTGTTAGCCAGCATTTCCAAACCCAATGGCAAAGGGATATCTCCATACCCTCCAGCTCCATACAAAGTGGGCTGTCCCCCAGAAAAATTTGGCTGCTGGTGATCTGGTTCTGGTGCAACAAGACAACCTGCTACCCTTAAACTGGTGATTGGCAAGAGTAATGGAAGTATACTCTGGTCAAGATGTCTTAGTAAGAGTAACCAAAATGAGAACCTCAACTGATGAACTGAAACGATCCACTACCAAGTTGTATCCACTACCATTGGAGACTGTTTAATGACAATAAAAATATCTCTAGTCGCATAGTTTCTTTGTTAATGTAAAATAGTTATTTTAGGTGGATGGAATGTTTAGTCTAGTCTTCAGTTTTCAGATACTCTGTGTAAAATATATTGTGACATGACAGTGGAAGAGGTGCACAAATTACGTGCGCACATGAATTTCATTAGCGAACTTTCATGTCAGACAACAAAGATGCCCGAACGGTGAGCAAGTGTCTCGTGCAGTGTGTCTCAGTATTTGGGATTTATCCCTGTTCCTCAGGGAAATATGTGCAAGTGTTTGATTCTTGTCTCTATACAAACTGATTAGCTACATTTGTTAACAGAGTAGGGCCAGATGTGTGGGAATTGTTACAGGCCTATTCTCTACCTGTGCAATACAGGTTTCTAGCCGACTTTTCTGTCTTTCCAAACTACAGCGTGTTTGTTCCGGACTGTTAGAAATTTTCTTAGAAAACATCTCTGCGTTATTTGCCTTTGTTACAAAAGACCGTAAAATAATTATCTGTTCCTCTGTGTGTTCTTGTGAGTGTGAAATACGCTCATCTATGCAAATTTCAAGGCGATCAAACTTATCTTGCAAGTTTATCTACTAGACCAACTTGCGTAGTTTGACTAGCGACTAGTTCATTTACTGCGGTTCGAAGTGAAGAAACAATTTGCAGTGTATTTTCTACACATGTGCAAAGCTTGAATATCATGGTTACATTCAGCCTTAAGCTTGGACATACCATTTCCAAGTGTTTCAAACTTAGTATTTTGTGCCTTGAACTCAGAATCTAACTAATGTTCCTGCTCGTCAAACCTGTTATTCAAATTTTTAATATCAGACTTAATACTTTGGATTGCCTGCAAAAAAATTTCCACTGCCAATAGAATAGGGTTACCCCACATTTAATTCACATTTTAAATGGTGGCATTTTCTACCGGAACATTTCCTGTGATATCATTGCTACCTACTGAAGCATTTTCAGCATGACCATTAACCATTATAGTTTCTGAAATTATGTGATGTACAAAACTTTTATTAGCCTGTGAACTATCTTCTCCAACAAAGCTAGTGTTAGCACTCCATTTAGGCGTACCTGCTAAACTGATAGTGTTAAAGTCGGAGTCAGCCATTTCCAAGCAAAAGTTTTCTCTTTGCACATTAAGGGAACTTCTTAGAAAGTACGGCTCACTGTTAGGAGGAAAATGACTCATTCCTTATGTTTCTCAATGGCTAACTCATTGAAGCGCCAAATAACTATTTGTAAGAACCAGTGTGTGTACTATGTAGACATTGTATGTGTGTTCGTGGGACCTTGCATATAATTAAAATATTCTTCCTTAAAGAAAAGATGAAATACTAAAGTATAAAGTACTTTAGCAAAAGTATCTGGCGTTTGAGAAATGAAATAAATTATACCTAGAACGCCGCTGGTTTCCTCTATGTGCGTGGCGTCGGCAAGGAGGTCAATGATGCCATGCGGGTCGGCTTCCCTTTGAGATGTAGCAACATGAGAAAATTGCTTAAAACTATTCAAATTTACCGTTTAAAACCAGAATAATTAAATTGAAACAACAGGTAAGTGAAGTCTGTTGATTTGGAATGCTGATTAAAGAATATCTGTGCCATGTAAAAATTACGATACACATAAAACCCTTGACAATTAAAGCAGATGAAAAACAACACACTTTTCATACAATTTGTATGAATAATCCAACAAGACATGCAGAATCACTTGAGAAAATTAATCACTAACTATTTTAACACTATGTAAAATATAACATCAGTGTAGGTTGAGCCAAGAGTAGTTTTATTAAAATGTAAAATTAGCGATAGTTGCATTCGAACTTTAAATTGAAAATCAATATTGCAAATCATTAGTTATAACAATAATAGCTGTCAGAAAACTAGTGGAATCTGTTGCAAATAATACGGGAGATCCTAATCACCAATTAAATAGCTAGCTATGTGAGTACTGGTGATCTGACTCTTACATTTCACATGGTAATAAAACTCTAATTAAAATGTTTATGGCAATAGTGCAGTGATAAAACTTAAAACACTTCTTTGCAGTTTCTGGTGCAGTCCCTGGAAATATACAAACATACACCCTTTCGTAATTAATAATTTCAACATCCAAATCTAAATCTTCTGAAAATTTAATTTCATTAATTTCAAATAAAATCAGTTATCCAAATGAATATTAATTTTCTTCCAAAAGTCTGCGATTCTCTTTATGGATACGGTGAAGCTACACATTACCATCCTTGGTAGGCTCACATAGTCGCATGGTGGAGTGGGCACCCGAAGTCTTGATGCACTCAAAAGCTATCAACATGCGTCCTGGGCCTCTTCAGTAGATGCCCTGCATAAGTTAGCACTCATGGCACCTTTCAACACAATTTCCTATAAGTTAGAATGTGCATCCAAGCAAAACTTAATGCCAAAATTGCAGCTTAATCTTATGATGGTCCATTCATGTCAGTCTGTACAGAAAGTCCTTAGCTGTCGAGGCTCACATCATGATGCTTATAAAAATGGGAAAATTCCTATACTACGTCATTTCCTATGATGTCACAATCTACCAAATTAAAGGGCAGTTAAAGAATTTCTCTGTGGCCAAAACTTCTGATTATATCGTCATGAATGTAAGGAGAAAAGAGTGTTATGCATGAGATTACTTTGATAAAATAATTATAGTTCAGTACTCTCCTAACAAAATAAAATTAAGAAAACTTTTACACGTAAAATAAACAAATCAAAATTAATACAAAGTATATCTAGAAGTGGTCCTGATAATTAAAATACTAACTATTCCTGAGGGTAGCGCTTGAAAATAAAATAACTAAATAACCTTTCCATTAAAATAAACAGTTCAGATAAAAAATAAACAAAAATAAACTTTAAAATCAGTAACCCTTACACCATAATAACTGTTTTAATGGTATCAAACAACAGTGAGTCATAATACGTAACAAAACCTTTACTCTGGTCCTAGTCTCCTTATCTTGCCTAGTGTGTGCATTTACATGATGGTGAAAAACTAAGTTCAGACACTCACAAATGTATATATGTACCACGCTGTCATAGCTGTGTTTCAACTGCATTTGAGACGAAAGGTTCTCTTACATTTAATGTTATTTTCTATACTGCCCAAACTTTTATTGAGTGTAAACAACTTGAATACTTACTTTTAAAACATTTCCTCCCTGATGTCGTCCTTACTCGTAAACATGTGGAATGCATCAAGTAGTTTGAGTCCCTTGTTTTCTGGAAGTCAAATAATAAGTGGTAGATAAATTAAATAAGAGTTAAAAAAAACCAAGAAGACACTTAAAAGAGTGTATCTGTGCATCCCATACTAAAGCAAAGTCTGCCATTGTCACTCAGTAATTTACTAAGGCATATTTAATAAATTATAAGACTTGTGTCAAAATTGTAAGAGTTGTTGCACAATATCTTAGTACTAATACTAAGTAAATGTGTAAAATGAAAAAGCAGAAAATATTTTTACATAACAAATAATTGAACATACTTGTATGCTGTTGCACTGCTCCTATAAATGTAACTGATAATAAAGTGTAACGGAGTGTAATAAAGAAAATAATGAAAACACTTTTGATTAAACAATGTGACATCCTGGAAATCAGTGTGAGTAATAAAAAAAACTTTAAAATTGCACTTCTATTACATTAAAAAAAAAAATTAACATAGAGAGGGGCTTCACTATACGAGCACTGCAACAGTGGTATTTTGGAGGAAAAAATAAATAAAAAAAATTAAACAGAGTGGTCAGCAGCCTACCATTTGGTTTTTCCATGAACGTTTAGTTCAAGTCCCAAATGGTCATTTCACAGTTCTTTAAATAATTTAACTAACTCATTCTACCATTGGGCATCGTACCCCAAAATTTGGGTCAGTATTATCAGAGTTATTTGATAAAATCACAGGGCTATTGGTTGTTTGGCAATCTCAGTTTAAAATAATAAAAAAATGAAACTAATGACACTACTTCTTATCTGTTTTTTCCTCATGGCGGTGACATGTTGAGACTATTGTGTAGCATCGTAAGGCATATAAATGCCATAGTTAAGGCACGCTGTTTCACTCTGGCCACTTTTGGCCATGCCTGAATGCCACACACATAAGTTTATGTCGTACAGTTATGCCAAGGGAACAAAAAAATAATAGGTTCGCATGGCCACATGCAGTGGTGACTTATCATGGTAAGTTGGAAAAATGGGACACTAAAATCGCCACAAATATTTCCCTTTTCACAGGAGTTCGCACTATGTTGCACCTTATTAAATGGCTAATGAACATCATCTTGAACAATTCAAAAGGCCGGGTTACGAACCCTGACCTGACTGGTTCTCAAATTTCATGCCCCTGGACATGGCTGGACCAAAGAGTAAGGTGATGAATATTGATGAAATGTGAATGATACATTCAAACAATTAAACTGAACAAACATGTGAACTCAAAATAGAAATACATATAAATGCATCTAAGATTAAATATACATCACCAAAAATTGTTCTTAAATCCATCAGAAAAAAATACTAAAGTTCAAAATTTCATTGCAAATGTCTGTAAAAACCTACTCTGATTCCTTGGGTCAGCTGATCGCCATGTGACCACACTCAATATAATAAAGAATCAAGTTGCATAAAACCAAAATGCTTTTGACGCCGGCTAACAGCCAGTGGCGCTAGAGCCCATAACGGTGCTCACGTGTCACGTGTACCGCACGTGCGCAAAGAGGCCGACCATTTTGAACTTTCCTATCAATATTTTAAAGTCCTTGTACTAATTTTAATTGTTTGGTTATGAATATTCAATGTGCCTGTAGCGCAAAAATTAAGAACACATAATATTCTGGCACGAATGCCATCACAAAGAGACATAAAAATAATATTGAAATTCGTAACAAAATTATAGAAATGTAAAACAATGTCTAATTCGTGACATTTTATTTACTTTAAAATATTTCACTGGGCATGCATAGCACTTCAGCTCATGTGAACCCCGTAGGCGGCCATGATAGGTCTGTGCGACGTTTGTATCTGGACAGTCTGTTGAGGAGAGCTGGCGAGGCAAGACACTGTCACGTGTGCACTACAACTTTTGTTCACTGATGTAGGTTTCCATATTCCATGTAGTTTACCGGTTAATCTTTGCTTGCGTACGTTTTTGCCAGACATTTTCCCCAGCATTATGCTCCCGCTTTACTAATTTCTTAAGCCCTTGTGGCATTTTTAACTTAATTGAGGAGGAGAAAGATGTCAGAGAGGTTACACGACCCGCACATTTTGAATCAGACGCCATCTGCCTATGTTTATAGTAATTCATTGTAACTTCTGCATAATTGCTACCCGCAATTTTAAGAGCTTTATTTTTATGTATGTATTTAAGGGTAATTTTCGTGTTTGAATATTTTACGGCAACATCACATATAACCACGTGGCCGACTGAAGTCAAGTCTTTGTATAAGCCATCATTGCATTTTAAGAGCTTATTTATATAACATTGTATATGCAATCATTTATTTCAGGGTTCTAGGTGTTTTTTATTCAGGGTTTAGTGTATATATTATTTCATGTATCATTCAAGGGTCTATGTAATTGTGTAATTAGAGTACGGTGCAATTACTCCCATCCTAGCCGGCTGTGTATAGGCCGTCACCCCACTAACCAAGTGCTGGAGGGCGAGCCCCGACGAGTTTGCGTTAGTGATGCCGAGTAATCACTCGTGTTAATGTGTATTAAGGGTATTCACTTGTAATTCACAGTATCCTGTCTTCAGGGAAAAACCGTCAGTCCATCCTAGCAGCTGTTGGCCCTCTTACCTTGTGAAGGCTGTGCTTTCACGCACCTCGGTGAGATCATCCATTTAGGCGTGCGCTAGGTTAATTATGGGCTGGGGAGCACCCAAGCGGAATTGGCTAGTCATGACCGAGATAACCATTTCATTGGCACGTTGATGTGTATGAACAATATCAATAAAAACAAGTCTACAGTGAACTCAATTTTTTATATTCAGTAGTGACAGTGTCCTAGCCACATATGTTATATCTATTGTTTATTTCAGTAATTTTATTAAAATTTTAGTATTGCCAATGTGTTTGTAAGTCCACACGGGTGAAACGGACACACAGAACCCACAACATCCCTGAGAACCCTGAGTCTCAATAGTGCTGTGATTGGGAAGCACCGCTGGCGCCCAAATTACCATGAAGTATTTGTGTCATCGTTCATCTCGTGTCTCACCCGACGGCATCAGTACCTGTCCCCAGAAGTGACATTACAATGTATATACTAGCCCTGTCTGAATTCCCAGTATAGTACACATAGGCTCTATACTTGGTACGTATTTGAAATTGTATACTTGCTGGGCATACTTGCATATTTACGACAGTTGCTATATTATAATTCAGGTGTTAATAACGTGTATGTTTTGTAGTTATAAAGCTTGCAAGTTTTAAAAGTTAATAAGTATTTACAAATTGTTGTTCTACTGTATGTGTAAATAATTGTCAGGTTAATAAATGTGCTTCCAATTACGAGTAAAATTATGAGCATTTTGTAGACGTGTGCAGCATATTTCCCAGGTGTATGCTTACAAATAATATTACATTTGCAATCTGCATTACTAAGTTATTACAAACCTCATTTTCAATATTGGTAGGTATGTATCGAGGGACGAGGAGAGAATGCCAATTTCAGTGAAATGCCTCTTTACATACAATAAATAATTACAACAAATTCCATAACAACTGCCCTAATTTGTTTACAATCTTCCACTGACATAATAAACCAATATCTCACGCTATCATGGTGTGATATGAATACTTGTGAAATCGAAAGAAGCTGAACAGATAAAATTAACCTCAGGATACTGAGGTGCAAGAATTGATAAATTCCTTCAATTCGTTTTTCTGCTGTACAATTTGGACTCAAGTATACAACAACCAAAAATATAAAATTATATAGGTATATTTTGTGTATTAGTTTCCGTTCAAAACATCACACACCTGTTATCTTGCTGCTCTACTAAGCAACCAGTGTACAACAATATATCTGCGCCCCTTTCATTTCCCTACTGTAAATAATACGCGCCCACTAATGCCCCTATTAATTCCTCATTCCCGGACAAAGCCATGTTTCAGCGTTTAAACTCTTAAGATGTCGAGGTACACGACACAAAAATGTGGCATGTGGGTCTTCCTAATGCATAATCATAGAAGTTGTAACGTATATAGGCAAATAACACCATCTTGCACCACATTTTTCTGTTGTTACAGTGTTTGACATTTCTGCCAGAATGTGCAACCTGTCCGAATAGTTTGAACATGTACGCAACAAGTACAAAACACTGCTAGTATACGCTGTTCAAGATAGAGTGAGCACTTTTAAAATCAACCTTAGAAGAAAGTTACTGCCCCTGCCTCCATACATTGTAACGAGCGAACCGAGTGACATTCGCCCAGTGAGTTGATAACGATGGATGAAAAGTAATTTTGTATCTTAACGTTGAATAAAAAGTGTTACATAACCATTTCTGATAGCTTAAATCGATTTCTATTTTATTTTTAATTTATTGATTTGTAAAATATTTACTTTTCTAATAATTTCAGGGTTTCACTTGACCGATGCATGAATAAACTAATGAGGCTCATTGCAATGTTAATTATACATAATGCGGAAGAATACACAACGTGCATACAAGTAGATCTTAAACAGGGCTTTCAAAAGTGCTCATCTTTCCGTGAACAGCTTATACGGAAATGTACATACTGACAATCAGGACACTGACTTAATTACAGGTGAACAGCCCATACACGGTTATGTATAAAGTTAAAGTTAATTATCTTCACAATTTTAGACACCATCTTGTACAGTATCGTGTTCTTTCCTTCAAATATCTCAATACAAGAGTTAAGATAAAAAAAAATTAAGAGATTAAAGAAACTTAGGTGTAGGTTACCGAAACCGAAGGTTCAAATCGTGATATTTCCCCAGATGTCAGTTCATAATAAACAATGATTATTCCCTTCGTTTCTGAATGACAATTTCATTAAATTCTACGTTATCGACTCTTTCTTCCAACGAGCATACAGCATACTAACAAAATACACTAGAGATAAACTCATTAAATAAATCTACTTTGAAAATTAGCGGTATTTAGTCAGTGTCACCAGCTGGGTAGAAATATATTCTCTGATCACTTCAAATTATTTCAAAAAACAACAATATTGTTTTTCTCCGCTAAAATTTAATAACTATCGTAAAAATCCACAAATTGTGCATTATATAAATATTAGTGTTTAATTTATTGGTACTCATGTAAAACTTAAAGTTTTATATTGCCTAACCCATGATGTCGGGTCTAAGGATGCAAGCAAACAGCAAACAAATAATTACGGCATTTTAAAAAGTGTTCAGAATGTGAGTTTTAATGTAACGCCGTCCAAGGCTATCAGTCTTGCCCTTATCGAATCGCGCACACGATCAACAGCACACGACGCAATACCGGAGACCAACAGCAGCCCGTCAGGAAAATTATCAATCATCTTTTCATGCCACAAGGCGTAACTTTTCACAGCACGTGACAAATAGTGTTTTACAGCTATCAAAATTAGCCACATTATAAATGATCACACGACAAATGAATGTGGCACGATCCAAATTAAACTCACATCACAGTAAAGGTGCCAAATACCAAGTGGGTACGTCTATCTCGGCAATCTATTGTCTTTTTGCAAAAGTGAATAGTGTCTCAGGTTCACAAAAAAATAAGGGAATTTAAGGACTGGCAATGAGCTATTTTATAATTGCTAATCATTAAATTATGTTCATTAATACGTTGGTACGTAGAGTGTGGCGACTACTAGGTTTGTTCGCGTCATGGAGTTAGGAGTATACAGAAGATATGGTATGTTGTTACGTACGTGAAGCTGCTGAAGATAGGTGGTAAATCTGTGGACTCTAGCCGCCATCTTGACTGTAACCCGTTACATTGTGTTTGCATTAGAATGACGTTGAGATGAAGGGTACATTCGAAGCATTTCATGTTGCACAAAGAAGCTGATGAATAAATAAATATATATTACAATTCACGTGTGAAGTTTTACTAGTTTATTATTGGCTTGTGTTAGTTGTGCAATCAAATGATTTCCTCATAAAACTACCGATTGTGAGTGTGTTTGGCGTGGACCAGTATTGGGTTATGTGCGAAAAAACGCACGTGTTTTAGATATAGTGCTTATATATCAGGATATGTGGTAAACTATATTTTTAATAAATGATTAAATAAAATATAACAAGTGTGCTACCGTTGTCATGTAATGTTATGCAGGGTGCGCATGAGTAATGAGTGCAACAAAACGGCGACCAGCAGCCTGGCTGAATTTCTGGAAGCCAAAGTTCACCCTGTTCCTGAGCCATGAATAAATAATTATTTGCTGGCATTTATATTTAAATCCCTAACACTGACAATGACTCTAGTGGTTTGTTTCCAATATGACTTCATCTCCAATGTCAATATAATAAATGGTTTCTGGTAAATAAATTCGAATCCCGTTTGAGTTATTCCCTTTCTTTACATTGTATTAGTTCTCTGTTATGATATAATTTTATTCTTATTTATCAATTATAGTAGGGTACAATTTTGTTTCTTGCATCTACAATATTGGACAGGGTTAAGTTATCCTTGGTGCAAAACTAAAACGCAGAAATTAAAATTTTTACTGAATTGTCTGCACTGGACAATAAGTATTTTAGAAATTTTTCAGAAGAAAAAAAGGGGGAGGGACAGGAGACATTTATGGATAATTTTATTTCCTACATCTACAAAAATTATGTTACATATTTCTCCAAAAGTGCAATTTAGTACCAAGGGCTTAAGCCCGGGCTACAATCACAGTAAGAATTAACAATAAAAAATTGGATCCACACTTGAATATCGCACCAGCTACAACACAACATAACTGTGTAATATGGCAGCATGCTCGCGGTAGCGGTGTTAAGAGGATTTAATATTTCCAATTCTTTTATGCCAAGTTATACACCAGCCAATCACGAGACATTTCCAACCACGGGAGTCAGTGCAGTGCAAGCTTATAACAAGAACATAGTTACTAAATGAATTTTGCGGTACAGTTAAGATTTCTGTTTATTTAAATAGTCAACACAATTATTAACATGTATACCACAGTCTAAATATCCCGAAACACGAATCCTGCGAAACTTTTTTCATCACAAGTAGATAAACAAAAATAAATATCAGGTTAGCCAACATATTGTTTGAAAAGTTCAGCGATACATGTATAGTCTGTCTTTTTTTTGTGCTCATTTCTCATTAATTGCATAACCGTTTTCTTACTGCAGTTGTAGTCAATTCATTTTCTTACTTCCATGGTATCACCACTGTTATTTTGCTATGGGAATGCTACTGTGATTGTAGCCTAGGCTTTATTCAGTCAGTAACCACAATTTTAATTCAGCCCAACATGTTAAAAAAAATTACACTGAGAGAAAAAACTACGCTAGGGTATTATTTCTATAAATATCCCTTTAGAGGTAATAAAGGAACGATCCTATAGTTAGGTTGAAATGTATGAAAACTTATTCACCAGCATTTTAGGTTACTTTGGGTAGTTTAATTAGATTAGGATACATTGTTGAACTACAATGGGTGAAAGATGCATGCACCGCAATGACATTGATAACAAGCACACATGTACTAACCACTGCCAAAGTGGTCCACAGACACACGTGTGACAAAATTTCTTTGTTGTTACCTACCAACTTGTGGAATTATTATTTTTAGTATGAAATTTTCCTCTGAATAAATTAAAAACTATTCAGTTTCAATATCTCGGAACCACGCTGCAGAAACTTGACAAACAAACACTCCTCTAAGAAAAAGCATTATCGCTGAAGAAATTAGGTTCCTCTACTCCCTTCCATGGGAAGGGCGGGGGGGGGGGGGGGGTGTTGTGGGCATAGTGGTAGGATGTTTTCCTTCGAAAAATGTGATCCATGTTGGTTTCCCTGTGATGTTACTCACAGATTTTCACATATAGGAATTGTGCTGTTTGATGCTACTGGCTGGCATGTTTTCTTGAGGTTTTCCCATTTTCCCCACCCTTACATTTCAATGCTGCCCCATATCTGCTATATTTCACCTTCATTGGCTCTCAATACCTCGGTTGTTACAAACCACCAAACCTCTCTCAACTCTCTCTCGTCTTAAGATGATGGAGACCATGGTGGTGTAGCAGCTAGAGTAATCGCTGTTTCACGAAGCACACTTTTTTTTTTTGCATCTTATATACACCCAATACACTTTGGAAAGGACTTGTCAATTTTTTTTCGATATGCAATATGGATATTTGCACACAATTACATTAACATAAAAATATATAACAGATAAATTATATAATTTACACATTAATTCTAGCAGCTTTACAAACATGTTAAGAATACATTTGGTTACAGTACAAGTTGTTACAATTATGTACAGATAGATATTAAAGTATAAATACGCAAAGTCTGGATTAGATTGAAACAAAGTATTACATGAAGTCTCCTTTTATCAGTCCTGTTCTGCATTATAGAAATTTATATTTATGTAAGTATTCTTCTATGGAATATAAGGTCTTTTTTAAAAAGTATAATTTAACAGTTCTTTTTAATTTCTGTAAACTATTAATTTATTTCAAATAACTGTGTAGGTTATTTATTAGTTTTTCACCAGCATAGTATGGATTTGATGTAAATTTTGAGGTTCTGTAGGAGAATAGATGAAGATGATTAGCTTGTCTGGTGTAGTAATGGTGCACATCAATATTTTTAACTTTTTAAATATTTTCCATGCAAAAAAGAATACTACGGTACATATACATGCATGGAAGAGTGAGAATTTTGTTAATTGTAAATAGCAACCTACAATGGCTTCTTTTTCCTTATTACTTATTAATCTCACTATTTTCTTTTGTAATCTAAAAACCCTTTTCCATCCTGTTCATTTATCACAAAATAGATTCCATAATTTATTATGGACTGAATATTTGATAAATAGTACGCAAGGATTGTATTATTATTACAAATCTTTTTTAAGGTATGTACCACAAAACAAATCGTATTCAATTTTTACATACACTATCAACATGCTCATTTCATGTTAAATTACTGTCTACAATGAACGTTAGAAATTTAGTACTATTTACTGTCTGTCACCCCTTTTCTATTGTTGTGCATCTTTCATTCTGATTTGCATGTTTATTTCTTTGCATAAAATTCATGAGCACATATCTGTTTACATTTATTAGGTATTAATTTACTATACTGGTACCAACTGGACATGCCAGTCACTGTTTGTTTTATATTTTCTTCAAGAACAGCGTTATTTGAACTAGTTACCAAAATGTTTGGATCATCTGCAAACATTATAGATGAGCCGTTCATTACTTGTTCTGTAAAATCATTAATCTGGTATTGGACATAACATATAATGTGATTTTTGTCATAATATCTTATGGAGGTGATCTGTTTTCTGTCTTCAAGATACGATTTAAACATATTATTGGTTACACCTCTTACTCCACACTGTTGAAGTTTTTGCCATAAAATATTGTGGTCGACACAATCAAAAGCGTTTTATTTTCGAGTCACTGCTACATTTTACAGATTTGAGTGGAAAGGCATGATTAAAATGACAAAGAAATGTATTAATAAAATTGTTCCAGGCAAAATGTTTTGCTCAGTTAATGTATAAATTATGTTTGTCTAGAGAGGTTGTTCGTGGTTGTTTCGGAAATGTTGTTCGTGGTTTTTCTGTAAACATCATCCTATTTTTCATTTACAAGTAGGCTTTTAAAAAATTTAACATTTCCATTTAAATATCCATGATTCATCATCAATATTAAAATAAGATTATGTTTAATTAAATACAGCAAAATTAAAATTTAAAAAATCATTAAGAAGGGTGCAATGGTGTTTAAAGAAAATCACACAATATTTTTCTATTTTGCAGATGGTGTAGTTATAGGAAAAGATTGGCTTTATCTAAGTTTTCTTTATTTTGACTACCCTTGGAAAACGATAGAATGTATAAACATGTCATTTACTGTAGTGATAAAATAATCCTTCAGATGTTCACGAACATGCCATAAAATTCTGCACTGAAAAATAAAATCTAATTATGGACGGACATGGTTTGTTGACAACCACGTGTCCGATGTCTGTGTCCTAACTAGGATTAGCGTGAGTCTTATTACTGGGTGTATGTCTTTTGTAGACTATCCCTTATGCTACATTCATTTTTACAATGCTGTACAACATTCACTGGGCTGTGTAATGCAATATGTAATAATGTCTGCAACCACTACACAATAAAGGCGATTTGCATATGCCTTGTTGTTGTCTGGGGATATGGTTCTTAGAGTGGCAGTTCACACATGGCCTCTGCCGCTCGGCCCTGTTTACCAGTCTCTTAGGTTATGGTATGTTGTTACCACACACATGTTGTCACAACAAATCTCATAAAATAAATAAACAACTTACAATAACAAACATAGCACTGCAAAATTACCCTCACAATTATTATTAGTGTACACGATTTGTGTACACTACATTCCTTAACGTTTATATGAACGCTATTATGATGGGGTGATCAACAACCTTGCAAAATATAAACACACATTACACGAATTATCTTATCAGTAAATATCACTTCCCAATTTCACAATGTACTATTGTACACCTACACAGACCCTGGAAGATAATAAAACTAAATACAATACACTAACCTGTATGTCATGTGACCCGTAGCATCGGTCACATGATACAAACACACAATGCCACTTCTTGAAAAATGTGAACGAAAGACACATGGCACTTGAAATCAAAACAAACATATTTTTCTAAACCTTATGGCTTGTGACAACATAAAGAAACCTGGCGAATGAAAACACTTAACCTCACAAGATATTTACATGCACTGGTGCATGACACAAACGCACTACATGCTCACATGTGGAACACTGGCTTGTGGACTAAAACTTTTCACATGATGAAGGTGCATGGATGCTGGTGTAACCGGATGTGCATAACAGCTTAAAGGTGGGAGCACGGGGTACACGTCAGTTCGTATACATATGTGTGCTTAGGATAAGTATAATTTTTTTCCTAGCCTTTGGTAGGTTAAGGTAAGTTAAGTTTTTTTGGTCTTTAGTAGGTTAAGTTATGGTAGTTTGGCTTGTGGTAAGAATGTTTGTGTTGCGGATTGGTCTGGACTGTAAAAATTGGCTTGGTAAACTTGGGTTAATATGGATGGCATGGTTGGTATGTTGGGTGATATGTTTTCCAGTATATCTGTCTTGCGATTGTTGGTGTATGTCGAATGATGTGGACAGTATGTGTGTGTCGGTGAGTCCTGTAATGCGAAGGCATGCTTGATTTAAAGTGTTTGCTATGGGTGGTCAGTGTATTTTTGACTGGTGTCAGTCGGCATGGTGGATGGTATGAAAAGAAATTGAATGTGTCACTATTATGGGCTGTAGGTTTTTCTTGGTATGTTTTGTGTGGACGAATGATTGAACTATGCTTAAGTTATAGTGGGTGGTATGTTTGGTGGGTATAAGTAGTGTTGGTTGGTATACCAAGTAGAATGGGTGTAAGGTTATGGGATGGCCTCAGCTGTACAGTTGCTTGGCACAATTGGGTTATAATGGATGGTTGGGTGGCATGGTGGTATAGTGACTAGTATATATTTTGTTGGTTTTTACCAGTCGAGTAGAATGTATGAGCAGTAAGTAAATTGGTGGTAAGATCAGTGTGGACTGAATGGTAGAGGTATGGACGATTAGTATATTTTGTCTGGTGTTGGTTGGTAGAGTAGACAGCATGCATGGGTTACAGTGGGCTAGTATGACTTGTTTAAATGTGTAACTGGTGAAATTAGATGGACTGAAATGGTAGTCAATATAGTTGACTGTTATGATTGATCAGTAAGGTCTGAGGAATGGTGATAGATATTGCCTGTATTGTTAATAGCATGACTGAGGTATGTTTGAGATAGGGCGAATGGTATGGTTTGAGCTGTATGTTTTGGTTGGTATGGTTATCTGCCGTGGTGGTTCATCGATATATTCAGATGGTATAGCATGTAGGTATGCTGGGTAGTATGGCTTTCGACGTCACACATGTGAGGCAAGCTAATATATTGGTGAAAGGTATTATATCTATTTTTGGTATTCAGTACCTTTTGGTTATCGATGGGGCTGTTATGTAAGACTGGAGTTATATTACCTGGTAGGTTTTGTAAGAGCAGCTATTAGTATGGGTGGCTGACATAATTAACTGGTTTGTTGGTTGATATAGTGATTTTACATTAATGTTTGGTATGCTTGAGGGTTGTCACCTAGTGTGTTATGGTTGGTGTATTTAATGGATGCTGTGGGTGGTATTAAATTAGTAGTTTTTATGTTGCATTCTATGACTACAATGTGATCTGTGTGGCATGACTGAAGTATGCTGGGTTAAGGTTGGTATAGTACCCATTACTCCTGGTCACCAGGGTTACTCATATTTTGTTTTGTATGTCTGAGGTGTGGTGGTCAGCATTTTTATTGGTATGGATGGTTGGTATAACCAGGTGGTTTGTTTGATGGGTGGTACGATATTTGGCAGCTGTTTGGTGGTAATGTCATGTCACACAGACATGCTAGAGTTACGAACTTATTTATTAATTTTTCTCAATTTTCTGTGTTTTACTTTGTTTTGTACTATTGGAAGGTGGGTAGGAAAGGGTAGGGGTTGATGTTTGGGGTGGTGGGATGATTGTGAGGTTAACATGAAATGTTCTTAGAATTTATAGTTTTTTTTTTAAATTCTTTGCGACTTTATTGTATTTTTAGGGATTTTTCAGAAATTTTTATAATATTTTTCAAATTTTTTTTAGTAATTTTCAAAATAGTTTTTGAATAATAAATTTTAGGGATATTTTTAGGGAAAATAGTGGATTTTTAAGGAAAGAAGACTGATTTCAAGGTGAAAATGCCAGATTTTTTTAAGGAAAAAGGAAAACTTTTAAGGAAAATTTAGTCGATTTTGAAGGAAAAAAGGGAAATTCAAGATGGCGGGCAGAACCCCCTGATGGATTTTTATAAGGGGTCTTTTTTTGCAGCTGGGCAAATTAGGTACATTTTTAAAGAAAAAAGAGAATTTTTAGGAAAAATGATAAATTTTTGGGTAAAATAATTGATTTCTGAAGTTAATTTTGAATAAAAACAAGTGATTTTTGGGCAAAAACACGCGATTTTGAAAGAATATTAAAAAATGGCGGAAATACAGGATGGAGCCAAATCCAGAATTCTGCACCAGAAAAATCTATGCCCTACTACTAACACCACCTGTAAATGAGCATCCAGCATGGTCTAATAGTATTAAAGTCAGTATCCTTATTAAGTTATATAAATGCTCCTAGTTTGGCGACAGCAGATGAAAGGTTTCACATGATTTTGGGACACACGTGCACAGACCCGAAGCTTATTTTTTAAACATATCACTTTTTTGAAAAATTGGCTAAATATTATCCCTTTCCTAAAAAAAAAAAAAAAACAAGCAATCAACCTAATCACAGATATATTATATTTTTGGATGTTTTCGTGTCATTTGACAGGCAGCAGCTGAAACTAATACACCATCGCATACTTCAGAGTTTCATTAAATGCATTGCATTTTGTTGCATAGGCAACAAACTTGCTACTCAATCTTAGCACAATAGACTATTTCAAATTCATACTAAACCTCTAATTAATTTTACACATTTATGCATATATCAGAGTACGTGAAATCGAATACCAATGTAAACAAGAAGTTTTATATATGTATAATTAACGAGCCTAATTTATTCAACATGGATGCGAATAATTTCGATGAAATTCTTAAAAGCATAGATGATAGGTAGGCCTTTTGACACCTTGTTGACAGATATATGATTAGAAATGGAACCAGAATCGAACGCAATATTAGTGAGACATTTAAAATACACACGTGCCTTACCCGGGACTCGAACTCAGAACTGCTCGTACCGTAAGCCGGCATACTACCAACTGCTTTATGCAGGTAGGATTAGGAGCATCAACTTGGGTTGTAATCAGTCTGATGTATTAACGGACAGGATTTACCAACCTGGAACATTTATAGGACCGTTATTTTGAAAACAAGTACATGAGCCACTTAAATCATAAAATATTATATGGTATACTGGAGCACTACTTATGGCAAAATGTAATGCGAATTAGTAGACTGGTTCCCATAATTGGGCATAAATATTCAATTTTCCAACCAAGCATTCTCTTACAAAAGGTGGGCTAAATAGACTCTTATACACATATGTAATGCTTCTAATGAACACCGAAAGCATACAGTGTTTGGCAGAATTTTGTAGAATAATTTAATAGGTATTTCATACTTATCTAAATCATCTATATTGCCACCATTTATAAAAATGCCTGGCCAGCTTAATCCAAAGTTTCCATTGCCTACCGTGATGCTGCTCGTGTGCAAAATTTGGTGGGAATTTGTTGATTGGTCCCGAGGTATGGCATAAAAGCTCCACTTTCCCATGTAGTGATATCTTCGTAAATCGCAGACAAAATTGTTTTATATTAACACATTCCATGTCACAGATACTGCCAATATATGAAGTTTGGTTTATATTAATTGGGACATATAGCATACTAACCTAAAATGTATAAATGCTGTTATGTCGAAAATATGTGACTACTTCTTAAGCATGTAAATTTGGATGGAATAATACTTTGTCGTCTGAATTTTGTGAGGATCGGTTGACTGTTTCCCGAAATACGACAAAAGGACGTTAATTTTTCGTATGACAATATCACAGAAAATGGCGCACCAAAGCGACTTCGTAAAGACACATTTGAATTATATAGGCACCGCCAGCATGCCAAGTAAAATTGGAATTGTTTACATGGTTTCGTAGCTACATCATACAAATCTAAAATGCTAATATGGCCACCATTTTGAAAATAAGTGCCTGATCTAATTAAAACACATTTATTGACTTGCCCTGTAATAGTAATAATTGTCTGCCAAATTTCGAAGCAATCGATTGATTGTATCCCGCGATCTCTTAAACACTTCACTTTTTCATGTAGCGATGACATACGAAATGGTGGAGAAAAGAAGATTTGTGTAGACATATTCAATGATTGTATTAGATACTGCCAGCAAATAATATTGAGTTGAAAATTTGTTTAATGGTTTTGTAAATGTAGTGTAATAAGCCACCATTTTGAAAAAAAGTCTGGTCCACTTGAAATATATAATTTTATATGACCTGTCGTAGTACTAGTTGTTTGTCAAAATTGGGGAGAATCGGCTAATTGTTTCCAAAATTATTACTTAAAAACTTTATATTTTTAAGTGGCATTATCTTACAAAATGGCGAAGCAGAGATACTCTGTGTAAACACATATGATGGTTGTAATAGTTATTATCACCATACAAAGTTATGTTGAAATCTGTTTTATGGTTTCGTAGATATAACATGATAAGCTAATATATACTATTTAACCACCACTTTGAAAATAAGTATTGGGATACTTAAAATACAGCAGCTAACATGATCTGCCCTAGTACCTACAAAATGCTTGCCAAATGTGGTAGAAATAGTTTGAATGTTTCCCAAGATGTCATAAACTTAATTTATATGGGGCCTTAACTTACAAAATGGCGAACAAAAGAGACTGTGAATCGGCATTTTTGATACTTATTATAGATGCTTTCGAAATACAAAGTTAGGTCGAAATGTATTAAATTATATGGATAGTTGCCACTTTGAGAATAAACTCCTTATTAATTTAAATCACACGTATTTTCATGGCGCATCACAGCATTACGGAGATATCAAATTTGCCGGGAATTGGTTGAATAGTTTCCGAAATAATACTTATAAGCTAAATTTTTCATGTGGTACTATCTCCAGAATGGGTGACCAATAAAAAATTTTGCCACGATGCTCTGTCAACTTACCAAATATGGTTTAAATCGGTTGAATACTTGCTGAGGTGTAATATAACGTCTTATATTTCAAAATGGCCACCATTTATAAAATATGTTTGAGGCGTGGTTGAAAACTATAATAGTCGGAGGCCTTACGAGGTAGTATATACGTTCCGAGTTTGCTGAAATTCTGTTGAGCGTTTCGAAAGTTCTTAATGACACACTCATACAATTTGACTTGTCCAATATATTTGTACAGCTATGGATTGAAAAAAAGATGTTACGGACTCAATAAAACAAGCAACAAACACATACTCTGACCCAAATACTTACATACATACACATCCGCACACACGTGAGACACGCACAAATAGGAAAGTGACACGCACAAATAGGATACGCTTATCATTCCTTCGGAAATTAGGCAAGAAACCAAAAACCAGAATTTTTTAACTACATCAATAGGTAATCATGCTAGCTAATGGCTAACAATCGACGGATTTTAAGTAGTGTTAACTATCTTCAATATTTCTTATGCCATACTATACGTATTTCTAAACGTCCCGGCTATGACAAGAGACAAAATTTAACGGCCAGAATAATTTATAAAAAAACCAATGTTTGTTTCTTTTAAATACATTTAGATAGAAGCATGAGCCATAAGCAAGAAAAACTACATAAAAGTAATTTATTTCGATTAGATGTGATTAATTTCAACCTTTGTAGCTACACCTGGTAGAATTTGTACAGGAACAATTGCACCTGCTCCTGAGGACGTGCACCTGACGTAGTAACAATAAAACAGCGCACAAATTTTGGATATGTCTGGAGTTTATTGATTGCTTGAGGAAATAAAATATTTTACGACAAGGTAAAAATTTGGAATGTTGTTGTTGTTTGTGATTTAAGGGTTTTCGCTGACGAAAGCTAATAAAATATCTCTGAAATTAAGGCAAAATGATTTTAACCTTTAATATTCCATGTTTTCTGTTTTGACAGAACATGCCTTCAGAAACGTTTTTGAATTCAGATAAAAATTACGTAGAGACATTGGAGGTCGTTTTATTAAATTTTGTGAGCAATAAATTTAAAATTACATTGATTATAGCATTTGTTAAGAATGTCGAACCCTGCAGACGACATTTATTTGCAGATTAAAGGATACTTAAATGGTTCACGGATAATAACAAATAATTTACAATAAAAACTAAATAAAATTAATTCGTGTTGTTCCAAAGAAAACAGTCCACCACGAAATAATCGTGTTTTCAATCATGCAACAAAATGGTGGTGAGAACTGCAAAATGTTGTTTCTTTCAACTCTACTAGTGTACAATGTGTGAAATTACGAGGCGAGATAAAGGCGGTGTAGCTGCACTACACTACACTGGCTACACTCAGTGTTACCAACCTCACTATAAATAATTGTGCTACCACACTATAAAGATTATGCTACTTTGGAATAAAAAGTATGCTACAGTAAGAAAATTACGTAAAGTTATATATATATATATATATATATATATATATATATATATATATATATATATATATATATATATATATAAAGATTTACTTTAAAATAACACGTAACCGACATTAGGCCTAAATATGACTCTGAAATGATATAATTTAAAATAAGAACGTAATTTTCATTTACGTTCCTTTCATATAGTTTTATAATATACAAATGCACCATAGTATTTTAATATTTTTTAACAATACGGAAGAGCTTAGTCGTCTATATTACTACTGTCTCAGAGGAAATTCGACCTGATTCAGAAGTGAGAGAACTGGCAATGGAACACAAGGTTGCCTTTATCTCGTACCCCAGGTAGCATGTAAGGGCGTGTTTACACGGCGATAGGAACTACTACGATAGTAGCTATCACGATAGTGTGTGAAAGTAACTGCCGCGATAGGTCGTGTTTACACACACGATCGAGACACGCTGTGATAGTTAAATGCAAAAGAAACATGTCCGACTACACTTGTGTAAATACATTGATAGGTCCTACATTCATATCCTTTTGTCAAGAGGTTGGTATTTGTTGGGGTAGTTAAATATCGTGACAGGATATTAATGACATGTAAACATAAATTGTTCCCGTGGTTTATTATATGCAAATACATATAGGCCGTACTGTCAGTACCTAAGCCTATATGATAATATATGTCCTGTCATACCGCCACATAGTGTAAGAACTGCTACAGATATTAACAGCATCAAAATAATTCGGCAATGGTACTGTCAAAGTGAACACATTTACAAATTCGTGACCATCATTATCACGATAGTGATGATACATAGTTTACACTACGATAGTTACACGATAGCTGCATGTTCTGTCACGACAGTTACTACCAACAATCTAACTCGGGCTGATACCGCGATAGTGCTATTGCGACGGTGCGACTGTAACTATCATGCAGTTTACACGGCGATAGTAATGCGCGAGTAGCTCTCGCGATAGGAACTATCGCCGTGTAAACGCGCCCTAAAGCCTGTACAATATTCAAATTTCTTCTTTGCTTGCATAGCTTGATATGTCCCATTAATTGAGGAAGTGTCAATGTGGTTACGCTACATAAGTACGAAAAATATGATACTTTGTATAGCGTAACTGCCTTCGTATGCTACATGCCACAGCAACGCCAATTACGCTTCGTATAGCATAATTATGCTACGGTTGGCAAAACTGACTACTCTTTTAATTTTGAAACAAACGAACTTATAATTTCTATAGATGTCGCTGGTGCAGTTGGGCTGGTGACGTCACGATACACCGCCCAGCGACACGTTCTGCCACTTTGGAAGCAGTGTGCGTCAATAGCCTGAACAGTCCAAGTCGTCTACGGTTTATCAGAATGCAGGTATTTTAAGCTGTGAGATAGGTCACGACCTTTTAAACTGTATAGTTCGTGGAGTTTGTTTTACGGTCGGTTAGAGTTATCAGACCTACGAAAGTTTTTTTTTTATATTAAAGTCTTGACAAAAACCTAGTTGGTTTACACTTTTGTTTAGTTTCTGTAGCCGCCGTTGGTGACATTTTTTTTTTACTTCTGCGTCGGTGTAGTGGCGTCATTGTGTTTGTACCGTTTTGACAGTTTCCGTGAGTTAAATAGACCTTAGATTGTTGGATACTTCGTCTTGTGAATATTGTGGTCTTTCGTGTGCGTTTCGAACCGTTGATGTTGGCCGTGGGCGCAACTGTCATTTTAACGCAAAAAAAAAAAAAAAATTGCACTAAAATTATTCGAAAATTTGCTAAGAGTACATGTAGTGAGAAAGAACGAATGGTAGTTATTTCCCATGCATTCATGTTAGCATTCCTACATTTGCTCATGAAACTGTCAAATGCGTTGGATACTTCCCAACTTTGTATAGTAGTGGCGCTGAACATTCCATATTTGTAACTATTTGTCGAATTTCCACACGATTTATGGGTTAAAAACTTCGATTTCAGTTTAGGAAGCTTACCAGAAATGTTTAAAAACTCAACTGTCAGAATTATCTGCGTAAAATACTTGTAAGAGTTTGTGCCATGTCGGATTTGGTGTAGTTCACTATTACTCTGGTATTAGTGGTCTGGTAATACGGACTTGACTGGAAGCTTTTTAAACTCTTTTTAACGTTAAGTTCCCGGCACCGCTTCACTCGATTATACGGGGTTGTATGGGGATCATTAGATTGCTTTTGAGATGCGCTTTTGAACTGTATTAAGATTTCTGCATTTAGACTTGCCTTTTTGACTAGTATAGGCCGAATTTGTGAAATTTCTTAGTTTTTAAATTACTCATAATTTCACCATAACCACGCCACACAAATGTTTTATACACGCAATCGATTGATCTTGACGAGAGCTGTCTATTGAAACTTAAGCGAGCGTGTTTTAGCTCCTAGTTCAAAATTGCGCCCCCCCCCCCCCACCCGCGCTTAGCTCAATGCTTCGTAATCCTCACTCAACGTAACATATTCTTTGATCCTTTGACAATCGAGTGGTGTAATTGAACTTTCGATGTAGACTATAGATTCGGAGCTGCTATGCCAAACTCTATCCCCCGATTTTATCGGATTTTATGGATATCTTCCCACTACGGTCGCATGACATATTCATGTCAAAAATGTTTTCGGTGTTATTTCCAAATGTTGGCGATATTGCGGTTTATCCCTTCTGCTTCCTCGGAACCACGCGAAAACTAATTAGGTTTTCCCTGTAACCTGCCGCTGTAGCTGCGAAAATTGCGTCGTAATGTATATCAGTGTGAATTCTTCGACAAAAATGTTTAGCAATGCACATTTTTTGAAATCCCGAAAAGTGACTCAAAAATTCCCTTGCGGCCGCTTGAAGGCGAACGTTTCAAGATTTGACTTGCCTAAACTATTATCTCGGTTGTTAGGAACTAGTTTATTCCGAAAGCTGACATTTAATACCTCTCTTATGGTTAACGTGCCAGCTAACAAGTTTCTTTGAAAAGCTGTCTAATCGGTTTTAGAGGTCACTGCGCGAAGCTAGAAATGTAAAGTATATTCTGCTCCAGAACACAAAGGCTTCTAATTAGAACTAGGATTGTCTGTAGGCTGACGAATCATTTTAAGAATGTAAAATTTGTATAACCCCGCAACGTTGATCTAATTTATTTTTAAATCTTAGCTGTCTCGGGTAGGTATTTTCTTATGCTGATTATATTGATTGCCGCAATTATTACATTCTCAAAAGCGCAATAAAAAGTGAATTTGAATTCATGGCGTAACATTCCTGCATAAGATTATGTTCTTAAAATTTCTAGTGTTTAAGCAACCAGAATATGGTTTGATAGTGTTAACGAACAAAATTGTAAGCTAAACGTAAATCACACTTGGTAGGAAAGGACTACGAAATTCAGATGAGACTGCTTTTAATCTTTCCACTCTTAAGCTATTTGCCTTGCTGTGTGAAAGTGTTGGTGATGCATTTTCTACTACTGTATTTTTCATAAAATGCCAAGTGATTTCTCAAAATCATGGGAGTTTGTTGCTCATTTGCATTTAAGTAGAAATTTCTAAGGCACGGGCATACTTTATTAGTGTTGAACTGGGTGGTTGGGATAAATTGCTTCCATACAAAAAAAGCTAACTTTAATTTTGGGTATAGTCTCTGCTAGTCGCATACTTCTCTGCAAATTATTCAGAATATAGATTTTCAGATGGCTTCCGCAAAAAAATTTTCCACATTTACGAACTAAATTTTTGGGTTGAGTATAGTGCTTCGTACGGTCGACAGTGCCTCGGGTGTAGAGGTTTATATTTATCCTTGTAGTTCGTAAATAAGAATTCATCGTGAAAAGATCTTGGGGTCTTTCAGTTCGAATGCGGAGCGTTTCAGAATAGTCGTCCACACACTTAAAACAGTGTTAACATTTGCTTTAAATGTCTACTGTGGATCAGTTTGGTTAGGTGGTAAATGTCTCTGGTAGTACATAAAACCAGAGGCATAATTTACTTACAGCACGTGTTATATAAGCATTTATAAGCTGCTAGTATGTAATCTCTTATAAATTAATTTTTCTACTTTATCAGGTTAAATGTGGCTCTGTGGGTAATCAGCTCTCGGTGGTGAAATTGTAAAATTGGCAGAAATTTTTTCCTCACTTCAGATAAATGCCAAATGAATCTTTTTAAATGCAAAATATTTTACTGCAACTAGAACTGCTGCTGTTGTGAATCTACAAACGTGACCGGTTAACAGGATTTTCTAATCCATACATTTGGAATTTAATAAGTGGTCTAAAATTATCAGTGATAAAGCAGGGAATTGTCTACGGTACCTACTGAGTTAATTCCGTGGACACAATTTCCATATAAAAACCGCATTTTTCGATTTAGTTGAAACATGAGTAATTTTCAAGTGAAGTTTCAGAATTGTTAACGTATGTAGATTGACAAAAGGGCTGCAAGATTAGTGAACTCAAAGTTATCTTGTGATGGAGAATTTAATGTTTCGTTGAAGTTCATCCTGATTATGACGGTTAATAATGCTTGAAATACACTTGTGTATTTTAATGCCATTTCACACGATAAAATTTTGCTTTAAACTACATTCAATTTTTATTGGATTCAGTTCCTTGAACATATCAATTTGAAGTCGCAGGTTTGCCTTTAGTTCCATTATAGGTTTTAGTTTGACTTGGTTACTTATTTCTAATTCTACTGAATTGATTACTCACCAATCGTAATAATTCTTGTTGGGGGAATGTGACTTTTGTTGCAGACTAGCAGTAACTTGTGTTGCTGAAAATAGCGTCATTAACACATTCGTCTATTGAGAATTACTTATGAAAGTTCATATGCAATTTACTCGCATAGGTATTGAAATAACACTACAGTTTTGCAATAATTAAAAATCTTTATCCGAAGTACATAATTGAACCTCGAGCATTGGCGGCTTGTATTAAATTCGTCCATATTTGTATTTTATCACACTTTTTATAAAGCAGCGAAAAGTATAGGTTAATTTGTGATGAGCGCTGTCTTACTTTGTTTCTAAAAGTGTGAAAATGTATTTCACAAAAGTATTCAAATTCGAGATTCTTTCCATCGAATACGTACTATTGACGTACATGTGAAGCTATTTCTGAATTCAATTAAATTAGATCGTGTAAAATTGCTTTTAAACGCTGGAGTATATACGGCAATGCTGACAGCGGAGAAGTAGTTAGGCCGGTCAAGTTAAGCACTTTTGAAATCAACCTTAGGAAAGTCACTGCTTCTATCTGCATATATTTTAACGGGCACACTGAGAGCCATGCCCACAGTAAAGTTGGTAACAATGGAAGGAAAGTAGTTCCATGGCTTGACGTCGAATTGTTAGGTGAATATTTGTGGTAATTTATTTCGCACCGTTTTTAATGCATCTTAAGGTAAGGATTAGCAGATTTGTAAAATTTAGTTTATAGTCTCGTAGGTTTACTTGACCGGCGCATGAATGAAGTAATGAGGCACATGGCACTTAATTTTACATTAACGGAAAATACACTGAGCATAAGTATATCTCAAGCAGGGCTTTCAAAAGTGCTCTGGTTACCGCAAAAGCCATGTAGCCTACGTAACTTTACTACTGGTCTGAATGTAAGGTTTTTAAAAGTAATTTAAAAAATTGAAATCTTTCTGACAAATTACAGAATCATTAGGTACTTGACAATTGTTCACATGCATTGGGACACGATGGGCAGAAAAAAAACGGTATGTGTTAAATTGAGGACACAGCTTGTCAAGACTGGTTTAAAGAGAGATGGCCGGAAACTTCGATTTAATTTTACTTTTGAGAGTTTGACCTTGCAGACCTAAGTTATATTTTCAGTTTACTTGGAGCTTACTGCTCCTGTTTGACTTTCTATAGATAATTTTATAATTTTGTTCATTCTCGTGAACCATTGCTGAAACTTAAAGCATTTACAACTCTGGATAGTATTTCGGGTACTGAATTTGGCATCTCGTTACAAAAGTGGAGCCAAGTATATTGCCCGAATCACGATGCACTAAAATGTAAGACTACGTCGCAAATTTGATCAGTAACTGCACCAGCCCGTATGCACTGTTATGCCAATCTATAACGGTGCATCTTCCAACAAGCTGGAATTCGCCGCACGATTTATGTAGCGCTCTCCCCGCCCTCAACACTAAGAATAAAACTATTACTGCTACGATAGCACAGTGGTTAGAGGGTTGAAGGTTTGCCTCCCAAGGCGTTCTACTAGGTCCACTAGAAACTAAGCGGGATCACCCATATTTTCCTGTGTGAGACTACTGCCGGACTCTGTTGTTGGTGGCTTCATCTTTATCGGCTATTGAATACCTCGTTAGGGTGTTAGTGTAATTCAAATGGAGCACTGCATAGGGTTATAAAACGTGGACATCGTTAAAAAAGTATTAAGTACATTGCCAGAACTTGCCCAAAAGTATGATTTACGTCTCAAATATGACGGCATAAATTTCGTAACATTAAAATACTTTGACAGAATGCACTGTCTGTTAATTAGCGTCTTAATTTTAACCACAGTAAGATTTTAAAAAAAAATTCTACAAGAAACTTGCATTTCGCAAGATTATCACAATTACTACCTATGGTTGTATCGAATACATTACATACATTTGCAAATACTTTTGATATTTGATTTTATGCAAATCCACTTCAGCCACATAAGCTGACTGAAATAAATGTAAATTTAACCAGTTGTTACAAAAATTTGACTTAAATGTCAGTATTTTATTACATAGAAACATGCATGCTTAATTGCTTCATAGCGTAGGTTTTGAAGCATTTAGAATGGAAATAAGATGGCTTAATTCTAGCAGAATATTTTTAATGCTGTGATATACTCGCATTTTTTAAATTAAGTTTAAATGTTACTTTTCTGAAAATGTTGGTAGTGTTTTAATTGATAATGCTGCACAGTTAGTTACATGAAAGTGTTCAGCTGGAAGCCACACTTGTAAAGGCTGTTCACGGTAAAGTGAGCACTTTAATTTTTCCTTCCAGAAAATTTCTTTCTGCCTCTATTTAATATAAACATTGCACTGTGACTAATAAACACGGTGTATACATTTCACCAATCTGAAAAAGTTTCAACATTTGAGGCTGCAATAAAATATATTTATCAGTGGTTAACGCCTGTTGGGAGGGGAGGGCCTCTGTGTGCACTTTGCCGTGCATAGCCTATAGCTGGAGAACGTACAAAACCTCTCCACAGCTCTCTCTCCTAACGTTCCAGGCCGCCAGCGAGATGTACTCGAAGATAAAGGATCATGTGGCAACAGTCTCCCAGGCAGTGGAAAGCCACGCAGCGGGCCAGGCAGTGAAGAAGCAGGTGGATCAACTGGTATCGTTAGTGCAGACAAACCTCAAAGTTTCAGATGCAGAAGGTAGGTTGTTTTAAAAAAGTGTATATGGACGTGGTGTCCCCCCGTGTGACTGGTATAATCTTAAATTTAGCAGACGCGGAACTGACCTTGACGGTAGTTTAGGGAGGTGGGGAATACAAGTACTAATGTCAATAGGGTAAAATAGTTGCAGGCCGTTAAGAGTGCATTTATAATAAACCTTAGAAAAGTCATTGCCTCTGCCTGCATATATTTTAACGGGCGCTCTGAGTGACATGCGGCCAGTAAAGTCGGATAGAACGTAGTTCCATACCTTAGTGGGATGGAACCCCACATTTTTTTTATAAATGGTTAGTGTGAATACGCGTATGTCGGTAAATAAATTCTGCAAGTGACTTTGTCAGAAAATAAAAAAGCAACAATCTACGCCCTTATTTGCATTTTTTTTCCATATTAAGTGTATTCTTACACATTGTAGAAATGATCAAATCGCATTTTTAAAGCTTGCCTACGCAGTTTCCTTAAGCCGCGAGAGGAAAGTACAAATATACGGGTTTAGTTTAACCTGCGATCTTTCATCGCGTGTAATAAAACCTCTGTTACAGATCTAATTTGCACAGTACAGCGTTACGACGGAAACGCTGCGCGCCTTGCGCGTAGGAGCGATGAGGCGCCAGGCGTGCGGGTTAGTGTCGCCCGTATCGCTCCCTCGCTTTTCGATCTTGGACGCTGGGGTCGACCCTACTCTTAATGTCGAATGGTGTTGGGTAACCATTTGTTATAACTTTTATTTCTTCCACTTCGTGTTTTTATGCATCGAAGTAAAATTGCCAATCATTTGAGTTTCAGCTTACCGACGTAGGAATAAAGGCCCATGGCAATGTTAGTTGTACATAAGGCGGAACGATCCAACAGCGCACATAAAAGTAAATCTTGAGCAGGGCTTCCAAAAGTGCTCATTTCACTGCGAACGATCTAGTACATATTGATAAATTTTTCTTGCATAATCCGATTAACATAGAAATATTAATCGGATTATGACTAAACGACTGAACTGTGTAATAAACCTCACGTGCGCAGGCGTTCGAACAGAGCAGGTGGAGGTCTGACGAATGCATGGCATATTGCCAATCTCAAAATATGGGTTACAAAGCATGTCAAGATTGCATTTTCATCCGAATGTCTATTTTATCCAGCTTGTCCATAAAATCATTTCTATAAAAGCGTGTACGGCATTAGTCCTTCGGTCGCCGTGGTTTTGTTTAAAGTTCTAGTCAAGCAATAATCATAGATTGGAAATAAGATGACTGGAAACTTAAAAAATCTCACGAAGTAAATGTATTCTGGCGCTTTCAATCACACCAGTAATTTATAGTCGGTTACACGTATACTGTAGTGTTAATATTTATAAAGTGTATAAATCAGTTAAGTAGTTAATTATTTTCTCGCATATACTAGTGCCTATTAAATTTTAATGAAAACGCTATATACCGTTTATACATGCTTAGTTAACCCCTTATATTTAGTACTTATGGGTAGTTACCGCCAATATGTTTTGACACCCAAGTTTTACATTTTTATCGATTAAGATTAACATGAATTAACACACATTTATATAGGACGTTATGCAAATGTGCATAAAACTAAGTGCAAATTCAGTAACATTTGTGGTATTCCGAAATATAAATATCTGGATTTGAAAACAAAACTTGGCCATATTTCGCAGCAGCTTATGTATGATCGTGAAATGTTATTCACGTATGTTTAAAGCATCTCGGACCTAGCAAACTCCTTTCATACTAAGACACGATCGCATCTAAGATATTTATACTATTATTTTGTACTTCTTAATGGCAAAATGGATATAATCTTTACTTGTAAGTATTCAGAATGTAGAATAAATATTTTTGAAGTACTCTCAAAAAAGACTAATATAAATATTTTCTAACCAACTGGATTAATAAGTTATCCACTGTTGCTAGATATGAGGTTATAAATTTCTAAAGATACTAAGGTATTCCCAAACAAAGCAGCTATGGTACTCGGCCGCATTTAGACTTTTCATAGTACCAAATAGGATCATTTTTTATCTGTTAGACCTAATATGTACTATATTATGCATTTCTTAGTCTGCATTTGCAAGTTTGAGTTAGTAAAAAAAAAATTGTCTTAAATTAATTCTAATGCCTTCGAAAAAAAATACATATTACACTCTATGAATTCTGCTAAATAGTCACAAAAATAATTTTCAAAGATTTATTGTGAGCCTTTTCTCCAGGAAAAAGGCTACATTTGTTATTCATGGCAATATTTAGAGGAGACAAAATACATTTTGGTCATGGCAATTATTTACAGAATGGAATCCTCAGATCACTTTAATTTCTCGGCCATTTTTCAACCACGTATGGTCTTAAATATCTTAGGTCTCATGTACCCCCCTCCCTTTCTCACTCTCTTGGACTGTAACTGTTCCATCGCCACTAAACGAGGGACAAGCAAATATTTGTGGATTAATCTTCAGGCATGTGATAAGAAGCAACTCTTCTACCAGACTGCTATCCCAGGTAATCCAGTACAGGCGAGACTGTGGAAATACAAAGAAGCGATAGGCTGATGAGTAACAAGCTATTATCCCCCGGGGCACCTGGCTCTCGCGCCTTGCCATCCTAGTGTCCCTCCAAGGGACATAACTCTGTGAAATTGCTGGTTGCCTACCTCCAGGAGTCTTTCTGTAACAGACATAAGTAATGGCATCTCTTCCATCCAACCTTAAGTACACTTGTTTATTCATTAAATCCCCAGGGAAGTCCTTACCGATTTTGAGCGAATCGTGCTGAAAATTGAAAGTACGGCAGTTAGAATCTTGGTTTTGAAGTTTAATGGCAATAGTGTAATTAAACTGACGTAGGATTTTGATTGGATCTCAATAGCCTACGGATTATTTTTAAAATGTGCTGAATCTTGTTTGTAATTTTGACAATGCCCATTTTTCCATACGTAAAAAATAAAAACTGAATAGTTTGCATGCAATAGTTTTTGAAACAAGAGTACAGAAAATTATTTTGTCGAAAATTGTTAGTTCTTGGTTTAGTTCGGAAAATATAAATTCTTTGAAAAGGCCAGATCTAGCTTTCAGAACATGCGACTTAATTACACCCTCCACTGCAGGTTTCTACTGTAGTAGCTTCTGCATTGCGTGCCGCCATAAAGTATCAAACCTGGTTTTATGGATAATGTGAAATTATTTTTGGACAGAATAACGCAATTTGGTAATGCACACCTGAATTAAGTTCTGTGTCGTTGGAATTCTGTATACTAAAAGGCTGTTTACGGTAGTGAGCACTTTTGAAATCAACCTTGGAAAAGTCACTGCTCCTGCCTGCATACTTACTGGGCACACTGATTGGAATGCGCCAAGTTGGTAACATCGAAAGCGTTTCATAACCATTTATGGTAACTTAAATTACTTCCCTTTGTTTTTTTAATGCATCTTAAGTGTAAAAATGGGCAAATTTGTAATACTGTCTTTTGTGATAATTTCATAGTTCAACTTGACCGACGCATGAATAGTGAAGAGGTCTATGGCAATGATTATTTTACACGATGGGGAAGAATACAAAACGTTCATAAAAGTATATCTTAAACATGGCTCCCAAGTTCTGTTTACCGTGAACAATCTATAGGCTACATTAGGTTTCTTAGGTAGAAAGGAAGAAATTTTTCCCCCCCGAAAAGATAAAAAGAAAATTATCACTGCGATTTTGTTTGTATCGGTAATGTTATGGGATGGTACCTTGGAAAATAGCAGTGGCTATAAAGGGGGTTGCATTGGCTTCGGCAGAAATGAATCTGTTGCTGGTGGGTTGCAAAACAGCATCACGATTGGATGGAAGGTATAACTGGTTAATGGGATGTACGAATTACTCGTATCATTGTTAAAAATGGATATGAATGGTTTGGATTAGCTGTAATCGAAGTGTTAATTGCGTATTAAGAGGGTTTAAAAGTAGTATGCAAATATTTAGTTTGGTCACTTTCTGTTCCAGTTAAAATTTATATAGTTAATAAAAGCTCCCGATCGGTTTTTTGTAGCTAAGAATTGTGAAAATATTGAATTTTAAGTTACGGTAACTTTGACTGTCTGTAATCACACACAAATTATGAAACATTCTCTTTACTTCGAGGATAATTGCTAGCTAAAGAATTTATTTGGGCATTCGTTAAAGATAAATTTTGAGGGATTGGTTTCACTGAAGTGGATCTAGATCGTCTAGCTTTTCGGCAGGGTGAATAGTCTCTGAATGTTGCAAGAATTCTTACAAATGTATTTTTCTTCCATAGCTAAAAATTATATATTGCATATATTCTTTTAAGGCTCGTCCACAACAGCAGCAACATCCACATCGGCAGCAACATCCACATCGGCAACCTCTGAACATGCTGAAGTGGCCGGTGAAGAACCGAATACTGTTTCTACGTCACAATGGGCACTCGGGATTTCGAAGGATGTTCTGAACAAAGTCAAGGCAGTTCCAGCGTATATAACCTCCACTGCGTATTCTGCAAAGTGCCATGTGGTGAGTGGGCGCAAAAACTGTTGCAAACGTGACTTGTTGAAACTTGTTTAAATTGTTTATAGGTGAGAAGTTTAGTCAAATTTTAAAGGTTCCGGGTAGTATACAAGATTTAGTGAAGCAATCGGTGTTAAATGAAGTGAACTTACTGGTTGTTCATAATTTGTTTAAATGGAGAGAATGCATGAATTATAAGTGAACGAAACAAATTTTCCTTATGCCGAAAGCCTGACATGGTATAGCATTGAGAGGTTTCGTATAAATATTGAGGGGTATGCAAAATGTCCACGTACTGAATACACGCCTGTCGAAATCTTAATACTATAGCTTAAACATTTAATGTACACCAAACTAGTATCAAGAGGAAGGTGTTGTATATTGTTTCCTTGCTTAACATGGGAGCTTATTTCTTATGACTAAGATAACTGAATTTTCGGCAGTTTGCTAGATCATTGGACAAAACTAATTTTCTCCGGCCTTTTTTAAATTCAAATTATATTTGTCTTTAGTTGCGATTCTACCATGCGGGCGTATGTTCAAAGAACATTAAAATTTAGTGTTGACTGTCAAAATATTTTTAATATTTCCATACTTATTAACGGTCAAAATATTTAATATTTCCATACTTATTGTTGGACGTGAAATTACAGGCCACAATCTGTTTTCAGAATTCTAGAAAACAGCGTAGCCACTTACCGTAAGCAGTATGAAACTTCAGAAGAAATTGACCGATTATGCTTTAGGTCCATACTGCTTCAAATCATTCACCTAGCGATGTTACATAGATTAAAATAGGTATCTGCTAAAATTGTCACTTCATTCTTACTTAGATATTAAACTTCTTAAAATCTTGGGCCAAAGCTGCCTCCAACATAAAAATGTTGCATATTAATGTCGTTTACAAACTGTATAATATAGTATGCAATGTAGAATTCACCTCACATTTGAAGTTGACAGAAACAGTAAAATCTAAATTTATATTAATTTAAATAAGTGTAGAAGGCACTTAAATATATTCGGGTTATCACAAGTGATTGTTTTGAATCTTTTTTTTTTTTTCAGTTAAATACTGTGCAAGGGGGTTGGAAGAATTTGAACACGAACAGTGAAAATATCGCTCCTGCTACTGGAACACAGGTTCGTAATAGATAAATATATATATTTAAAAATGTAAAGACAGGTTTACTGGTAACTTGTGCAGAAATGTAAAATAACAGTGCAGTGTTAAACGGATGGCAGTTCAACAAATATTAAGTCACTTGCTGGAGAAAAACCGTAGCTATGAAATGTCCAACCGGTTTTAAGACTACTCCAAGCTGTCTGGCAATGCACTCAAATTATTTGTTGATGAAAACTGAAGCTAACAGCTTACGGTATTCAGTTTAAATTTGTCCCGTAGTATTTCGGCTGTTAATAAGTCATCAATCTTAGAGCTTGCAAAAATATCTAAAATTAATTACCATCACTAAGTTTTAGATGTTGTAATAAAGTTCGTAATTTTTAATTAATTTCGTAGATCTATAAAGAAATGAAAGTTCTATACGATTGAGTTATATTAATTTTAGAAGCGGCTGAATATCTGAACAAAATAAAACGCCACAATGAAAGTTAAGATGTATTTTTTGTACAAAGTTTTTACCACATAACGTGCATAATCTTGTAATTACATTTAAATCTATTTCGCACTCTGCGGAAAAATTTCCCTTAATACAGAGCTATGGTTTGTTAGTGGTGCTGAAGACGCCTGGAAAACCATGTAACTGAAGATTTATTTTAACGTAGGCCTAAACGCGAGTCTAGTGACAGGAGTAATGATACATAATTTATGATGCTAAACTAAGTAGGGTTTTCAAAATTTCCTAAAACAGATTTTTAATCACTGCTTAACTAGAATTACACTAAACATTCCAGCAAGTGTTAAAACACGTGCACCCGTGAGATAATATTTTCAAAGTTAGTCTTACGGTTCCTACACTGTACAAATTGCTCTGGTACACTTTCTAAACGGTAAAGTTTTTAACGTTTACGTTGTATGGAAATAAGCCAAGGCTGCAAATATAGGAATGTTGGGCGTCGTATTACATAGTTGGAGACTTCTCTACGCATTTGACAGTTTAGTGAGCGAACGTAGCAACGGTACCATGGATGTATGGGAAAATAGTTGCCTTCGCACTTTCTCACAATTCGTGTACATTACTGTAGTTTTAAGAATAATTTCTTAGCGTACGTACTCAGATGTTTTGAGCGTTCAAAGCCCAGAAGCGAGAAAGCTATACGGGCGCGATACTCTCACCTAATACAGGATTCAAACAGTCCAACGACTTTTCAGTCAGACCATTTCCGCCAGTAAAGTTAGTAGTGTTTAAAATTCCTATAGTTTCCATCCGACAAGTGTTGCGTGGCTTTCAGAAAATTCTGGAATGGCTAGGAGTGCTATGGAAAGAAAAGAAATCTCAAATCATTGTACACTATTTTGAGACCCTAGTTACTTTCTTTCAGCAATTTATCCTTAAAGCTCCTTTAAAAATAAATATTGCCATGCGAGTAACTGAATATTCCACTGCACTTGGAAGTTAACGTCAGTCTAAAAAAAGAACACCTTTATTGGCTATTCCAAATGAGGGTTTAAGTTGTCTTGAATAGCCTGTACCTGCATGTACTTTCAGACAAGCCTGGCAAGTGCCCAATGAAGTAACGATAAAGGGAAATAAGTTCAATGTCTGGACGTTGAATTGATTGGTAAATATTTGTGAGCACTGTAAATATTTAGTTTAATGCGTGTAACCAGGCCCAGCGACATTTTCCGAAGGTTCATTTTAAAAAGTGCTCATTTTATAGTGGACAGCCTTAAGTGTTCTTTCTGTTTGCGCGTTTGTCAGAAAGAGGAGTCGAAGAAAGAGGTCGCCGCGGGTCCCGAGACAGAAGCTACCACTATCCCAGAAGAGACGGCAGAGCCAAGCGCAGCGATGACTGAAGAGACGCTCTCCCCAGCGGCCACGGAGGGAAGTTTCTCGAACCAGCAGCCAGAAGTGCCCGCTGCGTCTCAGTCCAAGCCTTGGTTCCCGTCTCTGAGACGTTGATGGAAGACTGCGCACTTTAGAGATCTACAAACTAATTACACTTTCCGGGGAAAAGTGTACCAAAAACTGTTGGAATTTCTCGCAGTATATATATACCAGGTGCCTTGTGGAGAATGCTTGATGCATCTCGCAGCGCTGAAATTGCTGTAATGTGTAACCTTTCACGTAGTTAAACATGTGTATGTGATATATTGTAAAGGTGTAGGTTTTATTGCTAGCGAAATTATTTTGAACAAATTGTCTTCGTAAATATTTAAATTGTTCTAGTGTATTGCTAGCTGTTCGAAAATTATTGCTAAAATCGTAGTGAAATAAAAAAAATTATATTTAGTTGCTCTTCGCAATAAATTTGTATTAAGAAAAATGGTTTACATGCATTTAATAGAACACCCATCCAAGTATATTACAAATTAAATTTGCACTTAAATTGTAAAGTTCCTACAATGGGACCAAAATTTATACTGCGGACATCGCCGCACCTCTAATTTTGTAGAAAGATTAGAGAATCTGTATAAACGTCAGGCTAGTTTATATGGCACTACGTTGCAACAGGCAGGATTTTCCTAAGTGCTTGGAAATGGTAAGTCTGAGGACAGGTTGTTACCTGGACTCTGTACAAATTTGAAGACGCCTAACCGTAAATTGTGATGCAGAATATTTTACCTGCAAATGAGTTGGTCTCTGGCACCTACGCTAAAAATTTTCTTAAATATTTGGTTGCGAGGTAAGACAGGGAAGCTAAAATATGCGCGCAAAAATATTAGTTTCGTGGGCAATGTAATATAGCTATAAACATCTGCGTAGCGTCAGTGTATAGTACATTAACGGCTGCTTGAAACTTTCCTGAAGCCCTGCTAAAGTCCTAGTTGAGCAAATTCCTTCGCCTCAAGCAAACGAAGCTGTCTAAAACATTACGCTAACGACCGCGCACCACATTCGTGCGTACTCAGTGCAGTTACGAAACAATACCAACATACCTATTTTATCCCTATTTCTATTCATATTTATAAATTAAATATGGCAATCTAGATATGCTCAATTCAACCAAAATTGAGGTATTTAGGCTGATGTAAAAAACGCTAGATACATCGCATATTTGGAAAAAGCCAGTCTTACATATGGAGTTTTAGAAATTTTGACCAAGTGTGAAGAAACTTAGAATAGGCTATAAAACTTAGGGTCATCCCGTAAACTATTTTCCCAGAAATGTTAAATGTAAAGGGACGAAATGTATTACATTGTGCACTTAGTCTACAAATGATCTAAGGTTAGCATAAAAAAAGCTTTACCTTCGGAATTGTAAAAACAATGCAACTTTCCGAAGAAGAGCGCTGTTTTTGATTGGCCAACGGTTAAGAAGCTAGCTTTATTGCATTAAAGTTGAGACTTAAGAAATCCCCAGCAATTCCAGAGCCATCTCCATCAATTCGGAGCCTATCTTGAGAACTCACGAATTATTTATTAAGTAACATTTCCGCGTAGATAGCTGGGGCAAGATCCGTTCCTGCGTCCTTCCAGTTAAACGCAACAGCTGACTCTCCGAAAACAGTTGGAACGTCGAAATATGCAAAGTTTCCGGCAATGAATAGAAGTCGGATTTAACGAGAAAAACGCTTCGTTCGAAGAAAGCGTGCATCTACTAGACTGGCATCAGCAGATCAGAGGCAGTCGCTGCAAACAGGTTGAGGTTTGTTGACGGTTAATTTAAAATCTGCTGTGCAGGAAGACTTCAGCTAAGAAACGCACTGTTAGTACAGCATTAGCCGAGGCACAAAAATTGTTTGGAAAATAGCTTTCTTTTGTAATCTTTTTAAATGTTAGTGGCGAAGTTGGTATTTACCCCAGTGAATTATTTGACTGATCTGAGAAACTATGGAATGCAGTTTTCTAACGCTTTTGAAAATATTAAGATCTCTGAAAAGTTAGCTTTTGGGACCCAATATAACTTACTAGTTACAGGGCCGGGTTTGGCTGAAAGTCTTGCTAAACATTCGCTATCTACTGACCACGCGTAAAATATGAATGCCAGTTTGATATGGTCTTGCCCAATTCAGTAAAGAAAAATAATTTGGAAAGTTTGTTGTCCCCACTTAAATGCTAAGTGCTAGCGGCCAGGAATTTGTGAGCATTATTTTATAATCATTTTCTAAAGTACTAGAAGTCTTTAACAGTTTCAGAAAGACTTGATACGACAGGCCTCTGCCGTGGCACTGAAGCAGTACGTCGGCTTGCGAGCGCCATATTGACTTAATGGACATGAGCAACATGCTGGTTTTATTATTAATCTCCTATCAAACTAATTTTTAAATCTATTAATTACATAAAGCTAACTAGGTTTCAATTTTATTTAGCCTGAAGAGTAGTAAAAACCAGTCACCTGGCCGTCGGTGGCTAGTGTGGATGGGTGTATTGCAGAGGTTTCAGAGAAACTATTCCCTCTTCTGAATTGGTCTCTTTGCTCCAGAGGTAAACAACTTGAAGTCTTTAGAATGTCATTAGGACATGTGCATAATGAATACGATGACGGACTACTTTCATCATGATGAAGGCATAACAAGACTGGGAAACTTTTTGTTACATTAAGAGTATGGTTATTCGAAAGAATGGAAATCCATTCCATGAGTTAAGTATTGAATTAGTAGATGTCACATTAGTGAAGACAACCGCTCGGTGCGAAAAGATTTAGAAAATGATAAACCGCAATATGATAGGTTTGTCTCGGGTCCTTTTTGAGAAAAGTCTACCATTTGACACCCCCAAACATAGAAATAACCATTTGCTCTTTAAAGCATCAAAACGTAGCCCGGCACAATCAAAGCAAGCGGAGAGCAAATTTTTCTCTTCTGGGTCAAATGTACATAGCTACCCAATTTATAAAAGGTAACATGGAAGACTTATTTGCGCACGAGTGCCAATAATATCCTATTGTAAAGTGTTGCGAAGGTGTAGCATTCCACGAAATCTGATGTGCTTGTTTGCCTCCAAAATGATAACGCAAAGGAAAATTTAGATGTCATTTCAGTAGTCATGTTACCATGCAGTCATTTGGGATGGTGACGTCCTGATCCAATATCTTTTGCCGACTGTAGGATCTCGCACATTTCAAGACTACTTTCAAATTGTTTTCTGAAGCAAATTAAAACGGAGTTAAGAATGTGACACACTGCACATATTGTGGAATTCTTATTTTGAATTTTCCATTAAATATGAGACACGTGATGAGCGGGGCCATGGCACGAGGTTGAAGTTAGGTCCGAATGTTAGGCTCCCCAAAGATTGGTCTAATAATTTACATGACTCAAAACAAGCCGGAACTATTTAAATATCTGATTGCATGTCAACAAGGTTAGAAGTAGATTCTTCAAAGTGATTTTTACATCGCTGCAAAATGTTTGCCATGTTGGGCCTGGGAATGTCAAACGTGCGATCACGAAGCTGACACTAAGATAGTGCTACACATTATTCATGCAATTAAAGAAGGGGCAATGACAATACTTGTCCGCACTGTAGACTCCGATGTGGTTATTTTAGTACACCTTTTCAAAACTTTCACAGACATTGCTGAAGACTGAAGTGTGTATTAGTTTTGGGGCAGGTAAAAACAAAAGTTTAATTGATGTCCAAACAATCGCAGCAACTCTCGGACCAATTAGCTTCGCCTTTCCTTTGTAGCATACCATCACTGGATGGGACTCGACTTCTATGAGAGGCAGGTCTAAAATAATTGCATATAATGCTTGGAAGAATGGTCCAGAATCTGTAACAAAAAATGGGGCACATGATGGATAATCAGTTTACTAGCATTTATTGTAACATACCATAATTCAAATCTAACATTTTTATCAACATATATGGAGTTCGTGATGACACCATAAATGGTGTAAGGAAAATAATGGTCCCAAAATCCAGAAAAATTACCCATTACACAGAATGCTCTTTTGCATCACTGTAAGAGTAATATTTACCAAGCGAGTATCTGGGCTTGTGCGCACATGACTAATTCAACATCCAGATCCTTAACATGGGTGGAAGAAAGCTGACGGACTTCTTCCAGTAAAGACCAATATTCCTACGGTTTCTGCTGCTTGTCAAGAAATGGTCAAGTGTGGATGCAGAAAGAAGCATCATTCATGTAGCTGCACTAAGAGATCGTTAAAATGTACCACTCTCTGCAAGTATGCCTGTAAAAAAAAACTGATCTGTTACACACAGATACCTCATCTGTGTTTAGATTTTGATGCCAATTTTTAAATTTCAAATAAATTATTTTCCGGATATTTTTAAATTACTTTTTATGGATCGATGTATGTTATTTAAATTGCTACATACAGGAAGTTCCTGTGTTTCAACAAGGCTTTCATAGAAGATGCAATGGTAAATATGAATAACTAAATTTTAATCAAATTATCTCGTTGAGCATTACTTTTATCATTCCAGGCATTAGCAACATAATTGTAGACTGTTATGCCCAACATTTTTTACTTTAAAAGTTTGTCTTCTAACTCTTCATTCTCAACTTACATGAACCATTAATTTTTTTTTACATTTCAACAGCTATTAATGGCCGCCATTTTGTTTTTTTACAAGGCAACTTTGCCCCCCCCCCCCCCCCCCCCCGTAAAACTTATAAGGAATGCCCTAAAAAAAGAGTAATCCACATATGACAAACTTTATCATGACTTGTAACTCCCACAAATTTTAACATTGCGATTCACACCTACTATACGCACTTGCACAAATTTTACTGAATAATATTAAACAATAATTCACTTGAAACGGATAAAACATCGCACATCTAGTTCTACATATAGTGAAAAATACGCCTATTACCACGATGCCGTATATATTACGAACCAATAGCAAAATTTTTCTCCTACTTAATCTCGATCTCTCACTTTGGAACCGAGATCGACGAGTCGGAGATCCAGAATCATGAGACCACGTTGGTGCAACACTTTTACAGTGGAACCAAGATTGAACTGGATCCTGGTTCGTAACTACTATCATTCGATCTGGAATCGGGGAAGATGATGGTGCAACCGGTTAGGAGTAGCAGACTGCCCTATTAGGAAAGAGAGCACGTTTTCTGGCCATCCGGAAAAACAGGTGAAGCGAGAATATGTGTGTGCCTGGAGAGGAGACATTGCACGAGTAGGAGAAAATCCACATGCAATCGGTAACGTCCGCCACGTTTCCCTACATGCGATACGCATTGTAGAATGACGCCCGAAAGCACCAATGAACATTATCACCGTTTCTGTCGTTTACGGGAGCGTACAGTCGGGGGCGAATTAATCTGTACACTGATTTGTTCGACTTTAATAAGAATCTAAAACTGGTTATAATCATGTGATTATCAGGACGTTTTCGACTGCGTTCAGGAAATCGACTGCCTAGTATAGGACTACTATAGGCTGTTCACGGTAAAGTGGAGTATTTTTGAAATCCCTGCTTACAATCTACTTGTATACACGTTGTGTATTTCTCCGCCTTATATAAAATTATAGTTGCCATGGGCCCCATCACTTTATTCATGCGTCGGTCAAATGAAACTGTGAAATTATTAAGGAAGTTAATACTTAACGAATATGTTAATTTCTACACTTCGATGAATTAAATAAATCGGAAAGCAATAGATAACAATTTGTGATAACTTAAGATTATTTCTAACACTTTTTATTCAACATTAAGATATTGAATTACTTTCCATCCATCGTTACTAACTTTACTGGGCGGATGTCACTGAGCACGACCATTCAAATATATGCATGCAGGGGTAGTGACTTTTTTGTTCTAAGGTTCATTTCTAAAGTGTTCACTTTATCGCGAACAGCCTTTAAATGTCTGTGTAATACATGTAAACTTTTCGTGATGATTCTGTCTAATTTGTTTCCTCCCAGGCAAAACAAATTCAACATTGCCACAGACCCTTTAAATTAATATATGCGTTGACTAGGTGTGTTTGTAATATTGTCAGGAATGGAATGTCTCGTTGATTTTTTTTTTTGCCACCTATGTGGGCAAGACGAGCAGAAAACAAATTAAATAAATTCGCTGTCCACAAATTGCAAGGTAGAACTTCAAGTACAACGCTGCCATGGAACATAGTTTCTGCATCACTGCTAACTTTTCCAGGATGTCTATCAGTGTGTTTGTAACGGGTAGGGATTTTGGTTTTCAAATGTCGACTTCAAAAGCGCTCAGTTAAAGGCGAACCGAATAAAATCAATTTCTCAAGTTAGATTTACTACCGTAAAACTTGGCAACTGCTGGGTACTTTGCGCCACTTACGATATCTGTTTCTGTAGCATTTAGCAAATAAACAGAGAACACTACCAAGGCGTTTAACATATTTTTAAAATTAATTTATACATATTACCCAGAAGATCCAAATGTGAAATACCACAGGATATGGGACTTGTCCACGATATAAAATTACTTTGATAAAACTGTATGCAATTAAAGTACAAACACTGTCAACAAATTTCACATTAAAACCAACAGTATTAATAGTCGTAAAGGACCTGCCTATAATACTATTATATATCAATAATTACCTGTCGTTTAAAATACCTCGGCTTCATTTCATCTTGACTGATTAATCAACCAGAATACTTATTCCACAGGTGTAAAATTAGTATACCTCGACCGCGTGATTTCTGATTTTTGCAACTAATCGACAGTCATATTGACAAGAGCCAATGTTTACATAATTAAATGCATGGCTTGGTAACGTGCATGTAATCTTACCGTAATTATTATTATAATATGATAAATTGAAATGTGGCCTGTATGCTAATTAGTTCTATTCGGTTTCAGTTGTAATTTTTCAAACGCAGCATATTTTATTGTTTGAACTGTCTTGTTAAATATCAGCAATGTTTATTTTTCACGTAAGATGGCAGCTGCACGTGACGTCATAGCCAGGGAGGGTTTTTTGAATATGCTATATTAGTAAGGTTAATTCGAAAATGGAACTTTGAGTGAAAATTTAATTATTGTGAACCAACCTGGCCTCCGTATTGAATGTGACACGCCGTCATACTGGACAGCCAGGGCTGGTCGCCCAGGTATTTTAATCCGTCAATTTTGTGGTACATGGACGGCGTCGACGTGCGAAATGGTAATCAATCGAAGATTTAAGACCGCTGGAGTGCGCTGGAACGTAAAAGAAGAGTGCTGTTTAGTACTTGCAGGGCTAAATCTGTTAGATGGTATATGCGTCAGACTATTTGGTCGTTAGCCGTAGTCTCCTGAGGTGAAGCCGAGACTTGTGTTATTGTGTGAATAACTTAATCAGACATCCTCTTTAAAGTCTCACAGAAACCCCCCAGTAAAAGTTTCTTTTGTTTCTACCCATGTATTCAGAGTTAAGCCAGGCTATTCACGGTAAAATGAGCACTTTTGAAATCCCTGCATAATATTTACTTTCGTGCACGTTGTGTATTCTTCATCCTTATGTAAAATTAGCAATGACTTGGGCCTTATCGCGTTATTCATGGGTAGGTCGAGTGAAACTGTGAAATTATTAGAAAACTAAATGTTTTACAAATCTGCTCATTTCTACACTTCGATGGATTTAAAAAAACAGAATGCTAAAGAAATAGTTTATGTTAACACAAATTGTTACCTAACGCTTTTTATTCGACGTTAAGATATGGAACTACTGTCAAGCCATCGTTACCAACTTTACTGGGCGCGTGTCATTCAGTGCACCTTTGTTAAAATATATACAGGTAGGGGCAGTGACTTTTTTCTAATGTTGATTTCAAAAGTGCTCACTTTATCGTGGACAGCCTTTAATAAGTGCTGTGTGACATTTAAATTACCATTGAACTTCATACAAGAATGCTATAATTTTGCACTGACTAGGACACGTAACTGCCACTTGCCTAATTACTTAGTATGATTGGTATTTTGCTACAAGTGAATTCGAGATACATATGCTGCATTTAATATCATTTGAATATAATTCTGAGTTGATACCATTGCTTAAAGAAAAGAGTTAGGCAGAAAACGTATGCTTTACCAATGGGCATTTGTTCCTTGTAGCATTGCTCGTAGTGTAGATATCCTCATATTCTCAGTGTCAGTGTCTTGTTAATGTGTGTGAAGGGACATTACCCTTTATTCAGCGCCCAGAACTTCCAGTCTACGAGGGTAAGACCTTATACACGCACATATATATAATACACACGCACGCACGCACGCACGCACGCGCGCGTGCGCACGCGCGCACACAACACACACACAACACCACACACACACACACACACACACACACACACACACACACACACACACACCACACACACACACACAACACACACACACACACACACACACACACACACACCACACACACACACACACACACACACAACACACACACACACACACACACACACACACCCACACACACACACACACACACCCACACACACACACACACACACACACACACACACACACACACACACACACACACACACACACACACACACACACACACACACACACACACCACACACACCACACACACACACACCCCACACACACACACACACACACAACACACACACACACAACACACACACACACACAACACCACACACACACACACACACACACACACACACACACACACACACACACACACACACACACACACACACACACACACACACACACACACACACACACACACACACACACACACACACACACACACACACACACACACACACACACACACACACACACACACACACACACACACACACACACACACACACCACACACACACACACACACACACACACACACACACACACACACACACACACACACACACACACACACACACACACACACACACACACACACACACACACACACACACACACACACACACACACACACACAACCACACACCACACACACACACACAACACACACACACACACACACACACACACAACAACAACACATCACACAACACACAAACACAACAACACAACAACAATCACACTAAATCACCACACCATTAACTATCATTTCCCTGATAGTACGACTCTTTTCAACGTTCATAACCTCAACTACCACACACATATAGGAAAAAACTGTAAAAACACTTTAGAAACCAAGCTTTTATTTTTAAATGTACGAAAAAGAGAAAAATAATTATAGTATTTACACAATTTGTAGAACTTGTAAGATGTGGTCGAACGTTACTACAAATTAATATGTTTGTATCAATTTATATTTATTATATAAAATCTTGGCGCAAATAGTTAAAAGCCTTGCGCAAGATATGTGCTTACAACGCTTACGCAAATGAGGTATACGTTCTATATTGGGCCAAGCTTTCATACTCTAAATATAAATTGATACAAACATATTAATTAGTAGTAAAGTTTATTACGGCTGTTCGACCACATCTTACAAGTTCTACAAATTGTGTAACTACTAGAATAATTTTTCTCTTTTCAGTACATTTATAAATAAAAGCTTGGTTTTAAAAGTTTTTTACAGTTATTTTATTTTTCACTTTTTAGTTTCACTAATTTTTTTTTGTAGTATTATGTAGCAATGCACGTGTAGGGACGAACTTTATGTCTGTTAATGAGAATTGCTACATAATTGCTATAGACCCTGGTCACCATCTACAACAATCAAATTACTCATCGAGACAAGTCTAACGAGGCAAAACACCATACATTTACTATGTGAGGAGAGAAAGTAATTTAAATCAGCATTTCCAAGACATCGAAGTTTCTCATAGATTTTCCCCAACATACTGAAACATTTATGCAAAATCCAATAGTTACGTAATATGAAAAACCAGCATTAATACACTAGATAACGCCGCAACTCGACTGTGTGTGTGTGCACGCGCGCGCGAGCACAGCTGGTCGGACGCACCAAGCCACCCTGCATGATCGAGGCAGGCTTGTGCCACCCACACAAGGGCGACAGTCGGAGACAGGGAGGTCTGGCAACATTGCTGCAGCAAGCTCAATTGGATAACGGGAAGTGGATTAACATATGTACATACTCGTGAAGTTACATAAAAGCTTGTAACTTCCGGCTCCATCAGATCAGCCCAGTGGTACCTTCACATGTATTGTCATGGAAACTACACATGTATGCGAAATTTCAGCTCAGTTGGATAGCGGGAAGTGGTTTAAAATCGACATGCAATATTTGACCTAAACACACCCACATACATACAAGTGAAATTAAAATAAACGGTTGACTTGCCTAGTCAAATGAGCCAAAACTCGAAGATTCCACGTTTATCTTTGATGAAGTTCCTATGACCACCTTCCGAATCCATCATCAGGCCTTACTAATCATCTACCTCCAAAGGTCTCATTAAGAGCAATCAAATGAGCCCAAACTCGAGTCAATAGTATTAACCGTTAAGAAGTTCCCTCGTGAGGAGATGATCCTGGCTGCAGCACCAGATCGCTGTCACCATATTGCATTGTCATCGGGTTTCTATATGTATACCACGTTTCAGCTCAGTTGAATACCTAGAAGTGGGTCAAATTTCACTTGCAAGATTTCACCTGAACGGACAAATAAACTAAGAAGGCAAGTTAAATAAAAGCTTGTGAAAAGGAAACACGTTTCGTAATAAAAAATATATACAAATTTAAACAATTTTATTCATTGTTTCTCAATTGTCTTAGTATATATTTATTTAATAAATTATAAATACATATTTTATAAGAAAGTTAATTTAATATCTGAATTTTTTGCAGTGGTTTTATACACGTGGGGACTACTGACATTTCCAGAGATACTTCAGTTTCAGTGTTCTGTAAGGGTGGGTTTACGATTGACTTAACAGAGAAAGTGTGCAGTGTATTTGGATATGAATCAATGTGTTCAAGGCTATTGATTTATGACTGTCGTATGCGGGTCATGACGGATCGTGTGCGTTCTTCGCTTGACTTAAGATATCGTTATATTTTATATCTTAAGTACAAGTAAAGACGAAGTAGCCACTCGGAGCACAGTGTCATTTGTTGTTGGTGGGAAACTGTATTTAGGTTATGTCGTATCGTGAAATCGTATGCAATAAATTATATACGTATTTATTTAAATAAGCGTTCGAGGTCACGTTTTATATCTTGGAAGCGGTAACTGAATTCGCTTTATTTAACCTTCTGCAAATTTATTGATGTATATTCCCAATATTGGCATCGGCATTCCATTCAATAAGATACAAAAATGATTACACAAGCAATAACCACAAAATAATTAAATATATGTAACTAATCTTCCTTCTTGCTCATTTTTCCAGATTACGTCGGCTGCTTTGGTTACCAGCAATTCTGATTAACTAAACTCAACATTTGCTAGATCAATCATAAACTGCATAACGTTTTCTCCATGTACTTAACGTGCCATAAGTACAATAATCTAATTCTTAATTCTCCAGTATCTAATCGTAAACCCACCCTAAGGGCGCGTTTACACGGAGATAGAGGCTACCGAGATAATAGCTATCACGAAAGAGTGTGACAGTAACTGCCACGATAGGTTCTATTTACACACACGATCGAGACAAACTGTGATATTTAACCTCACAAGGGATATGTCCGACAACTCTTATGTAAATACTGTGATAGGTCCTACATTTATACTTAATCTTTTGTCAAGAGGTTGGTATTTGCCGGGGTAGTTAAATATCGTGACAGGATATTAATGACATGTAAACATACATTGTTCCCGTGGTTTATTGTATGGCAATAAATATGCTGTCAATACTTTCGCGTCATACCTATATGATAATATACGTCCTGCCATACCGCCACATAGTGTAAGAACACTGACAAATATCAACAGAATCAATATAATTCTGCAATGGTATTGTCAAAGTGAACACATGCACAAATTTGTGAACCGCACTGTCACGATAGTGATGCTACACGTTTTACACTGCGTTAGTTACATGTTCTATCACGACAGTTACCATCACTATCTAGCTCGAGCTGATATCGCGATACTGCAATCGCGACAGTAACTATCATGCTGTTTACACGGCGATAGTACTGTACCGTGAGAGTAGCTCTTGCGGTAGGAACTACCGCGCGTTACTATCACCGTGTGAACGCGCCCTGAGTCATGCATTCCTCGACTTGTCCTGTATTTTTGTACGTTTACAAACTTGTTGCGTTAAACTTAAATGAAAACTGCAGTGAAAACTCAGCAGGCGTCAATAAATTAAAAAACTAACTAAGACGGTACTAATGTCTCATTATTTATTTCAATTGAAACTATATTATTAGTTCACCTAAAGGAAGCAACCCTTTAGTATAGATGTCTCTGGTGTAGCGGGTGAGATGACGTCATAAACGTACACCGTCTAGCTGGGCATCGCAGAGCTACCAGCGCAGTACGGGTTGCGGTCGTGAAGAGTCAAGTTACGTCTCTCATCTGACTGTTCATATAGTGTATCTAATAGCAATGCAGGTATTGAGCGGTATAGGGATTATCACTTGAGGACAAATAGACTTTAAAGTTTTCAGGGTGTATACTGTTAGTACGTTAACAAACGGTGCCGTAAACGTATCACCGTAGAGCTTTCTTCTGTAAAATGTGTACCATAAGTTTCTAAATTCGTAGTTTTGCAGCAGTGAGAAATTCGGCTAGCCCAATTGTCATTCTGATTTGTAGCGTGTGTAAAACTGTGACTGGTTGGAAATGCGGAAGTGCATGCAGCTAGTAAACTAGCTTTCTTAGATTTCGGAATCGATTGGTTGGATTTGCGCTTCTTGAAACATAGTCTACCGATTGTTTACGTAGACTATGTTGTCGAGTAATTCGCGGATACGAACTGCGCCACCCGAGTCTGTGATCAAAACGAAGTTGAAAATACTCTTCGGTTACGTGAAAAACTGCATGATAGGTCGAAAAACCACTGTAGCAAACGTGTGGTATTCCAATTAGATTAAGATTAGGTGACGTTGCAATGCTGCAGCTAATGTCTCTGTCCCAAGGCATACGGTAATGGAACGAGCCGAGCTCAGTAGTGCCAAAGAAGCCTGTTGCAGTTCACATGAAGTGAGTATTGGGACACGGTGGTGGCCATGGATGCATCCGGCGGCCAAGTTCCGTGCATGCTGCATGCTTTAAACGTGCGGGGGAAAAAGCATTGCTATGGGCAGAGCAAACTTCGAACACCTGCTATGATGTTTCGTATGCTAATGCTGTTTGCTGTGATTAACGTGAAATAGCCATTTGCTCTTTGTCATTTTCCTCAAGCTAAGGGCCTTAACGTTTCTCTACCAAATATTTCCTTCCAAGTTTTGACCACAGATTCGTGTGGTGCAGTCCGTATCCACGAATTACCAGACATTCTGTGTAGCACAGGCACCTTAAGTTACGGGGATGGAACTCCCAGTTATTCAGAATTTGTGCGCAGTGCAAAATTTTATTGCAAACTAGTTGACATTTGAGCTGTCTGCAATGTCGACATATATTATCTACGGGCTTCTTTCTTGACTGTTTTTTAGTAGTTGTGCCTATAATCTTGAAATCTTGTTGTATTTAAGAGCTCTAAACTTGTGGCTCGTCTTGGTAAAGGCGAAGAGGTTTAAGTGTGGCATCCTAATAAGTTTCCGGGGAATTTTGAGTGAATACATGGAAATTCTGGTACAAGGGGTCGTGTGCAAGGGGCGTGCAAGCCACTTGAATCTTCGCCATTTTAAAATTTTGTATTAAAGATACGTGCTCAAATTTTAAGTATTTAATTTAGTACAGAATTTCATTGTTCATTAGAGTACTAATAAGACTTCAATAAAAAATTACTTTGCTTAATAAATAGTCTAACGGCATATTTTTTTTGGCTGATAAATATTCAGCGACAAGTGTTGCAAAATTAACTGAATTAACGCTGCAGGCAACATAATGTATTGAAACTTGAGGTATAAGGTGGGTGGAGTGTTTTACACATCTCCATAATTACGGACACTTCAATTTAAATTTTATATATGGACTATAGTAACAAATATATAAAGTTCCTATCTCCAGTTGGATTTTTGTGCTGCCCAGATCATTTTGGTGTTACTTTTCAGTATCGCCGCTTTATTAAAAAGTTTACAAAACACAATTTGAGATTGTAACATTCACCCCAAAATTTACAATCAAACTTGCCGAAAATCTCTTAACTTGTCCACTGATGTGAATAATTAGTTAGCTACAGCGTTGATAACTCGTAAGATCATAATGAAGGTAATGAAATCGCGTTAACTGAAAAAAATCATGCCTTTACGGCTTCTTCATAGCACTCTGTTGTGAAATTTCCGAACGCTGAAAAAATTAATGGGAAAATTACCTGTCAACTGTAAGGTAATATTCGCAAACTTGTGGGGAAAATATAGTTCTCCTTACGGGTAAGGTAAAATTACCGCACTACGGATTAAAATTCACGTACATAGCGGTGGGAAATCCTATAAATGGATGGGAAAATTACCTTAAGAAGCGTGCATTTCTTAAACATAGTCTCAACAATTAATGGGGAAACTTGCGGAAGAAACAATCCTTTAACTTGTGAATATTCACTGATGCTGTCAAGCTGTTGCCGTGGTGTAATGGAAAGCGCATCAACCTATCGTCAAAGAGGACCACGGTTCGCGTCCATCCACCAAATGTCGGGGATTTTAGTGTTAATAGTTTCTGTAACTATTAGTAAGAGGAAAGAGGTAATAATAAATTGGCAGTAATAATACTCTGGGATATTCTGTAAATATAATTTTATTACTCAATATAGTAAATTTTCCTTTGTATGGAGTTTTTTCCCCCCACTTCTGTCGGGTGCTTTTTACGTACGATTAGGGAATTGTACCTTACATTTAATGTTAATTTACTCTAGATTTAAGAGGTAATTTTATCTTGCCATGTAGAGGTACTTAGCTTCGCTTCCATGTAGACCAATTTTACCTCGGGTTATTAACAGTGAAGATTTAGGAAAAACGTCAAACTTCACATGGTGTTCCTGCGCCAAATCCTCTAGTTTAACGCGTATGTTGTTTGAAGACGTACACGTTCAAAGTACACACCGTCGGTGCCATTAAACCTTTTTTTTTTGAAACGGTAGAAAAAAAAAAAGGAAAATGATTCTGCCGTAATAGGTAACATTTCGAAATGAGGCTCAGTCGCTTGTTCTGTTTCTTTGTGCGAACTTTCTGGGATCTACGTGGTTTTGCAAGTAAACTCCCGGAGAAATGCTTTGTTTACTGCTCGCTAACATAACCCCACGTTAAATGTTTCAGGCTGTCAGCGAGATGTACGCAAAGCTGCTTAGCCAAGCGACAGGTGTCGTAGAGGCCATGGAAAATCGCCCAGCTACAAAATTCGTTAAGCAGCATCTGGAAAACCTGTATGAAACGGCACATGGTCTGTTACCTCTCTGGACCGAAGGTCAGTACAATTTAGTGTATATTGACAAGCCATAAAAAGTAGTCTTGAATGCAAAATGTCTTATAAACTGTAAAGGAGAGTAAAATACTTTTGCGGTAAATATTTTATTAAAGGTATTGTCTTAAAGGGAATTTTTATTAAACTGTTGTATAAAACTTGCAATTTAAGTACTCTTGAAAAACTGCTTAATTAAGAGATATTTTCGAAGAGCAACTGCAATTTATATGCATGGAATGTTGCGAAAGTATTTTGCAGTTTATTGTAGATATTTTCCACCTTTTGGCACAAATATTGCAAAATCTTGATTTAATGTATAGGCATGTTTACGGTTTCTTCACACTTTTTTAATTAAAACTTTGAAAAAAAACACCCCATGTATGACAGGTTTGGTTGCCTCCTAAATATATGTATCGCAAGCATTTTATACTTGTGGTAACATGGAAGTCGCCACTTAGTTTTGGTGAAATTGAAATTTTATTTATAATTAATATGAATTGATAACTGAGAAAATGGGTGTTGGTAACGCCTAGTAAGGAATAGTTCCTATGCAGAATATTATTACACTTAGTGCGCACGAAAATCGGTGCGTTGTCCTTTTGGTGAAATATTCTAACCTTTGATCGCACGAGGCGGAGGAATATCCTGGAACTAGAACTTTAGCAGGGCCTCGGAAAAGTTGCGACAGTCAACGGACTACATCTTACTATTGCATTCAGGTTGTGAAATATGGAAGGAAACGCAGTGCCCTACTGCGATCATGATTCGTGTCGCCAAGTAAATTCTTCCTCGTCGGGCCACCCTGATTTTTTTCTATGGTTTCATGAAATCACTCCAGGCGAATGCTGGGATCTTTCCTCCCATTCAAGAAAAGTTACTTCACCAATGCTGCTTGTCTGATCAGTTTGAACTGTCAAACTCAAGAGTAAGTAGTCGTGGGAAGTGAATGTGCCATGTGCTCATAACTGTTTTACTTATTTTGTCCTGTTCATCCCATGTGGGATAAAATTACGAAATGCAGGACGCGACAGGTTATAAAATCATTAAATTATGGTAAATACAAAAAGTTTAAATTATGACACCATAGAGGTCATAGTAATGTCCTATAAAGCTTCAATCGTAAAAATTACGAGCGCACACATACAAAATTGAAATAGATTAATTTACTACACCATAGTTTCCACGTTTCTCCACCAAAGCGAAAAATTTAGTGTAGTTGTAATTTTTGTGCTGTTCAGGAACCTATGTAAAGTTACAGAAACAAAACGGGCTATTTTAAACACTAAAATAAATGCAAATACAACTGCTTTTCTAATATGAAAGAATATAACACACTTTTTACAGGTAAGCTAATGAGAATTTATTTCTGAAAGCTCACTTTTAGATTTTTCATTGCACTGTCTACTGTCCTATTATTTTTTTTTGCTGGTCAATGAATCTTTAACTTAATTGCTATCTAATGAATTTTATTTGGTTTGTGTCTGCTATCTTATCGTTTCCAATTTTAAGCAAGTTATTGCTCAGCAGCATTGCTTCACCAAAATATTATTTTGACATACATAGTTATTGTTAAAAGCCTTGTGTATTTATTATATTAATTATTTGGTTTGTTTGGGAATATAATAATTGGTTTCTTTTTATGATAAATTTAAATTCATCGTAAAAACATGCATATTGCAACATACTATTTTATATCTGTTGGAGGACTTGTAACTCTACTATACGGGTGTAGTGGCACATCTTAAAAAGATCTACTGAATTTCCACTGTTATTTGACTACAATATCTACTTACTTTTAAAAATTCGACCTACAACACTGCATAGATGTTGGGAGCATGCGCGACGAAAAGTGAAAAATTGTATAAAACATATACTCATCGTGGAGGCACTTGCCTAAATCTCTAATCTGTGACCACGATGGGAAATGAGAACTCTGGTATTGAGCAAACCTAATGTTACTAAAAGGATGACGAACAAATGGCGCATGGGTTAGTGTTACCCATATGTAAACAGAGTAAAATAGCTGAAGGAGTTTTCCTGAAGAAAGATTAAGCCAAAGAAACGAAATGGAAAGTATTTTCGTGCGCTTAGCTTGCAGGCCCACTTCTTATTATAGGCTATTCACGGTAAAGCGAGCACTTTTGAAAAGCACTCTCATTTGGAAAGATAGTTGATAGCCTATTTTAACCTTAGGCGTTATCTTTAAAGTGAGTCTGAATATACACACAGTTTTAATTACTTACATGGCAATATTTATTTAAAAAGGCGATTAACCGATTAAAAAAAACTGCCTGAAAAAAAAGTAACTACGGCTCCAAAAGTGCTCACTTTTCCGTAAACCGCCTATACACACTTTTTGGTGGTCTTGGACTCTCACGCACATCCTTGAGCCGTCACATGTAAAATGTTAACTTCTGAGAACGCAAGCTCAGAGGTAATTTAAACGACGCGTAGAGCTTGACGTAGTTTTCAGATTCAAAACACCTGTTACTTAATAACTTGAAATAAAAGTAAAAAATTCTGTTTTCCAGGCGTCCAAGAAATTAAAATATAGTCTAGCGTAAGTTAGACGTGAAACTATTGAAACTCGAACAGTGGTTAATTTTTAAGTTATTCTCTATACACAGAATTTTAGCACGTACATATTTAAATGCCCAAAATGTTCTATATGAAATCTCTGTGCTGACCAAACTGAAGATTGTGCTGAATATTCATGTGTATATCGTTCATGTCGCTCCTTATAATTGCCAGCCTCTGCCGCAGTAGACTGTGCCGGCGGGGACGCAGCGGAACGGGACCCAGGGGCGGCGTCCACACCTCGGTGGACTGCGGGCGTGGCTATGCAACTACTGAACAAGCTAGCCACTATACCCTCTTTCCTGACCTCCGCTGTGCACTGGGCGACTGTTACCCCAACCAGCAGTGTGGTGAGTAAACGCAACTGCAGCTCGCGGTCAGCGTAGGCTATTCACTGTAAAGGGAGCACCATCGAAAGCCTTCCCATTTAGTGATGCTGAGGAAGTGTTTTATTTTATAGCCTTGGACGGTAACTTAGTGTGGCGGAATACACACACTTGTGCTTTAATACTTGCGTAGCAATATTTATTTTAAAAAGGTGGTTAAGGTATAAGAGTGCCTGGAAGGGAAAAGTAACGAGGGCTTCAAAATTGCTCACTTACCGCGAACAGCCTATAGTAATAGTACTTATAAAATGACTAGTGAAAACCATTCAGGTTTTTTCAAAATTAAATTTACGCTTAGCGTCAGAAATAGTTGTAATCAGACGTTCCGCTATTAATTGGTCACCACGGGCATTATTATGGAAAAGATTAATGTAAACGCATTTCTTAAAATGAAAAATGTACAGTTTAAAGACCTTCCTCGGATTTTGGCAATTTCGTTTCTGCCTTTTAATTTAAACACGAGAGCTTTATACTAATCGACTAATCTTGTTTCCTATCCAACTTACTTTGACTTAAGATATAGGAAGCTGTCTAGATATCATACCTTTATTTGGTTAGGCTTGTCTGCTCTGTTTTATGCAGAGGGACAAATCCATTCACAGGGGTGGAAATGAGCTATTCTCTGGAATGTTGAACTGCTTAAATTGACATTTAACTGAAGTTTTCTCTACGCATTTGTAAACATGCGGCTAGCTAGTAGAATATAATCACATTTCAGTAATGTTTTTATAACTAACGATTATCCAGTAGAAATTATAAGCACCTTTCCGCAAGTCTTTAACTATATCAAATTACATGCATTGGCCATTAACGCGATCGTAAGTTTTTTTTCCACACCGATATCTTCCTCTTAACTTCATTCTCAAGTATTCTTCGCAGTGAGCAACTCTAAACCTGCAGTAATGCTTCCAGCTACTTATGAATTTTAGCTGTGTTTATCGACGTCTTAAGATTAGTGTTCAAAACGGATGGTAACTGAATCCGGCTTAAATCTGAGTTACAAATGATAGTTTAAGAGTTTTGAGAAGTAAACTAAAGATTCAGGCACGCAAGCCTATAGTCTCGTAGAGTATTTTTTTTACATTCGGTGGAAAGTTTCCAATAGTCTTAAATATAAAGCATTGTTATAAAGTGCTCTAAGATCCGCGAGAAAGCTTTAACAATTTTGAATAATTTTTACTTTCTATCCCATTTCGCGACCATAGGCCTTCCGGGAATTAAATATTGCCTGTAGAGAAATATAAAATTTACTACTCAACTATATGCACACAACTTGGTGTACGGAATTTGAAGGGGGGAAAAAATCGAAACAACTTATACTTCACATACCATAAAATTTGAATTTAAAAGAACAAAAAGTAATTGACGAGTACAAACTATCCACTAATGCAAGGTCCATTCAGTGTTTGGTATCCGCTGAAAAATGTTTTTTTTTTCCAGAACCGAGAAATTCCTAAAACTGAAATTTTTGTAAAGTAATTGCCTACTAAAATAGCATTTATTGTTTTCGCTTACGTACTGATTACTAGTTTCCAAAAACACATTCTGTGCTACGCCCGTTGGACTTTAAATAAACTGTACAGTTCAACATAGAAACGTGTTTCTAACAAATTAATAATTAACGGGATGTGCTTGCTAAAAATAAGAACCCAATTTTAATCGTAAAATATGTAAGTATCTATTTCAAAGCTCCTAATTTCCCTCACGTTTCGGTAAAATAAAGAACTCAAAATATGCAACATGTTAGTGTTCTTACGTTGAAACTATTATAATTTTTGCACTACATATATTATTTTCCTAGAAACTTCAGCTTCTAATTTAAGTTCTTTTATCAGATGCAGTTTTCAGCACTAATCGAGGAACTGCAGCGAGCAATGGAATGTTTGGGGGAAATGTAGCTCGAGAAAGCTCGACCAACTTGAAAATGTCACATTTCCCATGCAAAATGAGTGGCTCCACAGTCTTCATTCAGTAGGCTGTGGTGGGAAGAACGGTCAAGTGAGGCTATGCCACAGCAACCTCTAAAGTGCCAAGATATTAGGGCGCGTTTACACGGCGATAGTAGATCGCGAGTGTCTGTGCAAACTGCGAGATAGTTACTGTCGCACCGTCGCGATAGCACTATCGCAATATCAGTTCGAGCTAGATATTTTAATAGTAACTGTTGCGACAGACATGCAACTATTGTGAAACTATCGTAGTGTAAACTGTGTAGCATCACTTTCGCGATAGTGCGGATCACAAATTTGTACACGTGTTCACTTTGACAGTAACATTGCAGGATAAATTTGATTCTGTTAATCTGTCTATTACACGATGTGGCAGTATGATGGGACGTATATTATCATACAGGTATGACACGACAGTATTGATAGCATAGTTGTCATATAATAAACCCCGGGAACGATATATGTTTACAGGTCATTAATACCCTGTCACGGTATTTAACTACCCAAACAGATATCGAACTCCGGCTAAAACAATATATATGTAGGGCCTAAGTATTTACACAACTGTTGTCGGACATGTTCCTTTTGAGGTTAACTATCACAGCACGTTTAAATCGTGTGTGTAAACAGGATCTATCGTGGCTGTTACTGTGGCACACTTGTGATGACTATTATCACCGCGTAAACGCGCCTTTAAGCTCTATCAATTAGTGGCAGTTCCAAAATTGCAACATTGAGATCTTGTGTTCCGCCCTGCAGTGAGTTTCAAACGTACTAATCTTAAATTTAATCGCTAGAATTAAATTAGAGATTAATGAAACAAGATATCGCAAACATAGCTACTTAACAATATAGTTATAAATACGCAAGTTTGTATTCTGTGTAATGATTTGTATTTGTTGCAGATAAATATCTTGCTGGCATTATGGAAAAGATTTCTTCCAGAGAAAAATGAACCGACTGCGACGGATACTAAAAATCAGGTTCGTATCTGCACAAGTTCCTCGCCACACAAAAAGAGTAACTCAAACGCAACATTAGAAGAAATTTACTCATATGAAATTCTTAAACCTTAGAAGAGCAGATTAAAGTAAAAAAATGTTCCCAAGATCATTTTGCCGAATACTTTTGCAATTTCAATATTAAGAGCTAGCCTAAGCGTAGATCGTAGAATTTGCGCAAGTGTCGCTTAAAATTTCAAACAATAAAGATCAAATTCGGTGAGCCAATGAGTACCTGTAATGAACACACGCAGCCGATTATTTTGTTACTTCAAAACACATTCCACTAATCTTGTAGAGCATTGAATTTACGCAAATTTTACTATGATCGCACATCACGTTAGCATTTTTAATGCTCAGTTTGCGCGAAAAATATCAGTTTCCTATGCAGACAAAATTTGTCATACTTCGCTTGACATTTTATTGAAAACTAATAATGCGAAATGTAATAATTTATCTCTTATTTTTAGGGCAACTTTAATCCGCTTACGGCCTGTTTTTTAAAATTAGTCTTAACTTTAGCAGCTGTTTGTTTGAAATGTTTTTTTTTGTTGTGTCCGTAGGATCTTTTTTTCAATACCTAGCTGTACAGATATTAGACAAAACAAATTAGTTTATACACTGGACGTAGTAAACACACACACACACAGTCAGATTACACGTACACACATAAAAAAATCTTGTACACGCTTGACGTAGTTTGTATTTAAGTACCTTGCCAAATTAATATCTTTAATGCGCAAGAAATAATCACCGTATGGAACTGCGGAACTTTAACAATCGTGCAGAACTTAAAGTCGAGTACCTGTAAATGTGTTGCTGCTTAGAAGATTAATCGGTCATTCTGCTTGCACTATTTGGATGCGCAGAAGACAGAATAGCAGCCAGTTTAAAATGTCTCAAGTCACTCATCAGGACTTTATTAAAACGCATGCATAAATGTTTCCAGTACACTTTTTTTTTTTTTAAACAAAACTTGACTGAAGGTAGAAAGATATTAAGCATAATTTAGTTCCCCTTCTCGCGCGCACTTGTCATTGACACAGTTCGGCCGTACAGTGTCATAACGTCACGCTGGACGTTACGGAGTCTACACTACCCATAAGTTAACTGGTCAGTTCATAGAGATACTGCTTACGTGCAAAGCAAGCTATATTCATTCTAACGCTTTGTTGTATATTCAGCTTTCCGGAAATGGCAAATCAAACTAAGATGTACACACTTGAATTAGGCTTTCTCGTAGAAATTCCAAAGGATTGTGGCAGTGTATTCTGGACTTGTGCAACAGTTAGTAAAATTATCCCCTTCCCCCTTTTTTCTAAGGATTTTAGACCCCACACGCAGGCACTGCTAATTTGCACCTGTTAATAAGTGTTCAGAGTACAGGGAGAGGTTAAAACTGGTTTGAGACACCCTAAAATTGTTTAGGGGTACGCCATTAGTAAGAGTTAAACTTTTCTATGCGCAACTATACAGCGTTACTGAAATATACTAAGTTGTCGTAGGGCCAATGCAAAAGAGATAAAACCCACTAAATGTTTCGGTATTTTGGTTTCATGGTAGCAGTTTGCACCGGCAACAGAATGTTGCTCTTAGTTTGTTAACCAAACAAAGAACTATAATAATCTACATATTACTGAAAGCAGTTCTGTAGTACACACGGAGCTCTGCGGTAGGAACTAAATGGTTGCAGATAATATAAAGAAGTTTGATGCATACAATTCTGTTGCAGTTACCAACTTAACGGCGGTACCAGCAACTAATCTGGTTGTCCATAAATTAACGGTATAAATGGGTTATGGGTACAGACATTTTGTTCGTAAAACCATACTTGTTCCTCTCTAGTAGACCATTGCTGTAACAATTGTGAAGTAAAGTTTGCCTCGTTATAAAATTAGGAATAAGTTAATACTATCACATCTGGAATTCACCGTGCAAGGGTAAAACCTGAAACGAACATAAATTATTTCACACACCCGTATCCAGATTTTAAACTTATTTGCATGCCTGAATATAAATGCATTTGAAACAATTTATTATTAATATTATGTAAGTGTTTATGTACTGTTTAATTTCACTTAGCAGAGTAACGAGTAAAAGCGCCACTGTATATTTTAAATCACGTTTGTTGGAATTATTTTCTTTCGTCCGTGAAGGTGCTAGGAGCAAGTGATTATTATACTGCTAATGTTATACACTCTTTAAAACGAGTGAAAACTGATGTGTACGAATAGAATTTTTGCAGGGAAAGAAAAGGTATGATTATCCATTATGTGTACTGGAAGAAAATTTAATTTTGAAACCAGAAATTTGTCTTGAATTTTAATGTCAACTTAATCTGGAAGCGTTGATATGGACATATGGAACTGATGGTATGAATATCAGGATGAATATCTTAAGAGCTGCGCAATGGTGATGTAAAATATTTTATATGCATAAACTGTAGTTGTGGTTCGACGAAATAGTACTACCCTTGTTACTTTGAAATGCACTGAAACTAATAGCCTAGTGGATATGGTGGACATAGTCTTAAAAGCCGCGTAACTTAATGGATGATATTGTGGAAGTAATCACCAAACTATTAGTTTGGGCAAATATTAATGCTTTATTTTCTGAAATACCATTTATTTAGTTTGGTGGAGTTGTATAATTGTCTTCATTCGCTAATGTCCCAAAGTAGTGTCTAGGTTTGATAATTTCTTAAATTGTTTTTATATGTTATGTTGTGTATATGTTAGGGATAATGTCAACGAATTTAAATATTATTGGTTCTCAAGAGGCTGAAACATCTATTCTCTTAGTGTTGACTTGATCTAGTGTTTCAATCTTCAGAATGTTAAGTAGGAAATAATACTTTTATGGTTCTAGAGGTTGACGGACATTTGATTTATCAATATAATCAATCGCAGCTGTGTGTTTATATGTAACATTAATAAATGTCTAAATATTGTAGAATTTTGACTTGCTCAACGAGTAGTCATTACACATGTACTAAAAATAATAGTTTAAATTCTACAACATACAATGGAATATCGTCGCATCAACGTGGTGGCTTGGTACAAAGGTAATACGCTACTAAAACATTAAATCCTCTTAGCAGAGAAATTTTGGCGGCCCAACTGTGGGGTCCCCGTAAGTCATGCACAAGAGGAAGCAAATAAAATACTTTTACAGCATTTTAATGCGATGTAAAACTGTTAACCGAATAGCACTGAGGGTGAAAATTTGCTGGTTTTTACTTATATTTTGGCAATATTGGATTCTTGGCTGGGAACAGACTTTTACATGGAAATTACTTGTCTTGGTAAACCAGTAATTTTTCCTTCGGAATTAACACTGGTTGTAGAAAACTGTTTGAAAAAGTAATACTTATATTTTCCCATTAACATGAACATCCGAAAGCATTCGTGTACCATGCACCATAACACTTGAATTTTATTTTATTCGTCCGAAGGATTCAAAAGGGAAACATCAAAAGATAAGATTGTCCATTACAAAAGTCGCTTTGATATGTTTACACAATACAGGCTGGTCCTGAACTAAAGGTACAAGCGCAGCGAGGTGATTCCCTATGTAAAAGGAGATATAGGCTGTTCACGGTCAAATGAGCACATTTGAAAGCCCTGCTTAGGATCTACTTGTATCCCTATTTTGCATTCCTCCGCCATATATAGTTAACATTGCCATGGGTCTAGTCACTTTATTCATGCGTTGGTGAAATGACACTGTTAAATTATTTAGAAAGTAAATATTTTACAAATCTGATCTTTTTTTTTTGCCTAACAGTTTTAATCGGTTTAGATATTGAACTACTTTCTATCCATCGATACCAACTTTACTGGGCGAATGTCACTCAGTGCGTCCATTAAAATATACGCATGCTGGGGCACAAACTTTTTCTAAGGTTAATTTCTAGTGCTCACTTTATCGTGGACAGCCTTTAAAAACATACGTGAAATGTCGTACAATAGCTTGTAAGCAATATGGCCTCGCTTAAAAATCAATATTTCAAATGGTTCTGCCCGGTAATGAAACCTACACGAGATGAGTCATTCTGGGAATAAGGGTTTCTTTAACAAAGACCGGAAACTTGCGAACAGTCGCGTACCATCATCCCCGTACAGTGAGAAAATAGGGGTTGGCATGTTACTATGTGTGTAACCGTTGGGTATCTTTTCACTTCCAGGTAAATTTCCCAAAATTATATTTCATACAGTGAAAGTAAGCAAAATACGTCTTATTTTCGCTAACTATTCTGTTCAATGTTAGAGGATACATACTACAATTCTAATATGCTAACGCTAAGTTTAAATTTTACCAAGATACAATCATTATACTTTCATAATTGCTACTTCTTCCGGTCTGTCAGTTGGTAAAATCACTGAATATCGTATAACTTTCCTAAACTGAATACATTTAGTTTTAGCAACATTTGAAATTCTCGGTGGAAGACAAATCGATTTTTAAGTGAATCAGAAATGTGTTATAACGCTATGTTGATTGTGGTATTTAACTATAATACTAGTATCATCTGATACGTGTTGTACATACTTCATCAAATACTTTAGAAAGATCATTGTTTAAATAATTCCCTCAATGCTGCCTTTGAAATGCAATACTGCCAGAAATGATCTATTCTTTGAAATCTGTTAGAAAGTTGAGACGGGAGCATTCAAAGTTTGTACCGTTCATACTGTAGTGATAAATTTTATCCAACAAGATAATGGTTAACCAGGTCGAAGGTCAGTCACAAAATATACCACACGTGTATAAAAATTAAATATCCTGAGTTTAGTTTTTGTTAGTAATATTTAATTATTTAACTTTAGCCAATACAATAAATTAAACTAGCAATTATAATGCATTTTCATTAAATTCAAAGCATGGTTGTATGGCAACAATTTTGTTCCGTTAAGTTTAGAACAAATATTTATAAATTACTAATAAAACCTTCAGTAACTCGCTTTTCACGTAAGACTATGATACTGTATTTTAAAGTTAAAATATTGAATTTGTTTCGCTAATTTCTTTATTTTCCGTAAATTTTGAGATTGTTAAGCAGTTATCCATTTGTTTATTAGCAGATTTCATCTTTGCTAACTCTCCAGTCCCAACATATGTTCATTTTTTAAAACATAAATGAAGTATTGTCTAACAAATGTATTTGAAGTTAGTTTATAGTAGCTATAGCATTTTCATGCCATTTTAGAGTTGGCTATTCCTTTACTAATGTAAGCTACCTAGTCATAACCTTCCTTGGACGTAAAAGTTGAATGTGCTAACCACCCGCCCGTGTTGCAGGAAATCGGGGAGGTTGTGCCAGAACGTGCAGATACAGACGTGGGCGAGGGTGTAGCGAGGACAGCGGAACTGCACTCTGAGAAGACTGCAGACCGCAGCGAAGCAGAGAAGAATGCAGATGCGTGCACAGATGCTGCGAAGTCTACTTCCAAACCTGAGCAACGCCTCTCTTCGCCAGATCCTTCTCTAGACCGTCGCCGCTCGGAAGAAAAGCAAACTACAGACCAGCAGTCGTCCACGCAAGAGCGAGACGACAGTGATGTTGCAGAGCGCCCTCGCAGTAGGCTTTCTTCCTTCTTCAAGCGCTCTTGAGTTGTGGAACTAATTTGATGACCAGCAAGTTACTCAAATACTACGGAAAATTGCAAAAACTTAATGGGATCTTAAGTTATGTGCTTTATTTTGGGATTTTAATTTTAAATGCTTATAATGCATTATCAAATAGGTCTATTTTTGGTACATGTTTGTAAATATATTTATATGGAACTGTTATTTCACATTTAAATAGATTTCTATTTTTGCGCCTAAATGTATATTGGAAATGCCTCTATAAATATAATGTATTTTGAAATCGCAAATAAAACTAATATTTTAATAAAACAGTGTGAAATTTAATTGTCAAATCTGCTTATAGAACTCCAATCAACAGTGTCCACTAAATGCATAGTTTGGGGTATATTGTAAGTTTGCTTGATATCAAAGTTTAACCGTCAGGAATTTTGTTAAACTTTTCATAAACTCTTAAAATTGGCACGAAACTTCTGATATGAAATATTTAAGTGCACTTCAGTATGTATAGAAAAGTTGAGCGTCTCGGACATCGCGCACATGATTTGTCTATGGTTAAACTAGCAGCATTATTAAATCACACCACGCGATAAACTATTCTACCATTTTTTAATTTCAATTACTTTTATCGCAGACTGATAAAATCAATATTTCGGTGGTAAGTTCATCAAAATCCAGGAGGTTAATTGCGTATGCAAAAATACAATCTGTTCTTGCAAAAAAAAAAAAAAAAAAGTTGGCGCTTTCAGTACATGTCCTAGAGCTATCATCTGGATTTAGGATTATACGCGCGGACTAAAGAAAATTTAACTTAATCCAGATTTATTAAATCTATAATTGGAGCATGACAACTTCACAACTTGTATTTGAGCGAAGATATAAATTTTTTTTCGCACATTTCATAGTAAGACTCGTTTAAATATACTTGAAAAATTACAGAAGCGCATTTTCAAACCTTTTGTTGTGCTTTTTGCCCATGTATTTGTCTTCTAATCATTTCTTGGATATTGAAGCAATAACTTTCAATACTAAACATACAGTAAACTGACTTCAATATCCCTCACTGGAATGCTCTCTAATAGTATAGGATTTGGATAAGGTGGAGATTCTTAGCCAATAAGAATTTTTCTGAAACTAATTTTTAAGTGCCGTTTTACTCCACGCTGGGTTTAGATTGTATTAAGGATGAAGACTTTAAAAATACACTATTATAAAACTTTTCTTCTTAAATTTGTATTGCTATGGAAATTCATAAAATGGTGAGCTATCATACTCTACATTATATTACGTCTTTCATATTTAATGTTCAAACCTTTTACTTTGGTGACCTTTCAAGACAAATCAGTTTATTGGATATACTGGAACATGCGCCTAACAGGAAGATACATTGCTGAGTTTTAAAGCAATTAATGCTAATATTAGTTACATACATTAGAGTATGTTGCAGCGAGACTACACACGGTAAGTGAAAAATCAGTACCTAACCAGTGGTGGTAATTGTGATTAATAATTTGCTTATCGACTGTGATGCGGTCACTATTCATTTGCGTTCCACACTATAACGCAAGACTTTAAAAGTTTTATCTTAACAGTATCTGAATTTTTGCAATTATTTTAAATATAAATTCTTAAAATAGTAATTGACAGGTGTAGTAATTAAATTGTTACTGATTTTGGAACTATCTACAAAACCATATTTGGAAATTTAATAAAAACAGGTATTTCGGTTAGAAAGGATGAAATAAATCCTGGTCAGTACCCGAAAGTGAGTCGTACAAAAACGCGTGGCCAATACTCTTACCGTAATGACGAGACGTGAAAATATTTTGAAGTTCACTCAACCTATAGCTAGAAACTTGCATCCGAAATCTGTGAGCTTACTAAAATTATTTTGCATCGGTAATTTATAGTGAAAGAGTTTCTATTGATAGCATAATAGCATCTGCGTATTATAACCGTGCGCTCACAGAACCTCGAGCGTCGCATGGAAGTTCTGCCAAAACAGGAACGAGAAGCTGGTACCTGGTGGCTGTCAAAATTGCGCAACATCTGTCTGAGGAACAGCTTTACATTAACTTAAGGCCGTGGTTACAAGAGTGCTGTTAAACACGTTCAGCTAAATGCATTCGGTAGCCATGTCCGCACAAGTTTAAAAACGGAACGCGTTTCCGCGGTTACACACCCAAACCAGAATGAAATCTATGGAATGTCTAACCCCAACAAACATGGGACTTAAAATGTATGGATATTAATTATAATGGCCTCAAACATATCACTATTTGTCTTTTATTGTTATGAAGCCTACATTTTACTGTAATGGCATAATGGGTGGATTTTATTCCATTAAACTTTAAACCTGAGTTAATTCAAAACGTACAGAAACTCCCGCCAAATACAGCAATATTTTTTACACTGCTTGTTTAATTAGAAGCGGCCAATAGCAGAGGAGCAAAGATGTCGTTCGAAACCACGTATGAAAACGGTTCACTTTGAACGAGAAACGACTGCGATCAGAATTCTATCGAAGGCAATGTAAACTCTTCAAAAGCTGAACTAGTTTTAAGTGAAGTAGTTCTGCATCCCGTGTAACCGTGGCCTAAGATGTCGCCAGCTGCATGTTTACAGATGAGAAACTTTCATCTCATCATGAACTCTGACAGTTGTACCATTACCTAATTTTACAGCAGGCCCCGATAAGACGCCGCAGGTAATGAGAGTTAAATCCACTGTCTCTCTGTAAATGCAAAAGGGTGTACGGCAAAGATCATTCGACATCCATTCCTGTGTGCATACAACTGAAGTATGCATAGGGAGCTAATCTAAGAATCGATGGACAAGATGTTTTGAAAATTATAAGAAATGAGTCGATGCGTTGAAAATATTTAATAAGACTGGTAGCAATACAGGTACAGTTTCAAAGGCGAAGTACAGCCGATGACATGTTGGAAACTATTTTTTAGAGCTATAAAAATTTTGAAAACCTAATGAGCATTAATTATTGTTCGGAGCCTTGTATCGCTTCTCTAAATTGAATTTCGGCGATGTTGGGTATATTGGAAACCCCCTCCCCCCCCCGCCCCTGAAAACTCAAAGGCAATCTTTAACGAACAGCAAGTTTGCCATGTTATAAAATTCCTAACCGAATAAAAAAAAAAAATAGAAATGCTACTTTTTTAAATTTTTAATCTGTCTTGAAAATAGCCCAATTGTTAAACAATAAATATTTACGGCCGTAGAACCTGTAATGGCTTAGAAGGCTGTTCACGGTAAAGTGAGCACTTATGGAATCAACCTTTTTAAAGAGTTCACTGTACGTAAACTGCATGCAACCGTACACACTCGTGCAGGTTTCCACATAATTTGCCAGCGAATTAAGTAAAATATTACAATTCTTGACTTTATACTGCCAGAGAAATGTTGACATTTAAGCTGGAGTCAAAATAGCCCGACGAACACGACATGAGACATATATGACAGAGCTAGACGGAATTTCATATTAAATTTTATTCGCTGTTCACAATACCCCGACGAAATCTGCACGACAAATATGTATGTTGGCTGCTCGAAAATTATAAAACGGCGAGTTAGCCTTACTATATCGAATATTTTTTTAAACTCGCCATAAAGTGAATGATTGATTATTTTGACTTTTGACAATATTCGAATTTATACGAGAGATGTATTTAGAAACAAACTGGAACCTAGTTTTGGCGGCGAAGTAGTTTGATTACAGTAGGAAAATACGTACGTAACTTTTGTTTTCTAATGTTGTATTTCCTTTTTTCTTTTTGCACAACTGACGAATCTGACACGATGGGGAGTAGAAATAGAATATACTTTTGTCGGGCTGTCGTCACAGTGACCTTGCTTTTTATTGGCTGCTACTCAGATTTCTTCGTTTGGGGTTTGTCGGGGTATTGCGATTCCAGCTTTAAGGCAAATCAGGGGCTTTGCTTTACACACATTAGAATAACAATGGACACATTAGTAACAAATGTAGGTTTGTAACAGATCCACGTCTTGACTTGAGTGGTGCATGAATAACGTAACTAGGCCCATTGAAATGGAAATTTGACATGTGGCAAAAGAGGATACAAAATCAAGAAGAAAAAATATATCTTAAGCAGGGCATTCAAACGCGTCTAGTTAATATAGGCTATTCACGATAAATTTAGCATTTTTGAAACCTCTCATTTGTAAAAATTAGTCCATAAATATAATTTATTTTACCCTTGCATGTTAACGTTCGAGCGCGGCGGAATATACAGTGTTTTTTTTTTACTTGCATGGCAATATCAAACTTAAAAATGTGGTTGATATAAGAAGTGGACGAAAGGAAAAAGTAACTGCGGCCCCAAAAGTGCTCACTTTAAAATTGAAAGCCTAAACCAGCCTGTACTAAGACCACCGAATGATTGTTACCCCCACGCAGCTCAATATTTATTTTACGAGTGAAGCACACGTGAGCAAGACTCGATGTGTTCTCATAAAATGGCAAAATTAATTATCACGTTCGCTCACACGTCTATCTGCATTCGAATTAAAACAACTAACTAATATTTCAACACCAAAACATTTATACCAAGAGCTGTTCGAAATTCACTTATATTCTAAAATCACCGAAAACTAGTTGGAAATATTTTGCATACTAAGTTATTCAGCTAAGAGGTTCACCCCAAATGTATTCTGAACCACTGAATGTATCGAAAGTTCTATTTAGAATTCGTAAATGGCAATAGGGGTCTCGTAAGACACGAGATGTAATTGACTGCTGAGAGAACGACATAAAATTTCGTTTTTGTAAATGGGAATGCACCCATTTCTTCCAATAGGTTAATGTTATTAAGCGGAGAGTTCAGTGATGCGATTATTTTAAAAATCCGGAGACCAATTTTGAATATAGGGGGCTTTAATTTGACTAGCTGTGGCGAGGTATGTTGCATCATCAGCTCAATAGTTTTTTTTATTTAAATTTATTCTGCAGTGGGCTACACTGAGACGGATATACGTACACAACGGATAATAAAGCCTCTTTTTTTTTTTTTTGTAAAACAATGCTTTACATATAACTTAAAGAAACGACTATAGAATTGAAACACCTTTTATATCTGGAAATGCGTTTGGCATAGTTACCAACAACTGAACAAAAGTTGTCAACCTAAATATTCACAACTAGGTTTGCTTATATGTTTGTGTACAAGGCATTAAAAATATTGTAAAGTCCTTTTGATCTAACTGCCTTTGATTAAAATCAGTCCGAAGAATAAAATAACGTCAAAAATCTCTCGCGTTTTCTGTGCCAATGGGACGTTTATATTGTGTTCTGATTATAGTTACACTAACAATACACATCATTCTGCTAACTGCAAAAATGAAGAGTTAAAGGAAAACTCACATGAGGTTAATAAAATATTTAAGCTATCATATAAGCATCAGTGTTCAAACAGTTAAAACTTAGGGTGCGTTTACACGGTGATAGTAGCTATCGCGATGGTAGCGATCACGAAAGAGTGTGTACAATAACACTCGCGATAGAAACTAACGCGCATCAGGGCGCGTTCACACGGCGATAGTAATGCGCAATAGTTACTATCGCGATAGCTACTTTCGCATTAATATCGCCGTGTAAACTACACGATTGGTGCTGTCGCAACATCAGCTCGAGCTAGATAGTTGATAGTAACTGTCGCGACAGAACATGCAATTATCGTAGTGTAAACCATGTAGCATCACTATCGTGATAGTGTGGGTCACACATGTTAACATGGGATCACTTTGAAGGTAACATTGCAGAATAATTTGGATTCTGTTAATATCTGCCGCGGTTCTTACACTGTGTGGCGGTATAACACGACAGTATTGACAGCATATTTACTGTCGTATAATAAACCACGGGAACAATATATGTTTACATGTCATTAATATCCTGTCACCATATTTAAATACCCCAACAGATATCAAACTCTTGACAAAAGGATATAAATATAGGGCCTATCAATGTATTTACACAAGTGTTGTCGGACATGTCTCTTTTGAGGTTAACTATCACAGCATGTCTCGATCGTGTGTGTAAACAGGACCCATCGTGGCTGTTACTGTCACACACTGTCGTGATACTACTATCACCGTGTAAACGCGCCCTTAATTAAGTTTTAACTGCCTTATTTTTTTCCACAAGAAGAAGCAAAACTTGTATAGATGTCGCTGTCGTAGGGTGAGGTGACGTCATATTAGCAGACCGTGCTTCAGAGCCATACAGTCAAGGTACGTCGAAATCTTGAAGTCAAGTTGCCTTCTCTCCGTTCATAATGGTTGCAACGTAGACAGTCGTTTTAAAATGCAGGTATTGCAACTATTGACTATGCTTATAGATTGTTAAAGCATTTAATTTTAACTGCGTAAGTTTATCGTTCTAGCAAATTGCACGGTTAACATTCGATTTTCACTTGTCTCCTACTTGAACGTCGATTAAACTGCCGTGTTCCTACATTTACGCTTGTAGCACGTATGGAATGGAGTACCTTTTTAAAAGATTGTTTATAAGTGTACTAGTTTTGGCCAGGCTTTAAAAATGCTTAAATTTAATTTACGCTTCCTAAAATGTCATGCGCAGTGGAATATATTAAACTGAAAGCGTGGAGTAATCAACATTTTAGAGTTTGGGTAGCATAACTGCTGTTGCTTTTTTTTTTTTTGTGAGGCACAAATGCGTTTTAGAAAAGGGGGAGTGGGGGGGTATTGCACCACAGTTGACAAGTTGAATTCTGTCCCGTCTAGTAATTCCGTTGAAAAGAAAATCGTGATAATTACTTTCCAAAGAAATGGGGTTTGTGCAGCAATAATGCGGCATCCCACAAAAAAAATGGATAAAAACCCAATTCTAAAGCAGATTGGCATGACTTGAACGGGTGGGTTCAACCCATGACTACGCACATTTTCTGAAACTGTTAGCTTGTGCAAGTGCTTGATAGCGCTATATTGACAAAAGTCGGATGGTTTTTAAATATGGGCTAAATAACTTGTTTTATTTAGATTTCTACACTAGAGCCGATTCAGTGATGGCGTACAATGAAACCTTAGTCACCGGAAGTCGGTTAAGAGGCTGTTAGGCTGGTCGAGCAGTCAAATGAACGTGAAATAATTCAGTGTGCCAAAATACGTGATTTATAATTTTCTTCGCTCACTCGTGCTCAAGATGGAAAATGCAATAATTTTGTAAACAAAGTATATATTGAAAGCACTTGTCAATATAAACAATTGAGTAACCATCCATAAATAAATTTGGAGGTCTCTGTGGTGCTACTGCTCAAAACATGTAGTATATGCTATTTACGGTAAAGGGAGCACTTTTGAAAGCCCCTCCATTCGGAATAATGGTAAAAATATATTTTTATTTTAAGCTTGGACACTAACTTCACGGTGCTGTAGAATATAAACACTTTATTACTTACATGGAAATATATATTTTAAAAAGTGTTTAAAGGATTAGAAAAGAGTTGAAAATAAAAAGTAACTAGGGCCACGAAAGTGCTCATTTTACCGTGAACAGCCTATACCTAACACGCTCGCAGTGTGGCCACTTATTAGTGTGTTCGGTCACATAAAGTTAAGCAAATACAGTGGCAAACGAACGAGAACTGTTTCGCCATGTAATAAAGCCTCACGTTTCGGTAATATGGGTATTGTGCATAGAAACCGGTTTCCTATGTTTAAAATCTAACACGTTCTCAGGTATCTACAATTTTACAATGCCACGAAGTGAACTTTTATATAAAATGAGCAATTTAGACATCGTAATAATCGGCAAGCTGCAACTGATTTAAAAAAGGAGTGGCTCCTTTTTCTGGTATAGCTACGTTAACACTATTTCAATTTTGGTGTATTTTATTTTAGTCTTATTCACAGTATTTTCATAAACATGCTAAATATAACCAACACGAAGGGTAGTTTCTGGGATAATCAACTGTGCCTCTAGCTTCATGTTTACTGCACCTTAGATATAATTTAAAGATGACAATTTTTAAAGTTATCCTAGTGATACACCTTCGGAATATATTTCAATCGCGTTTGATAAAATTGTACGGTCATATTTCGTCCCTAGTCGCTTTGTCATGCCTAATTACAATATGTATAATCAATCTAGAAGAGAAAATTCAAACTGTTGAACAGCACTTATAAAAAAAATCCAGCTGAAGAACAGTACGTGTATAATTATGTCCTAAAAGTGTCAAGACGATGATATCAAATCAATACTTTATTTAACTTGTTTTAGTTCATTCACGGTATCATTTAAATTCTCAAATTCTTACATTTACTGATAGCTGTGTTTTACAAATGGTCAAAATAATTACAATACTAATACTGATGTAACATTTTTTGCTGTCATCGCACACCATAAATATATCATTTTACAATATTATTATACATAACTGAAAATACTTGCACAAAGTAAACTGCAAATAAAATTAGGTACGTAACAAACATGTATGCCTATGCAAAATTTTATATGATAACTTTACAAAATGACTCAATTTTCAGAGATGCCGTATAAACACGTACTACACTGTTATTAAAAAAATATTTGTTTCGTACAGTTCAATAAAATGCAATAAATTATACTGAAATTCGAAGAAATGTTTACTTTGAGCTACAACTATATTTTGCCATTACAAATGATTGCATTGATAGCATTACGGCCATGCTATCAGTGGTTTTACAGAAACTTTGAAAATAATATTTTTAAAGCAACAGGATATTGATATTGAAGAATGACGGGCGGGCGGGCATCTTGTTGATAGCGTTATCATCATAGCTGGAACTAGAAACAAATGCAATACTAAATACAATTACAAATACACACTTGCCTTACGTGGGACTCTAACATAGACTGACGTGACATTACAGAGGTAGAATTCAGAGCACCAACTTCGGTAGTAATCGGTTTAAAGGTTTAGTAGACTGGGTTTGGCAACTTAAAATATCTACAGGCCACGCATAATTCTGAACACAAGTGTGTGAATATCTTCAATCATGTAAGTTTACATGGTCTTCAGTAGTAATACTTGAGTGCAGAATTGGGTGGAAATAGGTTGACCGGTTGGAAAATGAAATAAAAGCTATAGTTTCTCATTTAGCGCTATCGTACAAAAAGGCCTTAAAACAGACCGTAAATAGGATAATTTTATCCACGTAATTCTAATAGATAATGTCAATATGAAAATTTTGGTGGAAATTTGTCAAATTATTTAATACATATTTATTAGGTTATCGAAATAATCTATATTGCACCATTTATTTAAAAAAAAAATGCCTCACCCACTTAAATTGTGTAAGTTCACATGGTCCACTGTAGTATTATCTACATGCGTGGAAAATTTTTTTGTGGGAATTCGATGATTGGTTCCCCAGGTATGGCATAAATGTAGAATTTTAGCTCCTGGCACTAACTTACAAAAATCTGCCAAATATTATCTCAGTAAGCATATTTGATACTTCTAATGGATAAACACAGCATACTATGTTTAATTTAAAGCTTTTAAATTGTTAAATAGATACTTCAAACTTTTACAAATGGTTTATATGACAGTCATGCTGTAAATATAGCCAGGCACATTTAAAACATGACCTACTGTAGCACTAGTTCCGTGCAAAGTTCGGTGGCAATCGGTCGGTTGGTCCCGGATATTTGACCTAAAAGCTCCAGTTTCTCATGTGGTGCTAGTTTCATTACTATATTAGTACATCCTATGTTTTTCATATATACAGCTGCATAACATATTAATGTTCGTGGAATTTGTTTGGGACATATGGATTACTAACCTAAAATATTTGCATTGCTTATATTCAGAAACTATGTGACTACCATATTCAGTAACATAAATTTAGATGGACTACAAATGTATAACTTGTAGCCTGAATTTCGTGGGTATCAGTTAATTGTCCCCGAGATAGGAGACAAAGGCTTCATCGTTCCTGCAGAGATATCATCCAAAATGGCTGACAAATGAGTTTATTTGCTTATTTCATGCTTGCTGGACACTGCCAGCATACAAAGTTAAGTGGAAATTGGTTACATGATTTCATATATTTAACATAATAGTTTACAATGTTTATGTGGCCGTCATTTTGAAAATAATAGTCTGACCAACTAAAACATGTCAATTTACATGACGTACTTTAGCATTACACGAGTGTCAAATTAAATTGAAAACGGTTGATTGTTTCCCGAGATGACATTAAAACTTTATTTTCCGTGGCACTATCTTACAGAAAAGTACGATGCCATTACTAAATACTATGTGTACGCGCACTTTAAAAAAATTCAATTCTCAGTATTAAACGTTAATAGCGGCCAGGCCAGATTTACATTCCGGTGTTTGCATAGGCCTATCTTTTCTTCTGGAAGTAGGATTAAAAAAAAAAAAAAAAAAAACGAGTTTTGTGCACATTTTAAGCCAGAGTTCCAGAGAACTATATGAAGTTAAGAAAAACCTGCTGGCTAGGTTCTTCCGCAGCACGTCAAAAATAAGGGGAATTCTTTTAACTGTCCTTGTCGGCAAAAGAGGTAGGCGATCATCGTTCAGTAGTTAATAATTTATACCTTCTATGCAATGTGTGTGCTATTACGTTTAATCACTCTTCAGAACAGTTTATTATTTATTATAAATAACTTTTTTCGTTTGTTATGCATTGCCAAATTTATGATTGCATTTTCATTTAGGAATGTGTATGATCATCGACCTGTATCAAAATCAGCTGAAAAAGGAAGCGGGGGGGGGGGGGGGAGGCAACGCTAGGTCAATGTAGGATGCAGTTTGGAAGTAGTGTTTCGTCGACGGCGAGGTCATTATCCATATGTGTGTGTGTGTTTGAAGTTAATGATTTAGGACATTTCCAAATTAAACAATGCATACACCTTTCAATTATTCACATTTCCCATTAATGGCTATTCTGTCATTTCTCAAGTAATAACACTGTATATAATTAATTTTACCTTGGAGGGGTTCGAATCCTTACCAGGGGCGCTTCATAACCTTTGGCTTAATAAAATACGCTACCGAAGTGCCCCACTATACAGCACTTTAATATGCTCACTTAAAAAAATATTCAAAAAGTTTCAAATCTATTAAAACGGATAATATTAAAAGAACAGGTTAATACTGAATAAATTTAAATGACAGAAGAAATCTTACTTTTCAAAACAGGATAAACTTAAAGAAACAATCTCTAAGATGTTAAGGTTTACGAGAATATAAGAAATATTAAAGTGTATGACTGTTTAAACTGTAGAAATTTATAAAGTGTAGAATATGTTAAAGGTTATAAAAGGTTAGAGTTTAAAGGTTAGGAAAAAATAAACAAGATTTGAAATACTCTGTCCGGGACTCGATCTCTGTGTCATTCCACTCACTGTTCTTTAGAACTCCTGTCCTGTTGGCTATCCGAGCCATGGTATACGATAACTGAGTTCTTTGTTAAGCCTTCAGTATAGGTGAATAGGTATAGGTGAAAGTGTGTGTGGCTAGGTGTGTATAGGTGTGTGCGTGTGACAAATGATTATAAGAGATGCATACAAATTTGAGTAATCATTTAAAATCTGAAATCAACAATATTACAATATTTTATTAAATCTCGAAAAATGTTTTACTTGCACACGCAGAATTTCAACCAAGCGATCTTTAAACGTAGTAATAGGGTAGAGAGTCTGACAACAGCGCACGCTATCTGTACTGCAGTCTAAGTAGCTACTGACTGCAGTCTAAGTAGCTACTGACTGCAGTCTAAGTAGCTACTGTACTGCAATCTGTACTGAATTTAGCCTCGTATTTTTTATCACCAGAATCATTGGCACATAGTTTGGCTGTCTGTGGAGTGCAAAACATTTTCAGTTCCTAAAGGAATGATGCTTTGTTCAAGTCTGGCAATGACGTCCTTAAATTAATGCTTCATGGATTCTGTTTCTCGGTGCATATACTGTACCTCAATTAAGGCGTATATTTTATTTTGTACTTATAACTTTGCTAAATATAAAACAAGGGCTACAAATCATTTCAATACGAGTAGTATTGTAAGTACAAATATCTGCCTGGGTGCCAACATATGAATTTACATTATTTTTAACTTCGTTTGTAATATTAACAGTGCCAACACCAATAAGCAAGCTTATTAACACTACATGACAAGTGATAGCTAAATCTAAAAATTGCACACATTTACGAAAGACTATGCAAACTATAATGTAAATCGCAGTGCACTGCAATGAAAGTACTAGCAGACTCCACATTTTAAGAGAAAATCTTAGCACGTTACTACAGAAAATATATTTTTGTACTGTTAGTACTAGCTATGTACTTTATGTGTCACCATCTGTATACGATAAGTCTTTTCACTGAATGTGAATTTTCATAAAGATAGCCGTAGCCAATATAAGCACACAAACTATTGCCGTAATATTAAGTTGAAATTATTATTTTTCATAATATTTAGAGCAAGCAACCAAAATTTTATATACTTATTCAGTATTCAACGACACGTTTGCATTTTCAAGTTCTGTTGATAAAATATGATGATTTATAAACATACAATGTGTGTGATAATGATGTAACAAATTGACACCTTCTTGCAGCACACATAAATAAATCTGTATGCATCATTGCGAGGCGAGTATTAAGACACGCTATTCATTTCGTACAACAGCTTCACTCCAGTGCATGTCCGGAATACTAACTCGCAAGGCTTCTTGCTGGCCGAGCACGATGCAAGCGAAAGGTTATGTGATTAGGGCGTCTGTCAGATGTCTGGGTCGGGGGGGGGGGGGGTAATGGATGGTCACCGAGATCCTCGACGTAGAGTAGCAAAGGACATGAGCAAGTTGAAGCACCATCGTATAAATACCTTTCAGGAATAAGGGTAAGGTGAAGTACTTTTGTCTTTGTTATTTGTCACACATTTGAATCCTTGAAACTTGATGTCAGTTGAATATTACTGCCTACTTGCACGGTAATAGAATGTGAAGAAATGAGAAATGAATCCTTACAGACAAATGAAAAGTATTCGGTTAAACTGATCAAAATGCCGCTTAATTAAGGGAGAAACTTGCCACCCCTTGCCGGGCACTTGGGGAGGACAATGCCACCCCTGTCCAATTGACGTCGACGCCCATGTGAATTTCGTTTACTCTAGTATTTCAAGGCATTCGCGGAACATTTGTAATGCATTACGTAGCTGCACTGATTCTGTTATTCAAAGACATTTCCGGAGCCCCAATGGTGTAGGGGTTAGAATGCCTGCCTCCCAGCTAAGCGAACCGGTCCAATTCCCAGAGGGCTTGCTCCTGAATTTTCGTGTGTGGGAATCGTGCCGGACAATGCCGCTGCCCGGCGGGTTTTTTTACGGGGATCTCCCGTTCATCACGCCCTTGCATACCGGCGCTGCTCCAACCTTCCTTCGCCCTCATTGGCTCTCAAATCCTCGATGTTGAAAGCCACCCAGATATCGCAAAAACATTTTTTTTCATTTGCAGAATTATTAACGTACGCAGAAATATAACTAACACGTTACAAGAAATTAAACAGAATTACATTTTTTTATAAACCAATCATAATATCAGCAATAGTTACTGGCGTCAAAACCATCAACCACGAAACACACAATTTAAATCAGTAGAGTGGATACGGGGTATTGCGATCTCTCTGGCTGCGCAGAACCAAGCTCCGTGTCCCAACATTGAACTGCTTTTCTGCCGACACGACTGTCACAAACGACGTGGGTATTACTTGAGGTTAGAGCACTGTTTGATAAACAAGCACTTTGATATATTTGTACACTTCGTCTGGCCAATGTTTAATGGAATTAGAATTCAGTCAAATTGGCAAGAGCATTTTATCCATTTAAAACACAGCCTTTTCTGTTGACTATGTGACTTTGACTGTTGTGTTGTTTTGGGTAGGTCAATGTTGGGTACATTTGCACAAGATAAAAGATTGACCTAAATCATCTATGTTTAAACCAGGATCAATTATGCTGGAACTGCGCAACTTACGGAAAAATTAAATAGAACATGAAATGTTAAAACAAGGGCGTATTAATTGTTTGCTTATAGGATTGTTTTCTGACTCCTGGACATTAGTTAAGTTATCAGTTAGTACACGTAAAGATAGTAAAAATTTCCAACGTGTTCCACGATTTAAAACTTTTTTTTTTTTTTTAGTGTAAACATTGGAAATTTTATTACCATATGATTATGTTTAGTAGAATTACATTATAAATACTACCATGAAATCTCATTAAATGAAAAACAAGTGATTCGAATATGTATCGTTGAAAATGCTGTGGTATGATGGCAGAAGCTCGTATATCCGATTTTGATCAATACTGCATTATTACTACAATCATGTTCATCTCAAGATATATATATATATATATATATATATATATATATATATATATATATATATATATATATAAAGTAGTAGAAACTGATATGCCCCATGTACGCTAAATGAGAGAAACTATGACATGACAGCTCCTGATATTGTCATATAATCTGTTTTTAAAGGTGTCAACACGTGACATAAATTATTGGAGAGGTGGGGGGGGGGATGAAAAATTTCGCGTTTTAAACTACATGTGAGCTAGACTCCACAGTCCTATACATTTTCGAGCCTTAGCTTTCTATTAATTGGTTACTACCACAGTGTGTAGCCAGTTTTACGCCAGATTAGCCCGTATGGGATTTGGTGCTTGTTTCCTTGCAAGTCTGTTACTGGCTCAACTGTACTTCGAATTGCAAACATAACATAAATTTACTCTCCTGTAAAGTCTAGCTTGTTCTAAGATGAATTTGCGAAAGTCTCCAATCCCTAAATATTGGTGATATGTTGATGCACCACACTCTATCATTCCTCGAGACGTGTCCGTTTGTAAGAATGGTTATAGGTTAAAAGGAAGTTGCAAGTTGTTGAAATGACGCACGCTAACTTCGCTTTTTATCAGCTATTGAGTAAGAAAATGTAGCTCAAAAGAACACGCGACACTAAAGGGGAGAAAATACAGTGGCGGAACATTAAATTGCTGCGGTACTCTAGTTAAAATCATTGCCTTATGCTCTTCAAGTACACTCTAGATCTTGACACACCATTCAGAATACTGGATCAAAGGCAGGGGAAAATATTCACTTAACTTGTGCTCACTCGGTTTCCATTCCATGTTAACACGCCAGTAGTAGGGTATAGTTCCTCCTGAGACAGGATCCAGTAGGAACTATGCCCTACTACTAATACCAAACCTTTGCGGATCAAAACACTCAATTAAAAATACCTTTTAGCTTGCCAACAAGCGACCGTGAGAGAGAATCTAAAGTATTCGAAGACTGCCTGGAAACAGATTCGGATGAGTTTTAGACTGACGATTATGTTTCACTTATTTTATGCCCATGAATATTTCGGTTTGTTTGTACTTGTTTTTTAATGACATAAGGCACCGATATACCTCATTTTACTATTTATTACGCACTGTCCTACTATATAAGTAATATGTCGCTTACAGAAATTGAAATAATATTATTAATATATTCGTTAGCAAAGCTTATTTTAACTTATTCGAGGCGATTTTATGAACTAATAACGCAAAACAGCTAGCTTATTTAATATACATAAAATGTTTATGTAACCCTCAAACTTACGGACATAGTTGATCTAAAATTTTATAAAATGGACATATAAGCTTTTGCCATTTTACTACAAAATTAAATAATTAAATTAAAAGTGCAATGTTAAAAATTCTTTTTCAACATTTATTTTATTATTATATTAATTTTACAGAGTGGATTGATTTTGGCCTTGCTCTAAGATTGAGGTCAAGTTTTACGGCATTTTGCTATATAAAGAAACGTGATTATTACTATAGCAGAAATGTGAGCTCATATCAAAGCAAGCATATGTTTATATATAAATAGGCCTGCATTTTAAATGGCAATACTAAGTTGTGTGCAGATGTTAAACATAAGAGTATGTAAGAACGTATTATTGCTAAACAATTGCACTTTGAGAAGAAGACACCAAACTTTCCATTTTTTCATGCCCATGGCAAATATTTTGGAAAGCGGGCCACTTGAAAACTACCCCCGGAACAAAATTGCGGCGATAATTTCCAAAACAGAGAGCGTAAATTTCTAATTGCGGTAACTATTTTCAGATATTAACTAAGGGGTCTAGTTATATCATTTTTTTTAATACTTAGTTAAATAAAAATCTCTAAAATGTTAATAGAAGTCCTTTGGATAGTATATACAACACGGTGAACAAAATGGCCCTTTATAATTATAATAATAATATGTTTTATAAACTTTTTCGTTTTATATATTGTAAAAAATTATTCGTACTTTGAAGATTGATATAATTCTGCTTTGCATCTGCACTTTACAAGATCACGAAATCCCTGCCATACTGTGAGAAGAGACGTACACTTCACCACCCAATTTGAACCATCATTCATTTATCCCGAATTATCTGAACCAGGGGTTTCCGCATCATGATACACACACTGACCCCAAACGTGACCACCCTGATAAAAAGTTTCGAAAGTACACTCTCGGAGCGCTTCTGATGTTATGAGTTAACAGTTCTTCATCAGAAGTCTAAAAACATGCCCTATCTTATCCAGAGTCGTGCATAAAACTTAAGTATTTCTTATGTTACATGCAGCCAACAAACTGTTCTAGCTCGTTTATCACATCCATTGGCAGATCTAGAAGTGGATAACAGTGAAAGAAGTAGAAGTTTTATCACAGCACACCGATCTGTTCCAGGCAATGAGTTTCCCATTTAGATAATGCAAATGTAGCAACAGTGCCACACCCTGCGAACGCACGGTAACCTCTTAAAGTGACAAATATGTACACATCTTACAGTGCCCTGGTGGAACTACCGGACATAATGTTCTCAAAAATTGCGTGATACACGTGACTGAACTGAGTGCATGAGAGTAGCTCCATCATACACAATTGCACCATATGTATTCCGAAACCTGAGATCATGTTTACTCGCTGATTTTTTAAGAGTGTTAAGTAGATAGATCTTTCCAATTACTTGTCGAACGTGACCAGCAGAATACATAACTGGAAGATAGGGACTTTTTTTATTTCTGAAGAAATTTGACCTTTCAAGTCTTCGATTCATCACAAAGACATATATTAAAGAGGTTTACTTCATTCTATAGATTCTAGACAATGCTTTTCACAGCATTCGTAAATTATTATGGTCTTAAAATGTTCAGTATATATGATGTAATAGGCGTGAAGGTGTTCACAGTAGAGTCTTCAAAGAGTATTTAAAATACAAACGAATGGTACATTTCAATGTATTTTCGCTCAGAACCTCTCCATCACCTTTGCAGATTTAACATCAGAAACTTTGCAATTTTCTAATGATATAATATCACCCGAACTTTCCTTAAAAATACTGCCAGTGCTCACGTAAATTGCATTTAACCTGTCAGTCTGCTTCACGATTTTGTTAAGGAACCGACCCAAAATAAGGGCGTCAAAATTAAAAAAATATGTGTTAAAAAATATTATATATGAGAAATTCCCTGGGGAAATACACCTACGAAAATAAATTTTAGTAATATGAGTGCATTATAGCTTGTTCCGTGAAATATAACACTTAAAAAAATAAATAATATAGATAACATTTTGAAAATGAATATTGTTTATGAAATTTCTTTAATCCAGCAGCCGAAAATAATATAATAACTAAAACTGTAATATGATGGCTTATTGTAACGAAGCTGAATCTACTTCTACAGGCAATCTCTAAGACATTGACAGTGTAGATATTTAGTTTATGTACGAAATGCACACAAATTTAGTCAGTTTTAAATATGGAGATATAAAAATGAGAGGGAGAACTCGAAAGGAAAATTTTCCGTCGTACACGTAGCTAATATTTCAAACGTTGCAACGAAGCGCCATTGAAAAAGGGCTTTAAAATGTTTTATCTGATTTCCATTCATAAACAGGAAAGGCGATGGCGTGTAAGTGTATAAGGGAACTAACGGAGTAGCTGAATATCTCTCTTTATGTGGTAATTCCATGCTATGAATAAAATGTCCTTTTAGGGCAGACTACTCCGCCACAAATAATTTGAATATATGGAATTGTTCAATCAGTGTATTTGGTATTATTTTTATTATACAACAAGGGACCACAAGTGGCAACCAGCTCATAGATCAATTGAAAATATTTAAATATATTAAAAACATGATACATTTTCTGGTACCAAATGCTATGAATATTATAAAGCCACCAAACTCACACCATCATAAATAAATGCGCAGAATAAAACAATTCTATCATGTTAAAATACAACTTGCCTGAGAAGAAAAACTCCGAACAAGAATTTTATTAAACATGTTGTAGCGGCAACCAGGCGCCGTACATATACCACCTAAGGTACTACACACTATAGATTGTGGCCCAGCGAAATGTTTGTAAAACATGCTCCATATCGCCAGACTATTTAAGCCGCATCCAAGGCATAACCTCCCCCCTCCCAGTTACCACAGACGGCAACGCAACATAAGAACAGAGTCCGAGTGTGTAAGGTGTCGGAGTCGACACGAAGCAGAAGGCAACATATCAGACCTGGCCTAGAGGACTTCTAGGCCCTTTGCCGCAGTGTGTTAGTTGCGCATTGGTTGCCTTTCAAAAATGCTAATATGGGGATTTCTTCCACTGCAACTGGGCCATGCTGACCAAGCTCCAATTCAGCACATGTGACACTCACCAGGAAGCTGTGGGTGCCAGGAGGCCGGCCTGCACTCCTATCTGTCGTCGCTCCTCCGGGACACTGCTGAGAGCCTACAGGCAGTGTGAAAGGGGAACCACTGTTGCCCCACCCCATTCCTGGTGTTGTGCCATTCGAGGGGCTACAAGGTACTCATCTTGTCATCCAACACGGTTGGCAACGGCACGCAGACACGTGGGCGTTCTGTGTATGTGCCAGCAGTCGCCATGGCGACGCGAGGCAATGGCTGGCTCTAAAGGAAAAGAGTGGGGCGGACTCCTGGCCCGCCTCTCCCATGTGGTTCTCAAGGCCACATCGACGTATTCTACGAGCAGAGTATACATTTAATTTATAAGCTTATACTACAACTCCCTTCCATGCCAGCTGCAATTGAACAATATTTACACATGGTATGTGCTGAACAATACTCCGCGTCCTGCGCACAAGGAAAAATTTTGTAAAAGTACTTGTATGGTATTGAGAATGGTGTATTGAAAGATTACCCCACTGACATCATCACTAATTTTTGAAGCAAGTGCGGCATCCAGGCCATTGGAGAAGTTGGTTCATGGTACTGCAATTTCCTCACGAATAAACATTTACATGCCCTGTTGCAAAATTATGCTATTTTGGATGAACAGATCCAAACCCTTACAAGTAATATTCACTCCACCAATGTAGCCCTTAACATTAGTTTTAAAGTAGTCAACGAGATACAGCATAAGGTTGAGAAAAAGGTAATCTCTCTTTATAAAGCCATAAATGGGATCACTAGTGTTTTGAGAACACAGCAAGTTGCTATGATAACATAATTGAAACACAATATAACTTGTTGGTAACATGTGTTTTGCAACTTCTAAATAATTTAATCATTGAGCATTCCATTGAGTCTTTCATCCATTCCTACCAATTGCACAAACTACCGCTTAGCACGGTCAACAAGTCTTAGCTAGCCAATGATTCAACTAATTTGAATACAAAGCTTTTGAAACCCAATCTAACGCTGAGCATTGGTATCTCAGAAATGTTCAAGTGTTACTCCTACGAGCTAACTGACTACTCTTTTTCACATCAGCTAGTCATTAAGCTGCAACTGCCAGTCACCAAAGTCAATGCCATGTGGAAAGTGTAGAACTTAGTCAGTCCCTTACCGTTTTAACAATAAATTATGCACTATCCAAATGCCATCTCCTACCATTGCGATTGACCTCGCGACAGATACTGTTAAGGCAATCCCTCGCTAGTCAGATCCACCCCGGGATGTTGTATTCATCCCTCCCGAGTCCCTTCCGTGCGAAGATGTAGAATGTACGAAATCTGCAATATTATTGTCAGATGTTACGTCTCTTTTAATCCTGCAAATGTTACTGTACTAATGACAGTTCCTTTTCTGTCATTAGTATTTTCCCCATCAATATGTTTTAACGAATCGCCCTCCAAGTACAATGGTACAAAGTGTAAACCAATTTTTCAACACGAATATCACCAATCACAATTTAGGAACCGTCGAACTCCATGTGCCAGTCAGATTGCAAACCCTGACACTATCATTGTAGAGGCCACACATCTGTGTGATGTTCGTGCGCCAACTATCCCCCTTCAACAGACTGTCATCTCCGTTCATTGGCTCACAGAGCAATCATGTCACTTACTACGACTTTCTATCTAGGATGGCATCCATTTTTACAAAATAACTGCAGTACTTTACACGGACTGACCGACCAGTACTTCAAGAAATAACTCCAGTGTCTACGATTGGTAAGTTCAGGTTCCCCAAACTGATTTCAGTGCTCGACTCCACCCACTATGTTTATGTATCCATGGGCGTGTTTCTTTTGCTAGTATTCGCTATGAAAACATTTTACATAAAGCTGATTTATAAGAATTTTTACGTTCAAGATCCAATCTATGGACCTATAATATGTTCACAAAATCTCTAAAAAATTCAACCAACTGCTGTACCAGGATGTATTTTTAAGAACCACCATGTTAATGTGTTTGGCTAGTATTTATAATTCCATCGTGCACTGTATCATATTTTATAGTCGGCCTTTTTGGTTTATTTAATAAGTTGGGAAAAATATTTTTTTCGTTTCAGTGGCAGACAAAAGTGGTTTTAGTGAAGTAATCGTCGAAAACTCGCCACGTGTTCGGGAATTACGAAGTGAACAGTATATATTTGTGTTTTGTGAATGTCACAGTTTTTCAATGTCAGTGGGCTAAACCAGGTTCGCTAAGGGATGGTGGCCTTAAATAAATAAAAACACTAATTTACTACAACTACAACCAAAATTTCTGTCGACTCAATAACTCACAATCATTGTCACTTGCTATATGCAATTAAATAATCAAATCAATCCAATTTACAATTAGCTGAAATAAACTAATGTAATTAAGTAACTTAAAACTGTCCCGATAAACAGTGTATCGAAACCTCTTTAATTACTTTATAAATTATATGTCGATATTTGACAGTTCCAGTTTTTACAATAAAGTTAGTATCGTGTGTTCAGTCAGTCTTCACTCAGGTCAGTTCAGATCCCACTAGTCTACAATGTTCTAAGAGTTATCGAAACGCCCTAATGTATAGTAGCACAGTAGTAAATTAATGTTGGGCTCTAGCATCTCGTTATGGCTACTAAATGTTCACAGTTTTGTTCATTATCTTAGCTTGAAACAATGGTCAATATAAATTGTTAATGCTTGTCTTGAGACCTGGTCTATTAATTTGGGTTTTTAATTTTTAGGAGAAATTTTTTTTTTAAAGTATTTTTCTCTTGTAAAAGTATAACCTGAAAATAGCTACAACTGTGAATCATCTTCACGCTCTAATTTATGGACACACTGAACATGGGCCACATTCATTCAACTTATTTCCTTATAATAAGCTAGTGACACACACACACACGAACTCACACGCGCGCGCGCGCGAACACACACACAGTTTTCCTGAAAAAAGTTTTATTCCAATAATGCACTCTGCCATGATAACACCTGTGACCGAGATCACGCTGCACGACAGCTGTAAAGGCCTCACCTCCCAGCCCCCTCCCCTTCTCAATTTTCAGCCCCCAAGATATACCTGGAACGCCACAATTTGTGGTAGCTGGAGGTGCCGGTGGTGCCGTTGTTGCTGGCAATGGCCTTAATTGGGCTTCAGGAATAAACTGACATAATCACTGTGATGAATATAGGATACAATATGCATGTTATGAATTTGAAAACTATAGCTTCAACTGTTCGGAAATTATGACTAACTATTATTACTAACTATGCTTATAAAAGGGCTTAAGGTCTAAATGCTCCTAGCAGTCAACTCAAAAACTAAGATGGCGTCTGCTCCACCCCCCATCAGAGCTCAGTCGTGCGCCGAAGAGTGAACATCTATAGCCCCAAATGTCTCTTGGACCCATTTTGCCCTGCCTCATCCAATAGCCACTCACAGTACAGGGAATAGGGGGTAGAGGGGTTGCGGAGCCCTGAATTAACCTTGGAGACATAGCACCAATTAGTGTCCTTGTCTCAGAGAATCCCACCCAGGTTAAGCTTATTGGCACATATACCATTCTTGTTCCTAGATTGCAGAACCCCTCACAGTCTAGTCAATCCAGCACCCATAAAGTAACACAGTGATTGCGAATCGCCATGCCCGATATGTTGCTCAACCAATACTTGACTTCGTGACCAGTCGCCAGGCGACATGACCACCCAGTATACTGGTCGGGCCCCAGCGTGCAAGCAAGTTGAACAGCCACAGTTCACCCCCATGTGCGACTGACCTGCACTAACAGCTAGCTCAGACCATAACATAGTTTCAGAATATTCCCGAGACAGTCACACATCAAGGAGAATAAGGTTTTCCAGGGTGTGCAACGTGGGGCCTAAGAGACTTTATGTTAGTGGTAGTAAAGCAGATCTAGGCAGGCATGACCCGTGAGAATCCGAGACTGGCTTGATGCCCAGCATAAACCCGTTACCAGACTTCGGGGTCTTCGAAATAACCCAGTGGTGCCCAAATACCCCAGTAAACATGTCGGATGCTGAACTAAGCCGGAACGACCCTGTGAAACCGCCATGGCCAAAGCCATCTCAAACAGGTGCCATACAGCCACATTCCCTGGTACCAGGGCGAACTCTATTATATGTGCACACTCTCAAAACGTGTTCCACTACCAATATTTAGGGTGGTCAGATGAAGTGCACTTCACTGATGGACTGGAGTATAGATGCAACGACTGCCGCACTCGCCAGACTGCCTTCTGCAGCTGGATCACCTCTACTAGTAGTCGAATAAATATGGTACGCTGCATCATGTATGCCCAATCTTTCCACCAGGTGTGTATAGTATGGGCCAAAGAGAAAGTGACTAGACCAGGACTTGCATACTCTTGCGAAGTGTGTAGGCTTGCAGTAGAGTACCAGCCAAGTAACTCTGGGCATAGACATATCCTGACAACCACCCCAGGCGCCAGCAACCCACACTTACCAGAGTTCGTCGGACGTCCGCATGAAAACCCCATAACTTTCTCCTTCAAATGCGATCAAGAATTCAGGGATCATGAAGTACCGAACAAACAGTGGGTGACTCGCACCCATAAACAACTTTGGGCTAGAGCTCTAGAATGGTAGAACAAATATGGTGAATTTGCAACAGAATGTGGGTAGCTATGTTCGTGCCTTTCTATGCAGTTTTCCGTGGTGGAAGTTGTAGCCCACCTTACTACAGAATTTTTCGGTCAAACCGAGCACATTGAACAGGAAGTGGAAAACTTAATTAGGTGAGAATTGCAAACGTACCGAAAGTTTTTTCCCTACTGAAACAGATGAGAGTTGTGTTCGCAATATCGCCCGCATGCTCCTACCGAAGTTACGCAATTTCCTTCAAATCCCAAAATCGCAAACAATAGAAGAGCTGGTTGAACAAATTTGAGAGACAGGGTGCAGACAGTGTTGGATAAACCATGGGTCAGTAGGCCAGCTGAACCCGAAAAGTATGTAGAAAGGGAAACTTCCCACCTCTACCACCCACATCTCTCTCTTACCTATGTGCTGGTTTCGACTTCATTGGCAATTTAACCAGATTGGTCAGGGGTGGGCGGAAAGAGACACAGCAAGCGGAATGCAAACAAACTAGCCAGGGAGGAAACTCCGCAACCGGAGTGAGAAAAGAGCCTCCCCCACCGGGATCGAAATGCTCGTTTTGCAAAGACTAAGAGAGCGAACCCTCAGAAGCGGTTCACATCGAAGTTGAAATAAACGGAACAAAATTCTCGCATTATTAGATTCCGCCGCGACCGGAAACTTTGTGCAGAGTAATGGCCTAACTCCTCAACAAAGGGCATCACTCAGACCATAAGCCCATACAGTGCAAATGGCCCAGCACGACACTACACTCAGAGTAGGATGTACCACTCTAACCCACTGATATCTTGACTTCACCCCTGCATACAAGGCAAGGGTGAACCGGCAGGTATTTACACCTGCGTGTTGTTCAGTTGTCTGTCAGCTCATCTGATAGCTCGCGTGCTGGAGCTCTCCAACAGTTCTTAATCATCCAGACACCACCAAAGCTCTTAATCACTACCACCACATATTAGCTTGGGTACATAATGACTCCAGCCATGATGAAGCAAGTGGAACAGTTCTACTTTAGCACTTGACCAGTGGCAGGGGATTAAAGTAAACCTTTTAACTACAACGTATTAGTAGTTTATTTCAGAATAGCAGAGGTTTTTGGGGTGAAATATGTTGGGAATTTTGAGCGTTCAGCCAATTTACAGAAGCAGTGCCCAAAGAGAACAAAAAAATATTTGTAGTGTAAGCATTTCCCACCATTCTGATAGATAGCAACTACCTGCAGTTATGTGTTGGTTGATATTTTTATAAGTTTATACTGTGGGTAGTTCTGATAAAGCCTATGCTAAGATTCCCATTGGCATGAAATGGATTGGAGAGATTTGGACATATATTAAAATAGAGATCTCGAGAGACCTATTAACAAAGATACGTGATGAGTAAAAGTAGGAAAGAATCAAAATGTATTTTGAATTTAATTATGATATCAGTAGGGGAAGTTTTTACAGTACCGGCCATGGATCGTTCTCACTTGTGACCCTAAGTAACAGTACTTTTCAGGAATTCGCGGGAGTGTATTATCTTCATACCATATATATTCTTTGGCGACACGTTTGTTCGTTAAGAGTTGCGAGAGCTACGCGACATTGAAGGCGTTTGTTGTGGTTTTGAGAGTGAAAAATTGTTTTGACGTTCCTGTTTTTCCTTGGTAAGTTGAGTTGTTGATTTGATGTTAGTTTCTATTTAATCTATAGTTTATTAGGTAAAAATGTATGCCATAATTTTTACAATATCGTGTGTAAACAGTGCGCAGTTGATATTTTTGCTACCAGTGTGTGTCGTACAGTACCGACCACCCAAACATCGTCCAATACAGACCACCTGTCGTCCAGTACCGGCCACATGTTGTCCAGTACCGACCACTAAACAATGGTCCAATACCGACCAATGTGTAATGAGACTACAAAGAAAAAGTCTCATATTAGTCCCCCCCCCCCCCTTTTTTTCAGAATAAATGGCTGAAAGTGCGAGAAGGGAAAAAGGAAAATGGACTGAGGATAATATGAATGTTGCTATTTCTGAAGTTCATTCATACAGAATGTCACAACGACAGGCAGCTCTCACGTTTTCGGTTCCCGAAAACTACGTTATGAGATCGACTGAGAGCCATTGAAGCTCATAAAACTGTAATTCTAACCCGTCAGATGGGCAGATTTCGAATAACTTTTAGTGATAAAGTAGAAAAACTGCTAGTTTTTTTTTTAGATGCGAGATCAGGATGACAGATTCAAGCCATTCAGTAAGAGAGAATTAACGAAATTGGCCTTCGATTTGGCTGAGCATCTAAAGATACCTCACCAGTTTGACAAACAACACAAAGCTGCCGGGAAGCAGTTTTATTTTGACTTTATGGCACGTCATCCTGAACTTTCTCTGAGAAGGCCTGAGTCAACAAGCCTCCATAGTGTGTTAGGTTTCAATGAACGTCAAGTAGATCTGGTCAAGATTATGAAACATACTTCGTTCGCGATCGGTTTTTGATACAGATAATAATGTTTGGGAACTTAGATATGCATTTAAATTTTGACTGTTTTTCTGTGCACATCGAAAATAGGCTTCTTTTATCCTACATAAATAGAACTAAGAATGGACGGGAATTTATCAAGTACTTCGTTTTGTTTCAGTTAATTAAAATTATTAACATTTTTGACAAACAATGCATAATCAGAGTTTATTCAATTTTAAATTAACGGTTTTATTTTTTCCTCACAAACTGACAGATTTATGTAGGTGCCCTACAGACAGTTTTGTTTCAATTCAATAAAAAAAACTAAACTAAACTGTAAAAAAATAATTCACAGTTACAAGAGTGTACCAAGGCGGAATTCAAACTAGCATAACATTTCAATTCTCACCTGTGAAAAGTGACACCATCTGGTTTCGAATCCCAACGATTTGTACAGCTGTCCGCATTACAGGATATAACAATTGTAACACACAAGATATACACTGCTCAAGTCTGAAAGACAAGGTGGCAGTGTTCCTTAGAAGTAAGCTCTCCTCTCCGTTTTAATCCCTTGTTCGCCTCCGGCCAACTTCACCCCCATCCTAGCCATGGCCTCTCCAGTTATTATATACATCCATCTTGCGGCCACGTCCTCGCCTCCCACTCCGCTCCAGGCAGTTTCCTCCCCTCCGAGCTCTTCACTTTCAAGGGGCGGCAAATTGATTCATGCTGTAGAGGAAGAAGTGTGGAACAGAAAGTGAGGAACGTCAGATAAGAATGTAAGATACGCGGCAACTATTCCCGTGACTTGATACTTGCAGTCGTGGAACATTCATCAGCATCTGCAGTGAATTGTTCTGGAGATGGATGTAGCCAAGGATTTGAAAAGAAGAAGAAATAAAACGCAACTTCGGTTGCATGCTGTACGGAAAAAAAGAGAAAGTGGAGCAAAGGCAGAGCGAAATACTGAGATGGAAGCAGGTAATTATGTATACTTGTTAGTATGAAGTCAGTTACATTGGGATTAATGTTAGGTATGTTTACAAAAAAAATGTTCATTAGCAAATTGAATTATTTTTTTGGAATCCACCCCACCAAATATTTGTGTAGTTTCAACTAAATAATATTTTAGTCACAAGTTATGTTTAGTGATGAGCTCAAAAACCGCTGAACATTTGTGTTCGCTGATTTATTTTATGAACATCACAAAAATTATTGTGGGGTTAGTTCCAACAAAATATTTTGTGTGTATATATGTGTGTGTATATATATATATATATATATATATATATATATATTATATATATATATATATATATATATATATATATATACACACACATATACTTTTCGGAACCGTAGTAGTATACTAGTGCAATAGGGATTTGATATCCTTCACAATAAATGGTTTTTAGGTTCTTAGTACCTAATTCTACGCTGTCTAAGTGGATCTTAACTGAACTTGTACAGTGTTTCATGACACTGTCGTTAGGAAACATTTTCTGACTGAATTTCAGTGCCATTATCATGAATAATTCTAGTTTATTGAGACACGAGTTTTCGAGATTTTTACATAAAACCATAAGGCCTAGAAAAGATTAATTTTTTTTAAAGGAAATCTTTATTCTCGTGGAATTCTAGCCTCAAGGAAAAATACATGTTTGGTTCTCTGGAATTATTCCATTTAAAACATTGGTTAACATATAGCATGTCCCACAGTAAGATTTCAGTGGGGAGATTTTTTTAAATATACAACTATACTGCAATTTTGTTGTGTATTCTTGTACGGATTTATGTATATATTTACTAATTTTTCTTAATGAAGTGATAAATCTTGATTATTTATAATAACGGGTGGCCATATGGAAACAGTATGTGCCATATACTATGCACTGCAGGCAGTCTAAGAGTAAGACGCACTACATATGATTAATTTGCAAAATTAATCGTTATAATTTTGTTTGTTCTGGAACACAACTAACAACACTTGCAGAAATGATTTTAAACATAACAATTGCAAAAATTCATACTCTACACACACACTTCCTAATTATGAGATAGTTGAGGTAAATAGCTACTAGCTTTCTTACCTTAAGTAATCTTATGCACAATAACGACTTATATACGATTAATACTGTGTGTAATTAATTTCTTGTGTTAACTTGAAAAGGGAACTCTTTTGTTTGTTGACCCAGGTTGCGCATTGTTTTAGTTTTTGGATATTACGCTGTTTCCAAAAACACCTGCATGGCTGTTGCTACAATATGCATCTTCGTAAAAACGCATTCGAGTAAGTGTACTGACATTTAGTGAGAAGTTATATTTCAAAACACAAGGTAATGGTTCTTTTTTGATTGGTTAACTTGCATATTTGTATTTGTCGACACTCCATCAGTAAGCAAATGTTTCAAAAGTAGAAAACCGTCCATGACAGGAGACAAACTGCTTATATCTGCTTCTAGTATTGAAATCTAACGTGTACTCATCGTTTTGTGACAAGACAAATCTCTGGCTATTCAGATGTGTATAGCTGTGCTGAGATTATCACTTAGCTAAGAAATAATAAGCCATTCAAATGAAATAACTTATAGTTGCGTAATAACAAATTTAATGTTTTGTAATAAAATATTATTGAAATACTTAATAAACATGCCGTCATTTGTTGTTTCAGATTTGGATAATTGACACAGGCACAACTACAAGAAATAAAATGTGAAACCTCATGCGAAATAACACACCAAAAGTTAAACCCTTCCAAGAATGATGGTGAAACCATAGCTACAAGTTCTGGAAAATGGTCAGTTAAGTAACTACTTTTTCTTTTACGTCTTCTTTAGAGACGGTCTTATACTTTTTCTATTCATTTAACACTCTTAAGTTAGAGTTTGTACAACTAAATTGTAGCGTGACAAGGGAGGGAGGTGATACATTTGTACATACCATCGCATCACTAGCCCCTAATTTTAGATAATGTCTCTCATAGCCCACATTTAGTGACTGTAGTTAATGCATAGCTTAGTTATATAATAGTATGACACAATATGGATTATTACTAGAGCCAATTTTACAGACAGTGAGGGCGCAAATTGTGCTGTAGATTTTATGTAGTATTAATTATATGTCTAATTTAATAACGAATTCATGTTTGTTAGCCATTATATTAGGCTTGCTGCGAGAAGCCTTTATTTGTGATTGGCATGACTGACGTCCATTAATATGTTTCAAACCAGCCAATTCGTAAGAAATCGTGTAAGCCTCCAGACTTACATAAATATACTGCATTGCATTTTTTATGCTATGCTTAGATTATTAGCTGTGAGTATTGTTCATGCAAAGACACGCTGTTCAATTAATGTCCAATTCTCGAACATTTTCGGACGTGTTGTTAAAAATAATAACTTAGTACAAATAATTGTTAGTACTCATAATTGTTAGTTTAATTCTAAACATGATATGTGGAATGGGATTTGTCTGGGACAAAAAAAAACTTACAATGGCAAATGTTCTTTAATTCAGCATTGTTGAAAGGAATGTTCTCATACAAAATCTTAAGTACACATATTCAAAAACCCATTTTTATATTTTAGCAACTTTCATTATATACTTTGGTGTTCCTAAATTATATTGTAACATCGTCATGGATTTCCCAGGTTTGCATACAGTACAACTGAAAATTGGCTTGAACTCAAAACTAATGTATCAATTGTTGTGAATCGTCCCCTTCAGTGTTTGTTGTAGGTTTTAATCAGAATTTTTGAAAATATTATGCGTGTCCTATCGGAATTAAATGCGTAAGGGCGTAAATAAGGAAATTACTTTAATGTTTACATACTAAAAAAAGAAATTAATAAACAAATCATAACCTCAATAGGTATTTACATTAGGTGAAAATAACCATTAAATAAAATATTTGTAATGCGACCCATTACACAATATCTGAAGCTGAAACACCGAGAAAGGAAAGTCATATTTGTACTGCATTTATAGTACAATTATTTTTTCTTCATTAAGAACAGAAATCATTGTATTTGTGTAGTGCAAGTAAAGGTGTCTTCTGTCGTTGTGTACCTACAAAGAATTGCACTCTACAATTACTGTAATATTTGTTAAATTCAAATTTTAACCACATCGTGTAGAAAATGAAACTGAGATGATATGCACAGCTATTCTAGGACTATTCAGCATAATGTCAACTGCAAATACGAAATGAATTCAAGCATGTATTTATAGTTTTTCAAATTCTTATTTAGGCCTACTTATCGTTATACACTAATACCATCTTTCTTTTGCCTTTCTTTGCAGTGGTATCCCACAAATTCTTGCAGCGGTTGGTTTTTCACCGGAACCAGAACTCGCAGAGCCTTCGTGCTCTTTCTGGCAGGATGTCGCAGCGTTTACACCGGTCACAAGTTCTCGCGTAGGTGATACTAGTTTTGCGTCATCCACCGCATATGATTTCTTGGACATTAGCGACGAAAAGGAATATAGTTACCGGATCAGTGCCACTGGAATACACGCCAATGAAATCCAGACTTCTTTTGAAGGTATACCGCCTCTACCTGAATCTCCAGTAAGCATAAGCACGAGCCGTGGAGTAACAACTAATTTTGATTTACAGAACCAGCAAAAAAATTTTTGCTTTGATATAAGTGGACGTAGAATTTTTGATGTAGCACATTTGTTTTCGGAAATGAAACGTTTAAGTATGCCCAGCAGAACATTGTACAGCACGGAATGTACATTTTGTTTAGGGATCCTGTAATGATATTTAATCTTCTCACTATTACATATCTTAACACTTTAATACCAATTTTTATCACTGATGGCGTAGGTAAGTGTATATATATATATATATATATATATATATATATATATATATATATATATATATATATATATATATATATATATAGTTAATAGGCATAGCTGACCTTACCCGAGGTAATTTCGTGGTCGACATAATATTTTTTCCATGCGTTTGTTTTCTTTTTTTAGGCTTGCATCATTGGGAAACGAACAAAGAAAATATTATATATAAGCGTAAGGAATTTACACTGTTGCATTTGTAGCATAGCAAACAAGAGAGATAATGGTCCTAGGGATCATGCATGTTTCAAGAACTGGGATAAATCTCCGAACAGCATGGAAACTGACATCATAGTCGAAGGTTCAGAAGCTGCGTAGAGATGCACAACCTGAAATATTATTAATTAATAGTTATGTTAACATTTCACCAGAAACGTTAAGACATTTTATTTTTCATGTAGTAATTGAATGAGTTTTGTTTGCATTTGTAATACATTTTTGTTTATTACTACATTGCATGTGCTGCATGCATACAATGTAAATAGTGTCTCTTTAATATTTATGAAGCTATTGGTATGGAAACATTGTAGTTCCGAATGAGTCCGCCATATATATTTCACTTTAACATGACTACACATTCTGAGTAACAAAATCAACATATTGGTATTTAAATTACAAAATTGGTATATGTTGTATGGAATATTTAGACATTTTGTACACAGGGCCCACATTTTTCTACATTATTAGTTTGAGATAGAAATTGCACACATTATCTAGATTAAAAGAAATGATAAAATGTGCATAGAAATTTATGCCAATATTTTTCTAGTCGTATTTATAGTCAACTTTTGCGCTAGGTGAATTAATATTGATTTTGTTTATTTAGTAAATTTAATGTTAAATATCAAATAGATAAATGTATTTTGTTTTACTGTAGGCAATGGCGATAGTAGCGTCAGGAGACGATTGATGAAATCACGGCCTTATGGTCTTAATTTCATCATCACGAAGATAGAATGTAGTAATCATACATATACCGTGCAACAATCTCAAGAGATTGCCAGATACAGCTTCCAAAACAAAAAATGACAATGGTTCGGTGCCTCTAGCTTTGCGAAAAATTGTTACTGACCGTCAGATTCGTTTACGAAATGCAGTGACAGGAGCTATGTAATACAGCGGAAAAGAATAAATTCCTCATTTCCGGAACTGAAGGAAGACATCGTCAATAGTCCCTTTCACATGTTTGGGGACTATCAGAAGTGCGCTGAAAGAGGATATTTCTGTAATGGATCTAAGGTAGGCGAAGAAAATCTCGTCCCGGTCTTGCGGAGTACTGGTGTGTGGAACGACATAATGGCAGCAAAAAAACTTAGTGTCTTGTCATGCATCTAGCTTTATTGAAAACGTTACCACCAACCTAGCCGAAACTTTCAACAGTGTTCTGTGCATGTATATTGGTGGGAAAAGGGTGAATTTTTCACTTCGAGGAGGTTATAAAACCAGATGTGAACATTCAGTTATTTCCTATAACACGAAAGGCAAGGCAAAGCACTCTTCATCCACAAAAAAAAAGTGACGCATTCGAATCCTGGAAAATTTATCAAAAAACATTTGGACAACAAAAATAAGTCCAATAAAAATAAAAATGATCGAGCGAAAACCCTACCTTGGAAAGCCAGCAAACGGCGTAAACTGAACTTATCAGGAAATGATAGGAATTATGGAGGTGAAAAAGTGTAGGCCCCAGATATGACTTCTGAGTTATTTACAGAAAGAAAAAGAGAGTTTTTAAAAAAGTTAACTTTGTCCGTTAAGAAATGGACGACCTTTAGATGACCACAGTGGGACAACGAAATTCAGTCTTATGGAGAGCCGAGAGATTAAAAGGCTTGCCAGCGTCTTCTTTTGGGAAGATATGTATAGTGAGTTCTCTGGCTCCAAGGCGACTAAATATGGACTTCAAATGGAACCTGTGTCTATTGAGCATTTACAAAGAGAATTTAAATAGGAAGTAAACGTATGTGGTGTTTTTGTTGATAAATTAAGTCATTGACTAGCTGCGACACCCGATGGCCTAACTGAAAAAGACGGCATAGTTTAAGTTACTTGTCCTACAAAAGCAGCTTCACTTACTCCAGAAATGGCTGTGGAACAGAAGAAAGTAAGTTACTGCGCTGTAGAGAACGGGAAATTAAAATTAAGAGATAATCATAACTTCATGTTTCAAATACAGGACCAAACTACACATTTCCTAGAGGTCATATTGTCTCTGTTTTTTTGGACTCCATTAGGAATGTAACTACAAAAAATTACAAGGGCCGACACATTTTGGTATACAGAAATGGAAGATAAGTTGTCAAAGTTTTATTTGAATTGTATTTTGCCGGAAATCATTGACCCAAGACTTCAACGGTGCATGCCTATTAGGGAACCATGCAGCGCAGAACGCAAAGAAAATATTTAAATGAAAATGGCATATTACAGTCTTGTTTCTGAAATTAAATTAAATATAATTTCTTGTTCAATATAAGTGTTATAAACACGGATATGATAGTGTGTGAAAAATACGATCAAATATCAATGCATTCCGTTTTTATAAATGTTTTGTGCTTTATTTGGGTCGTAAAATTTGTATAGACATAATTTTGTATTTTTAATTTTCCTGCAACAATAACGATTTCCTTTTTGAATAGTATGTAGAGGTATACCGAAAAAATTATATTATAAGATGACAAATTGTTTTTCTGGTTGTCTCACAAGGAGATGACAGTGATAAAATACTATTTATGGAATACATACCGAGTGAATCGCAACAGTGTTCGAGCAATTAAAATAATAAAATCTATTAAGTGCTCAGTATAACATTTATGTTGTTACTTTGTTACATCTTCATCCCTTTGTGTGTTGCTTCTCTAAAGCGATTTCAAATGTATATTTTTTCTGCGTTGACAAGTATAAAAATATTTCCTACTTACTTTTTTTTTTTTTTTTTTTTTTTTTTTTTTTTTTTTTTTTTTTTTTTTTTTTTTTTTGCAAACAGTTTGTGAAAAATCATTCTCTCATGGTCCAGTGTAAATATACGCGTAACAATTTCGTAGCAAACATGTTTTATATGTATTGTAAATTAACATACATGTAAACACAACTACCTTTACTAACGCCCAGGATGTCTGAGACGTCGGTAAAACACAATATTCGTTTCCACAAAAAAAAAAGTCATAAGCTTTTGATGTTTGTTAGTAAACATAATGCGCGTACTAGCGGAATGTCTGCTAAAAGGGCGTGGAAATATTTTAAATTTAATTTGATATATTATCTAATTAAATGCTGCTGATTTGTGAGGTCATATACACGTCGATTTTCAGGCATATAGTACATATCAGTGAACTACAATACAAAATATAATATTCACCATATTCTTTTGTTTTCCCACGAAGTTCAAACATGCAACAAACATATATCTTAAATTTGCTATCAAGTGGTCACCATGGCAACACCATGCATTTAGTCATGATGTGTCAACTGAAGAAGACCTGGCCAAGGCAATGCTCTGAAATCATATACGTAGATTACGATTAGGGTTCCGTCTACTGGGAGGTCTGTGAAGCCCATAGCCAGCAGCAGGGGCAATACTGGACTGGCATTATGTAATGTGGAATTGTGTCTATGTACAAATAACTAAACTGGTGTTTTTTATTTTTCGTCGTGCTGCAGTTGATATGAAAAATTGAGGATGAGTTGAGCAGTAAACAATTATTTTATTGTGGAAAGTCTCTATAAAAAATTCGCTATAATTGCCTGTCAATTTCGAATACAAAAGTGTATGAAAGTGACATTTTTAAGCTGTTTTGACACCTTTCAAGTAAAATTTCTTAGTCTTCTTAAGTTTTTCCTTTAATATAAAGTTTGGAAGCACGTCATGAAATAGTTGTCTCAAACACACATCAATGATGTTGAAGCTGCCTGACGACAATGAGAAACGAAAACGAATTACTGCTGACTGCCATTGATTCCCCCGGAGCTATCAGTTTGCCTTTTAGGCGGCGCACAGCACCCAGGAGAGAACTAAAAGGGGACAGGAAGAGAGAGATAGAGAGGAAGAGAGAGATAGAGAGGAAGAGAGAGGAAGAGAGAGAGAGAGAGAGAGAGATAGAGAGGAAGAGAGAGAGGGAGAGAGAGCATTGAAAGAGAGTGCGCGCGAGGACATCTAACTGTCACGGGTGTCAGTGGAGGGGGTAGCTAGACTATTGCCACCCCTCTCCCGCTCGTAGTTCCGCTGCTCGCCGCACTTCGTTGGAGAAGACAAGGAGACAAGCCAGCCGGGAAACAATGATTTTTGTCACGACTAGGCGGAAGCCTTAATTAAACATCCAAAACAATGTGTTATTTGTGTGTGTTATATACAAAACCACCACTTTCTTAAACCTGCAGTGATAGCAGTGTGAGAAACAGTGTGTAAGTAATTTAGCACTCATTAAAAATGAAAGATATCAACAATAGCACAAATAAACAGTGTAATATCGATACACATTGTCTCTCCAAGTGCATCTCCTTCTTAGGAGTGTTAAAAACCTTTATTCAATATCAGAAAACCTGAAAGCAAAACAATTAACATAACACTTCCTAAATAAAGAAAACAAATCCATTGTTGCATTTTATTCGTCATAGCATGAGGAATCTGTCGCAGGAGGAAAATTTTTACTGTTAGTCTGTATTTAACTCCTTATGCGACAAGTCCATTGTTGCATTTTATTCGTCATAGCATGAGGAATCTGTCGCAGGAGGAAAATTTTTACTGTTAGTCTGTATTTAACTCCTTATGCGACGTGTCATATGACCCTTGCGGCAGATACGTCTCAATTCGCAGCACCACATCGGCGTGTCTGCAACTCCTTCGGCTGTCTTCGGAAGCGCTCGGCCTAGTTCGAGCCTCCCTCGCTCCCAAAAGCTCGCGAAGCACTTTTCAGTCCTTGGAGCGGTGTCGGTCAACACTGGTGTGTTGTGAAGTCTCGGCGAACAGCGCCAGTGCATGCATCGTAACCATTGTGTGTAGTACCAATAAAAATGCACACACTCTTCAAGCGTCTCACTGGAACAGGATTATGTACTGCACTGCGAATGTTAGCTGATTTTAATATCTTCCAAGCCGCAGAGATCCGGCACATTAGGCTATATTGCGTGTGTGTGTGATGAGTCTTATTACGTGTAGTGCTTTATCTTTAATTTCAAACTCGGTATGTCCATGCGAGGTGCTGCACCCTATAACTGGGGGTGACTTCCATATTCGCACAAACTGCCCTTACACAGTAACACTGTTCAACAGTCAAGCACCACCCTAAACATTTTTCTTAGGGCATTTTTAATATTACTGACTGACCACAGCAATGTTTAGTCTAACTTGGGAAAACAATTGATGGCAAATAGAAGACACATATTAACTCGAAAGAAAACACATGAACTATGTACAAAGAACAATTTTTTCGCCTGAAATTTATAGGCATTCCTATGGAAAAGCAAACCTGCCTGGTTACTAAGCTCTGAAGCAAAACACAACAAAAACATGTGAATGAAGGCTTTACAACAACTCGTAAAACTATGTTTACAAACAACATCTTCTCAAGGATATGAACATAATCAATGATGGATCAGTACATAAAATTCAACATGAAAACTCCGCACCGCCAGACTGGGTTAACTGAAAAGACTTTGCTAACCAAATTGTATGTACACTTCTTGTTTGAGAGTATATGTGCTAGTATATACAGAACTCTGTACTTTGTTTTCCCTAAAAGCATCTGGGCTCTCCATCTCTTTGTTACAGGTCCTCAGATCGAGCAGCAATCCTGTATAATGGTAAGTGACCTTCTTTGACACTGTGGTTGGGGAAAGCTAGCTCCGTCTGCAGGTTTGATACGCTTGTTTCCCTTTTCGAGCTGTCCAGGATGTCAGGTAAATTGCGTAGTATCTGCAGCACATAAGTTTTCTTCTGCATCTTACTGCGTGGAAATAGGCGGAAGCAATAATATTCTCACTCCTTTGCAATGCAATGACACAGCCATCTTCAAAAAAAGTGCGCTACGAAAACGAAGTAGTTTGGGAAGTATTTAAATTAACTTCAGTCGTGGCATGTAAAGGGCCTGCAGAACTCTCAGGTCACGCTCAACCTATATGCTTCACGCAAAACTTTCCTCTCACCGAGTGGAAACTCTTACAATAATTTATGCCAAACTAATTTCCCTTGCTTACCTAACCACCTTGTGTATTTCTATTGTAGGCTAAGGTTTTCAAGCTAGGCTGCCGAATGACGGCCAGATTTTCCGACGGGTGTAATTGTCATACAAAGATTTTCATAGCTGTCATTAGCATGGGTGTACTTGCCATCGGCCATAGAATATACTTGTAAGAAATTGGAGTGACAGGGCATGTTTGCGGAATCCAAGATGGCGAGTGGTGTGCAGATGAAAGCACACAAGGCCAATTCACAGAGCCTCGCAGAAGCCAGTAAAATAATAGGTATATCCAAGATAGCCACAACGGGTGCGGAATGACAGAGCATGAGATGGTCGTGGCATTTGTTCACTTTTCGGCCACAGTAGCGCCAAGGGCGGCCCCGACGTGCGCTGCTTCTGCGCTTCCTGGTAGTTGCACGCACACTGTCCGACGTACAGCTTACACAACACTGCCACCACGCTGCAGTCACCTGCACACAAACCAATGGGTAAATGTGAGTCGACACAAAACAAGGCCGAACTGGGCCACTGATTTTCGAGACATCATTCACCAACAACATTATAAACTTTTGTAAGTAACGATGGTTAAGTGACTGGAAGAAATGGCCAACGTATCACATTTCTTTTGTAGCTCAAGCGGCAAGGTGGGCACTTTTCAACATTAAGGCGGCCGGAACGAATGTGAGGCTGGAGAATAGCCGGCTGCGTCATCTCAGTCAACTTAAGTACTCTGTGCCAATGGTAGTGGATCTCCTCACCGCCGACATCATTGACACTTGCTCACCACCGCGGTGTTGTTGTGGTCAGACCACGCTCCTCCCACCGCCTTCAATTCCAAGCGAGTCAGGCCTGGATGAAAGCTGGTGCTAGACAATGAGTTTTCTCAGGCTATTCCAGTTTCGCTCATCCCTGCATTCATTTACTGCTCCAGCTTCACCCTCATCGTCGCTCCCCGTGAATAGAAAGCCGAGGTTGTGTTGAATAATATGTATTAAGTACTACACAAACAATGAGGATACCTACATGATGTAAAGGAGAATGTGTACCAACCGTTTATCACTTTTATGCGTGCTATCGTTACAAAATACTGTCTCACAGGAGAAAATATGTTATTTAATAAAAATGTCATGCATTATTAGTTTCTATAGTGCGTTAAAGTGTCTTGCAAATAGTACGCACGTATTGCGTCATCTTGAATGCTCGCTAAACAAAAAACAGGTCTGATATAAATGGCTTCCTCGAAACGGTAGCAAGTGGAAGGTGAAATGATGGGGTTCTGCACCAACTTCTACACTCTGCAAACTGTAATTCACAAGGTCGCCTGACACATAAAAAATTATTTGTTCGGTTAGGGTCTTTCTGCCACCAGTTTTAATAACGACATGCATACATTGCCCGGATTCACAGTGTTGTGTTAGAGCTAAACTCGTAATATTATGGTAATGATTGTTTAATTCACTGCCATTTGTAGTTGCCAAACTAAAAGCATTCAACTTCCCAACCTTAGTAGAAATATAAATTATTTGGGCCCAGGATAAGAGAGAGATGGGTGGGTGGTGGGTGTTACATTTACCTGCCATAAGCGGGGATGACCCAGGCCTGCAGAGCTGAGTGTTGGTGACAGGGACGCAGCTGCAGTGGTTCTGCACACGGCGGCGCACGGGCTGGCGAGTGGTGTTCATGGCACTGCTCGTGCACGGACCTCATGCAGTGGCACATATGCATCAGCGGCTGCGACGAGCTGTCGCGCCTGCATACCGCGCATTCTTGCCCTGCCACCTACACATATATGTGTCTATGGCGTCGGCAAATTATGTTTCCAATTCTGAGGAAGGCAAGTCTTGAGGCAGCCCTCTCAAAATAATTTATGTGGTGCAATAAATTATACTTACATGTTGCGTACGGGAAGAGAAATGTTTGTATTCATGAAGTTAAGTTACTACAGAAACATTTGAAAGATAACTGACTGTATAACGATTATAGATGTGTTATTCAAAAATAATTTAATTCAAGATTTATGTGCTACGTTAAATCTGTTTCATATGAAATTGTGATTCAAGGAGAACTGTGATTCACCATCATGGGCGTGAAGAGGTCATGTTTGGCTAAGAATCATTTTATAATATAAAATGGGATTTACGAAATTCAAGGAAATTGTTAATGCTTGTAATGTATCGCATTTAAATTATTTATTTATTTTATTGTATGTTACTTGCGTTTACTCGTAGCTTTGTTCGCGTGTTAATAGGTATTAGTGTAAACATATTAAAATGAACCCCACTATAGTTTCATTGTGTTCTCTACCCAATGAGATACTGTGGCCTCACTATTGGGTTGTCTACCCACTGGCCTCTCTGCTGCCCCACTACTGGGTTTTCTACCCACCGACCTACTTCGGCCCCAATATTGGGTGCTCTACTCATTGAGCTACTGCGACCTCTTTATTGGGTGCTCTAGCCACTGAGCTACTACGGCTCTTGGGAAGGAATTAAAGACAACCCATAGACAAAAAAGAAAGGAGAAATGATGGAACCTTTTTTTAACAATTCTTTTTTATGCAGTAATCCTAGCAAAAGTTTAATTCACTACCTATGTACGTCCCTGATCATCATTTTTTGGAACCATTTGTGATATTTTCCTGGGATAAAAAGTAGCCTATGTCACTATCCGGCCCTCCAAATATATCTGTGCAAAAAATCACGTCGATCCAATGTTCCGTTTTGACGCGAAAGAAATAAAGACAAACACACTTTCGCATTTATTATATTAGTAAGGATTATCAATATGTAGGCAGTTAGTATTATATCATAATTGTAACCTATTATTAGCAATTTCGTTTCTTTCGCTTATCCCCATCCTAAAGTAGTGGTCCTAGTCCTATAGGCCACTGCCGGAATAAACTCTAAACTCGCCTGATTTGTACAATGAAATTTTTTTTTCACGAAATATAAATTCTATTATTAAACCCTTTTTAACAGTAATTACTGATTCACACACACACATTATATATATATATATAATGGCCTGTAGAACATTGGAAAATGACATTTATGTATTAATTAAATAAATTCAAATAAGACTGGCCAGTCAATATTGGGATATATCCCAATATTGACTGACAGTCTCATTTGTATATATTTATATACACGACGCTTTACAATATCCTCTTATATTGTGGGAAGGAGAGGATGGATATATTTTCACATGTAAACAAAGAAATCTAACAACAGGTGCTGAAAAAAGGCGAAACAACGTTTGCCGGGATCAGCTAGTTGATTATAAAATAGTTCCAAAATGGTAATCGACTGAAAGAACATGTTATAAATAATCCAATTTAGCTATAAATGCACAAATTAATTACCAAATCCCGAATTAACATTGTGTATGTTGGTTCTTAAATCAAATTATAAACTACAAAGGCAACACATCACAAGGGTGTATTCCTCCTACAGAGTTACATGCGGGGACTTTCAATTGACTGTATAATATCAGTAGCAGTAAACATAATATTCTCATATTTTTGGTTAAGACCCTTTCAATTTATATCTCTTGATTTCGTGTGGCAACACATAAATACATCTTGATAAATTGACTGGCAATGCTGTTTTATTAGCGCAGTGACGAAGTTATTATTTACTTGATTTATGATTAGCACAAAAGTATTTTTTAACATAGAAAATAGAGAAAATGCTATTACATATGCGACACAAGCACTTACCTAGTGACGAAAAATTTTAGTTGCAAAACTTAAAGCAAATGGCCTTCCCAACCTTAGTAGAAATAAAAATTATTTGGGTCCCAGGATAAAGAGAGAATGTTACCTTTACCTGCCATAGGCGGGGGATGACCCAGGCCCGCAGAGCTGAGTTCTGGTGACAGGGACGCAGCTGCAGTGGTTCTCTGTACACGGCGGCGCACGGGCCTGCTCGTGCACGGACCTCATGCAGTGGCACATATGCATCAGCGGCTGCGACGAGCTGTCGCGCCTGCATACCGCGCACTTCTGCCCTGCCACCTACACATATATGTGTCTATAGCATCGGCAAAATTATGTTTCCAACTTCGGAGGAGGGCAAGTCTTGAGGCAGCCCTCTCAAAATAATTTAGTGTTGGTGCAATAAAATTATACATTACATGTTGCGTACGAGATAGAGAAATGTTTGTATTCTTGAAGTGAAGATCTACAGAACCATCTGAAATAGAACTTATATGTAATAACAACATATAGAGAACAGTTATTCCACAAAATTATTTTTAATTATAAATTTTATTGCCACGTTAAATCATGTTACATGAGGAATTGTGATTCAAGGAGAGCTGTGATTCACCCATCACGGACGCAAAGCGGTTGTGTTAGCTTATGAAACATTTTAAACTAAAATCGGTTTTATAAAATTCAGGAAAATTGGTCATGCTTATAATCTATTTCATTAAATTATTTGTTTTATTATATTATTATCAATATATAAGCATTTAGTATTATAACAGGATTTTAACCGATTATTAGGATTGGCTATCACCCAACGCAAGGTAGTGGCGCTAGTGCTCGATTTGTACAATATAAGTTTTTTTTTTTTTTTCACGAAATATAAATTCCATTATTAAATGTTTTTTACTAGTAAATATTGAAACATATTCATGTATATTCAGAGGCCTGTAGCATATGTGAAAATGAAATTTATATATTAATTTAATTAATACAAATCAGACTGGCCAGTCAATCTTGTGAACTATATATGTATGTGTTGCAACACCGAATTGAGGAATATAAATTAAAAGGGGCTTAATCAAAATTACAATTACAATATATTTATTTACAAACATAAATAATTTTCAAACATTAACATAAATGCATTATTGTTTGAACAGTTTACTAACCTAACATAACTACGTTGCATCCGTGATCGGTGAATCACAGTTCTGTTTGAAATACAATTCCATTTGTGTAACAGCTAATGTGGTATGTAATCTACAATGTTCAAAGTTCAATAGATAACATTTATCAATACAAACACACTTCATTTAGAAACCAAATCATTCAAAATTGCTCTTATTGAGCTGATAGGGTAAGAGTGGGAAAGTGCTGAGCATAGACCAAATTACATATTTTATACATGTACTGTTATGGGACTAAAAATTATACAAAGCAATATCTTATCCCAACAGTGGTTGTAAGTAACAAGTTGGTTCTAGAGTTCGAAACCAGGCTCAAATTGGAAATTAACATTGATTATAAAATAGTTTCAAAATGGCGATACAATCACACAATATGATGTAAATAATTGCATTAAGGTCTATTGGCACAAATAAATGATCAAAAATACAGAATTAACATTCTGTATATTGGATCTTAAATAAAATGGCTGCCCGTATCTGGTTGCCAGTCGTCTGCTGCTGCTGCTGCTGATGTTGCTAAAGGTATGCTGCATGCACAATACTTCCATTGAAATAAGTCGAGGCCACAGAATAGAATTCTAAAGTTATTTGCTGCAATTTCGCAAGTTTGTCACTTCGAACGAGTTATGACAGACAACCCCAGTCACGATTACACAGCATCCTTGAACTGCAACACTGCTGTATTATATTTAATGTTTTACCGGAATTCCTGTAGGAAATATATTCCTTTAAAATGTTCTAAACAGAAAAATTCAAACTTTGTCGGGTTCACCGAATTGCTACGATAAACCTAAATATAAGCTACAAAACTAATTTAAAAAATTAAAAACATAATAAATAACTGCTAAATGTAACATTTTTCTGAGTTTTAAACAGATATAAGTAGTTATGGATTCGGTAATTACATAATTATCAATAGTTAGAAATAGAGCATTCCAGGACAACTGCCACCTGGCTGGAGATCGGGGGATAAGCGGAGGCCATCTTGATTTCGGCTTTTTTGTAAAAAAAAATTCGATTTTCCCCTTTTTTCCTCAAAAATTACCCGTTTTCCCCTCCGCTCACGTTGTCAGTCGGTATGACGGCGGCCATTTTGTTTCCCTAATTACCTCAAGAAAGTTCAATACCTCTATAATTTCGCCCAAAATGTCCGAATTTCGTACTGAAAGTCTCTTTTTCATGCTCTAGCATTCCAGCCTGCCCTACTTCAAGCTCTTGCATTCCACCCTGCATCTTGGATCCCCACCATGAAGCCAGCCGAGCACCCATGGAGCCAGCTTTGCACAAAAGAGCTGACAGTTTTGCCCAATGTGGATGAGGTTTACCCAATGTCAACGAATCGTGCGGAAATTAAAAAATTCGTGCGAGATTGAGAAATTATCCCTGGCTGCCATCTTGGTGTCGATGACCTGGTCGATGTTCTCTTGGTGCTCCTAACCGATATTAATTTTTTCCTTCGTACCGAAAGTGAGCATGTCCCACTCACACATTCCGTGTGGATAATACCCCACTCCAAGATACCCTGCCAGCCTCGGGTCAAGGATGATCTATGCTTTCATATAAGCATAGTTGGTTATAACTTCCGAACTGTTTGAGATACAATTACCAAAATCATAACATAGACATCGTTCCAGGCAAGGAAAAAGTACCACAGTATCAAAATTAACCTAGGTGAGCTATTAAGCATAATTGGTTATCATTTCCTCACCGTTTGAGATACAACTACCAAAATTATAACATAGGCAACATTTCTGACAAGGAAAGTGTCAAAATTAACCTAAGTGTCATTTTAAGCATAGTTGGCTAAATTTCCTAACTGTTTGAGATGCAACTACGGAAATCCTAATGTATGTACCACTCCAGACTAGGAAAAGTAAACCTAAATGTGCTTTTAAGCGTAGTTGGCTATAAATTCCGAATCATTTGAGATACAACTACCAAAATCGTATCGAAGGCATCACTCCCAACGAGAGGGGTCGTATGCCAATTATACTGTATATCTACTTATAAGTATAGTTGGGTGTAAGTTCCAAACCACTTAGGATATAGTTGTCAGATTCATAACATTTGTATCATCGATGATGACGAGAAGGGTCGCAGGGTCATGTTTATAATTTGTCTACTTATAAGCATGTGCACTCTCGCCATCGAGGCTTTTGGACTTGCCACTGTGTGGTTAGGATAAATACTAACATGTGCCCTCACCAGACTCGTTATCGTCGAAGTCGTCAGACAATGCACGCTAATACCTGAATCATTTGCACCTAATTCATTCATCACCTACGGACTCACTTAAGTAGAGAAAAAACACTTGCATGGTTCTATGCGAAATAAATGCACGAGGAATTCGGCTTTCCTTGTGATACCAGCCCTGACCACAATTACATGCGATGTGTAAGATGAAATAGTGTACACACATGTAGGACAGTTAGGTGAACTCGCCAGACATGAGCAACATGAGCACAGTGAACGAGAATTTCAAGTGAAAATTTCTACATCTGCAGAGTTACTGGAGGAAGTGAGGTAGGGCTAGCTCAAGGTTAGTTACCAGTCAAATACATGTTCAGTGCTGCTCAACGGATAACAAATTACACCTCTGATAAGATGGTAATCCTAACTTAAACGAAGGAAAGAACTCAGCCTCGAATCTAGTGGTCTGTTTCCCACGAGCCGCCTAAATCTTAAGTCACGTCTACATGCACTCTCTTGTTTCCTCTTTATTCACAAGAAGATATATCTTCCAAAGTATTAAAACGAACCACCTTTCCCTAAATTGAACGCACACTTAACCCTTACATTAGGCTAATTAATAAGAGAACAGTTAGTTTAGTTTTCCCATCTGCAGTTCCAGATTCGCTAGCCACTTGTAGCATTTCCCCCAGTTTCTACTGAGCTACTAGAAAAACAGAAATCACTGTTGTCTGAGTACCTTGAAGAGAAAAACACTCGCAGTCTTATGATAGCATAGACAGGTCGAATGTTGCCACTTTTCCATAAAAATTAGTATTAAAAATTGTATAAATCTTAAAAATGTACGGTATTCACTAAGTCTCAATGGTAGTTATTGTATTTAGTTTAAATGTTGTATAGTCTTTCCTCTCATTCCGGGAAAATAAACAGAATTTTTGTATATTTTTGTAAAATTTTCCCTAACATTATATACACGAGTACACTGGAATTTTTACTAAAATATATAAATTACTATTTCAGTTATTATGTGCTTCAAATTAATGCATATGCATATAATATGCCTAATTTAATAACTTTGGTCCTAGTTTTAGGTAACCCTATTTTCCTGTTGTAATCGTTAGAAACAAATGTGCTGATTATTTATAGTTTAGTTTTCAGAATAGCAAAAGAATAACGTTTCCATTTTAATAAATACAATTTCAATACTACTTTCCAATATTTGGTCCAGAGTTACTCCTTAGGGCATAAGTAACCCACTTCCTTACGGTATCTGGCATTTTGATGCTGGCATAGTAACGATAGTCTTTACGGTGTTCACACAATACTGTACATGCCACTCTAGGTCATGTAAGATAAGAGGACCGGAAATCGATTAGTAATGGGAGGAATATATGTTAAAGGCGAAACGGAAGTTTTAGGCATCGGAGATAAACGACCCGAGCTTTTGAACATTTTTAGCAATGTTCGAATACATGAATTATTCACTGTTTAGTATTCATCCATAATTTATACAGGTTCGAAACTTGAGAAAAATACATTTTACCATACACATGGATGAAAAATAAAACACTCATCACACCCACACTTACACACACCCTCGCACGCACACCTAACAATCTTTAACATTCTTTCCATCAATCCTTACCAATCATTCCATAAATCCTTACTAATCTTTAACAATATTTCCTTAAATCCTTACCAATCTTTACAAATCTTTCAAGCCCTCTTTAATATATTTACCACCCAACCCCCCCCCCCCCCCCTCACCGGCCGCATTGTAAAATGGGAACTTTATTAGCTATTTTATGTGTGTTAAGGTGGTAGAATTTGGCATTTGCTGAAACGTTTAACTGCAACCATTCCGACTTTTGAAGGGTCTTGACTATTTTAACTCGTAATAAAAATAACTTTGCCTAAGATATGCAAAAAATTTATATAATTTGTTGTACAAACTATTTATAATCCCGCTACCACCACTATTAGAACTGGCTTCTGACTGTAACGGCGAGCGCAACTCAAATTTTGGCAAATAGTAAAAAAAATGAAGATGTGGAACCATTAATTTTAAATGACACAAAGTTTATAGTTTTCAAGCCAATTGGGTGGTGGCTCAGGGCACAGCTGCATTTTTGGTACGTGGCGAATATGACGGATGTTGTTTTTCTTACACAGATCATATTCTTACATATATATATATATATATATACACATATATATACACACACACATATATATATATATATATATATATATATATATATATATATATATATATATACATATATATATACATATGTCTTAAATCCGAAAATTTCAAACTTTTTTTAATAAGTTGTAACAATCTGGACCGTTATTTTAACACAATAACAACACAAAGTTACGAAATTCTCCTGAATCTGATCGCAGCACCACTATCGGGACAAACTGGAAGTAAAATGAAATATTTTTGGATATTCGACACCGCGATCGCAGCGCTGTCTGCCGGATACAATGTAAAACATTCCAAGATCAACAATAACTTATAAATAAAAAATTTATTAAAAAAACATTTTGTAGTGGACCGAATTATGAATCTAAACCATTCTCGAATCCACTTGAACACACACAAAAAATTTCATCAAATTCGGTCCAGCCGTTTAGGAGGAGTTCAGTGACCTACACACGCACAGAATAATTATATATATATAATTATATAATATATAATTATATAATATATAATTATACCTACACACGCACAGAATAATTATATATATAATTATATAATATATAATTATATAATATATAATTATATAATTATTCTGTGCGTGTGTAGGTCACTGAACTCCTCCTAAACGGCTGGACCGAATTTGATGAAATTTTTTGTGTGTGTTCAAGTGGATTCGAGAATGGTTTAGATTCATAATTCGGTCCACTACAAAATGTTTTTTTTAATAAATTTTTTATTTATAAGTTATTGTTGATCTTGGAATGTTTTACATTGTATCCGGCAGACAGCGCTGCGATCGCGGTGTCGAATATCCAAAAATATTTCATTTTACTTCCAGTTTGTCCCGATAGTGGTGCTGCGATCAGATTCAGGAGAATTTCGTAACTTTGTGTTGTTATTGTGTTAAAATAACGGTCCAGATTGTTACAACTTATTAAAAAAAGTTTGAAATTTTCGGATTTAAGACATATGTACAGGACAACGTCTGTCGGGTCCGCTAGTGTGTGTGTGTGTGTGTGTGCGTGTGTGCGTGCGTGCGTGCGTGCGTGCGTGCGTGCGTGCGTGCGTGCGTGTGTGTGTATAGCAAATCACCCCCTTCCTTCCCAAAAATTTGCATAACAGACTGCTAATATTGTGGATCACACTGCAGGTCATAACAGAGCGGTCATCCTATCAGCACGTGGATAAGGTGTTTTAATGATAATTATCGATGACGTTATTTGGTTGGTGTCACCTTTGTCTGTCGAGTAAATTTGCCTGATCCTGTCCAGCATCCAGCAATTCTAAATCTTATTGGCCTGTCGGGTCGATGTCTTTTGACGACTGGGGAGATGATGTGGTTTATGATCAGAGAACCGGAAATTTCGCAGGTTCACTTGGAAGCTGACTAAAATCCACAGTCCTTTGTGAAATCGAGAATCAGTTAGCTGTACATTGAGGTTTGCTACAGTTTAACCACCGAGTAGCTAGCGCAGGATTCGGTCCTTTTTTTCCTAGAAGATTCGTTGCTGGTTGAAACTCGTCATTCGGAGTTCTTTACGAGCCATGGTCCTATATAGGAAATGCAGCTGTACATGTAGTTGAATTTTAGCTTGTGCTCGAGTGAATTCCCAAAAATATCCAAATCTCTAGTTATGGTGGATGATAACTATTCGTCATGCATTTAGACCGCCTGTTTTGTAGCCGACTTCCAGTGCGGAACAGACTCTCAATATCATTACCTTGTCGTGTCGAGCTGTCGCTCTAAGTCGCTGCCGCGCGGCGGCTTCTCCGTGGTCCAGCGCAGCAGCACTGCGCGAGCCATCTCAGTATCCTGACGCACCTTGAGACTCGTCGCTTACGTACTGGAAGGACCTCATCTTCTGTGTCCCCAGAACACTCTTCGCGGCTCCTGCTCAGCTCCCCCTCCATCTGGTCGATCGTGTCCTTGAGTTCATACAAACAATTAAAATAAAACTTACATTCAACATAAACGCATTTCATATTAAAGTCTTTACTTTTATAGGTATCGGAATAATTAAGGTAGTGTATTTATCCGATACTTCCATTCTGGTAGCGAGTGTCGGAATGCCAAAAAAAAAAAAGGTGTATTATTGAGATGGCCGTAGCGACTGTCGGAATAAAAAGTATCGGAATTTCGAGGAATCAATATTATAACTTGGCATCGTTGCATTCCGTGTGTCATCGCCGATGCTGAACCAATCATATTTAATATATTGAGGAATGAAAATTAATGTTGTAATACACAAATATTGTTACAGAATAAATTGTGTCGTCTAATATTAATTTTAAAAATGTTTACAAAAATATGTAGTGGTGAAAAGACTTGTATTTTTACTATATAAAATAACATGGGTTTACATGTACATATGCTAGATAGCAAATGAATGCGAAATATATCGTTAAATATACTGAATATAATATGTAGATATTATATTTAGTATATTTAACAATATATTTCGCATTCATTTGGTGAAAATTAAAATTTGATGTGTGGTAACGGTTTTAGTGTTTAATATAAATCATCAATTATATTTACAATTTAACCACAATAGAGTGTATATTTTCACGGTTCTCTTATCTCACGATTGTATTTACAGACAAATATCTAGAGTATGGCGATTCCAGCTGATGCCTTGCTGTCGGATTGATTTTGACACTTTACGGCTCGATCCCGGTATAAAAATTCGTTATCGAGTGTTCAAAAACTGTCTTTAAGCATTCCCATAGCCGAATGACGTCATCCCACTAAAGGAATTATTCCGATAGTTTCAAGAATTGGGATAGGGATAATTCTACCCGTAGGTTAGGAACAAAATAAGTCTTACTCTTGGAGAGTTTGGCATAGACAAAATTTCCGTCCTCTACGTGTGCAGTGTTCCAAAGAGGTCAGCAACAATTAAATTTTTAGCTACATTAATTATAAAAGAGTATGATCTTACATAGTTACGAATTTGTTTTATATTTGATTTACTATTATTACAATTATCTTGTTTTTTTTTTTTACGTAGAAAAAATAAATAATTTTAATACAGATGCGGCACAAGCTCGTATTTAGTGGCGAAAATTTTTTGTTGCCAAACTAAAAGCATTGAGCTTCCCAACGTGAGTAGAATAGACTTTATTTGGGCGGGCCGAGGAGCGAGATATATATATATATATATAGAGAGATAGATATATAGAGAGATAGATATATATATATATATAGAGTGAGATAGAGATATAGATAGATATAGATAGCTAGAGATATAGATAGATATAGATAGCTAGAGATATAGATAGATATAGATAGCTAGAGATATAGATAGATAGAGATATAGATAGATATAGAGATAGATAGAGAGATAGATAGAGATAGATAGAGATAGATATATATATATAGATCGAGAGGTGGTGAGCGTTACCTGGTGTGTGGGACGTGGTCGCGTTTGTTCGAAAACCACGGCGGCACACAGTGGACTAGCGAGAGCTCCTTCCTCGTCGTTCTGCTCGCTCACATACCGCTTGCAGTGGCACGTACGTTTCAGCAGCGTCGAGTTGTAGCGCCTGCAATCCACGCACGTCCGCCCTGCGCACACACATACGCACACAAGCATAAATATAAGTGCACATTGCATAGGCAAAACTATGTTTCCAACTTCGAAGGAGGGCATACCTTTAGGCAGCTCTCTCATTAAGAATTTCATGTTGTTGCAATAAAATTATACATTATATGTTGCGTACTAGATAGAGAAATGTCTGTATTCTTAAAGTGAAGATAAACAGAACTATATGAAATATATTTGTAATAACAATTTTTAGATAGTAGTTATTGCAAAAAAATATTGTTTTACGTGAATATTTAAGTGTCGAATTCATTCAGGTGCATCACTATGAAAACACGCATAGAGAGTGTACGATATGACAAATCCGTATTGATGCCCATTTACTCTCATTATGGCACCATTTCTTAAATTTAATGTCTACCATAAACCCCGTATTTTTACGCCATTGGTACTTCGATTTGTTTGTTTGTAAGTATGTATGTATACATTAATTTATAGATGATGGTATTCTTGTACATACACACATGTATGTTCACCTATATGTGCATGCGTATGCGTGAATGTATGAACAAATGTGGGTATGAATGTGTGTGTACTTCGGTATGGTTATGAGGGCCCGCAGTCTGTCCCCCTACCCTCCCACATTACATCTCCTAGTCAAACATGACAGTGAAATCTGATGGCTCATACGACTGAAAGGAGGCGAGTCAAGAACGGAACGACTGGGTGGTGGGGATCCGGGAGGAGAGATGTGGCGGGGCTGACAGACGTCTGTGGTATCACCTTCCACAAGGTCAAGGATTGTCTACTCTACAGAAAAACGTATCTATAATGAATAATGTTATCGCTGTGCGGGCGTAACTGTGGAATAATATATACAGGATCAGCGCAGTTGCGAATAGAGCCATTTACCCCAAACAGGACTGGCGATGGCAGTGTTTGGAGAGTGTTGCAAGTGATTCAGTGCCTTGTAGCTTGTTATCAGTGGTGTAGAGACTGCGGTCTGTGTACTCGAAATAACTACGTGAAGTAATCGGGTCCTCCCAGGCGAGTGAGTGCTGCGATGTCTGTTACCGACATAGGAGTCGAAGCAGAGGTGAAAGAAGTTTACGAGAGATTGGCGCAGTCGGTGCACTTTGATTTTGTAGAGTATTTGTCGGTATATTATTCTATAATGAGGCTAATTTAAATATTCAAATAATGATATAACAGTATATTGGTTACTGGTTTATAATTTACAATGAAAACTGTAATAAGTAAAAGAACTATACATTTTTGTAGTAGTGTAAATAAATGTGTGCACCTGTTTTTCGCGAAAATATTTCCGGACAAGTTGTGTTCCAAAACACTTTAGTTCAGAACCACTTTCGTGATTGAATCGTTTGAATAGTTGCGCGTCTTATCTGCCCACGAATCACGAATGCTCAGTATCGGAGAAACTTAATTCTGATTGGCTCACTCATGTAGCAGTCAACCTTCACACAACGACAAGCACCCAATAGCCAAATAAATACTGCAAGTGTGTGAATAGGATATTGAAATATAGCCTCCAAGCAAATCTTTTCGCAAAAAACACGTGGCCCTATAAATTAGGAAATTAAGTTTAGCTCTCATATTACTTCTATTTGGTTGTAATGTACATGTGTATATTTGTGTACATACACATATATGCATTTATGTATTTATATATGTATAGTATATGAATTAATTGATGCGTGTCCGATTAGGGAGGTTCTATTGGTTTAGGCAAATCACATCAGACCTTGACCCACCACGTTTAAGGTTAAGTGTAATGCAAATCTTAATTACATGGCTTTTAAAAAAAATTTTGTTTTTGTCGTGGTCAATTTTACATTTTTTGATGTTCGTGATGCCAGAATCAAGAGAAACATACGAGGTGCCTTAAAGCTTCAAAGGTGCTCGACTAGTGTTTAAGACGGGTCTTGTGGCCTGCCTGGTCGGCACAGAGTCAGTAGCCCCTGTCACGACCCTGAGAACGGGCTGGCCCTTATTCACTGTATTACCTGGGGTCTTAATGATCTGCCGAGGTTGTTGCTCCAGGTGCCATGCAGGCGGACAGGATGGGTGACTACTAGAATGGTAGTGTTGAGGGTTGCCGTTACCGTCCCGTGGACAGGGTAGTCCTGAAGAGACTGTCACGACCATGACCAGTGGGGTAATACCAAGGGGTGGTAAGGAAGGAGCAGTCTACGTCTTCAGGAGCTGTTGATGGTCCAGTCTTCCCAGAAGCAGGAGAGTCTGCCGGTTGCATAAGAGGCTTTGGAGGGGGTTGTCTTCAACTGGTAGCTGTTTCCGACCCTGAAGAGAGCGTTGGAATCTGGACGTACCAGGGTGCTTAAATCGCTCATGGCATCGTCCGGCCCAATCGTGAGCGGTGTAGTTATTTACAGTAATTTCTTCCTGGGCCGGAGTAGCAGAGGGGTGCGGGGGTGGTCATCTCTGACGCTTGATTCCAGGGTTGAAGAGTGCTGATCCTCAAGTACCGGTGGCATACTCCCTCGATACTTCGTGGAGTTCTCTGTTGCCTTGAGTGGCGAGTTAGGTGGCTCGCTCAGCTTCTTCCAGTACGGTTTAAAAGATTTGCCCAAAGGGTGAATTTGGTTCAAATGGGGCGAATTTGATTGATTATAAATGCTGTGCAGAGAATCATGCATCAAAATTAATGTATATGTATCGATTCTGAATGCAGTGAAGCTTACCAAGTATGGACATTAATTTTTTACTTGTAGTGCTTAAAAGAAATATAACAAAATTCCATATGAGATTCAGAACATTCTAAATATATCCACTTTCAAAAAGAACTTCAGAAAAAAAAAAGAGGAACAATATACTGCAACACTAGGCGAAAGTTTAAATATGGGATATGATACGGGCATATAGTAACTATAGGCACCCCTTTTGTACATTATTTACATGCATGCCAATTATAAGTATATAATGAATATTTATGTACACACACACATATATACATGCACGCACATATATGCATGTGTATATGAGTATGTACATGAATGTGTTTGTATAAGAATACAGATAGCCTATGAAACTATTTAAACTTTAACCACAGTTCGGAAATGTAGGTTGAGGTCAGTTATACCTGTCACTTTATATTATGTATTTGTACCCTTCACTTTGATAAATTGAATAGTCATCCCGAATCAAATCGTGGCCTACCAGGATAAATTCTACCCGCTACATGGACGTGCAAGAAAGTCCATATTCTACCTTTAGCACGGTCAATATGTGCACTACAACATGATTCGAAATACTTGGCTTACGATGTTTCTGGAACCCAGCAGCCGAGTCACTGAAGACCAGTCGGCTGCTGGTTCAATTTAAAGTACAATTTTTGGTGGGGAAATACCCCACAATTTTTGGGACAAATTTATCCATTTTTAATTCGACCAACGGGGAGCATCGACACCATCCAGGAGTTAATTTCCCAGAAATAATGTCCTCGTGGCGCCATCATGCATTGCGTGCTGCTAAACGCCCCCTCCGCTACACTAGCGCCCAAAGTGGAAGGTCAATGAACTATGTTTTCCGGACCGCTCAGATTAACAGCTGACTTGCTGTATGATGGTCTGCCGCGGCACGGGTTCCGACGAACAAAACTTAAAATATATTGTTCGCCACGTACATCACAGTTTCTGTCAAGGTAAAAGTTTTTTTATTTTTCATTATGTATAACAATAGCACACAAGGCTTTTGCGTATTTATAATTCTAGGAATTACACACTTTGCTCGGTATTGCGTTGTGCAGTGTAGGTAAGGCAAGCAGGTGGTCAGGCTAGCAAATGGGACGTCGGTTGTAGCGCTGCTCGCAGTCAAGTTGGGGACGTAGCTGGTGACTTTCCGCTGTACATGAGACACACGGTCTCAATGTTCAGTTTCTGTAACGAGCGTAGAACTAATGGGAACATAAAAAAAAATTATAAACGATTTTTTTGTTAAACTATGTCTGCACTATTTGATCATGAATTATGGATAAACTACCAAAGACGTCTTCATAGGACTGCTTCTATTTGACGCTATAAGGACGCCGTTCAAATGTTAATAACAGTTACAAATCAATCAAAATGTCTGCTATCAGCAGCAAGACATCGTAACTGAATGTCAGACAGTAGCTATGGTACCCATGGGAGTGGCGTCAGAGGCGGTCACAACCGCGTTTTTCATGGCAGACAGTGTTCGTGTCTTTTTAGCATACACAGTGTTCTTCAGAGTTTCCCACATATAAAAATCTAACGGCAATAAATATGAGGATCTGGTTTAATACTCAACACTTCCTCGTCGGTCAACGATTCTTTTTTTCATCCAGGAGCGAGCGACCATACGTCTCAATGGTATTGTGATGGTGCACAGTAAAAAGCAATCGTCACCTGGGTAAAGTTGGTGAACAACTGGCACAATGTTTTCCTGTAACACGGTGGTACAATAACTTTCATCTGTCACTTTTCTGTCAAATAATAATGACCTTAAAGTCCCCTGGAATACATATAGCACTACACTATTAACCCAGGAAAATTGACTGCTTGCGTTATCACAATGTGGGGTTTTTCATTGTTCCGATACGCACAGTTGTGGCGGTCGAGGTTCACTTTCAATTTAAAAATTGCCTCATCGAAGAAAACAATCACGCCAGTAAAATTGTTATTGTTTTCGATTAATATGTTCGGAACTCACTCACAAAATTTTATATGCCTATCTGTATCGTCATATAAGTACCTTGAAGTTAAGTAGGGCCTCCACTTTATCTGCTTTAAACTACGATGGAAACTCGATTTATTGACCCCTGACTCATTTCGTAATTCTTCGGCGAGTTGTTTTATGTGTGCAACACAGCCCCCAACACTGCCTTCGTGCATTGTCTTCTCTTTCTGTCGCACCATCCTAACATCACACCACACACAGTTCTGTCAGTCTCAAACGTGTCATTGTTACATATGTTGGTGGTGCAGTGTGGAATTCTGCACTCAACCATCTCTGCACCTCAATCCTGTTCTCACTTTTCCAATATCACTTTAAAATCCACTTCCGTTGTTCGAAATATCACTTCCGTCATGTCAACCACAGCTCTACATTAATAGCACTGCTGCTCGTGGCTTCAAACCGAACTGACAACAGAATAATAGCTACTAGTGCTCGTACACACCCAATACTGTCCTTAAAGTGTCGAATATGCACTGTTCCACCAGCTTGTCTTTAATATTTACACTGTTTTTCAGGTTGGTAGACATTAAATTCGGACATTTATTATGTTGCACATACACTATCTAATCCAAAGTATCCAAATACTACTATGTATCCGTAAACTCGTGTATGTGTCACTACGATCGTCACTGCTGCTATAAAAGGCGGAAGAGGGCTCGATATTGATCAGTGGTATGCGATAGTAATAAACTGGGTGGGCTAAGTGAGCTAAATGACTTAGATTGTGAAGTAGTCATTGTTTGCAACATCAGTAACTAATCCGCAAGGGCCGTTTCCGTCCTTCTCATATTACCCAAGTCGACAGTCGGGAAAGTGATTATGAAGTGTAAATGGGAAGGCACATCTATAACAAAACCCTAGCCGGGTAGGCCACGTGTGATAACCAACAGGAACCATCAAGCATTGAAGGAGAGTGATACGGGAACATTGCTTGTCGCCGTGAGTTACCATTACTCGTTTATTCCCCAGTGCCACTAATTGTGCAGCCAGCACCATAACTGGGCGCCGCTAGTTACGAGGTCTGGAGTTCAAAGCTTAGGCACCTGCCTATAAAATAAACATTTCGCCTGTGAATGCAAAACCGTATGTTCGATGGAATATGGAAGACTGTAGATGCACGATTTGGAGCGATGAACCACGCTATATCGAATGGCAGCCCGAAAGGAGAATTTGGGTGTGGTGGATGCCAGGAGAGCGCCACATTACGGCCTGTGTAGTGTATTCGATGAAATTCGGCTGAAGAGGGATGACATTGAAGGGTGTTACTATAAGTAGTATTAAGAGTATTTTGACCGGCTGATGATGTCTATGTTAGAAGTCCAGTTTGGAGAATATAACTGTGTTTCAGAATGATAATGTTCCCAACAATTAAGTATGGTCTGTCCGTAAGTGGTTTGTGTAAATAGGATTCCAGAAATGGAACAGCCAGCCCATAGCTCTGACCTCAAAGACATACAAACAACTTTTTCTCCATCACTTAGGCCTATGTATGTTGAGTCTTCACTAATGAATGGAAACATAACAGGCTCTAAAGAAATAATTGTCTGGCATAATATTATGACGAATTTATTAGCCACCAGTGGTAGAATTTCATTGGTGGAGCATTTTTACCATGTTTCTCCTGAGGAAGTCATGGTTTAATTTCTGGACAGTCTTGTGACCTAAGTTTCAAGAGCTCTATTAAATTTCCATGCCGTAGAGCAAGTCCCTGGTGAGATAGGAAACCAATCGACGAGACTGTGTGAAGCAGGCATTTTCTAGCCCGCATCTTTTAGGGTTCAGTTGCTTTGCTGAGTGTAGATTCAATCAGCAGTTTTTAATGCTTGTAACTTCTAACAACCTGTAAACTGGAGGAATATTTTTCATGTGCACTAAATTTTACTACAGCTTTCTCCCAGTTATGGAAACCCTCAGAAGCAAGAGAGTTGTCCATTGCTGTAGCTAAAATGTTTTTTTCCGAGCGACTTTTTTATAATAAACGCAGTAGAAACAAAAAAGATACTCTCTTGACGCTTACCTTCAATTACATGCAACCACTTGTATGTATCAAACCACATTGGCTTAAATTTGAGTTTTCAACTTTTATGTTCCTGTCTAACAAAACACTGAAGCAATTTCTGATTATGTTTAAACGAAGGTAGGCCAGTAATAGCAAGCTTTCTGAAAACCCACCTCGTTTGCAGCGTTCAATTCCGTTGCAGAATAACATTTTAGAGCCATTACTAAACTGCAATTATTTATTCTCAAGGCACAACAATTGTTATTGTCCAATGCACTGGTGAAGTCAATAAAATTCTGTATACTTGTGTTGATTAAGCAGTAACAAAATTAGAGTTGTAAAAAAAACATGGTGAGTAAATAAAATGTATGCTGAGGGTTTAGGCAGCATTATGAATCTTTCATTTAACAATTTTATTCAATCGGTTGTATAGCCATTCTCGAGATTCGCGTTATTGATATGTAACAGAATGGTAAATGAGATTCAAAGTTCACTGTAAGTGTCTTTGGAAAAGAGTGAAGTGTGATTTGGATAAGCTATATTTTTGCGAGTGTTTTACTGTAGCGAGTTTTGCCACCATTTCTGAACTTCATTATGGAACCAGGAAATTCAGGTAGACTCATAACATTAGTTAATGAAAAAAATGTGAGTGTCCCAATGTTTCAGTTAGTTATAATCCTCGAGTCTAAGTAGTTAAATGCTATTGTGGTGGGTGAAGAGTTGAAACCGTGTAAAACAAGCGGTACTTCCGAAAGTGCATTTGATAAAATATTGAAGTTGGGGAATAGCTGTAACAACAACGCACAGGAAGTAGTAATCGCACGAATGGAAGAAGGCTCTATGACGCACCTGCTGATCCACGAGTCGGCAAAAGAAATGTGGGACAAGTTGAAAATTGTTTATCTATGAGTGTGTACATCAATTACAAGAAAACTTCTTTAATTTCAAATATGAGGATGAGGGCTTCGCTATTTCTTATATTAAAATTACAAGAATTAGCAGTTCGATTGAAACTACACGGGGAAAGATTGAAGGAGCAAATGCTTATTACAAAAAATTATTGCATATTTTAATTCTAATGGAGGTAGAACAGCCTTCTTTGTATAAGTGAATTTTATGACTGTTTATCCGTGCCATGTGCCAAGCCTTAAACTAATGGTAAAGTAGTGTTCAATCTTCATCGTTACACGTTATATTCGTTTAAAATGTATTTGTGATATCAAATAACTGTGAATAAACAATGCATCAATAATATTGTCTAGAAAACGTAGGCCAGTCACAATATAAACAAATAACAGCTGGCGAAGTCATCCTCATTGCCACCAACTTAACAAAGTGAGAATCAGTATTTTATGCTGTGTTCTAACGTCGGCAGTAGGTACCGTAGAACATAAGCTACTTCGGTTTGCTTCGCTAAACAAATGAATAGGATAAGGTCCTCTCGTTATACTGTTGAGCTATTTCTGTACTTGTACGCTCCGTAGCCGAGCTCGGAAGGAGTTGCTACAGGTCATCTCCAGTCCACCACCTGCATAGGCTATACATTCCTTTTTATACTAACAGCGCTGAGGTTACTGGTTAGCAGGGAACCAGTTATGAGTGCCAAGAGCCAATTAGTTGTCTCGGTGGCGGAACGCTCGACAGCAGTGCCAACAGTAGAAATGAACGGCGTCTGCCACGATTGACGAGTTTGTCATGTGACCAGCGCTGATAAGGAGACTGATTTGTAAAAACTACAGTATGGATATGCAATTCTTCTGTGGCTTATCATCAGCGTCAGTAAATAAAGAAACTCTCGTTAGCAGACTCAGGTACTGACATTAGACAAGTGAATATGGCTATGGTAGAGCAGAGGTAGTGAGCGCAGGTGTAAGTTATTCACGGTAAAGTGAACACTTTAGAAAGCCTCCTCATTTGGAATAACAATTAATAAATATTATATCTTATTTTAGCTTAAGAAGTTAACTTTCGAATTGTACAGACTATGTTTATTACTTACATGTCAATATATATTGGAAGTTGATTAAAGAATAAAATATGGCTGAAAGGAAGAAATAACTAGTCCCTCAAAAGTGCTCACTTTACCATGGACAGACTATAAGACGGCTGCTGCTCCAATAATGAGCTCAAGCCAGGTATCACCCATCATTACAGCTGGAGGACGACTTCCTACGGGCAGGACTGGTATATCCAACTACACTGGGGATAATCCACTTCACCATACGTTAGAGTTCACCTCAGAAGGAGGTGAACTCCATCCAGGCTTGGCACACAAGGGAGGGAAATGTAGAGAAATGTTAGCCGGGACTTACCGTGGAACTCGCCGGAGAAGAAGGACGACAGCTCTGGAATGCTGTGCGACACAGCGCCGGCCAAGAGAAGGCGGCGTGGCTCCGTCTTCAGGCTGCCAGTTGTGTCCTCTTTGTTAACGCTGGTGCTTCCAACGTTCTCTTCGCTCCTGGGGAATACACCAACGGAACGGTCAAGTGGCGCTTGCAAATTTAAATAGGCAACCGGAAAAAAAAAAAAAAAAAAAAACGGGAAATTTGAAATTATTGCTACATATGGTAAAAAATCACGAAACATTTTTTGCGGCAACATATTTTCTACAACACTCTAACTAATCTACTCTTTCATGATTGGATAAACTATATTTCGACTCTGCTAAGTTGTTTGCAGACCAAATACGAACGTTCTTTCTTATAGAATCAGAATCCTCGTTTGTCCAGTAAAATGGTGTAATATCTACCCTACATGTATGGCAGCCAATAAGGAAATAAAACTGATGGACATGTGTACAGTTTGTTGAATCCTTTAACAGTCAACTTTTCCCGCTATTAACCACCATCTATAATTATTTAACATTCGCTTGAATAGAAAACTTAAGTATTTGACTAGTTCCTTTCCTTTTACGAAATCATAGACAGACAATATATTTGTAAAGTCAAGTTTTGATGATTTAAAATCTGTTATGCAATTTTCGTAAATAGGCGTATCTTGTTATGTAAGTCATTGTAATCCCTCAGTCATTGTAATCCCTCCATTTACCTACCTACCTGCTTTTAAAATGGGTGTAGGTATTTATATTAAAATTACTTTTGAAACAAAAAACACTCGTTTGTTCCTTCCATTTCATGTGATTTTCTCTTCACATAACAGTCGTTTACCATTCTTTAATTTAGACATGCTTTACTTTGACTTTCAGTTTCAACTTTTCGAAATCAAGCCCAGAGTTCTTGCCTTTATCTCTGACGATTCCATTGTGTAAAGCACTGTATGAAACATCATGTCGTGAAGCAAATGTACAGTCAAATCGAAAGTCAAATGTTGAAATTTTCTGTTGAGTAAGGAACCTTAATTTACACATTGCCTGCGGTCGATTACCAGGATATTACATTTGTTTCCACATTTTTGATACATTATTTTTTTATCTTGAACGTTTCCTGTCTTCTAGCATTTTCATTGAAAAGAAAACTAGTCTTTGGAGAATATTAATAATGTTCAAACTTCTTGTGCTACTTTGTATAAATGTATAAATGTATAAAACAACTAGGAGTGTACGAAAAGTGGACAGCCATTGACTTGTAAAGTGAGTGTGTGGAATGCCTTACTATTAAAATTGTAAACCTTTACTACAGAATATGTAATAAACTATTACCATTTTTAGTAGAGCTTCTTGTTTTGTATCCACACATTTATCTTGGTTGGCATTAGACACAAATGGTCTATAAAAGTAATATTTGCAGCTCCCATTACCGTAAATTAGAGCAACATTATCCTTCGTGGTCTTCATGTTGACATTTACGAATAAAAGAAAGTGAAATATAATAGAAAAATGAACAAAAATTGCATAGGTAATACAAGTGCATATGATTAGCCTCCATGAAAAATGGAATTTCGGAAGTAAATCGGGATATTTCGGCCAACCTGCAGGTATATGTCTTCAGATGACCTGACAACACTGAAATACACCTCGTTTAGCTGCTCACTCACTCACTCACTCGCTCACTTACTCATTTTATCCCATTTTCTTCCTGTCCCGCCAACCTCGCAAGCCCGAAACACACAACTACTTCACTTCTAACATGTTCAGCACTGAACGTGGTTGAACTGGCTCCGAACTTGCTCCATAGCAGTCGCGTCTTGTTCAGGTTATACAGGTCGCGTAAGGCCGCGCTCATGCGAGTGCTTTAAAACATGTTTATGGTAAATTCGTTCGACAGCCATATTTGAACATATTTGCGAACGGACCTAGTTTCATAGTATGCACATACATAGCTGAAAGCAAACAAAAGGAAATCCTAACCTCGAAAACACGCTCCCGTGATAACTAATAATGGCTTCCAACAATCGTGTTCTTCATATTTATTGCGACAGCATAGCGAATACTGTTTTTCTGACCTGGATTACTACTTATTTATACGCAATTTTGATTGTACATTCTGTTTACTTCCAAGCAACCAATGAGAGCGCAACACAGAAGAAGTTTTTATTTAGTTGTATTTACACAACCTATGTTTACTTTGAACAGGAAGTGACTACGATCGCACAAGTTCGGAGCCAGTGTAACCGCATCCAAAATGCTGAACATGCTGAAATGAAGGATTTCTGTGATGTCCCGTGCGACCGCGGCTTAAATACATATTGGCTATTAAAGCTCGTTTGCGGTTATCTAAGCACCTTTGAAACACCGGTTAACGAGTTAATACCTCGGCACGTCTGTGACTCGTTTTGAAACTATAACGCTATACGTTAAAACCGTATTGTAACGTTTGTTTGCCCGGACGGCTTAGTTTGTATGAGTCGATATATCAAATAGTTAGTACTACGGCTTCCACAATTAAACTTCAAGGTAAGGGATTTGAGGAAAAATTAGATTTCGCATTAAATGTGTGGATGCAGTTTCATGTAATACATTATTATCAGCGAAGTATAATGGATTTAGTATTCTGGTGAAGTTAAGTTCATATCACAGCATGCATTTAGATTTTATAAGTGAAGAGTGATTTTTTTTTTTCATAGGCAAAACTGTAGGCCTTAGCAAATGTTAGTGCTGTGTGCTTTAAAACTGTATAGCTGGACGAATTTTCACTAAAATCGCATTGAGTGATAAACATTACTGCGGAGGTATGCTGTAAAAATTTGGATCAATTCTGTTCAGCGATTTAGTTCCATGACAACATGACAATTGTTTTCGCAGTAACGCCCGCCAGTTGCTCGGGCGTGGATTTGTATCGAAATATTGTTTTTGAGTTATTGCGCAATACAATACTATTCGTAAATATTGTTAAACATAACTCTTTAAACACATAACTATTGCCTAAGTACGTTTTGTTTTGTATGAAGATTAAATACATTGTATTATCTAAAAGCGTGCCTTTCTTGTGAGTAAGATTTTGAGGCCATGGATACTTTTTCCTTTCGGCATTTTTTTTTTCCTTTTACAAACTTTTAAAATAAATATTGTCACGTATGTAATAAACACAGTGTGTATACTCCACAGCATTCGGAAGTTGACGCCTAAGTGTAAAATAAAATATATTTATCGACTATTACTACAAAATGAGAGGGCTTCCAAAAGTGAATAGCTTACAAGGGGAGACATGCAGGTGCCAGCTACACTGTTCAGGGCCACTGCCCGCCACCTGAGCCAAGTATGGGATTTTTAGGCCATTCTGAGGTCTGCTGCCTGCATCAAAATTATATTTATTTTTCAAATTTCAAACATATTATGTATATTTACCCAAATGTTTAGCTCAACGCCCATATTTTAGCACTCAGTAGAAGGTGAAATGCTGGCACAGAAAAGATGATGCTACTTTCACTCGTCATTTTCCATTTTCTTAGGGGCCGAGGTGGCTGAGTGGTTAGCTTGCTCGCATCCCACCAAGGCGAATCGGGTTCAATCCACGGCCGGGTCACCATAGTTTCGCATGTGGGAATCGTGCCGGAAGATGCCGTTGGTAGACGGGTTTTCTCGGGGATTTCCCGTTTCCCCCGCCCTCAATCACCCTCATCGGCTCTCAATACCTCGCTGTTCAGGGCCTCCCAAATATCTTCACTAACTGTATTTTCTTTTCACTTATTTTTAAAAAGCAGATTCCCGTTTGACACCATACACCATAAACAGTAATAAACTAATAAATAGAAATGTTTCTGTCACCTATGTGGATTGTTGGTCAAGGTCCGTCGGGCGTTTTCCGACATTTTTGTTTCATGAACGATGCTATCAATTTTACTCGACGCGTCGTTCAAAGGTTCCGGGTCCAATACTGAAATACTATCCGTGAACTCGTCAACATCGTGCCGGTGTTGCTGGGGTTGGGATTCCTGCAGCAAAAGTATTTCATTTTCAACAACTCCTTCTCCTCGCGTCATCTCAGCGCAATGTATTTCTCCTGCGCCATGACCCTCTTCCTGTGGATGCGGTTTGTTGGGAACAGTGTCACGTACCGTCATGTGGGGCTCAAGAAAACCCAGAATACGTTGAAACCGGCAGTTTTTGAGTCCGAAGACTTCCATCCCTGAAGCATTTCTTCTTTTTACGAACGTCTTGCGGTAATCGCGATGAATGTGGTTCCACTTCGCTTTACAGGCTACTGGTCCACCTACAACAGAAAAGTCTGATTTGCTCTCTCCATTGTTTAACATATTTTTAACAAGTTCAACAAGACTTAGTTTTATCATGTGTGCGAGACATACGAAAATTATTGTTCTTGTGTTCGGTTACCAAATATTTTCGTATTACACATTTGATTACGGCAGTCAGGTTTTGAGAATATTTTAATTAATTCTCTGTCAACTTAGCCCGATGCCTGCGTGCTAGTGTGTACTATAGTGCATATATAGTTCATTCGCAGTTTCGCCACACTTTTTGAAACAAATCTTTGAAAAATCACCCCATGGTTGCGGTGTTTGGCTACTTCCTAAATATTCCAGTTATAAAGAGCGTTTTATACTTATTTTAACACAAAAGTACTTCGTTTATGATTAAATCGAAATGTTATATAAATTATTTTATAAATTATAATATTTACTTTATTATTAATGTGAGTAAACACGGTGAGAAAATAGGTATGTCGGTAACGCCTAGTAAGAAATAGTTCTTAGGCAAAATATTATTACACAGAGTGCGCACGAATGCGGTGCGTTGTACCACTTGTGTAATTTTCTAGACTCGGTTAAGCTTTGTTTGCACGGGACTGAGGAATATCCTGGAAGTAGAAGTTTAGCAGGTCTTCAGAAAAATTAGAAAATTGGCAGACACAGTTTATGCAAGGTAATACATTGAAGAAACACAACAAGAACTGTAATGACTCGTCTTTTGAGAGCCAGCAAGTGATGCCGTGCCGTCCATACTCCCTGCTACATCTGTGGGAACCGACCCCACAGAGGATTATGACGAGACAGTTAATGCTAAAGACGGAATGAGTGCCGTATAGTCGGTTTGTGTGGGATGTATACTTGCAAGACGTTCGCGTGAAGTCGGCGAACTTCAACATAAATGGTCGTCGGTTGTAAATACTGATGAGCATACAACTCCTGCTACATAGAAATGCAAATCAAATATTGGGGACGAAACAGGAAGTGAAGACGATCATAAAGATAGTACAGCTGAAAATGAACACGAAGACAGTGAAGGCGATTTTCTCGATGCAATGACACGCCCCACATTTTCTGCAATGAGCGACACGAAGAAGGCAGAATACGTCGAGAAGACTGGCTATCTATTTCCCGAAGACCCAAATGATCTTGTTAATAGACGCAGATATATAATTGACCTGCAAAACGTGAGTTTTTTCTCATGCATTGTTCAGATATCTTTAATCATTTTTAAACTGAAGGAATGGGGGTACATAAAATGATGTGATGAACTGCTTTCTCCTGAAATTCTAGTTACAAAATAGTAATAAATTATTATGAAATAAAGTTTCTTTATAAATTTTTGTGAGTTGTATCCTTAAATTTTTCACAACTTTAAAGTGGTGCTGAAAGCACTCGACTATTAACGGAAAGATCTGCATATAGAATGGTAATAAAGACTGTAGTATAAAAATGCATGGATAGTTGACTGCATACAAAAACATTAACGATGTCGACATGTACAAATTTTGGAGACAGTTGGGATTTTTCAATATCTGTTGAAAGAGACAGATGACAAACGAATTAATTGAATATAAATGGATGATTATTGGAAAGATTACGAAAAAAATGATGGAAAGATTGCGAAAGATTGATGTAAACATTGTAAGATTGACTGGGAAGGTTGGAAAGGATTGATGAAAATATTGAAAGATTGTCAGCAGATGGCATCTGCTGTCAAGTCTGTACGAGACAGGCGGCTCACACTACAACGGACTGCAATGTTTCCAAGGCAACACTGTTCTGACGATGCAGAGAAGAAGGTAATGCATACGAGGTATCAGTAGAGGTATTGGGTAGATACAGAAACTGCTTCAGGCCTGAAGAAGAGCAGATGTTGGTACAGCATTGTCTCTTTATAGAAAGCAGAATGTTCGGTATTCGGATGAAAGACTCTCAGGGTTTATCTTAAGAGTTCGCTGTTAGAAATTTCATTCAACATCCTTTCAGTGTTGCGAAAGGAAGGGCAGGTAAAGACTGGGTTCTGTATTTTTTAAAACAGCATCCAGAACTGTCGTCTAGGATACCAGAAAATACTTATATTGCACGTGAAGTTGCATTTAACAAACCAAATGTTCATTCGTTTTTTGTCCTTCTGAATGAGCTTCATGATGCGTATAATTTAACATGGACGAGAGAGCAGTTTCTACAGTGTCCAATAAACTTATTGAAGAAATATGCTGCACGGGAAAGAAGCAGGTTGGCTCTTTATCTTCTACTGAAAGGGCAGTATATTCCACCACTTATGATGTTTCCACGAGCAAGACATAATTCTGAATTAGTGGAACATGGACCACCAGACACTGTCTTAGTTCGCCACACAACTGAATGGATGCAAACGGAAATGTTTTGTGCGATATGGTTCGGCCACTTTCTAAAGCATGCAAAACCTACTCAGGACGATCCTGTACTGTTAATTTTAGTTGAGCATGCTACACATACGAAAAATATTGAATTTCTTGAAACAGCAAAACAAAATAATGTCCATGTACTATGTCTACCCCCTCGTACATCTCACCGTTTACAACCTCCGGACGTTTGATTTATATATCATTTGAGTGTGTTATATACACAAGAATGCAAAACTTGGTTATAAAATCACCCTGGCAAAGTTATTGCACTGAGACAAATATGATTTTAATTTTTAAAGGCTTATTTACGGGCATCGACTTCCAACAACGCAATAAATGATTCGAAAAAAAACTGATAAAAGTGGAATTTTTCCAGTTGATGAACATATATTTCGAAGATGCATTTGTAGCTAGTAAGACTACAAATCGACCTATGGCAGTAGACGTGGTTTCCTAAGACATTGAAATTCCAAGAGACATAACATCTACAGTGGAGCCGATAGCTGGCCCCGGTATAGTGACACCACCATAATGAAACCACCATCTAGAGCAAAACACAGCTGCAACAAAGGATACAGCCCACGCAATTTGTGAAACCCCAGAAGATATTTTACCAATTCCATAAGTAGGTCTGAAGGGCACTGGAGACATTGTAAATAGCCAAGGACGAAGATAAACAAGATAACTTCAAGTTCATACATACAGAAGCTACGGACAAAGGCCCTGCAGATGTTAGGCTGCGAAGAAGAAAATTATTCACCCAAGATGTGCCAAGAAACAGCGACAAACAAAGCAAGCCTATTTAGAAACGAAGGGTCCCTAAAACAACTGTAATAAGTAGAAATAAGCTGAAAACTATGCATAGTGAAAGTGAAGATGTGGACATAACCGGCCGAATGTGTGGATGGGAGTGGAATAAGAGCAAACCAGGAGAAGGATGGTTAAAATGTTAAAATTGTTCAGAATGATATCATGTAGCTTGCTCCATGTTGGCTAGCAAAGTGCATTTTAATTTTGTTGGTGATTTTTGCAAATTTTGTTTTTATATTGTTCCTTCCATAGTTACAATGTTTAATTTTTTTCTTTAAATGCATTATCGCTCCTTTTAAGATAAAAAAAAACACATGACTAGTTGTGTTAAAATTTATAATGCTTTTTTACTCCACCATTGGAGCAAAGTGAAACAGAAAACTTTTTTTTTTTTTTTTTACTTTCGTCACTATGCGCTTGCATTTTTTTTGGGTTATTGTTATGCACATTACATATTGCACAAAATCCTGATCGGAGTTATCAATCTATGTTTGAAAATGATAACTATATTGTTTAAAGAGATATTTCGAAAAATTAAACTATTCTCCAATTTTCCCTATACTACAAAACATAACTCATACTCTACATGTAGTACATTTATCCTTATTACTATAGAAATGCGAAAGCGTGTGTTTGGTTGTCCTCCTTTCACGTCAAAATTCAGCAACTGATCGACGTGATTTTTTGCTCATATATTTGGAGGTTCAGAGAGTGGCATAGGCTGTCCCAGGAAAATATATCAACCGGTTCCAAAAAATTATGATTACGGATGTACATAGGTACTGGATTAAACTTTTCTTAGGATTACTGCATAAAAAAGCATTGTTAGAATTTTATCGTTTCTTTTTTGTCTATGGGCTGTCTTACATTCCTTCCCAAGAGCCGCAGCAGCTCAGTGGGTAGAGAACCCAATAGTGGGGCCACAGTAGCCCAATGGGTAGAGAACCCTACAGTGGAGCCGCAGTAGCTCAGTGGGTAGAGAACCCTATAGTGGGGCCTCAGTAGCTCAGTGGGTAGAGAATCCTGTAGTGGGGCAGCAGAAGCACGGTGGATAGAGAACCCGATAGTGGAGCCGCAATATCCCAGTTGGTAAAGCACCCGATATTGGGGCCGCGCTCGATGCAACGGGTAAAAATTTCTACAAAAACAAATTTCTCTTACCGTCAGCGTCTAAATCTTCTGCTATTTGTTCCCAAATACGTGACCTGTGTACCACATCTTTGTATTTCTCATTATGTGTGTCATACAGCTCCGGGTATTGTTGGACCGCTTCAATAAGAGCCTTTCCGTTTATTCGTGCAGCCATTTTTTCAACCTATAAATAATAATTCCAATAAAATCATTGTGCACAAAATTCTTCCGTTCACACAAACACACTTCATATTTCTGCACACATCTACGATCACACAAAATATGGAAAGTGTTGCGACTGGCTATGCAACACATGCTATAAAATAAAATTTTACATGTAACATATGTTAAATCAATTTGCGTATACCTAACAAGACTAGGTTGTGTATTACTATAAAATGTTTTTAACGAATGTTGAAAGTAAGCTACGTCGAACCCGAAACTTAACGTGGATATGAAGCTAACCTCAAAAATGTAACATCCAACCACTGCGAATTTAGCTGAAGGTTCAGGGCCGGGTCCAGGATAATGTAAACGAAACTAGGATCTACAAGTATTTAATTGCTGGCTAAAGGCAAGCTTCTCGTTCAACTGTTCCCCTTCCTTAGCTATCCTTCGATCACCCACACAAATAATAAGCTTCTCTAAGAGCAAATGTTGGATTTCAAGTATGATCTGCTTCAATATGGTTTTTTTTTTTTTACGAGGTGTTGTTAGGGACAAAATTAACATGACAGGCATAGGTGCCTGTTTAAATTCACTGGAATTATGAATAAAAACATTCATGGATAACTGCAAATAGAGAAGACGTGTTTCCGTATGACAGATAAGTGCTTACTGCATAGTTCGAAATGAATTAGTTTTTGTATTGTAAACGTAGGCCGTGTCCCAAAAGGCAGATTGTGTTGACAAAATGATGATGTGGCCCGATATTTTATACAAAATTTGTGACATATTTGGTAAATTGATATTTCTAATCTTGTATATAGCGGTTGTTAGCAAAGAATACAAATAAATCCCGGTGAGTCATGGCAATCTGTCGGGTAATTAAATCTGAGAGCAGTTTAGGTGCGCGAGATAGTCAGTTTCGTGGCGTAGTTTTCCGCTGGGTTAGTTGCTGGTATTGATAGGGCATTAGGGATAATCAATATTTTTGCGTGCTAGCACGTTGTTGACATTTTAATAGTTTCTAGTTGTCTTGTGTGACGAGTGTTTGGTTCGACTGCCTTGACTCGCGGAACAGCCTGCCTGGTGTCAGTCAACAGTTATTGACTTCACTACCAATTTCATGTTAATTCTGGTTGACTATTCTCTGAGACAGCTCCAACATTTATTATTCGTTAGTCTGGGAAATTCCATGTCGGTAACAAGCGGCTATGAAAGAGCATATAATGTCGCCCGCTTATATCGGCATTGAATATCAGTACTTATGCCTGATGTTCAGGGTAATGTTGGATCAGGTGAAATATGTATTCATTGATTATTTGGAAGAAAAGTGGATGCATAAAGAAGTCAGTTGATGTGGCTTCGTGGATATGTTCAGCAACGTCCAATAAAGGAAATTCGAGTTTTGAATGAGAGTTCACTGGCTGGAAGTTGCTGGCGTTGCCTTAATTTAATAATTCCCTTGCTTTCACTTAGTTCCATGAATTTAAAGATGTTTTCTAGGCAAGTAATCTACCTTGCATATGATGCATACTGTACCTTGAAGTGCGGGCCAACGTGGTTATGTGGGTTAAGAGTGACGCAGTTGGCGAATGGCGCCAGATTTACACTGGTAAGATTTAAGTGGCACGTGGAATTAAATGTTTTACACTTTTTAATAAGGTTTAAATAAATGATTTTGTTAATGAGGTTGTTAACCAATTTGCTTACCTGAACATGTAACAGGCGAATATCCCGTCAGTTTTGGAGAGAAATATAGCAACATTTGAAGGGGAGAGAATAATAAATTGTGAATTAAAGAATTCTAAGGTGGCTCACTTGTGAACGAGCTTACTCTTCGATGTCCGATTCAACAGCAGCGGCTACTTATAAAACATCTTCACTCACGGGTTTGAACCTGCATTGTCGTGGCAGTACTGTATGTATGCCTGGCGGCGGCGACAGTCTGTTATTACACTGTCGCCCCGGCACTGTCGTCTAACGAGACATCCTTCGCCTTGTAACAATGTTAGCGAGTTGCTACCCTTGGTGACACATTTCGTTCATGAAGTGGCCGCAAAAGCGCTCTACTAAACTACAATGTAATAAATTTTCTGGCAACAACCTAAAATTTAATGAAAGTTTATAACTTATAGATTGTACGGAAATAATAACACGCCAGATTGCAAACGTAGGAATGTTTACCATCGATACTATACAAGATTGGGGAGACTTCCTTACCCATCTGACTGTATCGTGAACGGTACTGGTGATGCATGGGAAAGTAGTTTACCATTCGCACTTTCTCACTATTTGTTTACATCAGCATGGCAATTCTACGAATAATTTCTTAAGAGTGTAGTACAGTTAGCATTACTAGGATAGGTCATTTTCCGTCATTTTCCCATTTTAAGGCTGTTGTCTGGTTTGAAATCTGTGATAATTGGGCATAGGCAAATACGCATAAATGGAACTCTGTATTTTAAGCCAATTTTGTATATATATATATATATATATATATATATATATATATATATATATATATATATATACATACTTGAAACAAAAACCTAAATGTGAGAAATGATACGCTCAAACTCTGCATCAAGGCAAACATAACAATTTATTTTCAATACTTGTTTAATTTAATTATTGAATTTTCCGTTCTTTCCATTAAACACGCTATGTGTTACTGATAGAAAAGGCTTTGATAGCCAAGAATCACGTATTTTTCTGCGTAAGAAAGTCCGTGGTTTTGTATAAGGTATGCCATAAAACCGAATTATATATTGAAATGTCATGGTGCAGTGGCAAATGTTACAAGAGAGCTAGCAGTATAGTGCCTGGGAGATTCCTCGCCGAGCTCACGGGGAGAGTCACCACAGTCCAAGGAAAGACAGTCCATTATCAGTAATTCCCTGTGGATCTGAGTTCATGTCAGAGTAAGTTACCTACTTTGTTCAGTGGCGGTCGGCAGTTACAACGAGGCACAGTCTCTTACTACGCCTGTAACCATCTTCAGACCTTCCCACGCCACAATTTCCTTTCAGTGTGTCAGTATGTGATATCACCCCCCCCCCCCCCCAACCCGTACCTTTGCCGAAAATACAGGATCTAGTTTGCTTCAATGTAGCTATCAACGTATATTTTGTGATAAATGTATGCACATACAGCTGCCTTATTAGTAAAACCACACTTACACCCCACATTTATTTCATAAACTTTACGGTGTGTCGGATAGTTCTACCTTTAAATAAAACAATATTTTCTTTTGAATGTCTGATCTCAACTGGTTTCTTTTTGCAAATTTGCAACCACTTCAATTTATTATTCTACAAAAATAAAATTATACACCGTGACACATTTTAGCCCGTATTTTGTTATAATTTATCCTTTAACTAACAAAAAAAAAAAACTTGCAAAGTAATCATAGATATAACAGCCGTTGTTATTCTAAACAAATGACTGGTCTATAAGAAACAGGAAGAGGTATTTGTAACAGTGTGTTGGTTTAAGTAAGCACTGATAAGAGCAAGTTTCATACTCTGCCATAAAATTCAAAACTCATTTACACATCGAAGCTGTTGTAGAACTGGAAATCATATAACTCTCACCACACATTAAAAATCATCTAACCACACCACACTCACTCAAATATTAAGAACAGCAGTAATACATTTGTAATTACTTGCATTTTACAACTTACCACTCTTTCAAAAATGGTTTGTTAATTTTGTTTTATAGTGAATTTAATTGTAAAGAAAAACGTCATTGCATTGATAGAAATACATTGTGATGTCATTTAAGCCGATTCTCCGTATACACGGTATGTAAAGTGGAGGATGGGGGAGGGGGTGTCGGGTGTATAAATACAACAACAACACGCCCGCTCCATGGACACTCCTTGCTAGAGAGAGCACCGCTGGTCTACCTGCTGCCCTGCATCCGCGGTTACCGCTGCTCTGCTGTGAAATTGTTTAATAGAAATGAACAACCTATCTCAATTATTTATATTGCAGCCATACTGTAAATAAAGCCTGGCGCACTCTAAACATGGCCTACTGTAGCACGACTATTGTGAAAAGGTCGGAGGGAATATGTTGATTAGTTACGGACATACGACAAAAAGCTCAATTTTTTTCCTATAGTGGTATCTTCATTTCTGGACAATAAACCTGACATTTCTTGGCACACTGAATGTTCGTCATTTTAATACAACATGTCGGTTGAAATTGCGCATGACATGTGATATACTGACATATTATATTTGCACTGCTGTGATTTTGTAAATATTTGACTGCCTCCTTAAGTCATACAAATTTAGATGGACTACGAAAGTATAACTTGTCGCCTGAATTTAGTGGGTATCAGGCAATATTTTCCCGTGATAGGACACGAAAACTTAATTTTTCATATGATGATATCTTCCAAAATGCCGGACGAGTGAGTTTATGTATTCACTAGTTTTATGCTTGCATGAACACTGTCAGAATTTAAAGTCAGTTTGAAACTGGTCACGTTGTTTCGTAGATACAGCATGTTTCACTAAAATGTTTACAAGGCACTATTCTGAAAGTAAGCGCCTGATCTCACAACATAGCCTATCATTTTATATGATTTACCACAGTATTGTTTACCAAATTTGGAAGGAATCGGTTAATTGTTTTCCCGAAATAGGAACAAACTTTACTTATTCGTGTGGTACTATCTTTAAAAATGGGGGACAAAATAGGCTCTGGGTTGACAAATTTTATGATTGTAATAGATGCTGCCAGCATACGAAGTATATATATCCACCATGTTAAAAATAAGTGCCTTACGCATTTAAATTGCTTATGTGAACATGGACCTACAATAGTATTGCTTAAATGCCAATTTTGGCAGAAATCGGTTGTATATTTACCGAGATATAACATAAAAACTTTATTTTTAATGTTGCGCTATCTTCCAGAATGGCCGGTTAAGAACGTTATCAATATTCAATGCATACATCATGCACTGTCAACGTACCAAATTTGGTTTAAATCGGTAAAATTGTTCCAGAGATATAAAGAAAAAGCTCTATTATTTCCATTACCGCTTTCTAAATGCTAATACACAGTAAATGTTCTAAATTTTGTGTACGTAGGATAATTTGTTCTCGAAATATAACACAATGGCCTTAATTAAAGAAACACGCTTCCATTTATAAAATAAGTACCCGGCGTGATTGAAAACTATAAGCCTGATATCCTTACTAAATACTACATGTGGACATAGTCGGATAAATTCCATTGTCGGGTTAAAAAGTTACTACGGTGGACATACATTCCAGACATACAACCACGTGATTGCATTATCCTATCTTTCCTCTGGAAAACAGGCTAAAAATACGCCAGGAGATTACTTGCCTTTGTTTATAATATCGAATTTATTGTAGTTTATTTGGCATGTTATCGTTAATTTTCAGTTTTTATTCCTACTCCAATTTTCGGCCAGAAAAATAATCAGCTAGGCTTTATTTGCAGGAGAATAATCAAAGACTCTGTGTCTATGTATGTCTGTATGTGTATGTACGAATATGTGTGAAAATGAGCTAATGTGTATTCATAATGTGTATGTTTATAAATATATGCTATTTATAGGCATGTTTGCTTGTATAAATGGTTAATACGTACTTGTAAGAATACACATATGTGTATGTGTGTACTTATATGTATATACATATGTGTGTACATATATATAATTCATGTGTGTGGGTGTACTTGTGTGTGTACATACGAGTATGTATGTACGTATATATACATATAGATATATAAATACATACATATAGGCCTACACTTATTCCGTATGCTTATTTCACTGTGATGTCATGCAAACCTGTTAAAATGAAATAAAATTAGCCAGGTACTAAATACGCAGAAGTTGCCATAATGACAGCATTTGATTAAGTTGACAATTATAAATTGTAAACAACTCGGTAAGTACCATATTTTGTTCGCTACAATATTATGCGAGGTCTACACAATCATTTGATTGACAGACGATCTCCAGATTGGCATTAATCAGCTGGCATACGCGCCAACCTACAATGCTTCAGATTCGAATCCTTGTGAAGACATGAACTGGAATGTTGTTTATTTGTTTAAGAAAAACATTAGTTTATTCTGTAAACCCCGCTTCCTGGCTCTGGCTCCCAATATATAACGAGGGCATAGTAATGTAACACCCGGATCAATTAATGGTTGACTCCGCCTCTTCTTTAATTATTTATTAACTATGGTGATTGTAGTTTATTAGGATATGTCTATTAAAATATTCGCAGAGAGTACTTACTGAGTTGAGTCACTTCAATAGCCAAGCTTTATGAAAAAGAAGTGATATGAAATTTTCAAAGTATTAATTCACTGAAAAATTGAATTCGTGGGGAACGATTGGTGTCTTAATTAACAAGATAGAATATAAATAATTACTGTAAGAAATTATGTGTGAAATGGTTTGGGCCATAAAATTCAATTAGCATGCCCTAAATATATTAAACAAAAAAATATTTAAGGTTAATCGGAGAAATTAATTTCATTTTCGTCTGAACATTACCAACGTGAGAGGCAACCCTAGTTGTCACATGGGTCTCGTTGTAAACCGCCGTGCTTGTCCCAATAAAAATAAACTATGGCACATTTCAATGTGAATCTTATAGTTTCACACCACCATCAACTGTGGAATTTTGTAAGTCATGGCGTTATTCAGCTTCTTACCAGAAACAATGAAAATATTTCTCAGGTAGTGATTTACATTAAATTGAAGTTTAAACACGACGGTCAGCTTTAATTTGGTTTGTAAGCTAATCGGGTTTTCATGTTTATAGACTGACCAGGGGCTTTAACAAGAGATCACAAAATATAAAATATTCAAGCTTTACTTAATGCTCTTTTATGCCTACTGATTGAAAATTGTAAACGCTGCAGCTATTTAAATGTTACACAATGTGCATTATTAATTCGGTGGAAGCTAATTGTGAAGTTAGTGATAGAAATACAAATACAAAATACAGCAGGACGTGACTGCAGTATTGTGTATGTATACGAAGAGCATCAGGAGAAAAGACGACTCCTGATTACGTCTTGTTATTGAAAGTAGGTATGCAGTCCAGAGGGTGTTGTTCGGGCTCACCTTGCTCTGCTGTTCCGGCCAGCAGCGCTCGTCTCTTACCGCTGGGGACTAAAGAAAAGAAAGAGAGATTACCACTGTTCCTAGAATAGAGAGGGGAGGTCAATAACCCAAGCTGTCACTCTTTAGTCAAGAATTAAATGTTGAAGGATGTATGGGGATGAATTGAATTGTGTACATGGTGTGCGAGTATGTTTGAAGAGGATGGATACTTGGTATAGTAATAAGTAAGTATTTAAGATATTTTAAGAACTTTATTGGGAGGGAGGAGGGTGTGTGTGAAAATCCTTGAAATTCGCATGCATAAAAATGTTATTTGACAAGTGTTAGAAAAACTAAAATTAATTAATTAAATATTCATAGAGACGTGAAAAACGTGGGTGCTACACAGTTCGTCAAGTAGGCAATGAAAGTTCGTGTTTTGTTTTAACTCGAATGTAGGACAAAACATTTATATGAATATCATCAATTCGAAACATACAAAACCCGAACATTTACACTGTACACAAAATTTGGTGTTGCTATACGGTAAAACTGAACATACCTTGCTTTCTTATATTTTTACAGCGATATCCATACACCGTTTTTTTTTTTTTTCCCATACGTGGTTTTGATGTTGAGATGATTTTCGAGTCTAAGACGTTAATAGCTCTCTCGTACAAAGCTGGATTTTTGTGTGTAAGCTATTTAAAGAAACTGCTTTGTAATGTTCTGTTTGCAAGCGATGAGCATTACTATGGCATCGGAGGTAAAGGGCATTATGAATATTTTAGTAAGCCGAGGTTTTTAACTATCATATTTAATTTTCGCGTTATTTCCGTGTTGCAAAGCTCTATACACTATTTGGAATAATAAACTATTTAGCCGCTAGGAAAGATCACAAGTTCTAGTACGATATAATAGCAAACGACTTCCTTACAAACCGAGAGAAACGAAACCGACAATTTCAGAGTAAAACTATAACTCACAACACAAGTGGGACATGTTCGACCCGGCCGTCGTTGCGCGATCAAAACAAAGTGAGAATTTGTAAGGCAGCCAATCGGTAGACTGGCAGCACAGTTACTGTTCAGGTATCGCCAAGTATTACTCGGCTCCTATAAATGCTAAGAGCACCAAATTGAAGTATTGTCTATTTTGAGTATATTGGCAGTGAGGTTATACTGCTCATATATTGATAATGCTAAAATCTGTGCTGGGGACCTTTTAAGGTCCACAAAAAAATATATCTTGGTCGAAAAAAAATATCTTGGCGGGCGTTTTTTTTTCTTCCAAGACCTAGCATTAATACTTAAACTCTTGAAATGCATAAATCTTAAAACTAGAATTTAAAAAAAAAATTAAGTGTAATTTTCAGCTAGTTAGGAAGAAACGAAACTGATTGGCAAAGGTTTTTAAACATTTACCCCAGAAAAATACCCAAAGTCACCCCAATCCCCTGTACGTGCATATAACTATCTTTATATCTGTTTGTATGAGTGTTGTCCTTATCGTTTCCGTACTTCACAGTAATCTTTTTTTTTTTCGTCTAACATAACGCCTGATGCTAGTGCAATATAGGTAGGACGTTTGTTAAATGGCTTTTATAACTGTTCACACTAGCATTTAGCTTTACAGACATTTAACACGTAATTATGTTTGTATGCTACACTGTATATTTTTATAATTTACGTAATATGTTTGCATATCATTTGATTTTTATTTGTTTTTATTATATTGCAATAATTATTTACTTATTTTTATTTGAAAGCAGAGTCCAAATACATTTGACGGATGTTTACTGTATTTTATTTTAGGCTGCATATTAATATATCTTTCCTGTTTCCAGTAATACTATGTGTACGTTTTCATCGCTATAGAGGTCAAAGTGGCATTTCAAATAAATTTTTTAATGTGAACCTTGTGATTGGCTGACAGTTCACCGAGTATTCTGGAGCTAGGCTTAGGTAGAACACTCCATATTGAATCTTGGAAGGAGATGGTAGGATGCGCGCCCGAGTGGGTTGTGGCGTTAGGAATTTATAATTAATATGTAGGGACGTCCCAGTTCGGTCCGTGAAACATATAAAGAGACGAGTACGCGAGGATAATTGGTAATAAGAGGCCTGATTTCAGCCCCCTCCGCGCAGTTACAGGTAGGTAGCTTTGAACTTGTCAACATGGCTATTAGCCCGTAAGCAGGTAAACTTACGTCCAGACTTCGCATTAATCCTACGTTACACCCGGGGGATGCCCCATCGCCGCCCACTACCTACAAGAACTAATAAAAGAACACTGATAAGGAACTAAGCTGAATAAATTCACGATATATATATATATATATATATATATATATATATATATATATACACACACACACACACACACACACTTCTATCCATTACACTTATAACTTGCAAAACATTACGTCAGCAGCCCTGTTGCTACACTTAATTTTCAAACTTTCCCATGGTTTACCACGAAGAACCCGTAAGAGATATTGTTTTACCGAGAGCTAATCTGAGACAGTTTTTGAATCTGAATTATTTTTTAAACGGACAATTTTAGTAAATACATTTATTTTCGGGACACCTTAAAGCTGATAACTAATCGGAAGAGTTTTAACGTAATTATGACCACTATCTTAAACAAGTTTATTTTTTTATTGAGTCTAATTCAGTTTTTGCTGTTGCTATCATCAATTAAATCAATAATTGTCAAGGTGATTTCGTTCACTGTATATTCAAATTAAGTGTTATTATTTTCAAACTGCACTTCCTATGGTGGAAATTTTAGTTATACCCTATCCCTCCTGCACAATGCTATTGGTAATTTGTCTTCAAGTTATCCCTCCTGCACAATGCTATTGGTAATTTGTCTTCAAGTACGTGAGTCTTCCAGAATGTGGTCCAGCTCCGTGTACAAATACTATACGCGAAGGTAAAATTTGGTAAAAGAGTGAGTGTGTGTCTTGCGTGTTCCAGCAAGGATGGATCCGGGCCTGAGTATTCCGCCAGTCTGCAGTTTTCTGCCACTAAACCACTCAACTGCATTTTACAAATCCTAATTTGTGTGTTTATGGGCGATAAGGTGTGAAAACTTGTTTTCTGTCAAATACGTCGAGCCTGGCACAATTTGGGTTGTTGGAATGCGCAGCGAGGAGGTGCACTCTACCATACACAATACGTTACGTGTGTTGCAGCTGGCGCAGGTTCATTGGTTAGACTACAGAAGCGTGCCCAAGGCTTGCTCCACGCAAATTATCCATATCTCGCCTAATAATACAAGTCATCTCATTGTTGAAGGTAATAATTGTATGTGTGTGTGTGTGACATGTGCGTTGTGGCGGCTGGCGCATTCATGTATACACCAAGGGCCTAACACATTATATCACATATCCTACCGTGACGTCACACTAGCAGCAGGCGTCTTGTAGCACTCGAAATACTAAACAAGTGCATTTCTGGGCTTCTTCCCAGTTACTTCGTAACTTCATGATTAGGGACACCTGATTTTCGCGGAAAGATTTCATGTCCAGTTGAATTTCATAACATTTTAGCTCAAATCCACATCGTGATTAGGAGATCTAGGTGTTTCACGTTTTAGGTGCCTGCCCGTGAATCACATGCATACAGTATCGGGGCAACATTATTATGATTGGCCAGTCAAGTAAGCACACAGAGACACGCCGCCAATAAGACAAAGAATACGTCTGGCACGCCCGTAGGGTGTTGAAATCTAGTATGCGCGGAAACCTTTGCACGAAGTTCGGGTGATAGTGAAGTGAGGTAAGTCTACTGTCATAAAAATGTGTAGTTAAGTAGTTACCTTGTTAATGCCTGGCTCAACAGCAACGGCTACTGGCAGAACGTTGAACGTTTTCACTTCCGAAGTGAAATCACTTTTTTTTTTCTCCTAATCAACAGTTAAGGCGACTGTTACAAATTCTTAACTCACAAAAAGAAAGCTTTTTTAAATGTATCCACTCAAAAGCAAATTCTATCGGAGCAACTTCTTCTCTCGCTGGTTTGACTCTATATGTCGTAGCAGTATGTATGCCTGGAGACGACAACAATCGGTCTCCCATTGTTGCCCCGGCGCTGTCCTCTCCCAGGAGATCCTTCGTCCTTTATTTACTCGCCTGTCTAACAATCACCACATTTAAACCGTCAGTCGAAACATCATTTTCGGAAACCCAACATTACTAAACTAAGGTTTCAGTGAAGTGTTTATACCGTCGTACGAAACTCCGTTCTGCAAACTCGTGTTTCGCGTATTGTTTTATGCCGGGAATCACTAGCAGCAAAACAATTTTGAAAAAATCCTTTTTGTTGTGGTTATACGAAAAACAAATGAATTATATATAGAATATCAAAAATTTGGCAGTAAATTATTTAAATTTGCATACATTGCTTGATAAAACATGATTACAAAATAGCATTTTGTAACTTTTTTTAAGATGCAGCATACTTATTGTATATTAGTTATTTTCGTACCTAAGGCAACATTATATAGCCATTCTGCAATTACACACATTATTTTTATCCAATTAACATATTCTAGTTGTACATTTCATATCATACTTACAAACAAAGTCGAACTTTCGTTGTTTATACAGCGCGTTTATACCGTATACAAACTCTACTTTTCTAAAACCCAGGTTACCGAAAAACTGATTTCTGGTGTAAATTTCAGAAAGTAAGATTTAAAATATACTTACTTCATAAGAAATTGTTTCCTGCAACAGAGGGTATAAACGTACTAATGGTAGTGAGTTGACTATATATATATATATATATATATATATATATATATATATATATATATATATATATATATATATATATATATATATATACACACACATACACACACATACATATAGAGTGAAAAACTGTTGAAAAATTTTCCACTTAAGAAGTTTCCCTGTTTAATTAGTTGAATAATTGTTGTTCACCTTGTCTATATGCATAAGTGTAATTTAACACTTTTAAAAAGTTTTCTTGGTAAATAAGCATTATATTTTCAATCCCTTTAGAAATGTCTTAAAAGAATATATATAAGTATATAATATATGTATTTATTTATTTATATATGCGTATGAACTCAGCAGACAATATAGATGCCAAAGTGAAGAAAATCACACAAAACTACTTATAATATGATTATATATGTTCATAATTGTGCAAAAGTAGGAGTTGACAACTACAAACTTAGTAGATACATTAAAAGATCTAATCACTTGGAGAAATAAACCAAATTGGCAATATATATAGTTACATCTGAGAAGACGCCTGAGGGGCGTATTTGAGTTCGTGAGGGATGGAGGTCTTAGTAAAAAAAAAAAAAAAGAAACTAGATTTTATTTATAATTTATTCACTCTGCCATTATCCACATCATTAAATTAGCTGTCTCCACATTTACTCTTTTCATTGAAGAGTCAATGCAATATTTAATGTCTATTTCAACTCGAATTAACGCCCTTCTTAATTGTCTCGGTTGGTTACAGTCAATTAACTCATAGTCATTAGCATGTGTTCAGTCTATGTGTTGTCACCATTTATAATGTCTTTCACTCGCGCATTTAGTCCAGTAGTCCAGCCTGCCAGCCACGTCCTTCAAAACATTGACACTCGCCGTCTGTGACTCCCCTTCTTCACTGCTGGTCACGCTCGCTCTTCTATCGCTCGGAATTCAGCCACTCATTCATTCTCCAACTGCACTCAAAAACTCTCGGCCCGGATGCTTGTCATCACAAACCAGTTTTCACTTTCATTAACGTCAGGAACATATGATATTATTTATTATCTTACAGCATATCTTTATTTCACTTGGTGTAAATTTTAACAGCAAATTTGAAAAACACAAATGTTGCTCCCATTAAGTCTCTTAATCTATCATTATAAAATCCTTGAAATACTAATATTTCATTAAAATTATTACTTTTTCTGGAGTTTTTGTCATAACGTTTCACATGTGATTTCAGTTCGGTATTCAATGGAATAGACTGTAGAGAAGACAATTCACACCATGGATATGTGGTGAATGTCAGCTGTTGGCCAACTTTTTGCTGGCTTGGCATCCGATTTTAAAACAAAATGGGCCATATGGGTTATGCTACATGGGAATATACTGTTTTGGGAAGCGATACGAATAAACTGCGCACCACTGGAGAGTTTTTTTTTTTTTATAGAAATTGAAAATTGATACTGTAACAGCGTAAAAATAGGGGCCATCAGAATTATCAGGTTACATTTATCTCTGTAACCGAGGGAGTTTTCAGGATAGTATTGTTCAGAGTTTTAATGTACAATCAGGATTTCTACAATTTAATATGACTACAAACTCATATATACCAAAAGTAAACTAGTAAAGACTATATAACTCCGAAATTCTACGAATCCACTGTGTGAAGATAAATATATTTTCCAAGTATAGCTCGTCATAGAATTTTAATTAAGAGCACTAAATTCCAATGTAATGAAATCAACACAGAAAATTTAGCCGAAATCATAACTATTATTTCAAAATAGTATGCAGTGCACAACTACTCCATTTTATTTTGTTAAACTGGCCGAAATTGGGTAGTTAAGCTCTCTTGACCAGAAAACATCGGGTTTAAGTACATGGCTAAAATTACATTATGTTTAATCGAAATTATGTTGCGACAAATCGAAATAGAGTTACTCAAACATCGTTTGTGAAACTGGTCCTTAATATTTGCCTATCCAACTGCCAATATTACGCCTCCACAGTCTTGGGTTCCTTTTGCAACAGATCCACGACTAGAAATATTTTTTAGCCAACCTGACTTTATCCTAATAGCAACGCCCGCCAAATTTTGACAAACCCATATCGTCTAGTAGAAGGGAAGCGCTGCTACATCACGCTGCTGAGAAACCAGTAGTCGAGAACCCAGAAATTTAGACATGTGACGAGGGTGTGATCAAGCCCGGCCAGCGTGAGAAAGTACCGTTAGCCATTACGAGCTCTTTCAGCCTGGCTAGGAAGGTAGCTCATACCTATAGCGCGATCATAACTCCGAAAATGTGCTTATGGTTCTGTAGTTTCCTGGTTTTCATGTAATGTCTGCTATTCATAGAGGTCTTTAGGCTGAGAGTAAGGGTACCGAAAAAAATAAATAAATAAAAAGCTAGATTGGGTGACTTTGAATACTGAAGTCAGCCCGAGTCAGCCGAAGAGTATAAGATACTAGTCATTTACAAGAAGCAATAAGAATTAGTGAACGTGATTCACGTTCCGCATAATGAACAGGTCAGAAAGAAAAGTGAACGAGCGAACGAGTAAACAGTGAAAGAATAACTTTAATCACATGCAAGTGCATGTAAAAGTCGAATGTATTTGTTTTAACATTTAGCAGTATATCTTACCTATCTTAATACGTAGACTAAATTTACTCTATCTTTATGTGTTTATAACTGCAAATTAAGGAAGGACTTTAATACATGAACGGAAAAAATGTTAGTGAAATAGAGAAAGGTTTCAGAATCCTTTTACTGTAACAGTAGAAGAAGCAAACTAACTATAACAGAATTAATTTCTCTTTGATAACGTATAGGCTAACACAAAATTTGCGAGTAAAAATTTATTGGCGTACACTAAATCATCGGAAGGTCCCAATGATGCAGTCGAAAACATTTTTCACAAGGAATATAAAAATTGAAGTTTTGTTTTTTAATTGCCGTTTGTAACTAGGAGAGTCAAATTAATACTGCCATTCATACTGGAGGATGCTGGTTATATTCCCGGTATGGCAATCCTTATTTCACTTTTTCATGGTTTTCTGATATTACGCTAGACAAGGGGTCTTTAACCCGCGGCTCGTGGCACATATGTGACCCTCCGTGTTATATAATTCGGCCCGTGGGGTTATTTATGTCTGAAATAAATGTACACAATAGTCTATGTTTCTAAACTAAGTGTAATGTAACAGGAATTATTCTTTTATGAGGCAGGTGGTGTGTACATACAATTTAATTATTAACGAAACTATATCACATATTATTTCTCAATCTATGTATTTGAGTTAATTATGATTTGTACACTTGCTGCCCACGGACAAGTCCACAATAAGAGTTGTGGCGCTTTATGAATTCTGAGCGTTTTACTGGGACAAGTGCATGTACGAAGTAAAGCCAACCCAAAATAACTTTTAAATATTTATATTACTGAATGTTAATTATGATAGATTATCTAAATAATGGAGGGCTAACTTATATTCACATGATCTACAGGACCTAAGCACACATAACACAACTATTAGTTATCTACTAAGCTGTACCCGCGTTATCTCGATGCATTCAACCTCTGTTTGTTCGTCATCAGCTTTCAATACAGAAAACCCAGGATTATAAGATGGTGGAAATGACGTCCTTAATTCGTAATTCATTTTGTCAGAAAAAGTTGAATGCTGAACTCTCACGTTAAGATGTATACATTTATGAGTAAGTATGAGGGCCTTATATGACATTTGCGTCAATACAGTAGCCAACGCGAAAAAATGGCTGCTCTGCAAACTATTCCGTTCTCCAGGCGTTTTCCACTGTCGATCACGTGGGTCGGACTCTCGGCAGGATAGGTTGAAGCTCCTGCTTAGGACTGAATGAATAGAGAATGTCTAAACATCACTCTGTGTACATACATGAATCATTCCCAGTCACAGCAGGTGGCCACGTCTAGTAGTTACAAAATATGCTACCATCCAGTGAGAGCAGCACTTCCCGAGGCAAATCAATGATTATTTTCGTAGTTCCCAGATCAAGAGAAAACTACCTCTGATATCTGCATCAAACAAAAAGCAAATTAAAATTCGTGTTTATTTCTATGGTTCTTGAAAGTTTCATGCATTCAAGTATAAAACTTTATTTTGTATGGCCAAATATAAGGTTTTGTCAAAAACACATCATTAGTGGAAATATTTAATTTTGCTACTAAGCATACTTAGGTGTAAATAAATTTTTTTATTAAATACCTATGCGTTTTGAATGTTTAATACATTTACAAATTGCAAGCTTAAATATGTGAAATAAATTGATGAATTTTCTAGTAAAATAAAAAACGAAAACTGATTAATAACAAGGTTCGGGAAACTTATGTTCTCGATTATTTTATGATTTGCGTGTGCCTAACAGTAAACGCATTCTATGTTGATGAACTGCCCAAGTCCAGACTTTTACTGTAAATTGTATACGCACCATTATAAGTAGTGTCATTGGGTAAAATATTTTCTCATCGGGAACATCTCTTAAATCGAAGGTTAGTATGAATTCAACCATGGAAACTTATAACCACAAATTATAAAGTGATAATGAAATATTGATCTGGACCAATATATAGTTATTTCAAACAGTCAAAGAAGCTTAATTGCTGAAAGTTATGTTTATGTCGGTGTGGATGTTTATCCCAAAAACCTTAGAAAATGAGATATTTTTGATGTGAATTTATCTAATATTTATCACCATAATACAGCAGTTATACTAGAAAAACCATCTGGAATTTGTTTGGAAATTTGTGTTAGCCCAGACAACTTTAAGACCTCTCTGTGTAGTCTATCAGGTGAAGGGCGTCACAATGTCTTAGCGTTAACAACTTGACCTATAGTTTTCGTAGAGGAGGCGATTTTCTAGACATCCTTTTAACGACGTTACTCATAAGTGGGTAGTAAGAGCAAGAAACATTCAAGTCACTCAGTAGCTCTGCGGAGCAAACCGCCTTAGCAAGTCCATTACAGTTTTCCATGAATAAAAAGCCCAGACTCCTCAGATTCTGTAATGTTCTTATGGCTACTCTAAGATATTTACCTGCGAGACCACCAATATTTGCAAGCTGAAGTGAGCGAATCCCTGGACAACTCCGACACATTTCGTGCAAAATTTGTTTGCAGTCCTTTTTTTTTGAAGTTCGAAATGCCATCATCTCTGAACTGGAAGTACCTCAGTAATGGGGCACCTCTGAGGCATCTGACTATGGTCGCAACACTTTCGCTTGAATTCGCCGTGTAACATTCGCACCTCCAAAGCATAGGGTAGTTGACGGCTTCACTCCACGGTCTGCACACATACCGCACGGCAAGCACCAACTCCTTCACTTCCAAGTGCTCGAATATCATCACCAACAACCCCTGGAAAACTTTATATACTTGTCGATTACATTTCGTTGCTATACATAAAAATGTACAAGCAATGGTAAAAGAAAACCCCCGAATGTATTCATTTGTTTATAAAAATCATTCTTAAATTTGATTACAATAATTCAAATCAGCCTGCAGAGAACAGGCAATTCAACATGCCAGCAAAAAGAAGAATTTGGCCTTGTCTATTTAACTATAGAGTGACTACAACTCCACGTGGTTGGATCACGAGCTGATAACGAATGCACAAGAGAGAAAGGAAGTGGCCTAATTTCAACGATATTTTGAAGCGTTTTTTTTTTTACAAGCTTTTCCCCGATACCTAATGTTTACTAGGTACTTTTTTTTATTGCACCACCATCCCTGTCCTGTACTTTCGCTCTAGTTGGGTTAGCGATCAGTGTGCCTACCTACGAACTGGAAATTCAAGCCTGGATACTGTAGTATTTCTGGATGTGAACTGCACGTTTATTTTCCCTACTCATTGCAGTGTTATATTTATACAACAAACCTTGTTTAGCAATGGAATTTACGTTATTTGCGTTAAATGCTTTGAAGTCAGGAAATGCATAAATTAAGAATATTTATGTAATCCGTTCATACATCTGCAGGAAACTGCTAAAAAGGAAACACAATAATTTCTCGTGCGGTGAAGAAACGAGTGAACTCTCCCTCACACATCAAATGTAATATATGTCAATACAGTTACACAGAAATTCAGGGTTTAGGCTGTTCAAGGTAAAGTGAGCACTTTTAAGGCCATAGCTACATTTTTCCTATCAACCATGTTTTATCTTTCCACCATATTTTTTAATAAATATTTCTATGTCAATAATAAATACAGTATACATTTTTCACCGGATTCAAAAGTTAACTTCTAATGCTATAATAAAATATATTTATTGACTGTTATTCAAAATGAGAGGGCTTTTTATTTACTTTTGGAGTAGTGACAACTTTGACTACAACTCATAAGAATAAGTAGTGTGTTGTCAAACCATAGACTAAGGATGAGGTAGACAAAACTTGCTGGCTGCTCACAACCAATCTCCGCATCCCAACGTTCAACTACTTTTCTGCCTATACAGCTAGCAAAACGGCGTGGATAGGATTTGAGGTTATAATGCTGTTTAGTAAACAAGTGTTTTGAGAGGTTTCTATACTTACACTAACGATTAGTAATGCAGATTGGTTACATTTAAATTGATAAAAGTATTTTATTCGTATAACATTGCTTGTCAATTAAAAATTAAGATATGAACAAACATGATAACCACTGATGGCCATGTGACTTTGACAGTCGTGTTCCTTTGGGGTACGACAATGTTGGGTACATGCGCAGAAGACGCATACGTGGTCTACCTCATATTTAGTCTATGGTTGAGCTCATTAAGAAAAATATACGTCCTCTGTGCTATATACCGCAATATGGGAAATTAATTAGAGTAAGTATGCCAGCTGCGTATTAGCCACCAACATTGGACTGATTTTCTGTCTATCGGACTATACAAAAAAACCAAGTGGATATAATTTGAGGTAAAAACGCTGTTTCAGTACAGGCAAATGCTGTGAGATATTTGTACCTTTCCTCTAATGCTGTACTAATGAAAGTATAATACATACAAGTTAGACTAAGTATTTTATTCCTATAAAAGCGTAGGTCTTTCGAACGTCCAAATGCAAACAAACCTGTTATTCAGTGGTTGACCACGTGACTTTGACAGTTCTACTGGTGATGGACGATTCAGTGTTGACGACAAGCGCAGAAGTCTGAAACCGCACTACCTGGTTTTATGTCTATGCAAAATACAAACTTTCTGGCGGAATGAATCCACGCCATTTTTACAAGCTTTTATATAACGTACCTTGTTAGTTTGGTTGTACGTTCGGGTGAAATCTTCAAAAGTCGATTTTAAGCCACTTCCAGTTTTCTAATTGAGCTAAAATTTTGCGTTCGATTCAGTATGGCAGGACTGAGACAAAATTGTGAGAACGCTCGCGCTGCAGGGTTGAAACGAGTGAGACGTTATTTTCTTTTAAAGGGACAGGTCAAACCATAGACTAAAGATATGGTAGACCGATCTCGCTGGCTGCGCACAACCAATCTCCTTGTCCCAACATTAAACTGCGTTTCTGCCTACCCGTCCAGAAAAAATGTCGTGGATTGGGTTTGAGGTTAGAACACCGTTTAGAAAAAAAAATGCCTTTGAGGTGTTTTTATTTATACTTCCTCTAATCTATTTGCAATACTTATTAATTACACTCAAACTGGTGAAATTATTTTATTAATACACCTAATAGCGATTGTCGTTTAAAAATTAAGATACAAACAAACACGTTCATCCCCGTTTGACCATGTGACTTTGACGGTTGTATAGGATTGGCGTAGGCCAATGTTGGGTAGATGCGGAGAAGACGAATAAGCGATCTACCTCATCTTTAGTCCATGGGTAATACAGCTTAAAGATTATTGATGAGTTTCATCGCTCAGTTAACGAACTGGATTTTGCAATTGTTTTGCGCGAGCACCGCATTATCAGGAGTCATGGACAGTCAAATATTAAATGCGCGTCTGCTAGCTACGACTCCGAGCGAGTTGAGGCCCCGCGACAAAGTTGGTTGCGCGTTTTGGTCGAGACGTACTCGTAAACGTTTCTGTGGAACGTATGAAGGAAATCACCGCGAGCATGGATGGGCTTAGCCAGTATAAAAAGTGGATTGAATTTTGCGTCTGGTGCGGCTCGTATTTCGGGCGCCATGCGAGACGTCAAACCAAGGCGCGCCCCTCAGTCATGGATTGTGCTTGTGAGAATTACGTGCTGGAAACGTGTGCGATAGGAAGCTACGCGTGTGAAATGCGTGCAGCACTGAAATTCTTCGGTGCCGCGGGGCAGCGCGCCGAGAGCGTCTAGTACCAGGGCGGCCCATTTGGACGTCGCATTGCATCTCGCTTATAAGGAAATGTGTAAGTCCGAGATATTCATTTTAAATGTTCATATTTGCACGGATATACGTCAAGTCGCAATATGTAATTTAATCTTTCCGAAATCATTTTAGCAATATCGTCAACACAGAACAAATCTGTGTAATGATGTATAAGTATTAAAAGAGTTAACTCTGACCATTTATCTGTATGCATAAAAGAGCATACATGAAATCGTTTTATTGCCTATCTGAATTTTGCTGAGGGATGGTCAGATAATAGCCATCATCTCCTTTTACAAATATCAAATGATATTGTAACGGATCGTAGGCACGATGCAATTCTGGCACTCTTTAGTTGACCATCTTTGCAATGCGGCGCTGTATCCCTTGGTCCTTGGTATTCATCGACTAATAAAACAGCAACTTCGTTTACTGTAGGTGAATTGTATCGCCCTCGATGTTGATTTTGCGATGTATGATCGACGTGAGTTATTAATTTTAAATTATCCGATGGAGAATTATTCTCTAGATTATATTTAAAACTGCGAATGTATACATTGCGGTTATTTAATGCGGTCTGTAATTCATTGAAAAACTCAATTTTTAAATATGGGGCAATGTTGGACCGCAAGGAAAATTTATCGGCATCAGAAATTAAGTTTGTTTGTAAAAATGGCGGTCTTTGGCCTGTCGATGGGAGTAAACGACCAATCAGATGATATATCTGTCCTTATATCTTAAAAGTTAGCATGAAATTGTTTTCTCGTATTTATTATGCGCCAAATGACGTCATGTGAAATAGAGTATTATATCTTCGTATATTAAAAAAAATGCGTACATAATGGATGATTGCCTGTCAAAAGACGTTTTATTGTTTGAGGAGGGGGGGGGGGGGGTCATGAATTTCGGGGGAAAAAACCTTTTCCCGCAGCACAGCAGATACCATTGGATACATTGCTCCATTTTTTTTTCGAAATATTTAGAGCATGTTTCATTCATTTTCTTATTTTCATATTTCTCTGCAGAGCGAAATCAAAATTTGGATCATAATTGAAAGCCGGTCTATTGCCGTGGGCTAGAGTTAGATTATGCAACCCAGATGTGGATGTTCGTTGTCTCTGTGCAGTAAGCCAGTGCGACCGTTCCGCGATAGACTCTCTAATTCGATGTATTTTAGTTGCCCTCTCCACGGACGCATTTCTGGAAAGTTTCGATTTCTTTTTACACATGATGTCGTCTTTACATAAGTACCATTTGATCCTTAATAACAACCACACATAAAGTAAGTTAACTATGTTTTAAAATTGGCTTTTTAAATAAATTTACATCGGTATTATCGACGCTACACAATATAATAAAAAGTAAACCAATTAATATGTAACCTAGACAATGAAAAAAATATTGTTTGTAAATTCAATTACCTCTCTATCAGCAATTTCAAAAAACTATATCCAATATAATTTATTATGTCTAAATATCAGTTAATCATTAAAACTAATGCTCTAACAAACAATAGAAGATCTATTGTTTACAAAATAAACTCTAAATAATCTCAAATTCATTAACAAAAACATTCGTTGGTCATAGATTTATTATTCTGAAAATATTTTTTTTTTAAATTTTAAACATTCAAATTTAAATTTTAAATTAAGTTTAAAAAACTAACGATTCTTGTTAAACTAATGCAGGTATGGCAAAAATATAAATATTAGCTAATTAAATTCTCTACAAAACATTTAACGTACATATAATTTAATTATTTCACCGTAATTTGTAACTTAAAGTAAGAACACTAATTAAACATTATTTTTAATGAATTAATCTGAACAGTTCATTAGAAAATGTGTAGTTTCGGGTATGTATGTACATACAAAAATAGTAATTTAATGTTTTAATGTTTATCTAAATTTTTTGTATTTAAAATTTCCCTGGAGTCATAACGTCGTGATATATAGCCTATGTTCATCCAGAAGGGCCACACTACTTACCAATGTAAAATTTTTTAAAATTTCATATGAAGTTCCAGAGATGACAACTAGCAAACTCACAAATTTTACTTCGTTATTATATTAGTTTAGAGTAACGTAAGTTGTATGTTTAATTTATAAACTGAATAAACTTACAAATTAAAATACAAATGTGTACATTTTTTATCTTGACGGCTGCCTGCCAACAGATACTCTCCAGCACAGTATAACCCTGTTATAACAATTCTCAAGGGCCCCAAAAAATGTACGTAAGCGTAAATAGGAAGGGAAAAACTTTATAAGAGGGTAATTTTGTATTGAAAAGCATGTTTGTGGACAAAGAGAAGGCAGCTTTTTAAGCAGGAAAATATTATAAGAAGGGTTTTATAACAGGGTTCCAGTGTAACTGCTTTGGGACACAGCAAATGGATTTGTCAGTCAACATTAATAAAATTGTTTTTATTAACTGGGTCATTTTAATAAATAATGATTCTTAAAGGTGCTGAAGGAGTTAAAAATTAAATTTTTTGTCCTACATTCATGATAATCTTAAACTTTATAAAAACCAATATACTTATAATTGCATTGCGAGAAGGACATAGAATACACAAGTACTCGTAGGGCATTACTAATGAATACACACACCCACACAAAAGTTGAACTAACACATTTTCCACGTGACCGCGCATCCGCGTGGAAAATGTGTTCATCTGACTTGTGTGCGTCTGCTGTTCATGATTATCCCCCTGTATTCTATCTCCTTTTCGTAATTAGTAGTCTAGTAACATATTCCCACCATATCAATATGTGTATAAATGCTGAAATTAAATGCCCTACAGTTAAAAAATGTGAATGTGTGTTTATTGCAAGCCTTCTTTAAAAATGTCGTGGATCAAAGAAAATGAAACAGTGTGCATTTTTGTAAGTATATCAAGATAATTAATGCATTGTGCATAAATATACATTGTAATCATAAATTCAGTTTCACAACTTGCATAATTAACTCTCAGTAAATAGGTACTATTGCATTCAGTGTGTAAAAAAAGCTATGATTATCACCCATCTCTTACAATCGATGAGAATATTCATGATTTAATTATTGAAGGAGCTGGAGACTGGAGAAATAAACCCCAAAGAACACGTAAATCCATTTTTTGGGTAAAATGTAGATGGTAAGTATAGGGTAAAATGTAGATGGTAAGTATAGTGTAAAATGTAGATGGTAAGTATAGGGTAAAATGTAGATGGTAAGTATAGGGTAAAATGTAGATGGTAAGTATAGGGTAAAATGTAGATGGTAAGTATAGGGTAAAATGTAGATGGTAAGTATAGGGTAAAATGTAGATGGTAAGTATAGTGTAAAATGTAGATGGTAAGTATAGGGTAAAATGTAGATGGTAAGTATAGTGTAAAATGTAGATGGTAAGTATAGGGTAAAATGTAGATGGTAAGTATAGGGTAAAATGTAGATGGCAAGTATAGGGTAAAATGTAGATGGCAAGTATAGGGTAAAATGTAGATGGTAAGTATAGGGTAAAATGTAGATGGCAAGTATTTCAATTCGAGGACGGTAAAAAAATGTTTGTAAAATTGACATCACGGATAATGATGTCGATGTTGATGTCATATCTCAACTCTTGCAAAACAACAAAAAAACAACATGCCTATCCTGAATACAATACGTGTGACGCACGAATAATAACGTTTAAAATAAAACAATGGCCTCCATCTCTAGTTCAAGACCCGAAACGGCTAAGTAATGGTGGGTTCTTTTACGTGTGTTTCGGTGATCGAGTGACTTGTTTTCACTGTAGTAAAAACATTATACATTGGGAAGATGAAGACGATCCTCGGATAGAACATGATCTTTTGTATCCCGAATGTAAATTTTTCCTTTTGTCGAAAGGAAAGGTGTTCATCGACGAAATTCGGGTGGAACGAATACAGCAGCTTAAGGAAAAAGAGAACGAGGCGACGGTGAATTCCACAAACAACGATTTGGAGAAATTTGTGGGCAGCGGCAACAGTGGCGATAATGAAGATGAAAAACAAAATCCATTTTTTTATGTAAGATCTGTTACCAAAGAGAATTGAAGGTTGTTTTTCTGCCTTGTGGTCATTCGATTTCATGTATCGAAGATCTATTTACACATTCCAAATGAGCAATATGTCGTTAAGAAATCATTGCTGTAAGTAAAATATTCATATCGTAAATAAATAAATATAAAAAAATACATTTTTTTAATTTATACTTTTATTTTTGTCAATTCATTTGATATATATTTTTTCACAAACAAAACTTCTTCTTGAAACAGGGAAGCAAGCCAAGCAAATAAGAAAGTTTGATTAGCAATGTAGTTTTCCAAGTTGAATCCATTGGTAACTTCAAACGCGTTTCTTCTCTTGATCAATTCCTTTGTCAATGGAATGTCTACAGCGGGACACCATTTCATTTCGACTTTGCAACCCAAAATGTAAAATTTATGCAGGAACCTTTTGTGTATGTGAAGTAAATGTTCGGCACAGAGTTTTAAGATGGGCAACGCATTTTGTTTAAACATATGCGGGTTGGCGTGTTGACCGTTGTAATCCAATAACAGCCCATTTACAAACTGCGAGCATTGAGAGTGGTCTAGAAACACTTTACTTTTCTTTAGCATTTAAATATAGCACATTAGTTCTTTTTCCAAGTCGATGGTATACATCGATTGGAGTAGAGTATTCTCGTTTTTGTTCTTGCATGAGGGATATTCCTCCAGAAACCGGAAAAAAACTCAACGATCGAGTAGACACTGTAGTCTTCCCCACACCCGAAGTGCCTTCGAGAAAAACAACTTGTTTTTGTCGGGCAAAAACTTGCAAAGTGATTAACATCGGGCTACTGCAAGTCAAACTGAAGACAGTCGTGAAGATTGTAGACATAATTTCATTTCCAAATATGAAATGTTCATAGAGTTGTAAAATTTGTAATTCCAAACAGCCTACACATAATCCAATCAAGTAGATTGGAGACAGTAACTGTTTTCGCCTAACAATCAATGTTAGCATTTGAATGATCGAACCCAAATTGATTGTCAGTCCTCCTATGATGACGCAATTGTTGTTGAGGTATACTTTGAGTAAAAATCCATTACTGATAACCATCAATATCGAAGCAATTAACCACATGATATACAATGCAGTGAAACGGTTTTCGAGAACATGTTCTCTTTACAACATGGTTGACGATGATATTCTGATGAATTGGGGGGGATCCATTCAGATATATATATATATACACACACATAACAAAAAAAAAAAAAAAAGAAACATTTACAAAAAAAGTTATATAGTAAGGGATTTCGTTTTTTTCTAAGTCTCAAAGAAGTGTTCTGTGAGTGAAGAGCATGCAACATAGGCGAATGAATTTCGCATGAAATGACGTATTAATGTTCAGAGTTCCTCACGGTCACTGCCTGAAAAGACGATAAAATTTGAAGATAAACGGGCTGCTAATTGATGGTGGGTTGGAACCATACATTTTATAAAAGTTAATCTGTGATCATGTTCAGATCGGTGATATTTTGATTTATTCCACCAAGTTTTTCTTTGTCCACAATTATTGAAAAGGGTACGAATGTAATGTAAATTTCGAAATGGCATATTTACTGGCAAAGAACAGGTTCGTACATTACCCGACAAGCGAATTTGAGATTGAATTTTACGACTTGATGAATCCCAATCCCCCTAAAGTGTTAATGTTCAGGGGATTGGATCCGATCTTGACGGAACAATTTCTCACACTCTTGACGACCATGTATGAAAATCAATGCGATAGAGAATATTTGAAAGAGAAAATACAGCAGAGTTTGCAGGTGAAACAGGTCGACGAGGGTACGATCCGATCGTGTGAAGCTATGATTGATGGACGTATTCGATTCTTGACGCATCCATCGCAAACCCCGCGATATTTAGACGAAATCGCAAACAGGTTTCCAATCATGGATGAAAACTGGGTTCGGATGATCAACCAGTATTACTTATTGTCACCCGAGTTAGTCTCTAAACATCATCATCGCCAATTACTTGCAGCCAAGGCAACAGGGAGCACCCAACATTAAACATTCAAACATTATAATTTCTGAAAATGCTAATGGATTTGAATTGTTTGACTGGATAACCGACGATTAGGACTTCACACGCAATGCAATGTATGTAAAAGTAACTGCTTCATACACGTGTTTCAAGTACAGAGTGTGTATACACAACGACGTGTTTGACAAATTTCTCCATCGGCAATATGTCATGGCCTATGAGTTGGACTCGTAATATCCTTCGAGATCGGTGTCGGTGGTGATTTATGTACACCACAACTGCAATTATGCGTTTGTCGAAAAGATGTCAGAGATAGGGAAAAAAGATGAAGCCAACGAGATATACGTCGATGAATCGGAAAAGACGACGACTGTAAAGAGGTTGAGATCGTGCCGCATAATGTATAATTATAAACACGGCAGTGTTAAGGATGTGTTTGCTGTCGTTTCAGTAAATGCATCATTGGATATTTTTTTAAATATTCAACTTCACTTCTCTGTTGTCGCAACCACTTTCTTCAGCGACCAATGTTTTTTTCTGTTATATTTTATGTATGGAATTTTCTCGAATCGAGATTGTACAATATCCTGAACGAATTGGTGGAAATCCCATCCATGTGGCCCGATCCGAAATTGATATGGGCCAAAGGCCACAAGCTGATTTACACGAGCAACACCAAACTCTTGTACTCGCACGAAAATTTGTACTTGTAAAATCACCTAGCTTTGCTCTTTGTGCAAAATTTCAACAAGATTATTCCCCTTCCAGAAGATTTGCACTAAGAGACCTTTTGCATCGTCCCCTATATCAGATTGTTCAAAACATACATGTCGCATGAAATTAAAAAAAAAAGATGTATTACACATATCTTCGAAAATTTTGGAGCCTCTGGTGAAGATCATCAGCGAAAGTGGAATTAAATCCATAGCAGATGCGTGCATAACCAATCGAGAGTTTCAGACAACAAACGCATCGGGTTTGGCCACAATATTAAACACTCCTATTTTCAGCAGAATCCAACAAGCCGAACATAGCACCATGGAAATTGAGTAATGAATATATGTGTGTGTGTGTGTGTGTGTGTGTGTGAACATTGAACAAAAAATGATTGTAAAAAACTACCTTGTATTTTATTTATATGCACGATAAAAAACCGTGCCTTTTCATACCTCTACTTTAAATCAGAAAAATTCGACACATTTGGATGCATTGAAAGAGGGAAATGAGAAAAGTGACGATAATGATAATTTATTGGGGCGAGATGCAAATACCTACAATTCTATTGCACATGAAAATGCTTCAAATTCGAGCATGTAACCAAGTTTCGGCGATACAACTGAAGATGTTGTAACTGAAGGTGCTGCCAGTATTGTTACTCGAAACGAGACTAGAGGTACTGGAATTATCGGTAAAATTGAAGAAGCTATTAGGAAAACAACTACACCGACAATTAAAAGAAACAGATTCAAATCTGGTTTCCCCATGGTTTATCGAGAATTTTGGTCCAAATATACTGTCGACAATGGAAGAAAATAAAAAGACGATCGAAAAATGTGTATAAAAATTTCAAGAGGCAGATAGTGGAGCTACGAATAAAACATCTCTCATTTGATCGCATAAAAAATTAAGCTAATTTTCAAAGTGTGTGTTTGGTTATTTGGGGCACAATTCTAGGTTAATGTATGGCACTCTAAAAATGGGCATTTAAAAAATGTGCTCGAAGGAGAATATAGTCTGCATTTGGTTAAGTCACTTTTGTTGATAGTGTATTAAAAAAAATAAACAGATATTTATTATTTAAAAGATTTATTTACATGTAAATAAAAAATACACCTAAATATATAAATAAATTACAAAAAAAATGTATTTTTTTTACATTGGTTGTTCTATATCTTTTAGATTTATACGCAATGCAGCAAGCTCAAACATTAAATACTGCACATTACTGCTGTATAGATATTGGAAAATGGCAAATACTGTTGGGATTTCAACCTGGCATTTACATAAAGATTCTAAATCGGCAGGATCCGTGATTTAATGATTCAAAAACTTGCCATTTTTCTTCTGGAATAGCAGGAAGGGGGATTTTTGGTTTAGTTAAATCATCTGGTCGACACGTTCCATGTCTTCTTCTTCCACGGTCGAATGAGTGTATAGTGGATCACCTTGTCTGTGATCAAGTTACACGAATTGAAACTTCCCCCATTATAATTTTTGGGAACAATCTTTTTCAGTATATTGAAATCTATCGTGAAAAATACATATTTTCGCAATGGCTCGTTTCCAACAAACGAAATTTGAGAGTTTAAGTTGATCTCGTCAACATTGTTCAAATAGACGAGGTTAATGTTTACACCAAGTAGGTTAAACAACTGAAAGTATTTCGCCAACAGTCGCATAAAGTTGGTAATTTCATCATGTTAGGAGAGATAATGACTCGCATTCACCTTTATTTGATTATTGCAATAGAACTTGAAGTAGTTGCCATCAATTTCACCCAATATTGAAACAAACTTTACTTCGGAATCATCCACAACAAAGCATGGTAGACATGTTTTGCTCTAAATCTGTTGATATTTCACAGCTGGTTTCCCCTCTGGTAGTTGGTTGATTGGTGCTTGAGCTTGTTCATCCTCGTCATAACATTTGTAATTTTTTCGCTTGACTGATTTGCGATCTTCTGCCATGAGATCAGTAAAAGCATTAGCACTAACGTCGATTTGCACTGCTGTGATTCGGGCTGCTGTTGCTGTTCTGTAGGTTTACTATGGGCATCCATCATGCTGAGTTTCTTCTGTGTGACAAGTAAAATAACAACGATTAACCTCCTCTTTTATAGCTGCCATCTCCAATAAAAAAAAGATTTTTTTTCTTGTTTTATATATTTATTTCAATATTTCTTTGTTCTTTTTTATTCCCTATGTATTCATTTCAATATTTTTTTTTGTTATGTTTCATGTAATCATTTTATCATATTTCTTAATGCCAATGGACTATAAGTATTAGTCGCGAGTATAATTGCACGTTTGCATGAATGGTTTGAAGGGTCATGTCGAAAGAGCAAGGTATTTTTAATTGCTTGTACAAAGAATTATCTGTATTAGGTTTATGCACGGACGTGCTATACTGAATGCATATTTGGCTCCCGGTATGGTCAGGTCATTTCCAGCCCATTTCGAAACGCATTTCATGCATGGAAGTTTGAGATCGACATTCAAGTTTAAGATTTTCGGGTCACAGTCACAATTACTAGCACGTACTCGAACCGCGATCAATTATTATTCGGAATCAGTCGATTTTTAAAATTTTCTGATTGCTTGGCGCACATGATCCGGTAATCGCCATCATCCAATTTTTCGTCCACATCCGCTATCCTAAACGTGCTGGGTACCATATCTGTGTACACTGTATTTGTCGTTCTATCCAATAGCGATCCATTACAACCGACAATCAGGTTGGAACCTATCCCTCCAATACAATGTGTAGATAGCACGGAAGGCAAATGTATTTGTCATCCGCGTAAATTATTTTACCCAGATGGGGATTACAAGTGGCTGCTTCCAAAGGCATACTGTAGGCAACATCGATAAATGTGATTGATGATTGTTTCGGTCGGAAAAAACTTGTGTTCGAATTCGCCATTGTTGCCGTTAAAAATCGAGGTGCAAAATACCAGCTCATTTTTTCTCGCCTAGGTAATGGCGAAAATGGCAACGAGTTATTTCTACAAAATAAATGCCAATTCGGCCATCATCTGCGCTCACATTCTCCTTCAACACGACGATCGGTAGTTTTTCAAAACCCGTAAACCCATGTTTGTTATTCATACCAGATTCTAGGTATTTTTGCAAGAAATTGGATCGCCTATACACCAATCATATACGAATGGAAACTTGAACATTGATTAGCACAGACGCAAATAAAAAAATTATAAATACCGATTTATCTTTTCTTTTCATAATTTTTCAAAAGGCTGATGATTATACTGTAATTTTTTTCTCCAATTGCAAACATTTTGCCTTTTCAAACTGAAGTTCTTTTGTCAATCGTCTGATTTCACCCTCCAATCATTTGTGATCGTTTTCGATTCCTTGGCCGACATGTGGTTGCCAGTTTTGTCAACGGTCCGTAGAATCTGGCGCACTACCCAATCTAAAAAATATTTTCCAGTCGACAATCGCGATTTCATAATCAAATTATATAGGCCTATTTCCGTGATGAAAATGGTTCTCGAATTTCCATCATAGCTCAATGATGGAAACTATTTGATTTTATGAGTTGCCTGTAGTTTGCCGGTTCATCTACAGGAACATGTCTTCGAACGGCATCACAAGTATCCTTGTATTCCAAAATTTTTTCCGGCATCCTTTCCTCGAAATCACTATTTATTATCCTTGCTAAAAGAAATTAAATTTTCTTATCATTATATATTAAATATTCCATATTTTCTTATATGTGTGCGGGGTGTATATATATATATATATATATATATATATATATATATATATATATATATATATATATATATATATATATATATATATATATATATATATAGAGAGAGAGAGAGAGAAGATAAGAGAAGAGAAGAGAGAATGGGTTGAATGAAAAAGAAAGTAACTATCGTTTTTTTATCTCTATTTTATTTTGTAAAAATACATACACTTTTATTTATTTTGATTTTGATCTTGATTTTGATTTCAACAAATACTCTTGCATTTTGGCTGGTGACAAGTGATGCTGCTCGGGAAAGGAAAATGGCAGCCAGCTGGGTTCTTCTCGATGGGCCCCAGGATTCACTTTTATGGTTTGTGTCGGAGTAGGTGATGGTGATGATGGCAGTGGTGTTGAAGAAGATCCAAATTCCGAAGTGCCTCGTCGTGTATTGTAAGATTCATCATCATTTCCATCTGTCAGTACAAACCATACTATCATATGTGGCATTATGAGTAGTTGAGCTATACGAGATCCTTTATCGGTTTTGAACGTCGAATTTCCTCGATTTTTCAACTGCAAAAAGATATCTCCCCTGTAGTCTGAATCTATAACTCCATTATAGGCATATATTCGATGGTTGAATGCCAGCCCCGAACGACTCGTTACAAAACCGAAAAGGCCTTTTGGTATTATACATGCCAGGCCGACATCGACATTGGCCACTTGGCCTGGTTGAATTTTAATGTCGTGAGTCGCCTTCAAGTCGTACCCAGCCGCTTCTTCACTACCATGCACCAATGGATGTTTGAACTGTGCAGGAATTATGAGTGCCATAGTGTGAGGCAAATTGTTTCTACGCCAACTATTTATATGTACTCGCCAAAGCAAAATATATATATATTTTTTACTTTACTTTTTTTTGCCAAAGAGTGAAGGGTATTTTTAAAAACCCCCCTTTTTGTTTTTATTTTTTATTTATTTTTTATAAAAATTCTCTAATTTTACTCTAGTTGAAGTCAATGTGTGGGATAGATGATTAAATCTCTTGCTGGACAGTAGAGTTGTTAAAAATTTCCGTAAATTTTGTTTTGGCCTTGTTCCACATGACAAAAGATTTCAAACCAGATTCGTTGTAAAACTCATACAGGGTTACGTCATCGATATTGCCCCGAGACTGATATATGGAAATTAGTTTGCATAAATTTACCGAGTGATTGTCCATATTGGGTAATTTTTTTTTTTTTTTAACGGTTATTTATATACTCTATTCGAGCTGAAACTTACCAGCATCATCATTACAATTCATCTTCATCTTTCTATTTTGCAATTGATGCAAGCATACCTTCAACATCACTGCGAAAAGTGTTTTGATTGCTTCCCGAACCTCAGAATCGTTAAAAATGTCCTCTTGCATTCGATTCCAGGTGGAAAATAATTATTGTACAATTATGTAAATGTAATATTAAATACTGGAGCTACAAAATTTACAACCCCAGAAATTTTGGTATTTGTTTTACTTATTATGTGTGTGTGTGTGTGTGTGTGTGTGTGTGTATATATATATATATATATATCAAGATATTTACAAACACAATTAACCTTTTTCTATTAGTAATAAATGGTTACTATAGTATATGAGGTAAAAGAATAAATTTAAAATAATATTTTTATGTATAATTTTTTTATTCAGTGTTTTTTTTTCTTTTTAAAATTCCTTCTTTTTTTTCTTTGCAGAGTTAATTGGATTTTCATCTACGAAGCATTTTTCGTGCAAGTTTACAAAATTCTTTGTCAAATCACAACAATCTATTTTCAACAAGTTTTGTTCATAATCAAAGAAATTATAGTAATTATTATTTTCATTGAATCCATGCAATTGAAAGTCTAACATCCACATGACATACCCTTTCACAGATAATCTCAACACTCTGTTAAGCACGAAATAATTTTGTAAAAACATTTGTGGGATGGTATAACATTCAATTTGTTGGCTCGACACACTGGTAATGCCATGTTGGTTTTTTTCCACCATTGTTAATGATGTCCATAGGATTGCCGCCATAGTTATTTCCTTTGTTACCGCCATTGCTTTGAGAATTTTTGTTGTAATTTATTTAGGATGTTTATTAAAGGAATTTGGAACGGATTTTTCCACACGAACACACACATTTGCCGTCAAACACAAACTGTTCTTCACAGGTCTCACCTTGTTGGTAAACAGGACGAAAATGTGATATTTCCAACAACTACCGTTATCGTACCAGCACAGATAGAATCCGTTGAAGTCAACCGAGCATTCGCTGTACGGAACACTGTGTGTTTCTTCGACGAATTCACGACAGGCGGCAAAAAGAAAAACTTTGTTTTTTTTCAACATATCATTGTGGATCTGAGGGAATTCAGTCAGCCTAGATATTTACAGGAAATGAAATATGTCAGTTTTAGAGATTCGATGACGAATATATCGTTTTGTCCGAGAGTTTTCAAGTTTGAAAATTTCATTGCTCTGTTTTTATTTTTTGGTGATTGCATAATCTACATACGAGTGTGTTGTTTTCAACCTCGTCTCCCATCGACACGTAGCTTCAATGGGTTTTATTGAACTGTTTCTCTAGGAAACATACTTACACACGGTGCCGGGCTCAACCCGCCAGCAGGGCAACACTGTTACAAAAAAGCATGTGGCGACTATATTACTATGTGAAAACGAAAGCCTTCCCTGACAATGCTATTTTGTGGGAAAGGAGGACTGGAGACTCTGGGGCGGCGAAAATACACAAGGTTCCGGTAAACTACAGTCTATTTCACGTTAAAATGATTGCTTCAAAGTTTGATGTGCCACCAAAGTGCGCAAACACAGCCCCTTCGGGAAGCATGTCCAGCTCCTCGAGACACCTTAGTATGATTAACTCCTTTGCTGTGGTACATTGGCCAGTTTGGGTGGTCCAGCAAGCTGTGTGAACTACTTTGTAGATGTGTTGCACCTCCAGAGGTGCTAGGATGTGTTCATGTCCCACCTGGGAGCAGGTGGAGAACAGGAACTGACGATGTGCCTGGCGCCACGTTCGGTATAATGAACAATGTTGAATGGGGTCGTATGGCCGATGGCATACGACTCTGGCTATGCAGTCAATATTAAGGAGAACTAATTTAATTGTCAGTCAAATCATGTTGAATGTAAAATTTTTCCTTTTGGGCGAAGCTGTCGTCCACTTCACACGCCTATATTATCACTGAATTTTCTCTGCTTGAGGGAGGGCCCCGTAAATTCAAAACATACACTGAAAGAATCTTTAAGGTTGATGCTGCTAAGAGGGTGCAGTACCTGATGAGTTCTGGAGAGTTAATACAATAAAGCACGTCTAATTATGGTATTACTGTTTTATTACCGCAAAGGTATAATGAAATGTTGCAGCACATGAAAATGTGTACCCTTGGTTAAGCAGACCCGGCACTCTGGATCTGCCGGTGGTCACTACTGTGGGAAGTAAGGTATAGGCCTTAAATTAGTGTTACATAAAAATGTTTCTCACGCGTGAAGTTCTGGTATGCTACTTCAGGATGCAGGGAGACCTCCCCTCGGCTAACTAAAAGTACTTAAATCTTCGAGTCATGTTAACTATTGCAATGAAAGAAAATGCAGCCTAAATTGAATTTCCGAGGGGGGTACACAGAGCTTACCACCTGCCCTGCCAGTTGTCTGGAGTGCTGATGTATGACTAACGACATGGCGTCAGCTTCGCCTCACGTCCGGTGAATCCGGCACCAAAAATGAAAACATGAAAGAATGGAACTTAATAACTAACATGATAAATGAAACTGACATTGTACATAATTATGATTATTAAACTAAAACACATTGGTGACATACTCGTGAATGCCGGAACCCCCAGATATGGCTAAGAATTTGAGGTTACAAGTATGTCACCGAACTTGAAGGTGATATTAAATGAAATGATGCCTTGGGTGGCTGATTCTCGATAGATGATTGCATGTACACTCTTATAATTAACATATTAAAATCGGTGTGTGTCATATTGGTTGTAATTACAGGAATGTGTGTGGATGTGACGACACACAGATTTCGTCACTAGGTGCAGAGCTAAGCCCTGTTTTCTATGGTATACTATCTACTCTCTATGCTGGAGCAGGCAGTTTCCCTAGTTAATTGTGGTGCAATCACTGCTAAAATTGCCTAAAAAAGCTCCTACTAATGAATGCAAGTAGGGAACCACTCGCCACTTTACACTTCCTGCGGGAATGTGATTCCCTGTCTTTATCCACTATTTGGAGCCACGTCGCACTCCGGATTCGGCCATGGGGCCCCGTCAACATCGCACACATTGGAAAGCTATGGGAATAAGCAGCGCCACTTATCCCAGTGTTCCCTCCAATATTTGTAGTGTCTAATGGTCGTGACGTCTCGGGACACACTCATTTAGGCCACACATCCATTCATCATGAGAGTTACCTCTTGTGAAGAATGTTCAATATTATGACCTATGGCCATGAGTTACAGGGTGGCAAGAAAAATGTAAATGCTGTTCTTGTCGACCTGCCCTAATCGAGACAGTGACCTAATATCGATCGGTTGAGTGTTGCTGTGTGGTAAATGCATCTGCGATGGAACAAACAGACGCAAGGTATACATGAACGTCAGTAACACACCATTTTTACACACAGATCCTGCGGAAACATACTCAAGTTTGTTAAGAACATATAACTCTTGCATAATTATTACTCTAGCCATGACAACCCTTTAAAAAGCATAAGACACCGAGTGAAAAGAGATGTGGGTGATATACATGAAAAATAGAAATAACAGAAAAATTAGATCACATACACTTAGACCCGTATGGTGCTTTTACTATGTTAGTGCTCGATGCAGACTTGTTGCATGGATGTATGTCCTTGAGTGTCTTGTAATTATTTGATAATTTTCATATACTGGATTTCACAGGTTCTACTTTCAGAACACGTGCGTGCGAGTGCACGTGTGTGCACTGCACTTGCACTACATTGCTTTGCACCTTGCGCCCTCATCACGAGTGCTTAGGAGACCCCTGTTCACTGCACTCATGGAGTAGTAATTTCTGTGCAACTGATGCGGGGCACTTCTTGACTGGTGCACACAAGCACCCATAGAGTGCAGCTCCCTACAGCGACTGCCGGCGACTGCAGGCAAACGGAATTGGGGGAAGCAACTGTCGTCTCTCAGTATGCCCTGCCCTCTTAGCTCATGGACAGGGTGGCCGACTTGTAGTAGGAGGGTCGCGGGTATGCACCCTGGTGCCTACAATGTGGCAGATTTTCAGTTCTCTTATCGCACTGGGAATTTTTCAACAAGCTAGTCTAACTTGAGCTTGTCACCTACAGCAACAACAATAAAAAGAAGTGGCATTTAGTTTTTGTTTTTAAAGTTTAATTCCCCGCTGTATAATTAATTTTTTTGTTATTTTACGTGATGAATTACTGTTGTTTATAATTTATATTTTTGTTACTAAATGTTTATTCCTAGAATTTCTTTGAGTAAAAGCAATAATACGAAAAAGAAAAAACTGCACAGTGCAATGCCTATTGGTGTCTTTATTTATCTTTGGTTTGTATTATTTGTTTGTATGGTTCATTTATACAGATAAATTCTATAAATAAAACTTTTCTGGCAAGAACTTATTTTATGAAACACATGAATGTATGACATAAAATAACTAAAAAAATATATTTATACAATGGAGATTTGCATTCTAAACATAAAATTATGTAGCGCGAACCTGCAAAACCAACCCACTGCGCTAAACAGACAATGTGCTATGCTGATGGGCATGTATATGATAGTAGTCCATTATTACCACATATTTTTGTGTTTATTGTTTTATTATGACCATGGGAGTTAATTTAAACGTTTCCTATTACTTACACGTACATTAAGTTTCATTTCGTACATAAATACGATTTACAGAAACCATAATTTTTCCGTAGGTTGATACATACGCCTCCAGGTTTTTACACGAGAGTACACCATCTTATCTATCGCAGCTCCATAGGTATAGCAGAAATTTAGAACATGTTCTATTACCGTTTCGGGCATGCCCATGGGCACGAAAACTGTTATACCTGGAGCCAGACCCTTCCTGAAGGGGCTGGATCGTAACTTACACTGGATCAGAAATGCTAGCAGAAAATGGGTAAGAAATCTACTACTGAAATGGCTATAGTGTAGGGCCAGCTTGAATGACACATTAATTATGAGTTAATTGCATGCGAATTATTATAAAATCTCTTCTTATATCTGAATAGTATCTTGGGCTATGGTGGTGTAGTGGTTAGACTACTCATCTCCCACTAAAGTGTACCAGATTCGATTTCGATGGGGTCACCCTCGGATTTTCGCTTGTGGGAATCATACTGGACGATGCCCCTGGACGGTGCGTTTTCTTTGGGATCTCTCATTTCCCGCACCCTTATGATACTTGCATTTTTCCATATTCACCTTGCTTCGCCCTCATCGGCTCTTAAAAATTCGATGTAATGAGCCGCCAAAATCTCTTTTCTCACTAAATTGTATCTGAATTTTCTTTTGATTTTTGATTGTAATTTCCGTCTTCTATGGTAGTTACCTGAATTTTCTTTTAATTTTGATCGTAATTACCGTCTTCTATGGTAGTTACTTTAATTTTTTAATATTTCTTTGCTTCGTTATAAAGCAAGTATCAAATATTGCTTTAATCACGTTGACTATTGTTCAACTATAAAAATTATTTGATATATATTCTAATTTTTGTTTGTCATAAAGATTTGTTCCTTGCTGTTTAATGTTTTTTCCACGGCTCTATCATTTCTTTATTTACTACGTATGAGCAAAGGAACAAGGCAAAAGACTAAAGATTCATGTTAAAATAATTTTGTTTATATTATAAAAATTATTTAAATGGCTGTTTAGTGGTATTACATATCATTTTTTTAAAATTTAGAAATAAAGCGGTAGGAAATAATAAAAACATATTGCTATAGTTTCTTTCTCAGACAGTATTATGAATTTGCAGCCTGAGCCTTTACATGTGGTCAAGTACCTTGTGTTTGTACATATTGAGTAATCGTAAGACAATTATGAAATTAAGTTGTTTTGTGTAAATAACGATCTTATGTTTTTAATTTAACGTCAAATGTCAGTATGCTCTGTAATTTGTGTCTAACTCACCGGCCTGATATGGTTTCGTAGGATCATCCTGGTGAGAGGTGAGTTTCAGTTGTTTCTGTACGCATGCGTTCGTCTTACTTGGTCAAGAATAGAGCTTTAGTTTTCCTAATTTAAGTCCTCTCGATAGTCACGATAATGACTACGCTGGGATATTGTAACGAAAATTAACACTTTCGGTCAAGAAAATCAGAAGTAAGTAGGATGAGTGCGTTATGGCGTAAATTTGATGGCCTTGAACTCTATCCTTGTACGTTTTTGACGTAGTCAGTGTTACGTAGACTGTTCACTTTAGTTCAGTCCGTGTGCCAGTTCTCGGAAATATCGTCGTGCTAAGATCATGTAATCTGTCGATGTTTTAGCTCTTATCTCTTTCTGTATTTGTTGTTTAGTTGTTTTAAAGTGAATACTGCAGTTCAGAGTAATTGGTGTAAATGATTTCACGAGTGTGCGCTGTGTTTAGAATGCATTACGAATGAATTTTTATGTCGTCGTTTCCGTGACTAGGACATGAAGACCTGAAATGTGGGCGGTAGGAACAATGCAGTGTTGCCAGCAGAGAATAACATTTCACAACGAAAAGTGTAGACAGACATTACTACTAATTTTGGTCCTATTTACATCATTTGTGAGGGGAAGTGTAGATGCAGAGCCCGAGACGTGTAGTTATGGTTTAAAGACACCTGGTGTTACAGTTCCTAAAGGTGACCTTTTAATCAAGTATGGAAATCCATTAGAAATTTTCTGCAAACTGTACGAACACAATGCAGAAGGTTTTAATGCCAGTGATCTTCTTTTCTCAAATAATTCGGACGTGGTTTCGTCCGAGTTTACGAACATCGTGAACGAAACAACACTTCGTTTGTACATACCGAAACCAACACCTTTTTCCAGCACGTACTCTTGCAAGCTACGGAAGCCCGCAAAAGGAAGCGAAAAGAAGACAGTAGCCGTTTGTCTCAACGAGGTGCATGTTGGAATTTCACCTCAAGACGTCGAAAATTTTACGTGCGTATCTCGCAACTGGGAGAATTTAACATGTAAGTGGAAAGTTCCTGAAAATTACGTACCAACCATTTATAAACTTTTTTATCATTTTGGTACCGGGAACGGACGTTATGCATGCCCACTTGACACTGACCAGAAAGAGAATTACTGTTTTTGGGATTCAGAAACGATTCCTCATTACCGTGCAGTACAAAAAAATTATGTGTTTACTATATATGCTGAAAATCCCTTTGGCAAGACCCATTTTGATCATTTGATTTCTCACTGGGCGTATGTTATCCCAGCCAGACCCAAAGATTTGGCAGTTGGGGAAACAACTAGTCACAGTGCAATACTTAATTGGTCTGTAGCATATCCAATGGATAACTTTACACCAGGCCTATTGGTAAAAATTGAATATCAGTCGGAACACGATTCAAATAATTCTTGGCTGCTTGCAGATACGGCTCATATGAAAGTATCCAAGAATGCACACTTTAATTTAACTGGTTTGCAGTATGCTAATACATTTTATGAAGCCCGTGTATATATGAAGTCAAGTATTGCTGTGGATGATAATTACTGGTCAGAACCTGCCACTAAAGGTATCAGAACAAAACCAGCCATTCCTGGTGCCAACCCGAAAACTGATATTGGAAGCTTTGAGATCAATAGGGAGTCTGGTCGAGACGTGTATGTTTACTGGCAGAACATTGATATACATTTGAGGAATGGAGAGAAATTTGCCTACGAAGTAATAGATATTAAAGAAAATGGTATTGCAAAACAGTTGACTCCTTATGAAGTGACTAATGCTTATGCAAAGTTTGTGGGTATAAGCAGAGGTAGCTACAGTTTTACCATTGTATCTTCAAATGTAGTTGGACGATCAGTAGAAAGCTCCAAGGTTCATGTTCCGGGTGAAGACGATATTCCACCACAACCCGTCTTATTCACAAAAATTGCTTTTCAAAATGGAACTTTTGAATTGTCGTGGAAACCACCTTCCAATAGTTCTGGTATTAAAAATTATACTATATTTTGGTGTGAAAATGTGCAGGACCGTCCATATCAGTGCACTGGTTTTCTTGATTGGGTACACGTACCAAAAACTGAAACAGTCAAGTTGTTGCATGTACAAAAGAACAATACATACCAGTTTGCCATATCTGCTAACAGTGAAACAGCTAGCAGTGGAATGGTGTGGGCTTCGTGCACAGTAATTCACAACCATGGTGTGAGCAAAATGAAGAAGTTTTGGCATGAAACTGTCAATGCTACATGTGTAAAATTGGAATGGAACTTGGACTGTTCGGAACGTATCGGAACTGTTAAAGGGTTCCGCGTATATTACTGTCCCACGTTATCGCCTTACAAGGATCAGTGCAAAGAGGAGGAAAAGAATGACACAGTAGATGATGATCCTCAGGTTCGAGGTTATTACGTGGTTTGTAACTTGAAGCCGTACACCACGTACAGGATTTCAATTGCAGTTATCAGCAGCAGACTGGTTGAAGGTCCTCGTAGTAATTTTTTGTTTGCGACTACGACTGAAGGAGCTCCGGAACCCGTGCAGAATCTGACTGTCTCCAAGGTTACCAACATTTCCATGGTGGTGTCATGGGTGCCACCGGTTGTTACAAATGGTGTAATAAAATATTATGAAATATCGTACAATGCTCGTAGAAAGAAAGTGGATGCTACTAACGTGGAAACTATACTTGACGTCCTGACGTCTTTCACAAACTACACTGTAGGCATTGCTGCATGCACTGTCAATTGCTCCAGCGTAGTGAGTGTTTTCAGCCAGACTAAAATTGGAAAGGCTGGTAAAATAGAAGTGCCGAAGGTGAGCATTCTCAACACGTCGCTCGCAAGGGTGAACTGGGACCCGCCACCGGAGCGTGGTGGCTTGCTCGACATGTATACAGTTAGGGTCACGAGCGAGCGAGAGCGTGCGTCATCACCGCCCGTGTACCGCAACACCACAAGCACCGAGCTGAAGTTGCCCATCAACTGTGCCAACGAAGGCTGGGGACAGAAGTACCTGTTTGCCGTGCAAGCCCTGAACTGGGACGGTGCAACGTGGTACACAGGTCCGTGGAGCGATAATGGGGAAGGCAGCTGTGTTTCTTCAGAAATGTCAGGAGCACTGATAGTGTTCATAAGTCTCTGTGGGATCATGGCCATGGTGGCTGGGTGTTTCGGTGCGTTCTACGCTGCGAGAAGGGTCTGGGGTCATTATAATGAAATGAGGCATGTGAAAGTGACACTTCCTCCTGGCTTGGCATCTGTGAATGTTTATTGCCCCACGAGTTATTCTTCGTACTGAGTGATATGGCTTGCCAGTGTGTGTGCTGGAGTGATTTGATTTGCTGTATGTGCCTGACTTGTTGTGATACTGTACGCATAATAGATGAAAAGTAATGATATTTTTTGTAGCTGTGTGCGTGAGTACTTTTGCAGCATGTTTTTTTTTTTTTTTTTTTTTTTTCACAGTGCAGAAAATGTTCTTAACAAATATTTTCACTAGAAATTTGTCTGGTTTATAACGGGCATATAGTAATTTGTATGTTTAATAGTTTTTTGTTTCTTCCGCCCTGTACTTGGGCCTATTATTATTTCAGTGGCTCTTTTTATCCTTTAGTGTTTCAGATTCTTCCGACTTTTTTTATATTTTGGAAGGATTTATGTAGCCTAAAATGTTTCTCCATGATTTTATTAGCCCTGGTTTTACAAAATGCTGTGGTAGTTTATTTTTGTTAAAATATAAAATATCGACGGCTGGTCAGATTCGTGTGAAATTGCATTCTGTAGTTGCTAGAATTTTCTTGCATGAAGCCACCATGTGATAAATTGTGAATGGTGATATTGTACTGTACCTGCAAAGTTTATATCATATGAATATAACTCTTAAAAACTTTGTGTCCGCAAGAAGTAGATTGACCAGGAATTGAAGTAGGCTCTCGCACAGTACCTGGTGTACACATTATCAGGAGGGTACAACCTGTTCCTTTTGTACATAGCACAGGTTAACGTTTGTGTCACCAATCTTTTTTTAGCAACTTTGCCGATGGGCAAATTGCTGGGAGAAATTCAGCAAAATGTTTGTAAAAATTGCAATTTGTCATTTATGAAATGTGCTTTACTGCAAATTTTTGTGTACAGTAGATCTTTGTTTTGTAGTCATGTTTTTCAACGTAGACAATTTTATGTGCAGTTTATTTTGCACAGTGCAAAAGTCGTGTAAATAGTATCAGTTATAAGGTTATTCTCGGACAGTGTGGCCAAAACTTTCAAACACAATTCTCATACCGGATAAATACTGTAAAAGCCATAAAATTGTCTTACACCAATTTTTTTTTTTGTACTCAACATGCCTTGGTAGGCAAATTGGATGTGGTTTACTCACAAATTTAACCTAAATGTAAATAGACATGCACATCCATTGCCGACCCGCCAAATTTGAATCCACAACCTCGTGGTTTGAAAGGAAAACCGTAAGAACCTCTGCAGTGGTTACCTGTATTGTGATTTAATTTTTGAAAATATAAATAGGAAATAATTTTTTCATATTGCAGTTATAACTAGGATTGAAGCAAATATGTAATAGCAGCACAAATAACTTTGCAGTTTGTGGTCATTGTGTGTCTGGACCAAATTAGCTGCGGTTTTTTCTCTAATTCAGGATGTTTGTCTGCAAATCTAATTACCTGCAATGCTGTCGCCAGGGTGTACACTCCCAGGGAAAACGGGGAAAAGTCTGGGAATTTCATGTGACAGGGAAATGTCGGGGAATTTTCACCAGGGTCAGGGAGAATTTAATTACTTTCTTCTCTCAAAAAGTTATTAGTAGTGTGAAAACAGGATAATGTAATTGTGAGCAAATGCATTTTAAAATTTAAATTTTTACGCTTGTGAACTGGCAATAATACATCTGTGCCAAATGACATAGAGCTTTTACATACAAAATAATGTATCTGTGTTGCAAGAAATATTGATCGGCTGAGTAAAATATTGGCCCTGATTGCTTGGTCTGTTTAGTGTAATTTAATTCAAATTCACGGATATCATATTTTGTCAGCGGTGGAAAAATTTGATATTGGTAGGTTTCAGTCCTGAAAATAGATTAGGGAAAATGGTGCGAGACTTGGTCTGGAAAATAGGGAAAGTCTGGGAATCCCATAATGGAATCTCAGTGGACATCCTGCAGCATTCCTGAAAATAGATAAATCACAATATCCACATGGGAGCTTGGCAGGTGTCTACATTTGTAATGAGAATTCTGTGCGAACAGATGGCTGTTCGGAGAGGTTAAGTGTAGGTATGTATGTATATTATGTGTCAGCTAACTTGATTTTTGTGTTTTTATCTTCTAAAGAAACTGAACTGGATTTTATGCTGCTCATGTGTTTTTATGTGTCTTATGTTATATTCCAATTACTTGAACTCGCTCTAAGAGCAATCTGATTTTTGTATTCCAATTGTGAGTTGCACTGAATGAGTGTACACTGACAGCAGTTTTTTCTGCATCAAGTCTGGAGTCAGTTCTGCTTTTCAGAGCAATATGGCAGTGACCTGTCATGAAAACAATGCGAAAATTAATGCAATATTGGAAATTCTACAATATCTAACATTTTGGTAGCTGAATAATACATAATAGTTAATATGGAACAAATATGCTCTTGGTATATAGAATTATGTCATTTGTATTTACACCGGTGATGAAGTTAATTTCACCCAGTGACTAGTTCAAGCATTTTCTCCAAATGATGATGTGTTGTAGAAAATGTCTAGCACTGTTTTTGCGGCATGTTCCAGTTGTTGGTGCATAAATAATATACACTTGTTTCTGGCAATCATGCGACACATGCACTTTTTCAGGTTTCTGTGCACACCGAGTGCTAACCTGGTGTTCACCCAAAGCAGTAAATTGCAATATGCCAATAGTATAACTGTAATTCATTGTTAGTGGATGCAGCACCAGTAAGGAAAATGAATCAGAAAGCTTATATAAAGCTTCCTAAAAGTGACATTTTCATTGAGTTCATGTTGTATTGACTGACGTAGTTGAAAATGTGTGTCTTGTGGATTGGCTGTCGTAGGGGTCTAAGAAAATAGGTTAATCTCGTTAGGTGTTCTTGCAAAGGGCGGCCATTCCTTGCAGCGTGTTGTGATGTAGCTCACTACATAAAGTAATTTATTTCTTAATGTGATTTTAACACTGCACTAAGAACGAAACGGTGTGAAGGTGCAGTTTTGAGCGGGAATGCAGTAGAGTGGCTGACCCGGCGGACCCAACAAGTTCTCTGATGACGGGTGATGTGAGACTATCTAATTTACGCCTACCCAGTTCACAGATGTTTATGATATCAAAATCTTAATAAGCACAGTAGAAATTTGTGTGTAGGCTATATTTATTTATTTTTATTTGTTTCGTGAAGTTACATTTGACGGTTGAAGTGCTCTCGTGTGTTTCTCACAATACAAAAATCCTGCAGCAGGCAAGAGGCTTTTTTGCATGTTTGGCAACACTGAACGTGAGGTCAGAGTTGGATATCTTCAAGTTTGGTAGTCTGCATGTTTAAACCATATGATTTAGTTTATTTACTGCAGTTGTACTTTTGTTTACCGACTCAAATCACTAGTTTATGCACGTGATTAGATTTTATACAAATGAGAGTTTCAGGTGATATTTCAAAAAGGATGTATACAGCGGTCCTATAAGAAAGCTTTCTATTTAAATGTAGCTTAGTTTTGAATCACAGCAGATATGGAATGGAATGTATTGTTTGTATACCTAATGTACAACAGCCTGGAATGTCTCTGATGTTAATAACAAATGTATACATCAAATAATATATGTTTTAAATAATTATAACTAGAAATACCTGTTTTTCAAAGTGTAGCCTAAAAGATTATATTGTAAATATGTTTATTGTCCATATTTTCTTTGTTGAATATTTGTTGTGTAGTGTTTATAGTAGCCCTTATCAATTATAATACTTGCACAATATATTATTACTGGTTGCTACTGACAGTTTTATCAATAACTATCCTCATTGGCTTTTGAATTTTAGTGTTGTTTGGAATATATACATATGTATATTAATTCATTTTTTAACATGTCTTTTGTCACAAGTAGAGTGTGTATTTTTATGTAAATAACTGTGCGGGTTTTATAATTAATGCAGTGGTAATATTTTATATCTAGGGACGTAAGAAGTAATTTTCTGTGCTTTTCAAATTTTTTAAATTAGAAGTAGAGTAAAAATTTATCCATAATTTTAGTTTCCCCCCCCCCCCCCCCCCCCCCCCCTTAAACCAAGTTTGTTGGTGGAAGTTTACTCTTGCAGAGATTTTTCACCTGAAGTTGTGGAGAAAATAACATTATAAACGTGACAATTTTCTCTTGACTGTTGCCAGCTGAATGGGGGAATAATTACTGTGTTAAATGTATTGACTTTGAAAACAGATTTGCTATAAAATTATGCATTTCTCAGAAGGTAGAGAACAACTAGTACTTGATTGTTGCCATAACTTTAATTTTGTTATTGTTCATGCTTTCCTTTCTACATTAGAAATATTTGGTCTTCTTGTTGCGTGATTTTCACAGCCTTTGGATCTTGTGTTACTGTGATGTGTTGAAATCTGTCAGAACGTTCCTATGTTCCCAAAAAAAATTGTTACATGTCGAATTCCCAACAGTTTTATTGCAAGTTAGTAATGATACCCCATTTAGAAATGCCATATATGGTAACTTAATGGTTGCAAACAGGACAACCTGGTTTGAAACTGTGTGTGTGGCAAGATGCCACAAGAATAATGGATGCTCTTAGGCAAAAAAAATAGAATGTAGGCTAACATGAGACTGATGAAACTGAGATAATTTTTGTTAAACATTCATTACATTAATTTTGTGTATTCAGGATGTTTGTCTGCAAAGCACCACAGTCAATGTATAACTATGGTAATTTTTGCATAAAGTAGGATAAATAATTTTTGTTTGCAGTACTAGCTCAAAAGTTGAAATTTAGTTTTAGGCAGAAGGTTATTAGTTCATATTCATCATTGGCATGGAAATACGTGAATAAACTTTGTATTGTTTTCCAAAATTTATTTTATTCCCTTGATTACAAATGGACCTATGCAGCCTGTATAAGAAAGTTATACTTAACATTTGCTTGATTTCATCATATCTTGTCACCAGTTGGCAAGACATTATGAAGTTAATAGGGTACTATAGGCTGTTCATGGTAAAGTGAGCACTTGAAACCCTCTTCATTGTGTCCTGATCTTTAACTGGACAGTGTCTCCCCCCCCCCCCCCCCATCTCCTTTTGGAGTTGTCAGATTTGGTGTCAAAATTGGACTAGTTTTATTTGGGGATGTACTCATGTGGGCAATTTTTTTGTACATATGTATTTTATTTTGTGTGGGCAGTGATAGTCTTCGTGAGTGCAGGGAAGAATTCATATAGTTGTAAAGGCCTACATTATAATATCAGCAGTAGAGTATTTTTGGGAAATTTCCATTATTGCATAATGCAGGTTTCACGTGTCATTAATTTTTACTGAATATTATTTTAATTGATTTTCTTTAAAGTGTCTTGGAAATGACAGATATGGTGTAGGTTAATCACTGTGTTCCTAAAACTTCCTGTGACCTATGTAACTGAAGTATTTAATCCTCTGGTCTCTTGCACTGTGCAGTTAAATGAAAGCATAGCGTAACCGGCCACATTAATACTTTGCTTTTGTAGCAGTCACCTTCATTCATTATACTTCTGTGTCAAAATAATTGTACAAGTTTTAAGGTTAAATTGTTTTTCTGGGATGATGATAAATGTAGCAGGTACCTACGCTCATTTCAGATTTATGAACTCGTTTGACTTGACTTGGTTGCGTTAACCGTGGTTCATTATTTTCTTAAAAAAATATAGTGCGTTACATAATTTCTCTAATTTTCAGCATTTCAAATTCCTGCCATCAGTTCTCTGAAAAGTATGTACGATTTTCATTTTGCAGGCTGTGGCTTACTGTAAATGCACTTCTTCCACTGTTTCCTCAACTTTTGGAATGTACACAGTTTTGACATTAGTGGGTATCTTAGGCATATCATAGACTGTGAAACAACTTGGCCACCTGTTGAGCTATCCCAATGGAAGCCATCCCAATGCAACACTTATATGACAGTACAGCAAAAATGTGTGTTTCATTTTGAGTACGCGTTAAAAATTGAAACTCGGTTGACTCTTTTTGGCTTATGAGATTGCAGATTGTGAAACATCCGTAGTGTCATGTCAGATATTTTTAAACTACAGCAATTTTGAAAGGCATTCAATTTAATGTGTTGCAGGTGGGCATGAAATATTAGTTTTGGCACAGTGTTCCTTTCCGAGTCTGGTTGTCGTAGTGGTGTTGCGTTGCTGTGCTGGGGAGAGGTAGTGTTGCTAGGGTTACCAGATGTCTGGCAAAAGGAGTGATTGTTGATTTTTCACATCTGGCCGATTTTTTTTTTATAATCAAAAATTTCTCGCTTTTTCCATTTGATAAAAGATAGCATTTGTCCACTTATTAATTTATTATAATTTTTTCGTAACAAAATTTGATATAGCTGTGTTGTAAATTGTTAATAAAATACAGACTTCTGTATGCACACATGCTCTTGGAGAAGCCAAACAAATGATATTTACGATTTTTGTCCAATTTTTTTATTTAAATTCATTTTACTTAGGCCTACTGCATTGTGTGTGTTAAAATGTTTTGTGGTGTAGAACAATTGTAGGTATAAAATTTAATTTTCCTGTTATTTAGCCTTTACATTTTGTGTTTGCTGATAAGGGGTACATTATTTTATGTTATTTATTAAACTTCTGAATATTGTTGAATTACCAATGACTTGGTTAAAGAATTTTTTTCCAACATTATTAATATTAAACTAAATGTGAATAAAATCTAAGGGATTGTTCTCCAGTATAAATAATTTGCAACATTAATGAAATTGCGTTGTCCTCTTTATTGAAATGCCCTCCATTTTGCTCCCAAGTGTCTGGTAATCCTAAGAATTGCCCATACTGGGCAGATGAGCTGGAGTTATTGCGACACTCGCTCTGTATTCATCATGCCTCGCCTCACCACATCTGCTGTAGATTGTAGTTAGGGGAAGTTTTAATCACTGCTCCGGTACGTATCCACAAATTATGTATAAGTATATATATGCTGTGCCTTTGCAGTAAGGTTACTCTTGCAGGAAAGACTGAGTTGTGTGCTAGCGCATACTTTTTTCTCGTACTTTAAAATTTAAAGGCATTAATTGTTTTTAAAAAAAATTAACTTCGGAAATGTGTTTGTAAAAGTGCAACAATTTTTTAAATATTGTTTTAACTCTCTATAGATTTATTTTCTTAGCCTTGTGTTTAGTCGTCCTGTATGATACAAATGAAGCTCGCTGTAGGTGTACTGAAATAATGATATGTATGTAATTTTCTATTTAAGATTTTGTTTATAAGTTGTTGTATTAAAAGATTTCTTTTTGAAAGTGCTGTTACTGTTCTTATTTCACCAGAATTTTTTTTATTAGTATGTAATTTTTTTATATAATAAAAAAAAAATTAGTGATAAATAATATATTTTAAATGCTGATATGCAGTACCCTTTTCTTGTTTCTCTAGTTGTATTATGGGGAAACTGCTACATGTTGATGTCATATTGGATAATCTTGAGAACAATCCACAATGTCCACATGGTAAGAAGTTTTATAATCATTCATTTTGGTTTATGTTTTATACATATGTGGCTTATGACCATCAAGTTATAATTTTGTGCTGTGTTCAATATGTAAATTTTGAAGTCTAAGGTATTAGTACATTTCTTTATGATCAGTGACATTTTGTTACACACAGAACCAAAAAGTGTGGTGTAACTGAAGTGATTTATAAATGCACCACTAAAACCTAAGTAAATAACTTGTAAAAGAACTGATATATATCTTTTTGAAAATTAATATTTCATATATAAAGTGGAAGAAACTATTCCACAAAAGCATGAACACAGGTAAAATATAGCCACAGAAAGTGTAGATTCCATGTCACCTCTATGAATGGGTTAATTGAGTTTTCTGTGTTATGTATTTGTAACATAATAGTGAGAGTGGGGATATTTTCTTTCTAAGAAAACATTTAAGGTATAAAGTGGAGATAACAGTTCCATAAAAGTGAATCCAGGTAAAATATAGCAATAGAAAGTTGCTGTGGCACAGTTGGAGATTCTGTGTTATATGAAATATGCAGTGCAGTTAAAAATTACCATACTATAGGCTATTCACGGTAAATTGAGCACTTTTGAAAAGTCCTCTTGTTTGGAATAATTGTCAATAAATATATTTTATTGTAGCCGTACATGTTAACTTTTGAGTTTGATGCCATCGGGTGAGACACGAGGCGAATGACACAAATATACTGGTAATTTGGGCGCCAGCGGTGCTTCCCAATCGCCGCACTATTGAGACTCAGGGTTCTCAGGGATGATGTGGGTTCTGTGTGTCCGTCTCACCCGTGCGTACTTACAAACACGTTGGCAATACTAAACTTTTACTGAACATCACTTGAAATAAACACTTAATAAAATATATGGCTAGGGCACTGTCATTACTGAATGAAAAAGGTAAGTTCACTGTAGACTTGTTTTTATTGTTACTATGCATACACATCAACGTGCCAATGAAATTGTGATTATCTCGGTCATGACTAGCCAATTCCGCTTAGGTGCTCCCCAGCCCGCAATTACTCTAGCACACGCCACTAAGGTGCATGGAAGCACAGCCTACGTAAGGGAAGAGGGCCGACAGCCGCTAGGGTGGACTGACGGTTTTCCCTGAATACAGGACACTGTGAAATACAAATGAAACCCTTGATACATCACTAACGCAAACTCGTCGTTGCTCGCCCTCCAGCATGTGGGTAGAGTGGCGACGGCCTATACATAGAGCCAGCTAGTACGGGAATAATTGCACCGTACACTAATTACAAAATTACATAAATAGTCAAAAGATACATGAAACGAGATGGGGCACGAGATGAATATTCACAATACACACACACACACGTGTGAAAACACGTTAATATGGAATAGGTGCCGTTGGATGAAGTTTGTAGCGGATCACGTGGTGCAGGTGAAATTGCAATATTTCTGCGTGGAAACGGCAAGTTACATTCAGACAAAAGATTATTCTTGCTGAGAAAATATTCTCTTTACGATTGAATTAGTTACAGGCTTGTAACATGCCTGATGGCGGTAAAATCAATCATTAACATGCCCGCCTGGTCAAGTACAAAAGCATCAATTTATGTAAAAAATACATTGAACACTGAATAAAATTTTCATAGAACCCCTAAATAAATATTGCACATTCGACGTTACATAAATAAGCTCTCAAACACAGCGGTGGTGTATACAAAAACTTGATGTCGGTCGGCCACATGGTTAAACGTGATGTTGCCGTAAAATATTCAAACACAAAATATACACTCACATACATACATACATAACAATAAAGCCCTAAAAATTGTGTGAAGCAATAATGCAGAAGTTACAATGAAACATAAACATAGGCGGATGGTGCCTGATTCAAATTACGCGGGTCGTGTGACCTCTCCGACATATTTCTCCTCCTCGATTAAGTTAAAAATGCCACAAGGGCGCAAGAGATTAATAAAGCGGAAGCATAATGCTGGGGAAAATGTCTGGCAAAACGTACGCAAGCAAAGGTTAACCAGTAAACTAAATTGACTATGGAAACCTAAATCGGTGAACAAAAGTTGTAGTGCGTACGTGACAGTGTCACCTCGCCAGCTCTCCTCGACAGACTGTCCAGAGGCAAGCGTCGCACGGACCTACCATGGCTGCCTACGGGGTTCACATAAGCAGAAGTACTATGCACGTCGAGTACAATGTTTTATTGTTGAAAATAAAATGGCACAAATTAAATATTGTTTTATAATTTTCTTTTGGATTTTCATATTATTTTAACGTCTTGTTATGACTGCGTTCATGCCGGAATATCAATCTCGGTGCCATGTGCACTTTGAATTTTATAATCAAACAAATAAAAAATAGTAACAAACAAGCGAACACATTTTAAGACATACAATAGAACACATTTTACACTGAAAAATATCATTTACATGAGAGTTCAAAATTATTGGCTTCTTTGTGCACGGAGGGACAAGTGACCCGTGCGTGGTGAGCGCCATCATGGGCTCTAGCGCCGCTGGCTTTTAGCCGGCGTCAAGTTCAATGGAATATACACACTGTGTTCAGTACTTATATAGCAATATTTATTTTGAAAGGTTGTTAAAGTATAAAAACTAGCTGAAAGGTAAAAGTAATAAGGGCCTCAAAAGTGCTCACTTTACTGTGAATGGCCTATATAGTTTTTGCAGGAAAACTAGTGAGGTTTTGTTATGTCATTTTGACTTATTACACGTGTGTGTGTGTGTCTTTATTTGCATACTTGACAATGGAGTGTTTATAGTGTGTATGTCACAATTTTCTGGGATGTAGAACAGGCTTTGCCTTCTGGCATAGAACTTGGCTGAGAAATTCTTCACATGATGCATATTTACTTAAAAATATTTTAAGTTATGTGTGTTACATTTAGCTTGTGATTCAGTCATTGGTTAAGTGTTAATTTACCAATTCAAAAAGAGTTCTTACGGGTTGAGAGGCATCATAACCCAAAAGTGCTAAGGTTTTTTTTATGCACAAGCACAGATATTGTAATCCAACATGTACGGTCAATTCACAACATGTTGGTTTTCTTTTTCATACTTTCAAAAGATTGGGTAATAAATAAATTTATAAAGCAAAACGGGAATATTTATCGCAAAAGAAAATCAGGACACAAAAATTGCAACCAAGCCAGTGTAAAAAAAAAAAATAATAATAAATTTGCAAACGTCATGAAACAAATTTGTTGTTGGAGTTGTCAGTTTTTTTTCCCCCACTGGTGTACATTTTTGGTGGCAGCATTCAAAGCTGAGTTATTAAAAAGTGAGTATTGGACTGCAAGTTGGAGCTAGATTTATCCCAAAAATTTATTCGTATTGGCAGGCAACTGCTTTAATCAATGACAATAAATAATCCTTTCATTATACAGTGATACCTCTTTAGTAAAAGTTTGGTTATTGCAAAGTAATTTTTGTGGTTCTTTGAACTAGTGGTATGCAATTCCAAGGTGTAAAAGCTATTTGAAATAAAATATGGATAGTACATGTAACAAAGTATTTTTATTCCCGAAGTAATTATTAGCCTCAAATTCCGTATGTTTAATACAAATACATTAAAGCAACACATTAATAACCAACTTCGGTTCTCGTAACAGCTCAGTACAATTAACCTCCACATTTAACAATACATTTCTGTAGTGCTAATTCTTCAGTCTTCCAAGAAGTAAATTAAATAACCACGTTGATGACAAAATTTTCCCAACAACGAAATGTGCATTTGGGTATATGAACTTCAGACAGTACTTTTTTTTTTTTCTTTTCCCCAGGAAATAAACTTTTGCTGTAGTAACAATAGTTTTTCTTGATCTTTCAAATAATTCAATACAATAGCTTGACAACAGTGTAGAAATTAATTTAGTGTTCATTACATATATACGATGAAAGCGCTGCACCATGTTAAACGTTTGAAACTACTGCTGTGTGTGTGGAACTGTGATCACAACTGTGTGTGCTCAGTTACAGTGAGACCAACTTGTGAGCGCTGATATCGTTAGTGTTTGGCTCTCTTGTGACAGTACTATTTGTGCAGACATGGATGAAAACCTCAGATTTAGTTAACCTGTGGAAACGTCCTGATAGAAAACATTCATATGTTATGCAGACTTTAATTTTATATAAAGTAATTATTCTTGCATTTCTGTGTTTTTCAGGATTTGATCAAATGTATTCCATTGTCAAGTGCTTCTATAGTGCAAAAATAATTCAATCCAAAATAGAAAATTTCTTAAAACTTGAAACAAAAACCTTAGTATATAATGACAGCAGAAAATGTGTATAAGTAAAAATGTTTTTGGGAATATTTTTTGGTTCATCATGTAATAGAAGGGTTGATTTTATTAAGTCTTAATATGATATTTAATAATCCTTTTAGTAAATTTTTTCCCGGGTAAAGTTAAATTGGGAGCGACTTCTATTGTTATTAAAGCTAAATTTTTTATATAAAAATTTGTAGGTTTTTGGGCTTGTGCCAACATAAAAAAAAAGTCTGCAGTTTCAACCGAACAAACCTCATTATTACAAACCTCGTTATTACAAAGTGGCCAGATTTTGGTCCCTTCAGGTTTGTATTAATGAGGTTCCACTGTAACATGAATTTATGTTTTCTGATGTTACCAACTGAATTGAATGTTTTTACTTTTAAATTTGACACATGCCCAGTTTATGTTTTAATTCTCGGCTAGGGATTAGGTTCACACGTTGGGCTTACAGGGGCTCGACTTTAACCGACTGAGGAAGCTAAAGGCTATTTTGATTTTAGTACAATAGGTTTTTATAAAAGAAGCCTTAGCAGTAGTTGAATGCACTCTTTATGTTACGATGTCAGTATCACAAGGTACATTGGGTAAATAGACAGGGTCCTTAAGAACTCTTTGGTGCCAGGCTGGTATACAATATTGGCCTTTTGGGCCATCTGGTAGGCACAAAATAGGTTATCGACACAACCCTTCTTCGGAACTGACACAGTACGTTAGTTCTTGTTGGTAGCAGGGTGCTCCTCCATGGTGGCTGGCTCATGTTGGTGGATGGTTGGTCGTTTGCTGGTTCTGGAAAGCATGCAGTTGTGATGCTGTCCTGTTTGTCTGCAGTAATCGGACAAAGCGGTTTATGTAGGGGAAGAAATCGCCCTAGGGGGATTTCTTTGTCATGTAAAATATCCTTTATTATAGGATGCGGTGTACATGTAGTGTGGGGGTTGGGGGAGTATCTAGTATGGTTATATGCCTTGTGAAAATTTGCATTATTACTGAAAAACAACAATGGACACATGCATCTTTCATAACAATGAAGTGTAATAACAGAAACGTTATAAACTTATTTTGTGGCAGAAAGAGGTGAGGTGTTACTTTTAAATATTACTAGTACCTTAAACCGGGGGTGAATAGGAACAGAATATTTCAACTCTCTTTAATGTACTGTCATATTTTATAATTATGCTGTATCGCATGTGAGTTTTTGCTGAGCCTGAAGAGAATTACTCGCATGTGATATATTTTAATTAAAAAATTTGGCAGTACATTAAACAGTTCTGGAAAATTGTGTTCCTATTCATCCCATTTTATGGCAAGTTATTTCTTTACAGGTGTTTTATAACTATATGCTGTTTACGGTAAGGAAAGCATTTTTTTAAGGCTGTGCTTAAAAGTTCCTTTTAGCTTATTTGTATACTTATTGCCAATTGTTAATATAAAATGGGCCATGTGACTAATGATCACGGTGTACAAATTTCATAGTTCTCAAAAGTTAACGTCTGAGGCCACAATAAAATATAATGTTTTAGTTATTATGCCTGCTGGGAGGGTCTTGAAAAGTGCTCACATTATTGTGAATTGGCCTTTATATAATGGACTAAATGTGTGTGGTTTATGACAGCTGTTAAACATAATCAGAATTTTTTTTATACGGCCTATAGCCTAAGGCCTTTCCTTAAGGGTGTACACACCATTAAAAGTGGAGGTAAAAACCCATGTTTATTACAAATAAAGCATGCAGTATCTGAGCTTAATCTCAGAGTTTTGGAATAGTGAGTTATCAAAGATAGATGTGCAATCCATGCAAAATTGGTTTGCCTAGATCAAACCCGTCCATGAGAAAATAGGGTGCCAACATTTATTTTCTCATAGACGGGGTTGATATGAGCTAACTGATTTATCATAGATTGTACATCTTTTATTAAGGTTCGGCTACAATTACCATAAGAAATAACAATAAAAAATTGAACTCGCACTTGTATACGGGACTAGCTACAACACAACATAATGGCGTAAGGTGGCAGCCTGCTTGTGGTAGCTGCGTAAAGAGGATTGAATATTTTCAATTCTCTTACGTCAAGTTCTACACCGGCCAATCGCGAGACATTTCCAACCACAAGAGTCAGCACAGTGCAAACTTTTAACAAGAACATAGTTATTAAATTAATTTTGTGGTAAAGTTCAGATTTCCATTTATTTAAATAGTCAATGCAGTTATTTACATGTATAATACACTTTAAATATCCCGAAACACGATTCCTGCAAAAAATTTTTGATCACACAAATAAATATCAGGTTAGCCAACACTATAAATATCTGCGATACATTTACAACCTGTCTTTTTTTGTGCCTGTTTCTCATTAGGCACGTAACAGTTTTCTTACAGCGAGTGTAACTAGTACATTTTCATACTTCCACGGTAACGGCACTTATTTTGCTACGGGAACACTATGGTGATTGTAGCCTAGGCTTTATACACGTGACACATTTATGCATCTTTGATGTGCACTCTACATTCGACTTTGCCCCATCTTGGACACAATGTTCTACCTTTTGGGTAGACCATAACAAACAGTACTGAAGAGGCTGGACACGTGTCAACAGGATACACCGGTGCAATGTTGGAAGTGATCACAGACACGTCAGTCCAGCTTGTAATGTTCACGCAGATTCTTCAAGCAAGTGTCGCATCAACACCCCCTCCCCCCCCCCCCCCCCCCCTCGGAGTGAGCTTGTACTGCCTGACTGAGCCATCGAAGCCGGCTGCTTAGGCCACAGATGGTTCCTCTAAACGCTAGGAGAGTGTGTCACCAGTGATGAGGGATGATAGTGCAGCATCAGCACTCTTCAATTCTGGACCCCTGTGACTGAGGCTATCAACCCCTACACCCCTTATCACCGAGTGCCCTAGAGAGATTAATATAAAAGGGCTGGCGTGACTAGCAAAAGACAGACTCTGCCCCTCCACCGTTCTTGTACAGGGCCGTAGGAATCCATTGGCGGTTTACGTTTACTGTTATGTCCGCAGATTCCATCCACTGCTCTCCAAAGGGCCAGAATCTACCAGCGAAAACATCCTGACCAGAAGCTCTAGGTACATGTTGTAGACCCCAACAGCTTCTGGGAGACTGAACCTCCAGCGGCTCCTGAAGACGTCTGCTCCTTCTTTACCACCCCCTGATATTGACCATATTGACCCCAGAACTGGTAACTATGACGATGGTCTCTTCAGAACCACCCTGCCCATTGGACAGTGACGGCATTGTCGACACTACCCCTCTGGTAGATGCCCCCCCTCCCTCCTCATTAGTTCTTTCAGAACACCAGTTAAGACAGATGGAAGTAAGTTGTAAATTCCGTATTTTAGCAGTATCTATAGCTTTTCCCCAGTCAGGTTAGAACCAGTTTACCTTCACCTGGAATTATGTAGTTAGACTTCCGTGTCAAAGCAAGTTAGTATAGGAGGTAGTACAGGTCCACATGATTCAAAACTATTCTCTGTGTGCTGATTTTCTTGTGTGTCACTTGAATAGTCTCCTATGTAGTTTCAGGCCACTAAAATGAAGCCGACAAACCACCAGCTCTTAAGCTAAATACCTGCATATTAGAGGGCCACCCGAGCTCTGCCACTTGGTAGAATTTGGTAGAGCGTATAGTATTAGTAATTCCTCCACCAGACGAATCAGGTTATTCCACGCTACACTACTGCTCTTTATGGGGCTGGAAGGGAGCTGGAATTAACTCTGACCATCTGACCCCCTGCAGATACCACACCTGGGTAGTCCTGTCAAGCAGCTTGAACCAACCTATGGTCTGTCCACTGCTTTCAATAGGGCCGGGCAAAAGGAGTTAAGAGTTATAGTTCCTGCCTGTGCAGCTGCAAATATTTAGAGGTACACATTAGGGAATTGCGGCACCAGATCTGCTTACGTGAGGCATTAGTTTGCACCCTTAGTTTCCCATGCCTTACGCCTCCGAAACCAGGTTGCCTTGCAACCCTAACCCTACGATTGCACTTTGCACTTCCCCCACACAGGGCAGAGTTCACACCGCCTGCACTACTGAGAAGACTCACCCCTCAGCCCTCTCCCAACCTTTATTTCCAACGTTGATCAAGATTTCTGGGAAGCCTCACCTGGTAGTCGAGGCAATTCTACGGGGGGGAGAATAGCCACCCCTGGGACTAGCCTGTCCTTGGTTCGGGGTCAACCAGCAGACAACCCCGCTCCCAGCAGACACAACCAACTGTCATCGCAGTGGCATTTCACATCCCAAGGAGAATGCTGGCGTCCAGCAGCCTACTAATCACCTGGAGTAGACACCTCCGAGACTCTTCAAAACTCCACAGGTAAACCAGTGATAATAGGCCAGCCTGTTCGCTGGGTCTTGACAGTGGCTGTTGACTTTGTGCTGGCAAGACAGACCAGTCTTGTATACAGGCCGGGCACCTTAGAAACATTAAGGCCCCATTTCTCCCATATGTTGCTTGTGATTCTGGCATCACTGTCCAAAACTGTTAAATTGACCTTGACTAAAATTTTGTTCCTTAAACTGTACCTGACTAAGTTTTGTGTGACACACAAGTCATAGGTCAAAGTTTGATGCAAGCAGCCCCAACAAGTAGAACTCTTTCCCTATCCTGGGCACGTGTCAAGCCGATTTTTCGTGGTGCCCAACATGAAGCTTAACAGCGATAGTTTAGGCTAAGCCAGCCAGCCCTACCGTTAGGGCCTTAGCTGGGCGGTGAATCCCACTAATCACTCCATATCACCAGTAGTTTGTGATATCCAAATTACATTAGTACGAAATTGGCCTACATAACTATGTATTTCCATTCTAGTAGACCCTGTCGACTAGTGCATACTAGCTGGGAGTCGAACCCTCCATGGACTTCAGGGAGTCCAGTAAACACCCTGTGGCGCTCAACGCTATCACATCATCTCAGACACTGGACAGAGCCTGCCTGATGTCCCAGAGGCCGCAATGGCCAACAACATTCTTGATGCTCGAGAAGTGCAATACAGAGACATGCCCTGGTACGGGGGTCCATGTGATCTATTGTGCACACTGCTCCCGTCGTTACTACTACCAATGTTTGGGGTGGGTAGACAAGCCCAGATAAACAGATGGTTTGGAGTGCCGGTGTATAGAACGCAGAAACCGCCAAGCGGCACGCTGTGGTTTTCTAAACTGCACCGAACAGGGCACCTACATGGTACGTTGCATAGTCTGTGCATGGGATGGCCTGACGGACGCGTCCTGGCCTGGTGTACTACTGCAGAGTTTGCAGGCGTAACCTAGACTACCAGCTGTCAAACTCTGGCCCTTGCCAGAGCCCTTTCACAACCCTGGTCACTTCCAAATTTCAGCTACCTGAATTTGGGGGTTGGCTGCATGAAGACCCAATTTCCTTCGCAGAAGAATGTGAATGTGAATTTACAGATCACAGTATCCCTCCAAAACACAAAACAATGGGTTGCAAGAACCTAGAAACAATTCCGAGGAAAAGCCATCGAATGGTGGGCTAGGTATGGGGAGTTTGTCACAGTGTGGGGACTACTTTGCTCCAGACTCACCTCCCAGTTTAAGGGAAAGGAAGCTCTGGCTGCCCTCTTCTCCGAATTCCACAGCTGAACCCAAATTCGAGAGGAAGAAGTGGAATTATTCATATGCAAGAAGGTACAAATGTACAAGCATATCTACCCCAGAGAGAGTGAATAGAACTGTGTAAGAAACATTACACGCCTGCTCTTTCTCTTGCTAAGGTATCTACTCCTCAACCACTGTGGGTGAGCTAGTAGAGCGAGTGAAAGAGATAAAGAGGAATAACAAGGTACTGGTCTTGTTAGACAAGCCACGTGCCGCCAAGGTTGCCGAACCAGCCCCTCCTCCCGAGCAGTAAGTCATTCACAGCCCCCTCCTCCCCCTTCGTCTTGCCGCAGCACCTCCCCAGTGTTGGTTCTGCTCGGGCCGGCACCAAATATGGTGGCAGGACAATATAGGAAACAGGCATTTTAACATTGTCGACATGCGAGACACGCTACAACAGCACTCCTAGCGGCTTGTGCTGACGAATACCTGGGAAATTGAAATTTACTTAGCTCGGCATGTACAATTTAAGTGCAGTTATCGTCTCGTAGTATTAAAACGTTTAGTTTGGGCGAGTGTAATATGATAGTTGCTTATTCATATTACTATGCCGTATTTTAAAAAAGTACTTTAAAGCATAAATATTATCACTTGAAACAAAGACAATCAGTTGTAACAGAATCATGTTACTGGGCACAGACTTAGATGTTGCAAGTTACAAAGGACAAATGTTAATCAGATATAAGCAAGACAATGGAATGTTAAACAGTATTTCATTTGTCAGACACATAACGGACTGCATTTATTCAATAAATTCTTGAGAATGGAGCTGTCACCAAACTTAACTTTCTGCAAAAAAAAAATTGGGAATGAACATAACCAAACATTTTTTTGGACAGCGAAATCTCCACAACTTTTCTGTGGTTTACTAACGCAGGATTAATTAAAAATAACTCTACTACAGTTACTTATTTAACATTGTGGCTTTTATTAGCTTTATAAGCAGTAATATCTTATAGATATTAAGATTTACCGCGCAACATAATAAGTTTCTGAAATATTAACTTACTGCTTTTGGAAGCTATTATCATTAAATTAGCACCAAAATAAATTGTTCACAAATTTATATTCCTAACAGATATGATTTTTGTTCTGCTTTCTTCTTTCGTAAAAGGTATATTTTGGTTGGAAATACATTTTCAAGAGAGAAACATTTTGGGGAAATAATTGTTTTACATGATTAAAATGTATACTGAATTATTGTTTACTTTTTAAATTTCTGAATTTACCACCAAGATCAATAAACACATATCTAGCACCTTGAATTTTATTTCAAAGTGCATATTTGTGTCTACAGAATGTCGTCAGTAGGCGGTGGCCCATCCGTCGGTTCATCGAAAGTTAAAGTTTGATATATATTTGACTGATAGGAAAACGTTACCGTGCAATCCATCGAATATCACGTGACTACCTGTCAGGTGCGATGGATGGTTGAGAGTCCACCTTTACACATATAAATCAGTTTTTTCATGCATTTATGCCATATCTACACTGCCTCAAGTGAAACACAGGCAGCTATGATTAACCCACTGGAAGCCATGCTTCAACCATAAGTAATAAACATTTGAAACCTCATTCATAATCCGATTGAACCAGTTCTGAAATTTTGGGGGCTGTAACCAAAAATTATAAACAAAGGACTATTGTGTAGCTTGGCAATATTTAGTGCCTATTCAACAAAACATAAAGGATATTTGTGGTACAGAGCAACTAGGGATTGGACTTTTTTTTATTGAATTGGGCAGTGTCTAATTTGTAATTGTACTGAAGGCACAGTCGAGTACAGAAGGCGCAAGAGTATCACCACCCCCCTTCCCCTGTTCATTCCCAAATGCTGGTTTGATAGACGCTAAGTGACCACTTCATCATTTAGCAAGTTTTTATAAATCATTGTAAACTGCTCACCTCACACCTTTTAAAATGTTTTATTTCTACGTATTTATGTAAAAATAAAGAGCAACACCCAAACATACCACACATAGTGAGGCTGTGGTCAAAGTTACCATTTAGTATAATGCAACAGTATTTTAATATGTAGTAGCATTCAATTCAGATGCTATTAATTCAAGTGTCCAGAAGTGGTTGCGATATGGTAATTTAGAATTTTAATAAGTTTTGTTCCATGGTAAAATATCAAATATGTCAGTATTTTACTTGACTAATTCAAACACCACACATGGTGTGTTCATATAGTACATACATGCATTGGAACACAACTTCCAACTTAATACATCCATTTTCTGTGCTAGTGTAGATAATCCATGGAGGAAGCAGCAACAATGTCTGCAAAATTCTTACAGCTTTCAACAACATAATGGTACTTCTGTACCAAATATGAAAATGTAGTATTGCCTCGGATATCATGCCACTTAAGTGACATTTGAGAGATTATAGATGAGAGAACCATCCCCCCCCCCTTTTTTTTAAACTTTTACTAATGCAATTTATGCAGTACAGCTGGTGCTAGGATGAAAATGCAATGGGTCAAAATATTTTATAGTACATACTAACATATGTACTCAAGCTATTACGCCAATTTATTCCACCTAAGTTTAGCACATTTCATTTTGTAATTCATTTTCAATAACAAAGCTTATTTCCATCATGAACAAGTCCCTTCTAATAACCAATCTGAATACATATTTTTTACAATAAATTTTACCACAGATTTTCATATGCTTTATAGAGAGAAGACTGGAAAATATGTTGCAGAATTCAAAAGCAGCTGAACTGAAAATGACTTACCTTGGTCGTGATTTTAACATACTTTCTGTTCAAATTTAAGAATACTTGTTATTGTAATGCAATTTGCAAGTACTTTCTCCAATACCGTGATCACCGCAAACAAAACTGTGTAAATAGGTTAACAAGTCAAAAGAAATTATGCATATCACCATCATTCCCTTACCTGCATTGCAGAATATGGCAAAAATATTGGGTACTTCAGGAAGTAAATAAGAGGAAGTGAAATAGGAAAAAAAAAGTTTATTTATATGTAATGATGCCATCGGGTGAGACACGAGACAAACGATGGCACAAATACTTACTGGTAATTTGGGCGCCAGTGGTGCTTCCCAATCACCGCACTATTAAGACTCAGGGTTCTCTCCCAATCACCGCACTATTAAGACTCAGGGTTTTCAAGGATGCTGTGGGTTCTGTGTGTCCGTCTCTCACGTGCGTACTTACAAACACGTTGGCATTACTAAACTTTTTACTAAACATCACTTGAAATAAACACTTAATAAAACATATGTGGGTAGGACACTGTCACTACTGAATAAAAGATATAAGTTCACTGTAGACTTGTTTTATTGATATTATTCGTACACATCAACGTGCCAATGAAATGATTATCTCGGTCATGACCAGCCAATTCTGCTTGGGTGTTCCCTAACCCATAATTAATCTAGCGCATGCCTAGATGGATGATCTCACCGAGGTGCGTGAAAGCACAGCCTTCACAAGGGAAGAGGGCCGACAGCCGCTAGGGTGGACTGACTGTTTTTCCCTGAAGACAGGACACTGTGAATTACAAATGAAAACCCCTAATACATATTAACACGTGTGATTACTCAGCATCACTAACACAAACTCGTCAGGGCTCACCCTCCAGTATGTGGGTAGTGTGGTAACGGCCTATACACAGAGCTGGCTAGGACGGGAATAATTGCAATGTACACTAATTACAAAATTACATAAACCCTTGAATGATACATGAAATAAGGTGGGACACGAGATGAATATTCATAATACACACACAAATGTGTGAAAACAAGTTTAGATGATGCGGATGAAGTTCGTAGTGGACCACGTGGTGCAGGTGAAATTCTGCGTGGAAACTGCAAACTAAATTCAGATCAAATATTATTCTTGTTGAGAAAGTGATTTTGTTTACGATTACAGTGGTTACAGGCTTGTAACATGCCTGATGACAGTAAAATCAAACATTAACGTGACAGCATGGTCAAATACAAAAAGCATCAATTTAAGTGAAAATTACTTTGAATCCTGAATAAAATTGGGCATAGAACCCTGAACTAAATGATTGCTCATATGATATTACATAAATAAGCTCTTGAAACGCAATGATGGCACATACAAATACTTGGCTTCGGTTGGCTATGTGGTTATGTGTAAGGTTGCCGTAAAATATTCAAACCCGAAAATTACCCTCAAATACATACATAAAAACAAAGCTCTTAAAATTGCATGTAGCAATAATGCAGAAGTTACAATGAAATACCATAAACATAGACAGATGGCACCTGATTCAAGTTGCACAGGTCGTGTGACCTCTCCAACATCTTTCTCCTCCTCCTCGATTAAGATTTAAAAATGCCACAAGGGCTCAAGAAATTCATAAAGGGAAGCATAATGCTGGGGAAAATGTCTGGCAAACACGTACGCAAGCAAAGGTTAACCGGTAAACTAAATACACTATGGAAACCTAAATCAGTGAACAAAAGTTGTAGTGTGCAGGTGACAAGTGTCTTATCTCGCCAGCTCTCCTCGACAGATTGTCCAGATACAAGTGTCGCACGGACCTACCAGGGCCGCCTACGCCTGCTATGCATGCAGAGTAAAATATTTTATATTGAAAATAAAATGGCACAAATTATATTAAATATTGTTTTACATTTCTATAATTTTCTTATGAATTCAATATGATTTTAGTGTCTCTTTATGACAGCGTTCACGCCGGAATATTAAGTGTTCTTAATCTCGGTGCCGCAGGCACTTTGAATTTAATAACCAAGTAATTAAAAATGAGTACAAACACTTTAAAACATTTCTGACATATTAAACACTGCAAATACAAGAGAACAGATTTTACACTGGAAAATAACATTTATATGAAAGTTCAAAATTATCTGCCTCTTTGCGCACATGCGGGACACGTGACACGTGAGCGCCTACTACTGAAATGTAATGATGACTCTCAGGAGTGATATATTATTGTTTGAAAGTTTTGTACACAGTTGTGTAAACAATTGTGAATAGAATGATGAGGTGGGGGGAATGTTGCTACTATTTTGGATTGGTTAACCGTCACTTGACAGCTTGTTCACTCTCTGCAATATATACACTGACTTACCAACTGTAGCGAACCTGATGACATCTTCACTAATGCAATTAAAGTGGTGTCAGTACATGGTGTTTAGCACACAGACTTAACTTTGATACACTGGGTGAAGAAGAATTAATCTCGCCACCAAACGTTGTACTCAGCATCTCTCCACTCATTCAAATGAAAATTACTTGCAAACAAGTATGTAGAGAAATTAAAATAATTGCATAGTAAAACAATAATGATATGGAGACTTTTGGGAGTGTAAAGAGTAAGCAACTACCTAGAAAGGAAACTATTACAGTTCTCATTCAGTTGTTTATTTAATAATTCTTAGAAAATATTTGGTAGTTGGTGCAAACATAACACAAATAATGTACAAATTAATATTCAAATCATAGTTTCCCAAATGTAAACAATAACATTCAAAAGTATGAAAATGCAATATAAATTACCATTGTAAACACTGTGACTTGGCACACCACATATTTTTTGGACGATAAACTTAAAGATGGTCAGCAAGGTACAGCACTGCTTAGTACATACACATCATACATTCCTCGACAACAAATTTTATAAATTTGGCCCAGGCTCCAGCCAGTTTAATAAACCAATATGTAAACATTGTATAAGCAATTACTGACATAGATCTAAATATGAAAACAACTATTTTGAAGCAATTAATCAATTTTATCATTATATATATATTATATATATTATATATTATATATATATATATATATATATATATATATATATATATATATATATATATATCTCAAGATTAGAAATAGCAGCTGTGACACTTAACTGACTGTGTTGTTGTCCCGTTGAATGCAAATTTGGGTTGCGAAAATCCCCTTTTCTGAAATAGTTGGAACACACTGTTCACGTGTATATACAGCCAGGCCCTTTTTTCTTTATTACAGCAAAGTCTACTCTCTTACATTTCTGTACCCATTGCTTGCACCTACGAAATGACAAAACAGTATTTAAGTAAATTAAGGTATTGTGTAATCCGAATTTGCAATAAAAACACACTGACAATAATAAGACAATGGAAAAAGTTATCTACTACAGCTCGTGTACTTACCGACTTGCATCATTTGGAAATCTAAAAGAGGACTTGCTGCAGTTCGCAACGTTGTAATTATTGCAGCCAAAAACTGCACAAATCTTTCCTGCCACAATAAATAATCATGCAAGTGAGAAAATTTGAATTAAAACGCATCCTAAATACTCAAAACTACCTATTCAATGCACAGCTTATCATCATACAAACAGCATAAACCACTAGGAGTGCTAGCATCAGTGTCTCACGTTTTTTCTGCTACTTTCCCATAATGTCCTTCTACCATATTTGCCGGCACTTCAACACAGACTGCTTGCGTAGCAAGGGTGAGGAGGGGAAGGAAGAAACAACATGCGCTCGACACACATTAAGGGACCTACCCAGGTGGGAAAAACTGTAGTCAAGATATGTGCAGGGTAGCCACCCCAGGCGAACAAGGGCTCATCAACATAACAAAACTGAACCAAGCTTATGAGGAGAATATACCACCTGAAGCTCCACACATCCAAGTGGAGATAAACTGCAACCCATACCTAGCCTTGCTAGACTGCTGCCACAGGGAACTTCGTACGAAGTGATCTACTGACAGAGGATTGGAGGGCTACGTCTCCCATAAATTCAGCTTGTACGAATAACTCAGCCCCGTCAGACCCTAAAGGTCGATGGGAAAACAACCTTCACCATGGGAATCCATCATCCCACGCACACTGTGGACTTCACAGAATTGCCTGATATTGTGGAAGATGTCATCCTGGGCCAACCCTGACTCAACAGCCAACAGTGCGTGATGAGCCACAGGAAGAAACCAGTGTATTTTGGGGAGAAGAATAAAATCACCATCCACTGGGAACATAGCTCAGAAGATATTGTAGCTCTCCCTATCAACCCCACAGATATACGACATGGCTTACACCCCGCTAAATTTTCCAAGCTACTGAAAATTTTTAATGAACATTCTAGGGTTTTTACCCACTCAGGTTCACTACGCCAGACATGTAGTATACAACGTGAGATCTGGTCCTCGACAGATGTGCCAAGCAATAACCACCCATACAAAGTGTCCACCAAAGGCGACATGAAATACTCCAAGTAGATGAGCTGGAACAGGTAATTGTTAAGCCGTTAAATTCCCCATACAACTCACGAGTTGTATTAGTGCCCAAGAAAGAAGGTGGTTTGCACCTCTGCATAAACAACAAAGACCTGAATGACAAGACTCATCCGACTACCCCTCCTTCCATCGACCTCAAAAATACTATCAGTGATATCGGTTAGGCCTTTATTTTCAGTACTCTGGACATGCAGTCTGGATACCGGCAGATTGCAGTCCACTCCGATAGCAGGAGGTATACCGCCTTTACCACCCCTGAAGGAGAGACACTTCAATTCGACATCATGCCTTTTGTATTGAACGCACCCGCCACCTTCCATGTCGACAGAAGTTTTAACCGGTTATATGGGACAGTTTTGCTTCATGTACTTTGGCGACATTATCATGTACTCCAAGACATGGGAGAAACACTGTTCTCACCTCCAGCAAGTCCTTGAACGTCTCAAGATACAGTCATGTGCAAACTCGCCAAGAGCCATTTCGGAAAAACTTCCATTAATTACCTTGCTCACATAGTAACCCTGGAAGGTAATTTCCCACAATCCATGTTGATTTACGCTATTCATGAGGCAAAAAGCAGCTTTGTCACTTCTTACAGCTGTGTAATTGGCTATGAAACTTCTTACCAAACATAGCACTCCAAATGGCTCTCCTACACAGCTTACTTGAAAAGGAAGCCCATTCGAAGTGGATGCAGGACCACCAAGACACATTCCTATCCCTTGAAATCTATCCCTTAAATTAGGTCTTGTCAACATCAGACAACTTCACCGCCCACAATAGGTTAAAACCTTTTATTTTACAAATGGTCGCCTGCCAAGATGGTTTAGGCACTGTTTTGTACTAAGAGGATGCCTTGGGGCTTCCACAGGTATCGCCTATGCCAGCACCCATCTCAATAAAACCGAGAGGCGCTACCTCATAAACGAGTAGGAATGCCTTGCAGTCATTTGGGCTGTGTGCAAGTACAGATACCATCTTGACGGTAAGCATTTCGTGCTATGTACAGATAGCAAAGCACTCTTGTGGCTCCACGAGTCATGTAACCATAAAGCGAAACTCGGATCGAGTTTGACTTCTCAGTCGCATCTACCAGACCTATGAGGGGAACCCAAGGAGGAGGAAGAACGGGAGAATATGACGCCTCCCTCTGCTCCTACCCGAAGCCCTGAAGAGGTTCTGCAACTGCAACAGTTGGTTGCATTGTGACACGAGAGCAAGTTTCGTTACACCAACAACAGGACCCAGTTGTCCAGCGGCTCATTAGAGAAGTACCCCAAAGACACTGATTGAGAGACGACCTCGTATGGTCTCGAACCGGTCACCCTAAAGTGCCCTGGAAGATCTGGATCCCTAAACTATTACAAGCAGACATCTGCCACCACTACCACAACAACCCACATGCTGGACATCCAGGTACCCGGGAAATGCTGCAAGCCATACAAGAATGCTATAATTGGAATAGCATTAGTCAAGATGTTCGTCAGTATGTCACCAGCTGTGAGGCATACTGCCATGGCAAGGCTTAACCAGTGCCCCCTCCATCGTCAACGCCCAGATGGCCGACCATAGCATGGACGCACCTGGCCATTGACATCATGGACCCCTACCCACGCAACACCCGAGGGAACCGGTATCTGTTGGTGGTAGCTGATATGTTTTCTCACTGGGTGGAAGCCTTTCCGCTCCCCTGCCAGGAAACTAGGAATATCCTCTGAAAATTAAGATGCTGAGATATTCCCCCTTTGGGGTTACGTGCAGGTCATTCTGATCGACAATGGCACCCCCTTTTATGAGCCAGCAGTGGAGGACTGCTTGTAAAATTTGGGATGTGGGGACCTGAACGATACTCCCATACCATCCTCAAGCGAACCCCACTGAGAGCTTAAGAAACGTCTCCTCCTCAGTGTGGGTGTAGACCACTGGCACTGGGATAAGAATATCCCCCCTCAATATTCTTTGCCCCTTGCCGAAGAGAGAATGAGGCCATACACTCCAGTCCAAGTCAGCTCCTCCTTGGATGCACTCTCCAATGTCCAGGGGACTGGCAGTGGGAGACTCCACCCACAACAATACCCACGCCCAAAGACATCTGTCTGGCAGTCTCAGCCAGAGAGAAGCCCAGGAGCGGTACGTTTCTCGCAAATACCCATCACTTTGCACAGGAATGCACACTTTCTCATTAGACAAGAAGATCGTCATCAGAAGTTACCCAAGGCGACAGGCAAGTTTGCAGCTAACCTAGAAAACAAGTGGGCGGGACCTTTCCACGTGGTGAGAGATTACGGAAATGTGTACTGGATCGAGGATATCAGTAGATGCACTCAGAAAGTGACCCCAGGGGCAAATGAGGCATTATCCCTACGGGGTCCAAGACACTGTGGATCTTCTAACCCAGACCCTGGAATCAGAGGAAGAGGACGAATACACCCTCGCAACCTGTTTGAGCATAAAGTGTGTGACAGGTTCCATTTATAAATTTAGGCAATGTCTTAAATTAAATGTATGTCACTTTAAGAGCAGTGAAAGCTGTGTTGGATGGTAGGGAAATCTAAAATGATAATGGCAGCTTTAAATGTTGACAGTGTGTAGGGGAAGTTCAGCATTAAAGAATTGTTTATATTTTGTTTGTGGAAAGGTACTTCAGCTTTTGTTGCATGCTAATCATCAGTGATACAGTGAAATCTTTAGCAAAATAATGAAGATTAAAGGTTGCTGCTCTTGCTGGTAACTTGATAAAGTTATATGCAAAATACCCTCAAGTTGTAGCGATGAAGGCAGTAATTATATTAAGAATGGTTCTGATACTTAAGATGTTTGTGTATGTGCTTATAAAAGGAACAACTTTTTAAAGATTATTGTTTGTTTTATGTCCCGTCCATCGGCACTACTTTTTACCGATGCACACCATTGACCTGGATCTCTGTACGCACAATTACATCATGTTTACAATGTGTGCCATGACACTGCACACTTGTGCCAACCATGTCCACCTAAATAAACGTCCTGTTATATACACAATGGCAGTACACAACACTCCTCACCTCCAAGTCCAACACCTATACTAACTATTTCCAAACCTAACTGGTACCCTCAGTTCTAAGGTACATAATCATAAAATTTCTTTAGTTTAGTCCTGACTCTGGTGGATGTTGATTGTGTTGGAGCTGATGTCTCGCTTCTGTGGTGGTCCCCTGGTCCTTCCTGAGGTAGTGGACCCGAGTTGTGTCCTACTGCTGTGGTCTCTGTTGACACCTTCATATCCAGAACTGCTACCACGTCTGTCGCTGACACAGCTCCAGGTATTGCCACAGACATGTCCAAGGAAGCTGCCGACACTGCCACAACTAACACGCTATCCCGCGAGACCTCTGGGTCGATTCTGACAACCTCTGCTCTGGCCTTCCGGGAACACCAACATTCTTTGAACCCCACATGTAGTTTGTATTTGTTGATTATCAAAAAACAATTTCTCCCTGCTCCTCATTGGCTGGGCGGTGGTTCAACTGGCCAACATGACGTGGGTGAATCTGTTTGCCCTCTGTGGTTTGAACATTGTACATTACTGACCCCTTTGTGGTGATCACTACTCCAGGGATCCACTTGGGACCTGACCCATATTTATGCACAAGTATGCGATACCCTTCTGTGAAATGCCTTCCGTTTGTGGTCTATGTTGATCATCTCCACCCTTGAAGTGCTGAGCATGCTGGGATGCAACCTGAGGATTTCTGGATTGTAGTTTTTGGTGTGGTACATAGCACAAAGAGTATTCTCTGCACTCTTGTGTGCCAGTTGCCAGCTTGCAGTTTGTGCTTGTCCTTTACAATCTGCACTGTCTGTTCCATTTGTCCATTGCTGGGAGGATGGTATGGAGGTGAATGTCTGAAGGCAATTTCATTTTGGTTCAAAAATCATTTATCTCACAGATGCAAACACTCTCCCATTATCAGATACAACCATGTCAGGTAATCCACGAATGCTGAACATGTCCCTCAGCTCACTCACTACCACCACACTTGACATCGATGGCACCAATCGTACTTCTGGCCACTTTGAGTAAGCATTAGGCATCAATAACTATTAAAAATACTTTCCCCATGAATGGTCCTGCAAAATCCATGTGTAGGTGTGACCATGGATTTTGAGGCATGGCCCACATCATGTGTATTCTTGATGGAGCCTGGGTCTCCCTGAGGCAGATCTCACAGTACTGAACTATCTTCTCAATGTCGTCACTTGAGTTTTGGCCACCATGTGTAACTTCTTGCAAATGCTTTTGAACGTACCACTCCATCGTACGAGGCATGGAGCAGAACCAATATCTCATTCCGCATCACCTCTAGAATAACTACGCTAGTGCCTCTAGGAAGCCTCTTGTTGCAGTAGTGACGTGTGGTGAACACATGTTTACATGTCGCCGTTGGATGATCCCCGTTGCATTGCTAGTATGGGTCTCTCGCCAGTTCCTTTTGCACCCCGCCAGAGGGTCTGGCTGTTTTCTCTGCCCATAGGCCTGTAGGTTATGCAGTTCGTACTTGTGTTCCACGACTGTGGCTCCCCGTAAATCCAGCAGGTTTCTTCTTGTTGCTTCTGCTGCCATTGCAATGTCGACTGCTTCCTTGTAGGTTAATTTCTCTTTCACCAGTAGCACAGGTTGAACAGTTTTGTCAGGTACCCCGCATACTAACCTATCATGCAACATTCATTCTAGGTTAGGAAAATATCACTGACTCAATAATCAATGCAGTTCTGCCACATAGACTACAATTGTTTCGCCTTCCAGTTCATATCATTTTAAGAACTTGTAAGATTCCACTATTTCACTTGGTCTTGGCTCAAGATGTTCTGTAAGTTTTGTTAGCACTTTGCTTAATTGTATTGCATCTGTTTGGCACTGTGATAGTAATGATGTAACAATACTGTACAACTCAACCCCACACAAAGTAAAGAAAACAGCCTGTTTCACTACATCAAACTCTATTTTATTAGCGATAAAATAGAACTGTAAACATTCGAGGTAAGACCACCACGTATCTCGGCCTGGCAAAAATCCGCCGAATGTACCCACGGAGGCCATGACTGGACACTTAATGTATTTTATTCAACCCGGTGCAGATGCCATCCTCATTGGCACTGCTTGCCTGTGCCAACCATGTCCACCTAAATATACGTCCTTTTATAGAGATAATGTCAGTACACAACAGTTTGTGATAAAATAAAAGTAATTGGTGCAAATATAAAGTTTTGGTCTCAGTTTTGTCATATTTCACAATATCTACATTCCCGGGAACTACTGTATATTGTGTAGGAATCTAAGAAGTACAAATAAATTAAATTAAATGTGTTAACTGCTTTCACAGAGAAAGATGAAGCTTAATTAATGGCAAAAAAAATTGGCTGAGTTTTGTGGGTAAATTTAAATTGTAAGTCCACACTATGAATAATATTGCTTCCTGAAAGGTCAACCAAATTTATACGGAGGCATGTATGTGTACACGTTAAGTCAGTTGCATTTCAGCACTGTATTCACAGTTTATTAAAAGCAATGTTGTGCCAGGCCATGTATTAAATGAAACACGTGTAACAGAGAGTTCATTCAATGATGGATGAATTACAAGAATTACCCTTAGCTGCGTTTTTCTGTGTCTTAGCAGAGTTCATGAAAAAATCTTAATAAAGAGATCTTTGTTTATTATTTAAAACTTAAAATTTAAAGTATGTACTTCTGAATACCACAAAAGTATGCATATTAATCAACATTACTGGGATAGCTAGGTAATTACATATGTAGTTCTTAGTTGTATTTGCCTCACATATTCATACACACAAAAGTTTTCCAATAAATGTAATTAATACATAATTGAACACACAAGTGGGTATAAGCAATACAAAAATAATCTTGTAGATAATATAAAAGATACACCGTAAAGTGGGATAACTTGAAACAGTTTTTTAAATAAAAAGTGACACATATTGTAAACGCGTGGAAGAATTTGGGCGAAATAATTTTTTTTACACTCAATATTTTGATAATGAAAATGTATAGCCCAGCTAATAATTTTTTAAAATGACATTTATTTGTACTCTTTATTATTTAAAAAGTATTTCTAGTTACCCCTCTTGTAGGGGGTAACATGAAACACACAGGTTTTTTAAGCCTTTGTATCAAGTTAAAATTGCTAATGGTAAAATGAAACACTTATGTGCACTTTTATAACATTTTTAGTCATCAAACATTAAAAGAAATAAAGATTTAAACCAGGAATGTGGGAAAAAATTTAATTTCAAACCATTTTACTTTTATTGTAAATGTAAAAGTGCAGTAAAACATTCATATATGAGGCATGAGTTTATGAAACCAAACTGATATGCACGTTCAAGAGTTAATGAATTATGCATACAGAGAAATTAAGTTTCTATATTAAAGCAGTGCCCCCCATGTCTGATGAAAATAGGCACCACCTTTCCTTTCACCGAGCCCAGCGCCACCCAGTCTACTAGAATGAACTAATTCAACCAAAACAAAGTCTCCAATTTCAAAATTGTTGATGGAAAGTGCAACATGCTGCGCTGAAGTCTGCAAAGGTTCAGTGTCAGCGTTGGCAGCATGCAGTTGTGTGGGATCACGATTACCGACTTCACTTGCTTCATCGACAGCATCAGAATCACTTTCTTCAGCTGCGACACTCTGACCAGCCTGGACATCAAGCTTTGTTCGATGCTTGCTGGTTGATGCCTGAGTGTCGCGTTCCCTACACGTCTTCATAAACTATGAAAATGTTTTCAGCCAACCTGCTTCATCATCGTTTTCATCATTTCTCTTTTCTGCATCAGTGGACAACCTTTTCATCACTTGCTGCATATCAAGTGGGAAAATCCCAGTGGCTTTAAAACCAGTGATCAAATTTTTACTAACAGAATTGTTCTGATAAAGTCTATCCAAACATTTCTTGAGGAGACTAGGAAGCTTATCTTTAGGCACACAACCTCTTCTTTTCTTTCCAGTCCCTAAGCGTTTCTCTCCACGATTGTTTCAGGGGATGGAAGAACGCAACATCCAACGGTGGGAGGGAAGAAAAATATATTTGATATTGTTCTTCTTACATTCATCCCACACTCTTGAGTGACATATGGGACGAAAGATTGTCTCCAATAAGCACTTTCAGTTTTTCCAACGACAATTTCACGAAGTATGGGAGAGCAATCTGCATAAACCAATCTTCAAATATTGTAGTAGTAAACCACAAATTTTTGGATTTATTGTAGCGAGCTCCTTGTGGTCCGCCAAACCGCCACTCATCATACATGTGTTCAGCCTTATAACACACATAAGGTGGCAGCATGTGACCAGAAGCTGTTCCACTAAACATTACAGAAACACTTGCTTTTGAGAGGTCAAGAACACAATCTGCATGTTTGCATCCCCTTCAGGCAATGACTTTTGATCTGCCAGGGTCATCAGTCATGTTTGTTTCGGCAAAATTAACCATGGCTTCAGGATTAACTCCATCCAGACTTACCTGCAGATTTGTAAAATATTCCACAATTACCTTCTTGCTCACATTTGCTCTTGATCTTTTTACATTTTCTGCCACATGTTCTGACAATGCAGATCTGTGACGAGTCAGGAATCCTTTAACCCAATCTGGATCCGGCAAATTTGTTTTAAATCTTCTTTCCTGAATGCCTATTCGGTCCAAATTTGACTTCACCAGAAGCCTCAAATCAAACTGTGTGAATGGATAACCCCAGTCACAAGCAGTTAAGATACCATTCACTATGTTCATTTCATCTTCTTCGATGAGGACGCAAGGATGGCCAACAGAATTTTTCGTGCTTACCTTTCACTTTTCTGCTTAAAGTTGCAAATGGGATCCTATATTTTTCCCCTGTTTCTGCTTTTCGAAGAGAGAGCTTTTACGCTTTTACTTCCCGGATTGCTTCGATCAGTTGTTCTGGTGTGAAGTCCTTGTATGATCTGCTACCCGGAGTTTGTGATTTCTTTCGTGCCATTCCAGAACCTGTACAGTGAAAATAAAATATAATTAAAAACTAATACACATATTTCTACAACAGCACAAGTGATTTTTTTTTTCTCGTAAGGAGCAAGGTCTACTAAAGCTAACAATTACTGAAGATTATAACCTCAGTTTAATCTCAAAACTTTGTTTCACATTAGTATGTTAGGCAATTGTGTTTCAAGTAACCCAGTGGGATGCCCATTTGATAAATATTTCAAAATAAAAAAAGTCAGAGGAAAATATGAAGTTAACAATGACAACCCAATATGTAGAACAAATAACCTTCATGAAGAGCCATGGATTGTGTTTCATAGATAAAGTTTACTTCATGCTGCAACAAAAGCTATATTAGGTATTTATATTTGTAAAAAATCTTTATAAACAAACTTAATTTTCTAACATACATACCCATCACTTTTCTTTAAAGTCACAACCACCAAAAAAGTAATGAAGTTATAACAACAATCTGCAACACACAAAATAGGTAAACAACACAGTTAACATTTTAGCCAACCTTCTCAAATGAAAATTCCCTTGATTGTTTCATGTTAGCCACCTGTGTCAAGTTACCCCACTTTACGGTAATGAACATGGAGAAAAATGTATTTCTTTAATATATTTAGCTTCAGTTGTTCGCTGTTTAGCATGGTATCAGAGTTAAATAAATCATATTGTCAATAAATTAAATCCTTGTGAAAATTATATAAAGATGAACAGGCACTTAATGAACAAAGGTGTTGACTTTGAGCTTGAACCATGTTATAGGCTGTTCACGGTAAAGTGAGCACTTTTTAAGGCCTTTCTAAATTTTTCCTTTCGTCCAATTTCCATCTTCCTGCTGCTTTTTAATATAAACATTGCAATGTGACGAATAAACATAGTGTATACATTTCCCCGCCCTCAAAATTTAATGCCTGAAGCTGCAATAAAATATATTTACTATTGGTTAATGCCTGTTGGGAGGGCCTTAAAAAGTGCTCACTTTACCATGAACAGCCTATACCACCTTATTACACCACTGTTTATTCTGGTATGATTGTGTAAATGAAACATTGATTGCTACACAGTATTTTTATTACAGGACCCACGTTACGATTCAGGCGAATTACTGATGATGGGCAACGAGATTATTTTGCCTGTTCTGCATGCAGGGACAGGAAAGACTGCAATTTCCACCACTGGTGTGACAAAAACATTACAAAGGCCAAAACTTTGGCATGGGAACAGGAAAGGAGTAGGGTGCTGCCTAGTGTAGACCACTTGCAACTGCTTGGCAAACTAGAGAAGGCTCGCTTACAGAAGCAGCGCAAGCGAGCTTACTGTCATTTCTGCTCGGTTCTCTTGTTGCCTGAGGAGTTGAGCTCTCATTCAGATCATGAAGTTACGATTGGTGTTACCTCGCACCAGTTGGCTCATCCTTCAGAGGTAAGTGTAGGCTATTCACTGCAAACTGAGCACTTTTGAAAGCCCTGCTTAAGAGCTACTTTTACGTACATAGTGTATTCTTCCACCATATGTGAAATAGTCATTGTCATGGGTTAGTTACTGTATCACTAATTAATGTTACGGAATCCACTTATCGGTTTAAATCATAACAATTCTCCACAAATATCACAAAACATTTAGGCTACCTTGATGTAAAACCCAGTGTTGTCAACACAAAAAGAATAAATGTCGCTACAGCTTCAATAAAATCCCACTATTTTCTGCTACACGTGTATTAAAAATAGTCATGTTGAGAATTGATTAAACTGGAATTGTTATGATATATGAGATGCATTGACATCATAATACTGAAGAATTATGAGAAAAGTATTTTTTCGGTAGTAGTATGTAGTAGTCAGTGATGGACACAACACTGCAGTAGTGTGTCCTCGCACCACTGTATGAAAAAAATATTTCACAAAACTGGACAGTAACTATTAAACCACCTTAGGTAAAATGAAAGTTAGCTCTAAGTTGTTACGTAGTGGATTATTCAAACTAATGTAATTTTCAACCCTTGTAGTCTGGTACACCGCCAAACTTTTTGATAAGACAGTAATTGAATAGGACACGCAGCAGTCTTTTCTTCTGCAGTTTGTTTCTCTTGTTGGTTCTGATGTCGCTTGCTTGCGCTATTTAACTGCAAGGTATGTGTTATCGTTTGTAATTGCAATGTGTGAATGGGAACAACACTTTTGTCGGGACCTATAGTTGGCGCAGCACGCAAAGTTGGAATGATGAAATTCCCACTCTCTTTACCTTCAACGCATTATTGCTTGTTGGCTCTGAGTGTGTTGTTAAAAAGTTGCTATGTTACCAGTATTTTCCACTTTTTGCCACTCACTTAGTCTTTCGAAGGTTCAAATTTTGTTATGCTTAGGGGAATTCCACTACAGTTGGCAACACTGGTAAAATCTCAACAAATAACATATAATGGAAGAAAACAGTTACACAATATAAAGAAACATTATTGCCAATTGTACAAGTGAAGAACACAAAATTCCCTTTTTAAACAAGTGTGTATACTATTGCTGTCTTAATGTGCCCCATGTCCGAATGTGCCCCACTCTCCCTTACCTATTACAAGCATCTTGTATGCAAACAAATAGTGTTATCCATCATTTTGTAAAGTAACATCAAATTAAATTGAGTTTTTATGTCATATCTTGAGAAACAATTTGTATCAAATCTGGCAAACAAGTAGTACTAGGGTAGGCCATACATATTTATATGTTTTAATTAGGTTAGATACTTATTTCCAAATTGGCGACCAGACCTACAAAACTATGACATGCGGGCAGTATCTCTTACAACCATAAAATTTGTCTATACAGAGCCTCATTACTCTGCCATTTTGTAAGATAGCATCACAAAATTTTTTTTCTTTATCTCTGGAACAATCAACCAATTCCTGCCAAATTTGGTGAAAAAGTTGTACTATGATAGGCCATATTAATTTTAATGTTTTAGGAGGGCTATATAAACATTTTATCTTATCATGCTATATCTACAAAACTATAAAACCAGTTATAACTTAATTTTGTATAAGTACTAGCAGAATCTATTACAATCATTGAATATGCTAATACATACATTTTTTGTCTGCCATATATGAAGATTGTCACATGATGAAAGGAGGTTTTGTGCCTTATCTCGGAGAACAATGAACTGATACCCACCGAATTTTACACGCAAGTAGTGCTATGGTGGCATGTAAACTTACGTGATTTATGTGGAGTAGGCTTTTTTTCAATGGCAATAATATAAATAATTTTAAGTTTGTGTGTTGTATCTATTAACCAGTTCAACGAAATCCAACCAAATTTTATGCATACAGAGATCCTTTTTTGCTGGCCTTTTTGTAGAAATATAGTCAGGAGAGAAAATGGGATGTGTACCCACATAGAGGAAAGTGTGCTCATTTAATTATATACTTATCAATAACTTCTTGCTTTTTACTTGAATAACCATTTAACAGTGTAAAAACATGAGCAACACACCAAACATCTATCTGTGTGAGCATCTGAGGTGGGAGAGGCATGAAGACTAAAGAGGGGAAATAGTAGATTCAGCTGTTGGCATTCTGCACTGCACATAACCATGGCGAAAGTAAACACATGGCTTGTAACCTAAAAATGGAAATTTATAAATTATGAAATAAAAACATTCAGGGAATATTGTGCATCTTATTATGCTGTGCCACTGATGCATTTAAATACACTTTAAAACGTAGTTTTTCCTGCACAGTAATTTTCTACTGTAGTAGAAACTGTGTAGTGTTATTAAACATGGACAGAGGAAACCAGTCAAATTAAACCCCAATTTTACAGCAGTTTCTCAAGCACTGAAATTCATTCCTACATAACTTTATTTCCTGGTGTTATATTTATGAGAAAATCAGCATGAATGTAACAGCAGGACACTTTGACTCCTGTGGGAACTTGAAGTTTGCTATCCTCTTAGTTCTGCTGAGTAGCGTCTGTAGTGTGTTAAGATTTGTCATAGCATCAGTTGTGTATTCTAGAGGCTTGTGTGTGTCTGTGTGTGTGTTTGCAGTTGATGAAGCCACTGCAATGCTCAAAAAAGGAAGCACAATTCTTGTTCTCGAAGCAAGCAACTAATACAATTTTGAGCATATTGCTTGGGACTGGTGTTAAACACGTATTGTGTATAGGCACTCCGCGCATACATGAAGAAATTCAGTCAGGATATAGAGACCAACTAAGCAGCCTCCTGTTGGACATTGATCACCGATACGTGAGTGATTAATTGTATCTGTGTACAATGTATGCTCTTTAGAAAAAATCTCGTGAATGTACAGTGTAGTTTTAATAAGACAGGTGGTGTATTTTTTCCACTGTGCCTTATAATATGAACAACATTAATACAAGATTCCCTGAAACAAAATAAAGGTTGAGAATTCTATTACAAGAGGTTTGTCCGTGAGCCCACTATGTACCCTTCTACCCTATGTAAACACTCATCAAAATGGGCCTAATCTGGTCGTCAATTAAATTCCACTATGAAATTGTTAAAGATATAAATTATGTCACCATCTTGCCAATTTTGTCTGTAGTGTATTTAAAACTAAAAGAAAACAATTCCTGAGTCACCAATCTACATTTTACTATAATATTAATAAGATGTTAAAAGTCCTGGAAGCATTAATGCAGTCATACTAATCAGTGTTAATGTCACAGTATATGTAAGAAATTTTTCCAAAGGTTAATCCCCTATGTGCTCAATCAAATGAACTAACTATACCTTTTCACACACCACTTTCAACATACAGAATACATTTTAGGGTCAGTATCAGGGGCGTAACTTACACCCCTGCAGACCATGCAGTGTATGAGAAAAAAAGGGGGAGGGGGGGGGGGGAAGCCAAAATGCTATTTGCCCTTCAAGTTTTGGCTCATTATGTGTGCTTATTTGAAAACTTGCTGAGCACAGAACATGACCCTCCACACTACTAGCAGTTTACATACTCCAAGTTCTACATTGTGTTCTCATTTCTATCTCCCCTGATCTCCTTATGTTTACTAATGGTAGAACTAGCGGGTGATCTAAAATAAACACATCCAGACTAAGATAAATGGGACACTCTTGACTGAAAGGGTTAATATACAATGTGTTACAAAATATTTTGAGTTATATTTGCAATTTCATAAAGAAAATAAGTAATAATCTTCTAATGTTGTACTGAGTTGTACTCATTTGTACACAGCTGTAGTTAGTTACAAAAGACTAAACTAAAATTTTGTTTTATTGACTTGTCAATAAAAAATTTCAAATGAATTAATGCATGTATAATGTAAAAAAAATTGTAATGCTTAGTGGGAGGGAGCCGAAAATACATTTTTCTGGGGAGCCTAACTTTAAAAAGTTTGCCAGTGGTCAGTCAGTCTACCATGAATCACAGTTAGTGAATATCATATCAAGGAGCTATTAGCTCAGCATATTTTAGTATGCTTGTGAAACTGTATATAAAAATAAACATAACAGGAAAGCATTCTCGTGGGAAAATTACTAGCTGTTATTTTTCATTTGTTGTCTCGCCAACATGAATGTAACCGCAAACCACTCTCTAACTGTGTAGTGACTCCAATGACCAAGTGAAACAGTACAGATGAGGTGTTACAGTATAATCAGCATTACAGCATTGGCAACTGGTTGAGCTTCCTTGTTTTCATGTTACAATAGGCATTATGTATGTAGATAAACAACACTCTTCGTGTGGGCATTGTTTTTGCTACCAGTTTCTTCACACCAGTTTATCATGTGAAGACTGACAATTTTATTGGGGCTGCAGCTGGAAGAGCTGATTCAGAGTTGATAGCACACGAGAATAGTTTCACTGACAAGTGTCTGTGTTACAGCTTGTCACATTATTTTTTTGTACATCACAGTTCATTAACAAAGTGGCTACTATTGTTTTGTTTTTTGTGCAGGTTTTTCTTGCCTGTTTTCAGATGTAGAATTCGATCATTAACAGAATTACATTTTTAAGGTATAAGGAAAGTTACTATAACATGCGTAGTTCATTAAGGAGTATTTAATAAATACGCTGGCAAAATTGTTAGTGAATGAAGAGATTTGTTGAATTATTGGTTCTAGCTTATTTCAGTTGTATAATGGCACTTATTACAAAACTGCTACTATACAATCATGATGATATACGTTACACGGAAGTACAAACATAAATTCTGAAGATTCGTTAAATTGTCATGCCGTATTTTGTAGAGAATTATGAACAGATTAATGCCATTTTTCAATCACCATATCACACATGGATGAAGTTTGACAACTAAATTTGAAGAGGTTTGTCAATTGTGATAATGCTATAGTAACAAATATTTGGTTATTTCACTGAAAAGGAAGTTATGACATATAAATGGAAAATTCAACATGGCGGGTGAGGCCGATCCTTAAGGGGATTATGTACGAAAACATTTTCTGTGAAATCGTTCTCTGGACGCAAACGCGTATCTTGGTAAATAAAAGTAATCGAAATAAGACTTTTTGACAGAAAGGATAAAACACTATTGTCTATATTCCTGTAATTTTACTTTTGTCATATTTAGTGTATTCTTGGAGAAAAAAATTCGTGAAAATGGTCAAGTATCACATTTTTAAAGCTTGTCTATGCAGTTTCCTTAAGCGGTAAGAGAAAAGTACAACAATATGGACATAGTTTAATCTGTGGTCTTTCAGTGCGTGTAATAAAACCCCTATAGAGATATAATTTGCACAGTACAGCATTACGACGGAAACACTGCACGCCTTGCGCATGGGAGCGATGAGGCACTAGGCGTGCCTGTTAGTGTCGCCCATATCACTCCCTCGCTTCTTGACCTTGAGCGTGCAGGTACATAATACCCTTAATAGCGAGATCTTGAGTGCAGATGAGGGTGATTGAGGTGAGTATGGAGCAGTGCCGGAATGAAAGGGCGGGGCTAACTTGAGATCCCAGAGTAAACCCATCGATCTGCAGACTCATCTGGCACAATTCTCACATGCGAAAATCTGGGAGTGACCGGGCCGGGGATTGAACCATTCGCCTTGGTGGGAGGTGAGCATGCTAACCGCTCAGTCACCACAGCCCTACGTACAGTTTATGTAGTAGATGGAAGAAGAATGTGTAAACACTATAAAATATCTTTTTGAATATTCTTCTTTAAATGTGAAAAAAATCAATTGAAAGAGTGTATACTTAAAAATTTAAGCATTTGTTAGTACAGGATTCTTTAAAAAATACATTTTTGTTAGAAAATCTTTATCAAGCAAAACCATATAATAATTATGTGATAAAATAATTGCCCATAATATTTCAAATAGTTCTGATAATTGATTTTTTGTCTGTCAATTTCAGTTACAAAACATTTATGGCTCAAAAGGATGTTATATAAGATCAATTATTTAAAATATTTTAAAAAATTTTGCAAAGTTTTATTAGATACATGAATAGTATTTCTTATGATTGTCTTGTTTGACAAATTTTTCCTTGCAAAATGTGGTTTCTTAATCATCCAGAATTGAAGAATGTATAAATTTTGATTATGACGCCGGCTAACAGCCAGCGGCGCTAGAGCCCATGACGGCACTCACCACGCACGTGTCACGTGTCCTGCACGTGCGCAAAGAGGCCAATAATTTTGAACTTTCTTATAAATGTTATTTTCAGTGTAAAATGTGTTCTATTGTATTTGCAGTGTTTAATATGTTTTAAAATGTGTTCAAGTGTTTGTACTAATGTTAAATTGTTTGGTTTTAAAATTCAAAGTGATTTAGAACACATCATATTCCATCATGAACGCCGTCATAAAGAGACACTAAAATAATATTGAAATTCATAAGAAAATTATAGAAATGTAAAACAATACTTAATTTAATTTGTGCCATTTTGTTTTCAATAATTAAATATTTTACCCAGCGTGCATAGCACTTCCGCTTATGTGAACCCCGTAGGTGGCCATGGTAGGTCCATGCGACGCTTGCCTCTGGACAGTCTGTCGAGGTGAGCTGATGAGGTAAGACTACAACTTTTGTTCACTGATTTAGGTTTCCATAGTCAATTTAGTTTACTGGTTAACCTTTGCTTGCGTATGTTTTGCCAAACATTTTCCCCAACATTATGCTTACGCTTTATTAATCTCTTGCGCCTTTGTGGGATTTTTAACTTAATCGAGGAGGAGGAGAAAGATGTCGGAGAGGTCACGTGACCTGCACAATTTGAATCAGGCGCCATCCACCTGTGTTTATGGCATTTCATTGTAACTTCTGCATCATTGCTACACACAATTTTAAGAGCTCAATTTTTATGTATGTATTTGAGGGTAATTTTCGTGTTTGAATAGTTTACGGCAACATCACGTATATCCACATGGCCGATCGACGTCAAGTCTTTGTATACGCCATCGTTGCGTTTGAGAGCTTATTTATGTTACGTCGTATGTGCAAAAATTTATTTTGGTGTTTCTATGTCAATTTTATTCAGGGTTCAATGTATTTTTCACATAAATTGATGCTTTTGTACTTGACCACGCGGTCACATTAATGTTCGATTTTACCACCATCAGGCATGTTACATGCCTGTAACCACTGCGATCGTAAAGAGAATAAGTTTCTCAGCAAGAAAAATCTTTGTTTGAATTTAGTTTGCAGTTTCCACGCAGAAATATTGCAATTTCACCTGCACCACATGGTCCGCTACGAACTTCATCCAGTGGCATCCACGCCATCGAAGCTTGTTTTCACACATATGTGTGTTTATTGTGAATACTCATCTCATATCCCATCTTGTTTCATGTATCATTGAAGGGTTAATGTAATTTTTTAATTAGTGTATGGTGCAATTATTCCCGTCCTAGCCAGTTCTGTGTATAGGCCGTCACCACACTATCCATGTGCTGTAGGGTGAGCCCCGACGAGTTTGCGTTAGTGATGCAGAGTAGTCACACGTGTTAATTTGTATTAAGGGTTTCATTTGTAATTCACAATGTCCTGTCTTCAGGGAAAACGGTCAGGCCACCCTAGCGGCCTTCTGCCCTCTTCCCTTGTGAAGGCTGTGCTTTCACGCACCTCGGTGAGATCATCGATCTTGGCGTGCGCTAGAGTAATTATGGGTGGGGGAGCACCCAAGCAGAATTGGCTACTCGTGAACCTAACTCTTTTATTCAGTAGTGACAGTGTCCTAGCCACATATATTTTATTAAGTGTTTATTTCCAGTGAGGTTTAGTAAAAAGTTTAGTATTGCCTACGTGTTTGTAAGTACGCACGGGTGAGACGGACACACAGAACCCACAGCATCCCTGAGAACCCTGAGTCTCAATAGTGGGGTGATTGGGAAGCACCGCTGATGCCCAAATTACCAGTGTATTTGTGTCATCATTCGCCTCGTGTCTCACCTGACAGCTCCAGTTAATAATAAAAAATTTTTTAAAACAATTAAATGAGTAAATTCTAGCAAAATATTTTCCAGTGTTACAAAATTTATACATTCTTTTTTCGTAGTCAACATAAATTGTACTTCTTTGACAGTTTTGGCAGTGTGTGTGTGTATAATATAGTGTGTTTGTGGTTTCTTCACACATTTTAAATCAAACCTTTGAAAAATCACCTCATGTATGAAGTGTTTGGTTATTTCCTAAATATGTTGTCTATCACAAGCATTTTATACTTGTGTTTACGTACAAGTACCTTATTTTTGGTTAAATGAAACTTTCACTTATAGTTTATCTATAAATTATATTTAATTTTTATTGAAAATTAATCCAAACAGGGAGAAAATAGGTGTGTTGGGAATGCATAGTAAGAAATAATTCTTATCTTATGCATAATTGTATCACAATGAGGTGCACGAATGCAGTGTGCTGTCACTTTGGTGTAATTTTTTATACTTGGTTAAACTTTATTTACACGAGGCGAAGGAATTTCCTGGGAGTAGAACTTTAGCAGGGCTTCAGGAATGTGTGAAGTATCGTTGAATGGTCTATACCTACTTTTCAATTAATTATGCATGTTGTATAGCCAATTGAAGTGCTTTATACAAAACTACTCTCCTACCTTATAAATAAGAGGGGGATGGAGCGAAAAGTATCAGGTACCGTGATTCTTTTTGTGAGGAAAAGAGGAACCAGAGTCTTCGTTGATGACATGCATTCATACAATAAACTTTGTTCTAAACAAAGATTAAATATTTTTTGATTACAAATTGAATTCTGGTTAATGATAAGAAAATTGATGGATGTTTTGAGTCAACTCCTGACAACTATGATAGAGTGCATGTGTGTTTTTAAGGGTGCTTTGAAATTAAGGCCAAGTGCATGCAGCACCAATGACATTTAGAGTGAATCGAAATATTGTAAACTGTAGGTTGAATACACTTGGAAGCAAGTTTGAAATTTTTCCATGCTGGTGATGTACTGAAACGCACATGTTACGTAACAGTTTCCTGTGAAACAGTTTTCTTAATGTGTTGATATTAGATCAGCAATCATTTACATAACTTCAGCAACATGCTGTTGAAATTCGTAGTACTTTATTTAATGAGGTTGGTAGTAAATAAACTTATCCATGAAAATAATTAATAGTTTCCGATCCCTGACCCAACACTGATGATAAACTCTTTTGACCATTGTGTAACAGGCTAAAGTCCAAGTCTACTAATAATTAGGGGTAATCCTACAGTTTGCTTGTTTGTTTACAGATTGGCATTGTATGGTGTAATTCTTATCCACAGTTCATTTCTCAGAGAAAAAATATCAAATTGATGTGTTATCAAATTGTTTGTTTATGTGTGTTTTTTTATTCTTCTCTTTTATTCAAACAGTTGGAATTAGATATAGTTTATGTTACTTCAACACTTTTGAAACCTTACTTTGAAAAATCCTGCTATAGCTGCATATCATTAAAAATAAAATGTTGACTTGCATACTAACAGTGAAGGTGGCATATCTTAATATCTTATTGAAACTATGTTGTTTCAATTATTGGCATCTGAAAACTTGTTTGAAGTGCTGGTCACCAGAAAATTCCATGTTTTAATTTGTACAAACCATCTCCAACTTGTAGGGCCTAGACATTACTTGTAAGTACTCTTTCTTTGCATGAAAAAAATTATACATAGCTTAGTTTTTGCATTATGGCATGTCAAAATCACAAGGTTAAGGTTTTCAGGATGTACAAATAAATAAACAACAATATTTACAGAAAATGTAACGAGGGCGACTGAAAACTACGTCTTTTATTTGCCCAATAATCATAGACTTACAAATCAAAAATATACAAAATTTTCCTTAATTTGAGACATATCATGTGATTTTTAATATTTATTGAAGTTCCTCGTAGTATCTTATCCCAATGTAAATTACTCTGTTTTGAGTTGATTTTTATTATTTATACATCCCCAAAACACTAAAATTATACTTTGGCATGCCATTATGCAAAAGTATGTGGTCTAATAGCTTTTGAGGCAAGAAAATAGTACTTGTAAGCCTACAAGTTGAACTCTATTTTAGCCAGCCTACTCTTCTAATAGTTTTACAGTGACAGTGGCCACACTTCACCCCCATCAAGACTGAAGATCCCAGTTAAAAAGTATGGTACATAAATTAATTAATACTAAACCCAATATTGCAATTAGAATTTTTAGCTTTTTGGCAATTACTATTGAAAATTCAAGTAAGAGCAATCACAGACATCAACTTTATTAAAACATGCTTTGTCAGAGTGATATATTCATTTTTAGATATTTAAAAAAAATTATGCCTGTTTTTATAGCTCAAGGTACCTTGCTAAAAGAATGCATCACTCTGTTTGAGATTTGCTTACAAAGTTGGCAAAAACTGTTCTGGTCCATTCATGGTTACTTTAAAACTTTTCTGAAGTCCTGCTCCAGGATATTCCTCAGCTTCATGTAAACAAAGTGTAACCAAGCCTAAAAAATTTACACCAAAAGGACAATGCACCACATTTGTGTGCACTCAGTTTAATATTGTATGAGAACTATTTTTTACAAAACATTAGCAAACACATATTTTCTCCCCGTTTGTATTCATATAGGTATAAATATAATATAGATAAAATATAAGTTAAAGTTAACCAAAAATAAGGTAGATTTTAATGCAGAGTGGTGGAGTGGTTAAGGGTGAAATGGGATTTCAGGGGCGGTCAGGTTTCAGGTTAAAGAAACTTTGGTGAGGATGGTAATTTATCCATCTAAGCACCAGGCATCACCGGATGGCGGCGCCAAAATTTCTGGTCATCTTGCCACTGGAAGTGCTGGTGCCGGTGATGGCGCAAGTGGCTGAATGGTGGGACTGATAGGCACCGTGCCATCAGCGGCATATAGATGAGCCATCAGACGTACCCCACACATGGCGCCCGTGCGCCGGGCAACGTCGGGCTTCCTGTCCCAGCTGGTGGTGTGTCTGCTGGTACACCTTCCTTCGTGGTACTCCCTAGGGATGCTCGACAGCAGCATCGCCGTCATGGGTCACCAGGGGTGGTACCTCCTCCTCTTCTTGTGGTCGTCTCTATGGTGCAGATCCCTCTGCTGGAGGTGCAGAAGCATCTTCCTTTTCCATTGCTACCTGGGGTAGCTCGGCAGTGGCATCACTGCCGTGGGGCCTTAGAGTGCATGGTGCAACTTCATCGGCAACATCACCCGGCGACAGCAAGATGTTGTCCCAATGTCGTCTCATGGTGATCCTGTGCGGCCAGCTCCATTTTGCCGTAAAGCCCGCGCAGAAGTCTCTGCGGGCAGTGGACTGCGGGTGAGCACGCATATATACCATCTGTCCCACTTGCAATGTTTGTGGTGGCCGTGTGGTGGTTGGCAGCCACTTAACAGTGTATTCTTTTTGGTTTGGTGTCAGCATGTCTCGCGCTGCTGTTGACTGTGCCATTCTCACTGAGTTTCACAGCTGGCTAGGTCACTGTTTTCGCCCACCTGCGGGCAGTTGGCCTCCCCCGGCAGGTGAAGGTTGTGCCGCAACCACACATCTGCAGGTGTTTTGCCAGTGATGGTTTTGACACGCCGGCAAAGGGTAAACAATGCGGCGGGCAGGTGGTCAGCTCACACGGCATGCTGATTGCCCACACGGAGCCACAGTTGCACCTTTAACTCCTGACTGCGGCGCTCCGTGGGGTTAGCACGTGGATGATATATTGCAGTCTTGATGTAACGTAGCCCGCATCGGGTACACAACGCTCTCACTTTTTCCGTTGAAACTGAGTCCCGTTACCTGTCAGGAGATTTTTCGGGTACCTCCACCTAGGGAAAAGTCATAGTTCAACACTTGTGCTATGTTTGCTGTGCGTACACTGCTTGCCGGATATGCTTCCACCCATTTCGAAAAATTGTCTGTGACAACGATTATAAAGCATTATCCCACTGCTGTTCTGGGGTACGACCCCATAAGGTCCGGACAAACAGTTTCAAACAGTTTCTGTGGTAAGAGCTGCTGCTGTTGCATCTCATCCGCATGTCTAGCCGTGAACAAGTTACACTTGAAACACTGTTGCACATGCTGGCACGCTTGCTTGATAAGGCCGGGACAAAAATGCTCCCTTATGTTACGTATGGTCTGGTCAGTTCCTGGGTATCCTGCCATGTTGCTACTTTATGTGTATGCTAACACTTTCTCCCTTGCACATGGTGGAACAAATAACCACCATTTCTGAGAATCGTTCGGTGAACAAGTTTCCAGGCGGCCGTCAATCACATGCCAACACTCAACTGTCTGCTGTACACACCTGTCTTTCTTTGCCTGCATGAGTGCGTATCCTAACTGCACTTGTTCTACTTCGCGGTACAGTTCGCTAATCAAGATATTATCATTTACAACGTTCAGCTGTTGTACATTCACTTCCTGTAACGGTTCTTGCATAATTGGCATTTTCTGCGCTCACTCTGCGTTGTCTTGCACTATGATATCGGTGCTGGGGGAGCATGATAGTGCGTCTGCCAAATGCTTTTCTTTTTCAGGAAAGATGTTCAACAATGAAATCATAGGCTTGGTTGTAGGAGTAGTGCCCACCTGGTTAGCTTATTTCTTTCTTTGCGCATATTGTGCAGCCACACTACGCATAGATTGTTAGTACACAGCATAAATCTCTGGTACTCGAGATAGGCCCAATATTTCTTAATGGCCCAGATGTCGGCCAAGCATTTTCGCTCGTTAACATAATATAGCCGTTCTGTTTGGCCAAGTTTGGCGCTTGCGAAATCAATGACGTGGTGGTCCCCATCCTCATCACACTGGTACAACATGGCTCCTAGGCCTTCCTGACTAACATCGGTTTGCAGGTATAAATGTCGGCTGGGGTCATATCTGGCTAAGGTCAGGCACAACCTGAATTTTTGCTTGATTTCTGCAAATGCTTCCTCAGTATCACTGTTCCATTGGAAATGCAGTTGCGGCAATAACAAGTCCATCAGCGAGGGGGTGAAGACTGCAAAATTCTCAATATGTTTTCTGAGACAGTTGATCAGACCGAAAAATGTTCTCAGTTGTTTTTATGTGCGTGATGATGGGTGTTCATCAATTAGCCTAAACTGCTCCCAGTGTGGCTTGTTTCTGGCGTCGTCTATGTGACCAAAGAAATCTAAACTTGTTTCTCCTACGTGACATTTTCCCAATGGGCAAGTCAAGCCATTGATGGCTAGCCTCTTCAATACAACTGACAAATTACACATATGTTCTTCCTAACTTGATGACCACACTACCACATCATCCAGGTACGTAAGTGTGAATTAGCAGATTAGGCCGTCCAGCACTAGGACCATCATCACCTGGAAGGTGGCAGCTGCTCACTTAAGCACAAACGGCATTGTACAAAATTGGAAACGCCTCCTGTCAGGGGCCATGAAACCAGTCTTTTCTCCCTGGTCCTCTAACTTAATGGGGACTTGCCACTACCTGCTTTTTAGGTCTAGCGAGGTCATGATTTTTGGCCGAGTGAGCTAAGCGCATCCTTCACGTTTATGTACGGCAGTAGTATGCTTCGCATCACTGGATTGATCTGTCTGAAATCCACACAGAATCTCCAGGTACCATCCTTCTTTGGTGTGAGCCTAATTTCCGAGTTGAACTGGCTATCTGTGGGTTTAATTACACCGTCGTTACGCATTTTTTGGATTTGTTGCTGAATAATGCACGCTTGATGTGGCTGATAGCTCCGCAGAGGTGTGCGTATAGGTTCATCTTCCATTAACTGGATTTCATGTTCCGTAACTGTTGTACGACACAAGGTATCATGCATGGCAAAAACGTCCGTACGTTCATTTAACAATAGCTGAAAAGCTACCTGGTGTTTGGGCAGTATGTCGTTATTGATTTCCCCCTAAGGATACAGTTGGTAGGCTATCAGCTGGGAGCTAGTCTAGATTATAAAGCATGCGCTGGGCTCGACAACAGTACTCTGTTTAGTTAACCACGGCACTCCAATAATTTCGTCCTCTCTGATTTCAGGTGTAATTATAGCTGTTGTTATGGTCTCAATATCATGCACTCGTATGGTTACCATAGCTTGCTCTAGTCCTGTGCTGGTTAGTGTCTGACATCTTTGGTATTCACAGAATGTAGTTGCAGAAAATTATGTGAAGCTGCAGTGTTGTTCAGCGCATGACAATGTTGAACGTTGACAGTAAAAAGCATGCGGAGAAATGGCGATTTGCTGCAACTAACCTGGTTTATGAGGGCTTCTTGCGGTGTCATATCCAGTTGTTGTGATGGGACTGAGGCATCAGGAGCGTCCAGCCCCCTTACTCCTGCTTCCCGTTCCCCTGCTGGTTACTTGCATTTTCTTTGACGTGATTCAGATGTTAGTTGTTAGGGCACTGTGTATCATTGGTACAAATGATACACTCACCATCACAATATCGACACGGTCGCGTGGGCAATTTGCTTTTATTCCACTTGTGATTATTGCTTTCCGCACTGTTCACGGTACTATTTTCTTTTTGATAGTTAGCACTCTGGTTGTGATTACTGCAGGGTTCTGAATATTTGTTATGATTTTTGTCCCGGTGTTGGCCGAAATGTTTTGAATTTTTATCACTTTGACTTTGACTTTGTCCCTTCCCATTTCCACTTGTTTGCTCGTAGCACCATTGTGCAGCACCCGGATTGCGGCACGGTTGGCACAGGTTGCACTCGAGGATGATCGCTGCACACGTGAGTTCTTCCATTGTACAGTCTCAGCCACTACTTCTAGTACCTCCCGTTCGGGCGGGTATGGGTAGAATTGACGAACAAGATGAATTTTCCGCCGGATGAATGCTGTCAGTGACTCATTCACCTGCTGTTCTTCCAGTGTGAGCTTACTCTGCGTCTGGAGTAACATGAAAGCTTCTCTGAAGCGGCACTGGAATGACTGGAGAAATTTGTCCCATTGCAATCCGTAGTGGTTTAGTGAGATCCACCAATAGCGTGCTTCTCTGTGGAGTTGCGCTCCGACACAGCTGGCCCACTCCTCTTCACACATGCCATATCTTTTCAAGCAAGATGTGCAGTCACTTAAAAAGACAGCTGGATCTTTGTTAAGTGTCCCAGCGAATGTTGGCAACGTCTGAAATTTTGTCAGTGTGGTGGTAGTGGTCGGTCTTCACGGTTGAGTTGTGTTGTTCGTAATGGTTTCTAGTTGCCTTCCACTTTATTGTGGCCAATTACTGGCAGCCGTGTGTCAATAGCTGCTTTGTGTAGGAATGACATCACAGGCTGAACAAAAGGGCAAGGTATGGTGACTGTTGGCAATACTGATGGAAATATTGGTGTTGAATAAAAGGCCAGTACTTGTGGGAGGTAGGGTGCGGGTAGTAGGAATGAGATAGGTGCTGCGGTCAAGATCAGATATTGCAGTGTTGACTGAGCACGTGGCATGTTTTTGTTGACATGCACCACGTGCGTGCTGTGGGCATGTGAAGGCTGTTTGTTTACATCAGCCGCTGCTATGCACTCGTGACATGTGAATCCTTCTCCTCGGGCTGTCAGTCTCTTGCTGTTATTTAGACACTGCTCGCACGCTCTCGCTTCACAAATATAACACTGTGTGATGTCACTGTCTTCGTCCCCTCGACAGTCCGCTTTGCTGCAGATTGTTACCTTTTGATCAAGTCCCGTGAGGGAATCGTCCAATTTGTAAATGGTGTTTCGTGGGTTCGCGTTTAAACAGCACTGTTTACATGTAAATATTAGTCCCATCACAGTCACAGTTTTGCTCGCATTTAGGCACTCCTGGTGATATTGCAATTGGCAAAGGGTGCAACAAAGTGTTATTGCCCCTTGGCCTGCACACAATGAATCACTACACCAATTTGGTTGGTTATAATTTGAAATAGATGGGTTACACTGGTGTACCGAAATTTTGGTTTTCTGTTTGAGTGTGACTGTACTTCCATTTGCAGTTGTTTCATTTGCAACGTGGAGGCCTGATGTGGTGGTGGAAGGAGACCAACTTGGGGGGGGGGGAGGCAGAGTGGCCGCTCTCATGACCCACTGCCTGTGATTGATACTTCCCCAGCTGGTGTGTTGTGGCAGGAGGGGAGGGAGTGCCGGAATGCACCTGCCCCTTTGTCCAGCTTTGAGGTAGTGGTGGGTGGTTGATGTCACCTCGCCACCCCAAGATCTCCTGCACGTGCACACCTCTGATGGTTCAGTAGTGGCTATCCTGTGGTTTTGGCATGCTTTCGCCACACCACGTGGCACGTTCCAGGCATCTGGAAGGCGTCAAAACACTGTTGTTGGTCCGTTGCAGTCGTCCCTGATGTTCCTGATGCTCCCAATGCAATTGGACAGAAAATATTACCGCAAAGTTTGGCAGGAAAATTATGACGAAAAATTTTGGGCGGTAAAATTGTTGGTGAGGTTTTCTGTTTCAGGTGGCTTAGGATTTTTATAGAAGGAAAATTATGCCACATGGTAGGGCGCCAATTAATGCTGTGTGGTGGAGCGGTTAAGGGTGAAATGGAATTTCAAGGGTGGTCAGGCTTCAGGAAACTTTGGTGAGGATGGTTATTTATCAGTTTAGGTGCCAGGTGTCGCCAGATGGTGGTACCAAAATGTCTGGAGCTGGAGAGACTGCTGATCTCAGGGTACTGCAGGCCGTTCACCCAGATGTAGATTTTCCTTCATTTATGTATGTTTCCTCTGGTACTTACATACTGAATATTTACCTGCTGTATTTGCCAAATGGTGGGCCTATTACAGGCTGACTTATATGCCTTAAATTAGGTTATTGAAACTTTTCACTCACATTAGTACTTGCTCGTAGACAGAGGTAAATTCCATGTGGCACGCATGGAATGTTGAACTACTTCCTGATACACTGTGCATTAAACTCTTTAAAAACAATGAACACTTGCAGAATAACAATATTATAAATTAATTTGAATTTCGTGAACAACAAAATATACCCTTGCACAGTTTACATGAATGAAATGAAGATGGAACATATAAATGACAAAACCCAACATTTGCAATTAAACATAAAACAATACAATAACTTTCAATCATAATAAGTAGGGGAGAGTCTCCAGTTCTCTTGATATGAGATTGAATGGCATGAGCCATTGAGCCATTTTGGGTGCCTTACTTTGGCACAAATTGCACTTCATTGCACCGAACGGTACTACGCTGCACTGACTTGCACTGGATTGCACTTCTTAAACATGCCGCATTGTTGCTTATGTAGCACCATAAAACAAAACACTGGCAGAGTGCTGATGCATGTGGCGGTGGTGTAGAGGTCCATGGCCAGGCAAACTGTCTGTGTGGCGAGGAACGCGTGCATACGTCAATTTATGTTAACAGAAGTATAAAACACTTGTAACACGTGGCATATTTAGAAACAAGTATAGACTATCTATGATTACAATTGATTAGTTTTTCAATATTGGCTTGTAAAAATCTGCAGACTTCAGTTATAACAAGTTCAGCATTAAGTAATGTACTATGTGCTGTATGCATCACCCACATATCTCTAATCATGAGACCCATAATATGCAAAATATACAAGTGGCCTAAAAGAAGAAACTAATCAGGTTTCCAAAAGTTCTCAATTAACCATTCCCTGCCTATATTCAGTTTAATGTCTCTACTTAGACATGGATTTCTCTTATATTGCACATAACATATTTTGTATTCAGAAATTTAAGTAAAAAAAATTATGTATCGGCGTAATAATTATTAATGGGCCGGCAGATGGCATAACCACTACTATGTGAAGAATTATCCAAGTGAAAGCTTACCAGAATTACATTTGTAGTCTCTTGCCATTTACATAAGTAAGTATTAACAAAAATGTGTGTGTGAAAAACACTTTTGGTTACGGTAACGTACATTTTACTACTGTGTGGTTGCAGAAACTGACTACTGTTATCATAAATAATATATATTACATCTGCAAACTAATTATACGTTGATGCCGTCAGGTGAAACATGAGATGAACGATGACACAAATTACTTACTGATGATGGACGCCAGCGGTGCTTCCCAATCACCGCACTGTTGAGACTCAGGGTTCTCAGGGATGATGTGGGTTCTGGGTGTCCGTCTCACCCGAGCGTACTTACGATACAGTTTGCACTACTATACATTTACTAAATATTTTATCACTGAAAATGGTGTGGCGAGGACACTGTCACTACAAATAAAAGATTGGAACACAGTGAGACTTACTTTTTATTTTACCACTCATACAAATAACGTTGCTAGCAATTTAATGATGGTAAACTCGGACGTGTCTAGCTAACTCCGTTTGGTACTCCCCAGCCTGCAATTACTGTAACGCACTCTTATATGGATGACTTCACCGTGATGTTTGACAACACAATCTTCACAAGGGAAGGGGGTCGACAGCCGCTAGGGTGGACTGGCAATCTTCCCTGAAGATAGAACACGGAGAATTACAAGATGAATCAATACATGAACATGTGTGATTTTTTGGCATCACTAGCGCAGACTCGTCGGGGCTCGCCCTCCAGCACGTGGTTAGTGTGGTTGGTGACGGCCTATACACATAGCTGGCTGGGACGGAAATAATATCACCGTACAAAATTACAAAAATTACACAAATATCAATGAAACAAGATGTGGCACAATATGAGTAGTCACAATAAACATGTACATGTGTGAAAGCAAGCTTAGATGGCGCGGATGCTGCTGGACAAAGTTTGTAGCGGACAACCTGGTGCAGGTGAAATTGCAATATTTCTCAGTAAAACATCAAATTAACTTCAGACAGATTGGTATTTCATTTGGGAAAATTATTCCCCTGTCGATTGAAACATTTATAGGCTTGTAGCATGCCTGATGGCGGAAAAAGCAAACATGAAAATTACTGTGTGGTCGTACATAAAAAGCATCAATTTATGTGAAAATTACATGAAACCCTGAACACAAATACGTAGAACCCTGAAATAAATTATCCCACACGTGATATTGCACAAATAAGCCCTGAAAACGTATTGATGGCACAGATACATACTTGGCGATATCTGACCGCGTGGGCATACGTGATGTGGCCGTAAAATGATCAAACATGAAAATACCCTCCAATACATACATAGAATTAAAGCCCTTAAAATTGCACGCAGCAATAATAAAGAAATTACAATGAAACGCCTTTAGCATGAGCGGATGGCGCCTGATTCAAGTTGCGCGGGTCGCATGACGTCTCGGACATCTTTCCTCCCTTTCTCCTCGCTTAAGTTTAAAAAAGCAGCAAGGGCACAAATTATTATGTAAGCGAAAGCATAATGCTAGGGAAATGTCTCACTAACATACGCAAAGTAAAGGTTGATCGGTATACTAAAATGAAACTATGGTAATCTACATCAGTGTTCAAAAGTTGTAGTGTGTACATGACGTCATGGCCCATAAAAGTTGGCAACAGTACATTTTGGTCTGGCCCGGTTAAGCCCTGTGGCTTGTAAGTAATGACTACTGGCGGCGGCATGGGTTTCACCTCTGGTGTTTGCGGTGGCGCAATCTCAGCACAGTTCGTCTTACAGCACTCGTCACAGTTTATTACACCAACGCGGAAGGTGGTAAATTCCACAGGCCCTATGCATCATAAATGCGAGTCCTTTTTACACTGTTGGCACTGCGCTCACTTCACTCCCGCCCCTCACATCCGGTGCTCACAGGCATTGCTCTGATGGCGAAGATGCAGTATCGGACGTACACTGACATAACGGTTGGTCCTATGAATTTTCTGCAAACAATTGATTTCATTTACTCTACCACAATGTACACAACGTTCAACCAGCATGTCCATGTCATTCGCACTTGCGATCGCGGGTGTCGCAGTTGCTGCAGCAAAAGTCTTGAGGTCTTCTCGCAGATGATCGAGGGTGGTGTCCGCCATTTTCTCACGGTTGACGTGGATGATGCGACGCTTATGAACACACTGGCTCCACTGGAAACACTAATTGAAGCCGTCGGGTGAGACACGAGACGAACGATGACACAGATTACTTACTGATGATGGACGCCAGCGGTGCTTCCCAATCACTGCACTGTTGAGACTCAGAGTTCTCAGGGATGCTGTGGGTTCTGTGTGTCCGTCTCACCTGAGCATACTTACGATACACTTTGCAGTACTAAACATTTACTAAATATTTTATCACTGAAAATGGTGTGGCGAGGACACTGTCACTACAAATAAAAGATTGGAACATTGTGAGACTTACTTTTTATTTACCACTCATACAAATAACGTTGCTAGCAATTTAATGATGGTAAACTCGGACGTGTCTAGCTAACTCCGTTTGGTACTCCCCAGCCTGCAATTACTGTAACGCACTCTTATATGGATGACTTCACCGTGATGTTTGAAAACACAATATTCCCAAGGGAAGGGGTCAACAGCCGCTAGATGTACAAGATGAATCAGTACATGAACACGTGTGATTATTTGGTATCACTAGCGCGTACTCGTTAGGGCTCGCCCTCCAGCATGTGGTTAGTGTGGTGATGGCCTATACACATAGACAGATAGGACAGAAATAATATCACCGTACAAAATTACACAAATATCAATGAAACAAGATGGGGCACGATATGAGTAGTCACAATAAACACGCAAATGCGCGAAAGCAAGCTTAGGTGGGGCGGATTCTGCTGGGTCAAAGTTCGTAGTGGACCACGTTTAAGTTTCAAAAAGCAGCAAGGGCACAAATTATTATTTAAGTGGAAGCATAATGCTGGGGAAATGCCTGGCTAACATACGCAAAGTAAAGGTTGACCGGTATACTAAAATAAAACTATGGTAATCTACATGTGTGCTCAAAAGTTGTAGTGCGTACGTGACAGCGTCTTACCTCGCCAGTTCTCTCGACGGACTGCTCAGAGGCAAGTGTTGCGCGGACCTACCATGGCTGCATACAGGGTTCACATAAGCGGAAGTGCAATGCACGCAGAGTAAAATATTTTATATTGAACTGTAAAAGGCACTTTAGAAATTAAAATATGAATTGACATTGTACATATTTATTTGTAATTTATTGTCTTCAATGTCTTTTGTTACGGCATTCTGGCCAGAGGAGAACTGTTCTTAATCTCTGCACAGCGTGCAGTTTGAATTTATAACCAAGTATGATGCGATACTTTATGAACATACAAATATTAAACAAAAAAAAAAACATTATGAACCTGGAATAAAAGAAAATATATTTAACATTATAAAGTACAACATTCCCGTCATGGGAAAGTTCAGTTTAAGGCCTCTTTGGGCACGTGTTTCCCACGTGTCACGTGGTGAGCGCCGTCATGGTCTTAACACTTGCTGGCTGTTATCCGGCGTCAACGTAAATACATACTTGTGACTCAAATTGAAAGTTACAATCACAATAATTTGCGACTGATATGTCATTGTTAATTTTATATTAATGCATATGATACATTCGCCAGTCACCAAAATTCCATGAAATCAGCATAGTAATGCACTAACTTGTAGTAGCACTGGCACTGTTTTGAAAACTTTTAAGTTAAAACGTCACCTTAATTTTACATTTCCGTGTTTCAGTTAAGTTCTGAATAATTTATTTCTTATCAGTAAATGTGAAGAAACCCATACATAAATAATAAAATTCCAACACAGGAGATTATTGTACACTAAATGCTTAAAGCAATGTGTTACATCTTTATTTTTTTAAATTTTACTTTCAAAGCAATGCTTTGACTTCTCCATTTTATAATAACTCTTATATTGTTGGAAAAAGTGTATGTTTTTGAGTTACATATAATTTCAAAGTTAATGTGTTTGGTATATATAGTACAGTATATTGGCAATCCAGATTGATGTATTGGGATATTTTTTGTTAGTGTTGTGTTTTTGTGTGAAAAAATAAAAGGAATATAAAACAAGAGTTTTATTTTGTTAAACTTGTAGTGAGCTCAGTTAAATAAATTAGAGTGAACTTTGGCACATAAAATTTCTTAACATATACAGAAGGTGTCGCAAGGAAATGAAATGTCTTTTCTTCTCTCCACAGCATCAGTTTTTCAGTAAGAAACAGTTCTGCTGGTTCAACTGTTTCAACAACTACTTCTTTTCTGGTGAAGCAAGTCGTAAAACGTTGTTCAAGTTCATGAAGAAGGATGGTGGGGAGGGGATCGCTCTGGTGACAGATCCCCCTTTCGGGGTAGGGTTGAGCCCCTTGCTTACACGATACAACATATGTCGAGTCTGCACAGATCTCTGAATCCTGCGTGCTTGACAGCTTTATCAGGTGGGTGATTTCTGTGGAACTAGTATTTCTGCTGAGTTAAGTGGTGCAGTGGTAGCGCACTGGCTTTGCATTAGGGAGGATCCACGTTTGATACATAATCCTGCCATCTTGATTTCATTTTGCTGTGGTTTTCAAAAATCACTCCAGCTGAACGATGAGACAATACAGACCACTGCCGATTCTTTCCGTACTCATGAATACACTGTTGCACATCCCATGCCTGAACATAACAACAACAACACAAAGTCAACGCTGTGAGCTCTGTGCTAACTTCAGTGTGAATTTGCCTTAAGTCATGAAGAAGTTGACAGTCCTCAGGGTTGGTAGGAACACCACGTAAAGGTGTGATAACTGAAACCTTGTCATGCATGAGGTGACTAGCCAAGATGATTTAGTGGTGGACATACTAACCACTTGGAAAATGTCAAGAAGCTTTCCCAGGAATCAAACAAGGATCCCTCTGGGCAAGAGGCAACACTGCTATTCACATCACGCAGACAGTTTGGTCTTTGTTTAGTGCAGAACCGCCATGTTAGCTTAATAAGGCAATCATTTATTCTCATTTTTACTTAAAAAAAATTGGCGGTCGCCTTATTTTCCCATGCTAAATATTTTAAGATCAATATTTTTGTTTTAAGTTGTAGTAAATGATGGTCAAAGATTTTTGACTCAACATATAGTTCATTAATAGACAGTTAACAAATTTCTTAAAAAAAAACCTTAACAGAAAAAATACAGAAATGGACAAAGAAAGTGTAACTTCTTTAATATTTTAATGCATTTGTAGTGTAGTACATTGTATCCTATTAACTAAAAAGAATTTTGATGTGTTAAACTGTGTATATAAGTGCGAAGATTAAATAATAATGCTGGCATAGCCAAATAATTATTGGAGAAATACATTTTTATAGTAGACCAAAGTAAAAATTTGGGCAGTGGTCTTATTTTCGAGGCTGTCAAATGTTCAGGTACATACAGTAATTCTGTATCTGCAAAATAATTGAAATTAATTAACAATTTAAAATTTAACATGTTTAAAACAATAATATGATTCATTCTTTTGCAGTAATGTGGATCTTTCCTTATTTCATGGAACCTCAGATTTTGGCACACTTTCGAGACTATCACATGTCGGACTACAAAGTTCATTATGAGAACCATCCATTGTTTACTCAAGGTAAGGTACAATAATTTTGCAAACTTGAACATTTAATGCAAACTTATCAAATGAAACTCTGATGATGTGAACAAGGTTGTCCAAGTTGTAGTAGGTAGTGGAAATACTTTAAAAAATGAGAGAGTATGTTCTACAAAGTAACAAAAATAGTTTTTAATACATATAAAAATGACAGAAGCTCAAGTACTCGTAGACCAGTACTTGAGCCTCTGTACTTTTTAAATATATTATTGGTAGCCTAACTTGTCGCTTTACTCCATAGTTTTCACATGCACAACATACAAAGTCTAGAGAAAATGGAGTTTTGTTGACAACAGCTTCTCAGGATCAATGCTAGTGTGTTTGAACACAGATGCATCATATGCATCATTCAGTTTTACTATTTTTGTTAGTTATTTCATTGTAACAAAAAATTTGTTATTTCCCAGATTTCTGTGCAGTAGAGATAGTTATAGGCTGTCCACGGTACAGTGAGCACTTTTGAGGCACTAGTTACTTTTTTCCTATAAGACATTTCAGCCATTTTTATCCTTCCACCACTTTTTAAAATAAATTGTGCCATGTAGTAAGTTCAGGCCGAGCTATAATTGACATATAACTAACACATTCATAGTTATAGCGATAAATACATACACAACACAAGCACAGTGGCCTAGCTACAATTGATATAAAGATAATAATATTAGTTATTTTATGTTGCTACATACTGAAGAAATTAGGTTCTGTATAGTTGGTAGTGGTTTTTTGTGCAAAAATAAATCTTTTTGAGTGATCTGAGACTTTTTTAAAATTATAAACTATTTTCATTTCAATTTTTACTATTAACGTTACCTAAAAATGTTACAAAACTTCAGTGGTTGCAATTATCCAGAAATAAACAAAAGAAAATATTTGTCCGAGGAATGAAGTCAAAATACACACTTTCTGGATTCGTAAATAAATTTCTCATTTGATAACTTAGTACAAGTATTGGGGCTTCTGAGTGCCTGAATATTGATGCACAGCGATTGCAACAAGGTAGGTTAAACCAAATTGAACTCGCCTTGTTACTATAACTGTGCTTAAGTAAATAGTTATCGTTATGCGTAATTGTAGCCACTCTAACTGAAAACAAGCAGTTTAACTCATATATATCACTATGTTGTGTTAGTGATGTGCTTATAGCAATTATAGCCCGACCTTAATAAATACTGTGTATATATTTCACCTGACTCGAAAGTAACATCTAAGGCTACAATGAAACATATTTACTGACTATTATTACAAATGGGAGGGATTCAAAAAGTGCTCATTTTACCGTGAATGGTCTATTGTTGTTTTTTCATATTTGTAGCACTGGGTAGAAGCTTGAAAGCTCTGTTGTGAACAATATTAGTTTTTAACCGTGTTCCATATATATTTTTTATGGAATCTTTATAGTAAAGTGTGCACTATACAGGATAATCGTTTTCTGGAAAAACAGGGAAAATACAGGCAAATAGCTCACATAAAAATAAAGCTTTTAATGTAACAATGAAGACTGGACCCAAGTGGAACAAAACAAAATAATGAGTAGCCAAAGAGTAAGGATGATATGTATTGCTGATGAGACACAGGTTATATGTTGCAAGCAAGTAAATAGCATCTAGTAAAAGAGCATGCGGTAGTGAAGGAAAGAAAGAACGAAAGAGAGCGATATATCTCTGCAAACCACCCATTGAAAACAGCAATTTTCCTTTGAAATAATGCAGTTGGTACTGGTTCAAAAATGTTGCTACCTGCAAAAGATGTATCAAGATTATTTCTTGCCTGAAGACCTGTTTCAAGAGCAAGAGTGTGCAGCAGCTGCCAGACACCTACACAGTGAAGAAGTCAGGGGAGATCGTTGAATACCATCTCCTGTTCCCTAAATTACATTTCATCATGATGATAGCTTCTTAATTTGAACCCTTCCTGAGAGAATTACAAACACTAAAGCCAATGTTCTCTTTCCTGCAATGTGCTGTGGGAAACCTTACCCGACAGCTAATGTAGAGGTTCATTAAATCCACCATTCTGGAAAATGCTTGTACTCTATACAAGATCAACATGGGCATGGAAAATGTAGATAACTGTGCGAGCCTGTGACAAGTCAAGATTGGACCAGCTGCAGGACAATCCCTCGATGAAGCTCACGTTAAGGATATTGATATGGAGAAGTACCACCTAAGAGGCAAAAAAAACTTTTGTAATGTTACAGGACGTGCCAGGTGTGGCACAAGTTGAATATTAGCTCGCCTAGCTCAATTGGATATTAACTGAGACTCAAGTCTGTAAAGGCGTCAAAATAAAATAATCAGACGAACTGAAAATATAGCTCAACTGGATTTAATTGTACTTTGCAGTTCAGTTACAGCAGCATTAAAAAAATCTTCCATAACACACAAGCATCAAAGAGATAAGAATCGCAGTATTGATTATTCTTCAGTCGAAAATACATTGTGAGAATGTTTACAAAGATAGGAAGGAACACAAATAATTCTCTCCTAGTACGTTGAAATAATTTTGTAGTTTAGGTTATTCCAAAATATAATAACAATGGGATAAGTCTCTGGTGCTGCCATGGTGAGTACAATCGCGACTCTCACATAGTCTTCAAGTGTCCATCGCCCACCTTCTGATCTGATCTGTTCTGTTGACTGGACTGGCACTCTCTCCTACAAATGTCCTACTACGAAAGCTGTGCCTACTGTATGTATCTTCTGAAAGCTTCATTGCACTACCATCAACTGCCCAATTGGGGCATCGCGGGCAATCATATCTAAAAATAGCACAAACACCCCTCGCAACATGGACGTGTATCTCAATAGATTGTTACAGCACAACCCTTGTCATTCCACGTATGTTGCACCATATTGCAACAGCCAACTATGTGTCTTTGGTTTATTAATAAAAGGAAGAGGCATTACATCACCTTACGGTAACAATTGCTACTGTTAAACAACTTGAAATCAAACTTTAAAAATCGAAAATATATACATTAAATACAAGTTGTTACTGCCTCAAAGTTTCAAATGCTGAATCAATTATACGAATCCCCATAAGTATAGAAAAAATTAGGGGTGGGAAATTCGATTTTTCAATTCTTTGATTACCTCTATTTTTGCTGTAATCGACATAATCAAGAAACGAGAGGAAGTATGAATTTATTAATTTTCGATTATTATTGCAAAATATAAGTTTATAGTTTAATTATTAGGCCTGTGCGAATATTAGAATTTTTGAATACCGTTTCGAATAATTAAATATTCGTATTTGATTTAATGTTGAATATAAATACTTTGAATTTTCGATTATTATTATTATTATTTAGTGTGGTTGTTGATATTTAGAAACAGTAGTTTCGGATGCAAAAGAACATCACGTAGGGTATTTACCGGAAAGGAAGACGAGGTTTTTTTGACAGAAAAGGAATATAAAAATGAGAGGTCGTCTACAATTCAGGGATTGTCCTCAATTCAAAACAGAGGCGATTTTGACCAAGGCTTTTCATGCTTAAATACAGTGTGTCCGATGGTTGTGCGTATTTTTGTAGTGCTGAGACTGTACCTGTCAACTTTGACAAGGGTCCCCTTATCTGATGTCAGCTGCAAAGAGGACGTGCTTTGCCGGGAAGCAAGATGGCTCTAATTACGAATCGGTATATAACACCCACAAAAGTTTTACAGTTTAAAAGAAATGCTGCTCCATACAACCAGGTTAGACACACCTACAGTAGAACCTCTCTATTACGACCCCTCATGGTTCCCGAGAATAGGGTCGTAATTGGCGGGGGGGGGGGGAGTCATAAAAAAATTGAAAATTTTGGGCCGATTTTGACCCACCCCTAACTCCTATGCCACCAAACGTGCCATTTTTTGCATGAAGTTCATATTCAATCGTCTCTAGCTCATAAAAAACACTTTTATAATTAAATATAAATACATATGTATATTTTAATAGCTGAACGTCACCTGATAAATTTGATACCCAAGAAAGGCATATTGGACCACCCCTTGCCGTAAAAAAGAAGGCCTATACACAGTATGACATGGCCATTGAAAGTGTGTGAAAAAATTAGACTATGTATTATTAAAATATAGAGTTGTTATTAAAGATCTATGATGCAGATCTCGTGGGTCATACACTGATGTGAGGCACGTAGCGATCAAAAAGTTTAGGTGGCGTTGTGCAATACGTGTGTGCGCGCCATGCTCTCGCTTTGGTCTGGCCGTTTCATTGCTAGAAAATCGGACGTATTACACACAAAGCAGTAACTAAACACACTGTTGGAGATGCCTTACGTTTGAAGGAAAACACAGCACTTTATTTATTGATAATAGATATGAAAATACATTATTTAGATTTAATCACTCGTGTGTACGTAGCTGGGTGAACACCTAGATCCTCTGCAGCGCAGCAGCGTACTGCTGTTGCTGTGGCCTAGATCCTCTGGCTGGGCTGTGAAGTAGGCGGCCCCGGCACGAGTATCATGCTTGTGCCAGGCCGCCCAAATGCCGCTCAGCTGTAGCTCATACAGGGGCCGACTGCCTCGCGCAGCTGTCAATGTATCACTACAAGATTACTCGTGGACGGCGGCTAGCCAGCGCCACTGCTGTCGTTATTGCTGGTGTTGGGAAAACATGCTGATAGATGCTATTCACGTCAGTGTGTTGAATTTATACGAAATTTAGACAGCGTGTTGGCCTCTGTACTGGTACAATGAGGCCCAGCAATGATTACCGGAATACAAAAATTTTGTGCAGCCTACTTGAAATATTAATTAACACGAATTTTTCATGAAAAAATTCTGACGTGACTTGCACACGGCCTAATTCGCCAAAATTAATTGTTCACCATAAAAAATTATCACCTTAGGTAGGTATGGGCGGAGGAGGGTTGGCAGAAGTAAAAAATGAGTGGAGAAGTAAGGCAGAGGTGGCTGTAAGGTACAGTACCTGACTAGACAAAGAATTCTCAACCCGGCCTGCAAACCCCCCCCCCCCCCCCCCCCCATACCACAGTCCCCTTCTGACTTGCTTCACGCCGTTTGGAACAACAATTGACAAAGTTTTGAGAAATTGGTGACTGCTAACACCAGTAAAGGCCAGTTTTCCATAGACTAAAAAACCGTGGATAATAGAAACATTTACCTCGGTTGAAGAATAGGTCTACAAAAACAAATTGTGCATAACTGAAACCAGTTTGAAGATACTGCAGTTGGGGAGGGATTACTGTATCTATTTTTAGATGTGCCTCAATTTTTCTTTACTTTTTGGACCCAAACTTTTCACAGTTCCTCAGGATTGGGTCGTAATAGAGAGGTGGTTTAATAAATGGGGTCCTAATAGAGGGGTTTTACTGCATTTCATTATGATATATTTGATTTACTTCTAAAGAAAAGCTTATCATATTATTCATATAATAGCATTTCTTCTTGAAGGGTTTGGCATAAATTAATGCAAAAATACTTCAAACTAAATAACGTTTTCAGCACTTCACAGGTGTAGTCTTGAATTCAGATTTAAATATTTTTCCCTCAAAAATATTTTTTTTTAGGGAGGGGTCGTCTTACCCATTAAAGGCATTGTAAAGTAATTAATAACTTATGACTTAATGGTTTTAAAAGAATTCTTGGCTAGAAAATGCAAAAATCATTCGATTTTTAAGGAATAGCAAGAAATGTTGAGTATTACATTAGAACTGCAGATGTCCTGCTCTTTTACAATACTATTTATTTTTATTGTTGTGCACTTTGGAATTGTACAATTTTTCTTGGAATAAGTTAATCGAGAATCGAATAATTGATGATTCGAGCTTCTTAAGAGCAATAATCGAGAAAAAACATTAATTGTCTCATCTCTAGAAAAAATTAATACTTTTCGAATGTATCAATCACTATTACTTGCAACATTACACTGTCTCGTAAAGATTGTTGGGAAACTTATTGAGAGGAGCCACCTGAAGTACAAATTTCCTAAAACATTTACTTGTCTTGATCCCAAAAAGATATTGACTAAGCCAGAACAATGCAAGACTGACTTAAAACATGCATTGGAATGCTTTCAGTTAACCATCATGTGACTGCACTCCTGGCTGATTGAGACATCTTACAGTTTGGACACTTTGCATCTCGCACAGACAAGACTGAGTTTTCACAATCTTAGTGGAGTAGATCTCTACTATTTTTAATGCCTCACAAATTAATGGCTTAGAAGAATATAAATATATGCCTAAAACTGTCAAAATTATCCTTGTGTTCTCCCATGGTAATGCCTTTACTGAAGGGAGTTTTTCCATCAGTAAGGAAATATTAGTGAAAAATCTTCATGAGGAGTAGCTGGTAGCCTTGAGTAGAGCATGGGATGGCATACAAGACAAGATGCAGGTAAAGAGAATGTTACAGTTGTGGATCAAAAAATGCTTTGTTATGCTTGTGGGGCAAACACTAAGCAGAAGGAAGCAGTTGTAGAATGAAAGCACAGAGAAACAGAATTGGAGAAGCTGAGCCGATACGAGAGATAAGAGACAAAGAGAAAGGTTGAAGAACTATATAGGTTGAACAAGGAAAGAGAGAAGCTGTTAATCAAGCAAAGTGAAGAAGAAGAAGGAAAAAAAATTAACAAATGAAAAACCTAAAGACAAAAAAAATTAAGAAGTGAAATGCCTTAAGGGTAGAAAATAATAGAGTTTTAAAACAATTTGTATCAGTAACTTTCCTTTTATGTTGACAATTTTACTAGAGCATGACTCTTGTATACCATGCCTCACTAAATTTAATGCAGGGAAAATGGGTATAACACAGAGGAAATTGATTCATCATCCTCTGCTATTATTTGTCACTCGTATTATTAAAAATAAAAACAGTGCTGACTGTATCTATATTTGGTTTACAGTTAGCTGAAAGTGTCACTTGCTTCCTTCATCCTACTGTGTATCTTTCTGCTACATGGAAATATAAATATTTCAGTCTGACTTTCACATACTGTTTAAATTCAACTGCTTAGGGAATCATAATCCATTGTATGTACTACTCAGTAAAAACCAAATAAATACCTACAATTTAATTTCATTATGTGATGTTGATTTGTGAATATTAAGTTAGGCATGTTCATTACTTTTGTATATTTAAACTAAATAGTCATTACTCTGTGTTCTACCCTTCTACGATAACAAGAAAAAAATCTTATTTTACTTTATATACCAGTACTGTTAATTGAAGATTGTCACAGGAAAGTTGAGCATAATACTAACTCTCTCCCATCATAAGCACAACATTGTCATCGAACCATTGTGGAATGATAAAAAAAATTTATATTTAATAACATTTAACTTATTCTCTTAAGTCTAAGTAATTTCTGAGGAAATCATCTAAATGCCTAATGAAATGTTGACTGCCTTAATGTACTTACAAAGTAATTCTAAAATACATACAATGATTCTCAAATTCATTTATTAAAAGTTTCACTGTTCACCGATAAAATCTTGCATGATGCTGATTCCCCTCACTACTACACTGTCTTTTGGCATTGGGGATGATTCACCAGGGTAGCAGGATGAGCCTGGAAATAATTTTGGGGTGCTTCAGTTAACTTCAAACCACTGCATCACTAACAAGTATGTGTTCCACAGACCAGTCATCCATTGGTATTACTCAACAGCGCCATGGTAACAGCACACAGGCCTTTTCAGAGATGGCTGGCATGCTGTTTTACCATGGCAGAGGTCCCCGTTTTGACATGAATGTCTTTAAAATCAGACAGACACATAGGGTACCAGGATGGAAACTGCCATGTAACATTTGTAGGGAGATTCATTCTGACATCACAACTTCATGGCTAGTAAATAATATAATTGAAATAAATGTGGTCTCATTTGAATGGGTATATGACTACAATGCAAGCATGACCTTGGCACCGCACGTATGCAAGGCATGGGTGGGAGCCCATGGTGACTGTTAACAAATCTGGGCATTGGCAAAAATGTATGGGCAAGTATATCTTGTGCTAGCGCACTGATTTTGTTGTCAAATGAAAGATATAATCTATGTCAATTGAAGCCATAAAAGTCAAGTTTCTATTTTGGTACTTTCATTTCTTTCGTATATCCCAAAGAAAATATTACCTGGTAAAGCAGACGTAGTCATGTAAAACCCATGGCCATTTTGCCAACACAGCAACACCCCAATTTTTTTCAAGTGATGTGACTGTGCCCTGACCTTCAAACCACAGAACAACCAAACTGAAAGTCTGATTGCCTGAGGTCACCTATTGTTTCCGACAGTTCTTAAAATATCTTAAAATAACCATTGAATGCAAATAAGTTGATCTGCTTAGAAACCCTACATTGTAGTTTGTTCTAATGCAATCTGCTTGAGAGATGACTTCTCTCAGCAAGCGCAGCAAAAGAATGTAGGCAGCGTCACATGACCAAGGCAGAACGTTTCCAGTCTTAGATACTGTTAAAATGGTTTGATGTGGGGTAGTGCTAGAAGATGACTTGGCCAGCAAACATAAAACAACCCCACTTAGGATATGTTCATAATAACTGAAATAATATATACTTTTATGGCAAACTTTATGCTTGTCTTAGTTACAGTTGACGTTAAATTACGCATTTGTATTCAAAAGTAGATACGTTAACGTTTGTGAAAAATGCTACACCAAGAAGAATACATGTATTTGAAATGAACTTATACCACAGATTAGGCACATGACAATACAGTGTTGATTAGGATTACAGAACTGTATATGATCTCTGTCCTTGAGAATTCAGTATCGTGTGAAGCACCCAAGTGCAGCAGTGAGAGCCCCTAAACATTGTGGCATGGAATCAAAGAGTCGCCAACCAACCATACCCCAGACATGTTCTATGGGCGATGTCAGGCGAACGTGCAGGCCAGGGAAGCAGTGGTACCCGTCATTCATTGAAGAAGGCTTGTATAGTCCTCGCCACATTTGGCCGGGCATTGTCCTGCTGAAATATGGCATGTGGAGTTGCCTGAAGGAGAGACAGTGCCTCAGACTCTAAAATCTCCTTGATCTAGCTGTTGCTATTCAGATTACCCTCAATAAATAGGAGTCGAGATCACATGTTGTATCCAATGGCGCCCCAGCTGTTCAGATTGCCCTCAATAAATAGGAGTCGAGATCACATGTTGTATCCAATGGCGCCTCAAACCATCACACTTGGCATTTGCCTGCTATGCAGCTATACAATGCAGGCTGCCAGATTGTGGTCATCATGGTAGTGTCTAACACGTATGTGGCTATCACTGTAGTACAGGTTGAAGCAGGACTTGTCCAAAAACACTACATTTTGCCACTCAGCATGCCAGTGCAGGTGTTCACATGCCCATTACAGTTTAAAGCGCTTGTGGTTTCTGGACAATGGAAACTGACACAATGGCATGCATACCACCAGTCCAGCCCGCAGCAGATGGCATAGAACTGTTGACGCAGACAGGTCCACACCCGTTGCAGTATTCCAGTGTCGAGCCAACTATGTGGACGAGGCTATACGGTCCATTACAGCCAGATATGACAGCAGTCTTCCCTTGCTGTGGTCACATTGCATGGTCCAGTGCACGTTCATCACTGCGTACCACCTACTTCTATCCACTAGTTACACACACACTTCACTGTCATAATAGCATGCTCTGTATGAGCCGAAATATCACGGTATGACATACCAGTTTCCCAGACAGATCATTCTGACTCGTTCAAACTCACTCACATGCTGATATGGCACCCTTTGACATATACAAGGCATACTGGCACTTGCTTCCACTTTGTTTGATGGCTCTTCACTGACTGAGCTTGGCATAACATTGACCTTTCCAGTCACACAAGAAAGGGTGCTGCTGGGTTTGTGTGTACACCATATCTCTACAATCATAATCACTTATTGCTGGAGCACTGTTCTACACATCCTCCAAGCTTTGATTTTTGTGGGCCATTCTTTCTGGGTGTTGCAATTTCCACAAACAATAGTGTATATAAAAGTATAGCTGACAAAAGATTTTGTCTGCCGGGCAGTCTGATAAATATAGCAGGTTGCATGTGACCCATGGGCCACTAATTGATTAGTCCTGTTGTAGAGCATACTGTTTGTCTCACGTCTGCTCCTTCCTCTTTTTGCATAATCTTATGCTGAGGTTAAGCATCCAGACATCTCCCAAAAAGGAACAACCGGACTGGGAAATTTTCCTCATAATAATAAAGGGTACATCCTGTATGGGCTAAGCCCATCTCGCCCTATAATCTGTGTGTACAATAATTATTTGTTTATATATTATGTCACCACTGTTGTACTTATATTTGCACAACTCTTTTTTAAATGCAAGTTTTGTAGCCACGCAACTACTCCCCTCATAATTAACATATTCACATAAATGAATAAAATACTAAACTGTTTCAGAACATAAAAGATCTAAAACACTGTCACGTATTGATACATTATTGCCAGTGGTGGCTTGTGGGTCAAAAAAAGGGTGGTGAAGCTGTGACTGGTGTTGTCGAGTTATATGAAGGTAAAAATATAATCTGGGGGGGGGGGGGGGGAAAGGTGGGGGGGGGGGGTGGTATGCACGTAACAGCTAGACTTGTTTGTTATACATGGGTAACTCAAAAATTTTTGTGCCCTAATTATTTATACACTTCCTTGACAGGTCAAAATTTTCCTCAGATAATTCATTATTCGTTATCCATTTCATCACTTTGCATTTTGAAAGATATTGCAATTTTTAGGATACCATGACATGTTGTTATAGAACTATGAACTACAGTTGCAGCTGTACAACATGCTTAATAACTTAATTTTTGTTAAATTTATGTGTTTAAGTACATAAGTAAAACAAAAAAAGGGAGAAGAAAATTGTTGAATTATTAAGTCAGTACTACAATCCTACCAATGGAAAATACAGTTTTCCATCACATGTTGGTCGTCATTATATAATGGTCACACAGTAAATTTTAAGTGTTGAAAAGAATAAATATTTTTATTGTCAAAAAATGCAGTCTTTTTGGCACTGCAGTCACCAGATAGCTGAGAGGGGGAGGACGCAAGTATGCCAAGCTGGTGCTAGGCAACAACTTCCCCTCTCACCAGGCATGGAAGAGGAAGAGAGCATAAAGCCCTAGTTGCTAGGCAACCAGTTCCCCTCCCATTAGGCATGTATGGGAAGGAAGCAATATTGTGCCGATAAACAGTTGAGCATGCCCAAAGATAACTAAGCGCTTCCTTGCCATTTGCATGGTGTGTCAGGGGAGGAAGTAAGGTTGTGCTCTGCTGACTACCATCGCAGATGGAAGGAGAGGAGAGCTCTGTTTACAGGAAATGGATGTCAAGTGCTGACCAGAACATAATGAACATTAGTTATATTGCAAACGAGGCACTGTTAATAATTCTTGTGGAGTATCTAATTAATGATTCACATAATAGATGTGCACAAAATTTGTAGGAAATTTTTAGTAAAAAAAATGTATGGCCATTATGCAATGAAATATGGTATTGAGTTGTGTATTGGCTGAAGCCAGTGCTAGACCATGTACAGATATTCATGAGGGGAAAATTTAGCAGATGATGACGCATTAAGACCTTAAGTAAAGAGTCCTTGGAAATTTACATACATTACACTCAATTCAGCACCAGAATGACACAAAAGCTTAAAGCACCAGTTGTTTTCATTATGCCCTTTTCAAAGTGTTTTAACTGTAACAATTAAATTGCTCAGCCAAAACTTTGTGTTTCTGAAGCGCTCTGTTCCCAGAAAAATAGTCTTTGAAAATAAGAACTTGCACATAGCTATAAACAATTATTGCACCATGAACTTAAAAAATCTTTGGTGTAAAAGTTACTGATACTTTTCATTTCCTTTTATCACAAACAAAAACAAGAAGTGCTAATCTTCCATTTATAAACACATCTTGTTTGTCCCCATCATGCCAGCACAAAAATAGTTTCTCTAAAAATACTGCACTCGTAATTTATAGGTTCCATCTTTAAATGCACATAAATCATCATTGTATTTTCAAAACAGTACAAATAAATGTAAAGTAACCAACTGACCACCTGGTGACACGATCTGCCAGAAACCAGTTAGTTGTCAAGGGAAAAACAGCCTTCAGGCCATTTTGGTGGCTAGTGGTGTGGCAAGGTCAGCTTCACTTACCCTCCAACTCTCTTGACCATGCTACACCTATATTTCAAGGTCAACACAGGCAAGGAAGAGAAGCTTTTTCCAGAATTGCACTTCAAGGCGAGCACATGTGCTGAACTGCCACAGTAGCAGGCACGTTCACAATGGGGGTGAGACGCGACAATTTAAATTCATACAATGTCATAACCATGACAATTTTAAATACTGTAATTTATTCATTTTGAATGTTGGCAAAGTGGTGCTTCACTAACTGCTCCTGATGAACCATCACAGACTTGTTACTCCCTGATTGGCCCACATGATCTTATGTATGGTAATCACCTTGTGTATGGTGGTATACTTATTTGTATAGGCTATTCACGGTAAAGTGAGAACTTTTGAAAGCCCTCTCATTTGGAATAATAGTCAATAAATACATTTTATTTTAGCCGTAGACGTTAACTTCAGATTGCGGTGGAATCTATGCACTATGATTATTACTTACATGCCAGTATTTATTTAAAAAAGATGGTTAAAGGGTACATTATGGCAAAGTAACAACAGTGCTCACTTTACCATAAACAGCCTATAACTGCAAATTTAAGGCTAATTTGTGAAGCTCATTTGAGATCTGGAGGTACTCGCAGCCTATGTGTATTAGTTCAAACAGTTTTAACCCTATGGAAATATGCAACTTAGTTACAAATCATATACATTATCCTGCTTGACACTTCACTAGCAAATTAGGTTTTAGTGCAGTAGTAAGGAAGCTCTCAGATTTTTGGAACAATTCCTTTTTTATCTGTGATAAAGAGGGAGAGTACTTCCTATGCTAACCTACAATCAGGTATCCTGGAAGACTTCAGTGCAACAACAGAAAAAAATAAGTTAAAATAGTGAGCCAGTTTCCTTTCGTACTTCTGCTATGCTACATGCCACAACAACTCTTTTGCTTAACTACAATTTATGTTAGACAAACCTCAACCTTCCTTATCCTGCCAAGTGAGATATAATAGTCCCCCCCCCCCCCAACACCTACTAGAGTTAGCATCATATCTTATAAATTAAGCTTTGTAAGGCCAGATTGCATAGGTACGTTTTTGCAAATAAAAGAAAGTAAAAAAAATACAGGCTGTTTCCAAATATGTGGGAAGTAATTGGATACTTGATAGTATACCCTAAAACAACACAAAATGGCCATATGAACATGTCCTAAAGTCAATAGTTTCAGAGCTATAGAACTTCCAATGTTTTACTGGATGTATTTATGTATTTGTAATAGTCTTCCTGACATCTTAGTTCGAGTAGCTGTAATCATGCTCCCGTACCAGCAGTGATATGTAACTCGACAGGAAGTGCTTAAAAATGTCCACCTTGTGCCTGAATGCATGCCTGAACACACAGCGACATTGATTGTCTGACATGTTCAAATACTCCAAGAATCGCACATATCTGCTGATAACCTTGTTCCACTTGCTGATGAAACACTGCTATATTCGGAACTGGAGTTGCATATACAATGGCCTTGAGATGCCCCCACAGGTAATAGTCCAGTGGACTGAGATCCGGGGAGTGTGAAGGCCAGGCAATTGGTTTTACTGGGCCTATCCACCTTTGCGAGACAGGTAATAACATTCATACTATTCCAGCTGATCACAATAACAGACACACTTCATAAAATATTGACTATTATCAGTATATGTGGTACAATATTGGAAGGTCTGTAACTCAGAAGTGATTAACTTTAGGACATATGTTCATAGGGACAGTTTGTGTTGTTTTGGGGTGTACTACCCGCTCCCCAATCACTTCCCACATATTTGGCAACATTCCATACATCATATGATTTTTATTATACATCTTAGTGTATTCATTTGTTAAGTAAAAAATGTGTCAGCAGCAATGAACAAATTCTCTATGACTACATGTGTGGTCCATCGGTTGGGTTGGTTACTTTGTGTTGATTACAACAACACATTTTGTTGAGCTGCATGGATTGTCTGTAATTAAAACTGTGCATATGCTTATGATTATCCAGAAAATAATGTTGTAACAAGCACGACACATCACTAGCATTTACATTCTAGAATTATATATTTTTTTCATTGTAAGGCAGGCTAAGTTTTTTTATCTTAAATATCTACAGAAATCATACAGCTTTTTTCTTGTAGTAATAGTAACTCTATCTCAGATGAAATATATTGAATTTTTTTTTCAGGACCCAAAAGCAGAAAGCTTGGCTCCCCCATTAGAATATTTACAAACATACATCCTGAAAAGTTAGTTTTGCCATCAGAAGAAGGCTACAGGTACTGTAGTATCTGTGGACGCTGGGTCAGCTTGGAAAACATGCACTGTACTGATTGCGATAGGTGCACATCCAAGGTAAGTACACACTAACATTATCAGATACTTTGTACAGTAATGGTTGTTGGTATACACAGTTGAAGTTTTGGTTGAGCAAACTTATAGTCTCTTTAAAAATCCTTGGATATTTACAAACATCATTGCAAGCTGCAATAACTTATCTAACTAGTGAAAATCCTTAATCAACAAGAAGTTATTGATGTAACCAGTTAGACTATTTTACACAAATACAGGATGTCTGGGTAAAAGATATCCAAAAGTAATGGCTTACACTGAGAGTCTCTCATGACAATGTAAAATATTGTTTGTATATAAAAATAATGAGATTAAATGTGGGCACCATTTTTAGCTTGACAAATATCAAAGTGGTAATGAAGCTCTCATGTGTTTTGTCGCATATGAGGAGTTATTTTACCAACTGCTGCAGTAACATCCTGTTTAAAATCATCCAAGTGTCGAAAATTGTGCTGATACAAAATGGTTTTAATAAAGCCCCAAGCAAAAAAGTCCAAGGGAGTTAAATTTGGAGATCTTGGCAGCCAGGAAATCTAATCTCCTCTGCTGATCCTATGACCAGGAAACGTCCAATTTTAACACACTGCAACATGTTGATGAAAATGTGGTAAAGCACCATCTTACTGAAATGTTAAACCTGGAGGTATCTGTGAAACTACAAAGTTTTCCAGCATGTTAAGGCAAATATGCCCTGTCAATGTCGGCTGAGAAAATTGACGTATGACTTATCTGGAAGTAAATACTTACATGTCGTGGAAGCGTGGTCCTTTTTGTCTAGGTGCTAGACCGGGCGTTCCTATATACTGAGGGTCTAGTCCTGATGGGGCACTGGTGCTCGTCCATTATACAGGACTGGTCTGGTTGCTTTCCGGCAAAGCACAAAGTCATGTTCATGTAATACAATCTGGCGTTTGGGAGCAACTGCCTTGCTGTTAATAGCTGCGCAGCAGAGCTCGGTGGGTTTGCGTACAATAATAGGTTGTGAGGTAGCTGGTGAAGGTGCTGTGGGCCTGGGTTGAGGTATGAGCCGAGGTGCTGGGCGAAGGATAGCTGGGACCAAGTATGTTTGATCTGGCTGGCTGAGGTGGCCTTCCACCCACCACGGGTATTCTTCTGGGCCAGTGTGTACGGGGTCGGCAAACAAGTCCCTCTGTATCTCAGGTGTCACAGGATCCTGCAGGTGCCTCAAGGCTTGGGCCTGTTCCCTGGGGTTGAGTTTGGCTATGGATGCAGCGAGATCAGGGGATAGCTCGCGTAGACGGCCAGAGGCAAGTAATGTCAGTTTCACTCTCTCCTTCATACCCCGCCGTTTGGAGTACATCATAAGGACACACAAATACCCTCCTCGTCCGTGAGAAGGAAGGCAGGCTCCTTGTATTCCAAATTACATGTCGGATCACGTGAGGGCTGTAAACCTGGTGTGCATGCGCAGTATGCACTGGAAGTCAGGCCGTACTGTCTCGGGTCACACGCGTGGGTGTTGCCCTAGCCGATTCTTCCCAACCCAGGGGATGCCTCTCTTTCCTGGCACGGAGATGCAGTAGAAAGACAAATGAACACCAGGCAGACAAGCTGGACCAGAGTCATTGTACGAGTGTAGCTCCTCCGTTATATCATAGGTGATCACCTCACAGCATTTGTGCCTGTAGTTCAGGATCCTTCTGTATATCGACAGAGAACAACATATAATATAGCTGTACAAAAAGGAAGCATGCGAAAAATATTTGTTGTGAAGAACTCTTGAAATATTTTTTTAGGAAAGGAGTGGAATTCAGATAATGTTGTGCTTTTGTTGGACAAATAAGGAAACATTCTGTTGTATTTAAGAGTCACTACTTTAAAACAGGCATATTCATGAGATTTAATTATTCAAATTATGGGCTATTTTAGATAGTTTGAAGTCGTGAAATTTTCTCAAGCAAGGAGGTATTTTGGTGTAAGTTTGATCTGTGAACTCATTTCGTATGAGATTTTCTGGATATCTTGGATGATATTTCTCATGTGAAGCCGCATACGAAATCCATTTTTCATTGGGTAAAAGCAATTTTTGGATGTAGGCTTTAAAAGAAAAATAATATTAAAACTTGGATATAACTGCACAAAAATAAGGACCAAAAGTTTGTGTTACTGTGCTGCAGTAACTTCTGCAAAATCAAAATGGCTACCTTGTGTATCCCTGGAAAATCAATTATGACATAAAAATGCATAAAGTACAAATACCTATCCTGTGATTATGGCAGAGTTTTGTTTTTCAAAAGTATGGTCTAGTGAGACAAAAAATAGTCCAGATATATTAATTCAGTGCTCAAAAAAAGTTTTGCATAACACGATGCCACATGGTAAATGTTGTGGAACCTTTAACATGTTTACCGTAGGCCTATGTCTGAGGCACATAGTGCTACTAACTCGCAAGCAGGTTCGGCAGGTGGCCGATAGGGGGCATATGGCATCTAGCATACCAAGACGAACATCCTCCAACCTGTAGTTTACGGGTTTTGCTGCTACACTGGGTGAGCGCTTCACAGTAGTGGATGATAATACTCATCCTCATCAAGCCAGAGTGGTCAATAAGTTCCTTGCGATGCATGGCATACAGCAAATTAAGTGGCCGGCATATTCAGCGGACATGAACTGTGTGGAACATGCATGGAGTGAACTGAAGAGAGCAATTGCCAACCGACCTACCCCTCCCGAGACCATTCAGCAACTGACAAGATGCTGCTAGGGTGGGATGCTCTGCCCCAAGCCAAACTGGATTGTTTGGTGCTCAGTATGCCTCGTTGTGTGCAAGTACGCCTCCCGGCCCGAGGTGGTTATACCCTGTATTGATCTGCCACTAACCGAACGGGATGTTTGTGTTCCACATCCCCCCTTCCCATTACTGTGCATATGTTGTTTCACATGTTTATGATATGTGGACGGCATTGTAATGGTCTTTGTATGTACCCATCTTAATGTGTAAGGTACCTACAGACACACAGCACAATAAAATGTAAACAAATCCAGTATATGCAAAAAAATTTTTGAGCACTGTATTTCAAATTCAGTACTCTTGATTAAAGAATATTATAATTTTGGTTGCTTTAATTTAACAAGTGAAAATATCACAATACTGATAGTTTGAACATTGGAAATTACAGGAAAGATTAACATCAGTATGGGATTTTACACTACACTGGACTCTCTATATACTATTTTTCAGGAGACTGTCGAAAAAATTGCCATACATCCGAGATTTCAGTAAATGAGGGTTCTGATATATAGATCATAAAATACAACTTCTAACCTTATTAAGTCTTCATTTTCAGTATAATGAAAGCTGTACATTATTTGTGAATAGTTTAACTAATAAACAAAATCAAAATTAGAATTTTACAAAAAGAAAAGCTTACTGTATTAGTGTTACTGTAAGAAATACATTAAAAAAATTTCACATCAACTCATTTAAATAAAGAATTAACTTAACAAATACAATATATAACTGTATAACTGATTGTAACCTTACACCAAATGCAAGCCAAATTTTGAATGTCCCACATCCACTTGATCAGCTGAGAGCACACGGAAAAGTTTTTGACCAGCAGTGTGTTCACGACGGGCGAGACGGAGAATGGGAAAGCGGGGAGGAGTGAAGCAATGTACCCTGTCACTTCCAAATTAGTCGGCACCCAGAAGCAGGGTGCAAAAATCCATGATGGTTGCTAGGTAACGAGCTCCCTCCCAGCCAGCTGTGTAAGGGGAGGAAACGAGCTCTGCCGAAAATCACAGAGGACAGCAGAAGCTTACGCAGTCCAGGCCGCACCTCTTCTGTGTACAGCAACGTTGGCGACGCCGTGCTCGCATAGTAAATGTATAATTTAAGTAAATAATGATAATTCAACTAAAATGTGATTTTGAGACAGAGATGAATAAATAAGGTGATTAAAACATACTTCTCCACTATCGTCAATAATTAATCATTAAAAACGTCATCTAATTTTCCTGTACACTTATGCCTGTTGCGAGATTGCTGCACTTGGACTAGTTGCTTACGCATTATTAGATAACAGAAGTTGTCCAATCAGCTGTAACAGGATATCAGTTTTTTTTTTTTATGTTTGTACTTAAATTAATTAATTTAAATCCTTCAATCTCTCCAGAAGAAGTTACTGAAAATGATTATATATGCGTGCGTGCATGTGTGCGTGTGCGTGCGCAAGGCTACTACTGGTTGCTAGGCAACCACTTCCCCTCTCATCTGGTGTTTAAGGGGAGGGCAGATGCCAGACTTGCCTTGCAGTCACCAGCAAACTATAAACTGCATAAACATCAACACAGTAAATCGCTGAGAAAAATATTTGCCATTTTATTTTATTTTTAACTGCACCTTTATTTACAACCTTTACTCGTGCTTCTATTTACCCCTGAGTGAGGTGAGGTGAGCTGAGCTTAAGTCTTACTTGTTTCTGATCACTGCTACACTATAGCTTTTGTGCAACACAGGTGTTCAAACTGGCCTGATGGGAACTTAAGTCAAAAGTTGTGTAAACTGGCTTTCGGTTAAATGGTGATTTTTTTTGTCATATTTTTATGTTAGTAAATTTTTACATTTATTTTACCAGGGTGTATAACTGGATTTGATGAATGGACATTTTCATGGTCTCTTCACGGGAGTGCAGCTGAATTGAGGGACCTGGTGTAGTTATGCAAACCTACCAGAAACTGTCATAAATATAAGAATAATGAAAGAAAATAAAGAGTGTGTGCCTAATTGTGAGGGTTGTTTAAAGAAAATGAAATCAAATGTGTTTTGCATTCGGTGATTGAAATTAGTAATTATACACTAACACATTATGCTTTTATGCATCTTTGGTGCACACACTACATTCGACTTCGCCCCATCTTGGATGCAGTGTTCATCCCTTTGGGCAAGTCATAACAAAAAAGTACTGAAGAGGCTGAACACGTGCCTACAGGACAAGTCTGCGCAATGTTAGAAGCTATTACAGACATGTCAGTCCAGCTTGTACTGTTCACCCAGATTCTCCAAGCAAATGTCACATCAGCCCCCCCTCCCCCCCTTTCTCTCGAAGTGAGCTTGTACTGCCTGACCGAGCCACCAAAGCTGGCCGCTTAGGCCGCAGATGGTTCCTCTAAACGCCACGAGAGGTATGATAGCTCTGCATCTGCATTTCTCAACCCTAAGACACCTGCACCTGAGGCTATCATTCCCTGCCACCGAGCGCCCTAGAGAGATTAGTATAAAAGGGCTGGCACGTCCAGCAAAAGACACCCTCTGTTCCTCCACCGCTCTCGTACAGGGCCGAAGGAAGCCACCCGTGGTTCGCGTTTGACTGGTATGTCTGCAGATTCCACCACTCCTCTTGGGGCCAGACGTCTGACTACCAGTTCAAGACAACCCCTCCAGAAGCCACTTCTGCACGCATTGTAGACCCCTCTACTTCTGGGGCGACTGGACCACCAGTGGCTCCTGAAGACATCTGCTCCTTCCTTACCACACCCTGGTATCAACCCCAGCACTAGTAACTGTTGCAACAGTCTCTTCAGGACCACCCTGCCCACCAGTCGGTGACTGCTTTGTCGACACTACCCCTCTGTTTAGATGTTTGTCCTCCTTTGGTTCCTTCAAAACACCGGTTAGATAGGGGCCCATGGTGGCTGAGTGGTTAGCCTGCTCGCCTCCCACCAAAGCAATCCTGGTTCAATCCCCGGCTGGGTCACTCCGGATTTTCGCATGTGGGAATTTTGTTGGACGATGCCATTGGTCGGCAGATTTTCTCGGGGACCACCCTTTTTCCCCACCCTTTCATTCCGGCGCTGCTCCATACTCATCTCAATCACCCTCATCTGCTCTCAAGACCTCGATTTTAAGAGCCGTTCAAATCTCTTCACCGGTTAGATAGTTAGAAGCAAGCTGTAAATTACTTATTTTAGTAGTATCTATCGCCTTTTCCGTACCAGATTAGAACCAGGTCGCCTTCACCCGGAATTGCTTAGTTAAAGACTTCCATGGAAAAGCAACTTAGTGTAGGTGGTAGTACAGGGCCACCATATTATATTACTTAGTAAAACAAATGATTCAAAACTATCCTCTGTGTGCTGGTTTTCTTGAGTGTCATTGTGTCATCTCTTATGTAGTTTCAGGCCACTAAAGCGAATCCAGCAGACCACCAGCTCTTAGGCTAAATACCTACACATTAAATGGCCACCCAAGCCCTGCCGCTTGGTAGAATTTGGTAGAGCCCTAGAGTCCATATCACTAGCAAATCCTTCACCAAGTAAATTAGTGAATCAGGTTATTCCACAATCCGCCACTGTTCTTTATGCGGCCGGAAGGGAGCTGGATATAACTCTGACCATCTGACCCCCTGTGGATACCACACCTGGGAATTCCTGTCAAGCAGCTTGAACACAACTTGCCGCTTTATCCACTGCTCTTCATAGGACCAGGTGAAAGAAGCAAGAGGTACAGTTCCTGCTGTGTGGCTGCAAATATTCACAAGTACACAATACGGAATTGTGGATCCAGCTCTGCTTTCACGAGGCATTAGCTTGCACCCTTAATTTCCCATGTCATACACCCGGAAGGGAGGTAGACAGAGAAGGTTAAGAAGGATGGGCATCTTACGTTTCCGAAACCAGCTTGGCTTGCAATCCTAATCCTCCAGTTGCACTTTGCACTTCCACCATGCAGGGTAGAGTTCATACCACCTGCACTACTGAGATCCCTCAGCCCTCTCCCAATCTTGATTTCCACCGTTGATCAAGATTCCTGGGAAGCCTCCCTGGTAGTCGAGGAAATTCTACAGGGAGAAGAGCTGTCCTGGGCCTAACCTGCCCTTGGTTCGGGGTCAACCATCAGACCACCCAGCAGTCGCAGACAACGGCCACTGCAGCAGCACTTCACATCCCAAGGAGAACGCTGGCGACCAGCCGCCTGCCAGTCACCTGGAGCAGACACTTCAAAGTATCTTCAAAACGCCATGTAAACCAGTATTAAAGACCAGCCCGTCCGCAGGGTTGTGACAGTGGCTGTCAACTTTGTCACGACAAGACAGGCCACAAGACCAGTGCCCATATGTTTCTCGTGATTCTGGCATCATGGTTTAAAACTGTCAAATTTATCTCCACTAAAGCCCGTTTCCTTAAAACTTATCTAAGTTTTGTGTAGCACTTGACCTCCCAAGTTAAATGTCACAGTTTGATGCAAACAGCCCCAACAAATAGAACCCTTTCCTTAGCTTGGCATGCATCAAACCGGTTTTCGTGGTGCCTAACATGGGACATAAATGCAATAGTTTAGACTAAGCAATTACACCAATCCAGCTGGCCATCCCGTTAGTGCCTTAGCCAGACAGCTAAGCCCACAAACCACTCCATATCACACGCAGTCCATGATTTCCAAATTACGCTAGCGCTAACCCTAGCCTAAGTAACCATTTCCATTCTAGTAGACCCCATTGAATAGTGCACACTCGACATGAGTCAAGGACGTCAGGGAGTCTGGTAAACACCCTGTGGCGCTCAATAACGCTATCCCACATCATGTCAGACTCCGGACAGAGCCTACTTGATGTTCCAGAGGCCTCGATGGCCAACAACAACCTTCTCGACATGCTCGAGAAGTGCAATATAGACAACCTGGCACAAGGGTCCATGTGATCTACTGTGCACACTACTCCCGCCACTACTACTACCAATGTTTGGGATGGGTAGACGAACCCAGATGTACAAGATGGTCTGGAGTACCGCTGTATAGAATGCTGTCAACGCCAAGCTGCATGCTGCAGTTGGCTAGACTGCACTGGACAGGGCACCTACATGGTACGGTATATAGTCTGTGCGCAATATTTCCACCACGTGTGCATCAAATGGCCTGACGAACGTGTCATGCATCTTGGCCTGGTGTACCACTGCGAAATCTGCAGGCATAACCTAGACTACCGGCCATCGAACCATGGTCCTTGCCAGAGCCCCGTCATGAGCCTGGTCACTTTCGAATTTCAGCTGCCTGAATTCGGGGGTTGACTACATGAAGATCCAATTTCCTTCACAGAAGAATGTGAATAGGAATTTAAGGATTATAGCCAAAACAATGGGTTACAAGAATCTAGAAATAACTCCGAAGAAAAGCCCTTGAATGGTGGGTTATGTATGGGGAGTGTCAGAGTGGGGCCAGTTTTGCTCCAGGAGGTTCACCTCCCAATTTACAGGCGTGGAAGTACTGGCTGCCCTCACCTCCAAATTCCACAGCCGAACCCAAGCTCGAGAGGAAGAAACAGAGTTATTCATACACATGAAGGTGCAAATGTACAAGAGTATTTACCCCAGAGAGTACGAAGAAAGCTACGTGAGGAATATTGTACGCATGCTCCTTCCTTCTGTAAGGAATCTACTCCTGATTCTGTGGATGAGCTCGTGGAGCGAGCAAAAGAAAGAGAGAGGAATAACAAGGCACAGGCCTTGTTATACAAGCCACGTGCTGCCAAGGTGGTTGAACCAGCGCCTCCTCCCGAGCGGTAGGTCATTCACAGTCGACCTCCTCCCCTTGCTACTGCGCCTCACCAATGTTGGTTCTGCCCTAGCCAAAACTTCACCAGAGATTGCCTGTGCAGGCAAGGGCAGCAGCGGAAGGGAGAAAAAACACTTGGGTGCCAGATGCGTCGCCACGCTCGATCCACATTAACAGACCCACCCAGGCGGGAAACATCGCAGCCGGGATGTGTGCAGGGCAGCCACCATAGTCAAACAAGGCCCTTCAACATCAATAAAACTGAACCATGCCTACACGGAGAATATACCACTTGAAGCTCCACACATCCAAGTGGAGATAAACAGTAACCCATACCTAGCCTTACTAGAGTGCTGTCACGGGAACTTCATACAAAGTGATCTACTAACAAGAGGATCAGAGAGCTATGTTACTCCCCAAAATTCACCTCATATGGACGGCTCAGCCCAGTCAGACCCTGAAGGTCGACGGGAAGACAACCCTCACCATGGGAATCCATAATCTCACGCACACTGCAGATTTTTTAGTATCGCCAGATATTGCAGAAGATATCATTCTGGGCCAATCCTGGCTCACTAGCTAACAGTGCGTGATGGATCACAGGAAGTAACATGTATATCTCGGGAGAAAAGAACAGAATCACCATTCACTGGGAACATAGCCCAGAGGCTATCAACCCCGCAGATATACAAAATGACTTAGACTCCGTTAAATTTTCCAAACTACGGAGAATTTTAGATGAAAATGCTAGTACTTTTACCCACCCAGGTTCACTACGCCAGATGCATAGTATACAACATGAGATTTGGTCCATGACTGATGTATCAATCTATAACCTCCCATACAAAGTGTCCGCCAGCAGGCGACACAAAATACTTCAGCAGGTAGGGGAGATGAAGGAACAAGGGATTGTTGAGACGTCAAATTCCCCATACTACTCACGAGTTGTATTAGTCCCTAAGAAAGAAGGTGATTTACGCTTCTGGGTAAATTACATAGCCCTGAATGATGTGTGTTTACTCATCTGATTGCCCCTCCTTTCACTGACCTCAACAATACTCTCAATGATATTGGAGAGGCCTCCATCTTCATTACTCTGGACATGCAGTCTGGATACTGGCAGATTGCGGTCCACCCCGATAGCAGGAGGTATACAGCTTTTACTACTCCTGAAGGGGAGACATTTCAAATCAACATCATGCCTTTTGGATTGAAGACCACATCCACCACCTTCCAACGACTAATGTCGACAGAAGTTTTAACCGGTTACATACAACCGTTTTGCTTTGCGTACTTGGACAACATTATTGTATACTCCAAGACATGGGATGAACACTGTTCTCACCTCCAATGAGACCTTGAAATACTCAAAATGCACTGTCTCACGTGTCAACTCGCCAAGAACCATTTTGGAAAAACTTCCATTAATTACCTTGGCCAAATAGTGATCCTGGAAGATAATTTTCCACAATCCAAGTCAATTTATGCCATTCAACAGGTCGAACAACCGGCCAACAAGAAGCAACTTTAACACTTCTTAGGGCTGTGTAATTGGCTATGAAACTTCATACCGAACATAGCATTCCAAATGGCTTCCCTACAAAGCTTACTCAAAAAGGAAGCTTGTTTAAAGTGGACTAAGGTCCATCAAGATGCCTGTCAAACCCTTAAGATGAGCTTCGCCAACATTACACAACTACACCGCCCACAAGAGGGGAAAACATCTTATTTTACAAACGGACACCTGCCAAGATGGGTTAGGTGCCGTTTTGTACCAGGACAAAGCCTCAGGGCTGCTACAGGTTATTGCCTATGCCAGCACCCATCTCAATAAACCGAGATGCGCTACCACATAAGCGAGCAAGAATGCCTTGCAGTAATTTGGGCTGTGCGCAAGTACAGGTACCATCTTGACGGCAAGCATTTTGTGCTATGTACAGATAGCAAAGCACTCAAGTGGCTCCCTGAGTCACGTAACCACAAAGCGAAACTCAGATGTAATTTGACTTCTCAGTACATCACTGCCCGGGCAAGCTTAATGACCTCCCCAATGCACTGTCGCATCTGCCAGACCTACAAGGAGAACCCAAGGAGGGGAAGAATGGGAGAAGCTGACTCCTCCCTCTGCTCCTACCCAAAGTCCTGAAGAGGTTCTGTGACTGCAACAGTTGCACATAACACAAGAGCAGACAACCCAGCACCCAGCAGTTGCAGACAACGGTTCTCGTGATTCTGGCATCACAGTCTAAACTGTCAAATTGACTTTGACTAAAGCCTCATTCCTTAAAACTTATCTCATTAAGTTTTGTGTGGCACTCAGCCTCTCAAGTCATAAAGTTTGATGCAAACAGCCTCAACAAATAGCACCCTTTTCTGAGCCTGGCATTCGTCATCACAAAGAAAGTATATACTATTAATTAGTTCTTGATGTCAGAGTTACAAATTATAAACTGCTAATTAAAAATAATTTTATAGTAATACTTATACAGCTTTAATCAACCACTTTTATTTCTATGTATGGCTAATTATGCCTTAGTGACAGTATTAACACAGATCAGCGAGGTCACTTCAAATTTCGGTACTGCAGTTTTTGACATTTATGGAAACCATAAAGAGGATGGGAGTTTGGGACTTTTTAGTCTTTCATAACATATTAGACATTCTTTTTTTTTGTTAACTATCTGTCATAGCAAACTACATCTACTGCTAAAAATCACAACAGGATTTTATGGTAATGGCACATATCTCAGTATTTTGATAGCTAAATAATAGTTTTTCTTGTTCTTGTTACAGAATGGCCAAACATATGTGCACTGCAAGCTGTGCAAGCATTGTGTGAAACCATCTTGGCAGCACTGCACAACATGTGACCGTTGTTCTTTGGCGTCCCATGACTGCCTACAGTTTGCCACACCAAGACAGTGCTTTACATGCAAGATGAAAGATCATAGTACTAAAAATTGTCCTCTGAGAAATGCAAAGTTTGAAGTAAGTGAATTAATACTTTATTATTAATTTTTTCTCTCAAAATTATCCCTAATCTGCACTTTCATGCTAGCATTGATTTAGATTCCTGCCAATAATACTTATTTTAATCTTTTCACACAAAATTATACCCGTCAAAAACATTGCTACTTATTTAGGTATATTTCAAGAACACAACTTATTTCCATACCGAAATTATTTAGCTATCGTATGTTGGTGTCTCATTATTTCAAAATTAGTCCTCCATTGGAGCGTTCAAATGCCTGGTCCTCTCAAACATTTCTCTAAAATGTTGCTCCAAAGGTTTGCCTTGGTTTGGGTCATACTTTGAGGTGAAGTCTTGCCCTTAAGCTATTATGTATTCTAGCATGCCAATATTGTTCAAGAAAATTTTAGCAGACGTGACTGAAATTTTGCATTTGTTCCTTGACCATTTACCACTAATAAAATTGTTGCAAATCCTCCCACGAGCTATGGGGCAGCGCTGGGCTTCGTTGCTGGCTTGTGTCGCACATATGGGTGATTACCAGACACGCTACGTCTGACACAATGCCATAGATGACCTCTGCTGCCATGTCCTTGGGTATCCCTTGCCTAGGGGCATGCTGGTTGGCTCCAGAAGCAAATGGTCCCGTGTTCAAACCCCGCCTGAGGTGACGCTACATCACATGGAGATGAGACAGGGTTGTAAATAATTATTACACCAGTACGAGTCATCCATCAACTAGGACTCAAATACAAATGCAACTACACAAACAAACTGGTTCGCTTTATTGCTGAAGAAACATTACATGGAAATAAATTATGTAAAATTGCAAAACCGAATTGCAATGCATTAATTTAAAGTTCGATACTGTGTAAAATTATCAAACTCTATTCTAACTGGACAACAAAGTAAAAATGTCATTGAAGTTAAATGTCAGATTACCCATCACATAAAATTTCAAAATGTAAATTACATGAAAAAATCTTATGCATGGATCTTGGCATTAACGTTCATGTAGAAAACTGAATTTTAAAAGTGCCTCCACTAGTTAGCACAAAACTTCTATTCTGAGGACACCTGGCAATGTTCTAGTAATTAAAACAATATCTGTGCTATTACACCATCTATTGCCAAACATCTACACTGTTTGTTTTTGCTTGTGTGTGCCGTTTTTAATTCTGATTGGCTGGCGTTGAATGTTAATGCAAAGACTTGAAGGTTGGCCATCTTTTAATGGGTTGCATTTGACGTTTAAGCATCGTGTCAACATTTAATGTTGATTGTAGCCAGAACCATTACTCTTCACAGATTCACAACTTATTGTAACATTTAAATTATTACAAATTAATTTTCTAATACTGAAGAAACTAAAGAAGAAAAATACCAATACTAAATAAATCCAGTTGAAGAACATTTAGTTTCAGAACGATGTCCCTAGCCCTACTTTACTTGAAATCTGCAACAGCGTCAGTGGTGTTGCCAGGGGATGCAATGGTGACACTCAGATTATAATATTAAAGGCTAGTGCTTTTTGGGCCTCTTACAATATGTCAGTGCACATTTAACTCCAACTTGGATGCCTCTCTACATCCTCATCTAGCCTTATGATGGGCAGTCTCAAGAAAAAATTAATTTCTGCAGAACCCTATCATACATTGGACTACATTATACAGTAGCCACTAAAAGAGTGTCAGGGCTAACAAACTTCTTAGCAAACAACACATAACTTCCTGATGCCAACATACTTAACAAACAAAATTTGACACACTTCTTTCTCCTAAGTCTAGCTATAGGCATAGCCTCTGCTTACAAGCTGCTAAGACAAAAGAACATATGGTCAAGGATACATGTATCAGTGAAATACAAATACAGTAAAATTAAATTTAGAAAAAGAAAATTACAAAATTTCTTAATGAGGTTAAATAACTGTGATGCTATCATATACAACTTCTAAAAGAATTTGTTTGGTCTTCCAAAATATTACATTCAAATCAAAATATATACCAAAAATTATTGTGTAAACAAACATCTGTAAATAATGGTCATGGACGAGTTTGATTTTTACAGGTTTGAGTCGATTTAAGCTGTATTAAACTTAAGTCGAGTTCAGTATAAAATTTTTGAGTTAAAATAGAGTTCGCTTTGTAAATGTAATTGTGTACCTACATACACTGGTATAATACATGCCCCTTATAATGTCTATTTTCAGTTTATTGACAGATTCAAGAAACCTTTGAAAATCACCCCCTGTATGACATTCTCAGTTATTTCCTAAATGTCACATATCACAAGAATTTTATACTTTGTTTAAAAAAAAAAACACCTTATTTTGGTTAAACTTAATTTTTCCTATTATTTTATCTGCAAGTTATAATATTTCATTTATAATTAATATGAATAAAAACAGGGAGAAAATAGGTGTGTTGATAATGCCTTAGTAAGAAATAGTTATTATGCAAAATATTATTACACCGAGTTTAAACAAATGCAGTGTGCATTGCTGTCCCTTTAGTGTAATTTTCTAGACTCTGTTAAGCTTTGTTTGTATGAGACGGAGGAATATCTTGGAAGTAGAATTTTAGCAGGGCTTCAGAAAAGTTGGAAGTGACTGTGAAAGGACTATAATTTCCTTCCCCTCTTCGTCACGGTTTACCAAGAAAAAAAGTTTGGGACTAGTTTCTATCAATAAGAATAATCCTTTGCTTGGTTCACAGCACTGCCTTTTCCCTCCTGCTGACAACAGGACGACTCTGGTAGGTAGAAAAGGAACGGTAATGTCCGCCACTTTACGCTGATGGAAAATGAAAATAGGATTGCAAATAGGCTGCTAGGCTACTAAAAAATATACGAAAGGACAGGAATCCAAGTACTCACTGCCTAGTATCTGTCGATAAGCGCACACACCAATCGTGTCCAAGTTTTCAAAATCCCAGTAAAGGCAAGAGCATGTGCCCTTGTAGAGAAACTTCCCTGCATGCTTAGGCATATGGGGCTCAGCCCTGAGACGCACTTAGGTCCTATCCCTACCCTGGACCTCCGACTCTTCTCTTAGTTTTAAGGTAGGTAAAAAAAAAATCAATGAATTATAAAACCAACATAGTTTGTGGTCTATGAATGTCTTGCTTATACACATGCCTAAAAGTTAGTCAAATGAAATAATAGCCAGCTGTGAGATGTTTCATCCATTCAAGATGGTCACTAAACCATCCAAAACTAGCACTTCTGTCTATTTAGACTATTTTTACCCAGGCCATAATGAGTACCTTGTATACACACAAATTTCCGAAGGGGAATGCTACCCCTTTAGGCATGATTTTTTGTTTTGAAAATTATGTACTGATTCAGTTTCATTCCAATAATTATAACGAAAAGCAAGACCATGCATTGCAACGTCTCATTTCCTATTACGTTTTAATGGAACACTCAGTGCACCTTTTCTTTTTTTGCAATACTTCTGCATGGCATATCAAACACCAGAGCTGGATCTACATTTTTATAATATGACAAAACAAACAGGAGCTTGCTGACACAAATAAACTACAAAATGGCAAAACTCTGCAATTATACTCATAATTTGCTAGAGGGTTTTGACTAATTTTTCTTCTCTAACAGATTATTTCACTCGTAAACTGCATCATCAAGTAATTACGTATTTGCTTCAAACTGGTTCCAACCAATTATTCTAGAGTGCTACTTTATATGCTGCTGTGATGTAACACTCCCACGTACTGCAACACTACAGCATCAACGTGTGGGAAATGTGTGTCATGGTCCTCAGAACGTATGCCAAGGTGAACCTGTGCCTTGCAATGACACATAAATTCCTGTTCAGCAGCTCTATTTATATTATGCTATGAAAATGCACTTTCTGTGCTGTAACTTTCACAACACAAGTTATGTCACCATACTTTAAATTGCAGCTTCGAGATGAGTAGAGACTGATGGGAAGTATTTCTAGCAGCAGCATGCATTCAATATTCCTCCTCCCTCCCCCTCCTATCTAGTTTCTGTTACTGTTGTGTGGGTATTAATGGATAGCATAGAACAAAATGTGCTGAAGGGGAAGGAAAGTGTTACAGTTATTCTGGCCCCCTTCTTTCTGTTTCATTGAAGTATACTAACTCGTTTTGCTGCTAACACTCTGAATGGACCACAGCCAGTAATAGAAGTCACTCACGACTGAGGCAGGACTTAACATCACATTGACAGCAAAGTCATTATAAATGGAGCATGTTGCTCATAGAAGCAGGAACGCGGAAGGAACCATCCAAACATTCACTTGGAGTGGTTTCTGAAAATCAGGATGGCCTCCCGAATGCGAGTCTAAAGTTTTACCACTGCGCCACCTTTCTCAGTCACGCACCTGAAATATTTCCATTATGTCAGCCAGATGCAAGGGCAAACGCTAGCATAGCAGGTAGCAAAACATGTATTTCCTACGTACTATTCAATTTGTTTTTTAAAAATAAAGAGTCCTTTGCTTTCCACTTGCAGAAAGAGAACAATTCAGCACAAGTTGAACTGTGACTTCAACACAGGGAAAGTGTGTACAGAAATTGTGACTTTTATGCAGTGAACTACATTACGTTTTTTCATAGTTTAAAACATTTTCAGTAAACACAGAAGAACCCCTTTCTTATACCCAGTGAATTTATACTTTTTCCATATTTTACATCTTGTTTTCTTTGGTCACATGTAATGCATGTACAGTATAAATTTCCTGGTCGCTTGGGGGAAAAAAAAAAAAAAAAAAAGTCATCATCGTATTGGAAAATTTACTCGGATTAATGCGTTCTACACGTAACTGTAGAAAGGCAGTTGTAAACTTTGCTTGGTAGTTGGAACTGATATAATCTTTTTATTCCATAAGATAAACTGTCAACAGTGTCACTGGAAGAGATGTTGCAAATAAGTGTACAATTTCTCTAAATTGTGTCATATTTGTGTTTCAGGTACATAAAGTTACAAGAAGGGGCAAGAGAGTTAATGAATTTTATGGTGGACCAGTATCAAAAAAATCTAAAATTTCACAACAGACTGAAGTTAATTTTCTAACACAGAAGAAAAACAAGAAGAAAAGTAAAATGCCAATTCTAAATAAAATTAAGTTTGCAGTTCCCAGAAAGGCATCTGAGAAAACCCAATCGCCAGAGAGGAGAAAAAAAAAAAAAAAAATCAGAACAAGTGTAGACACACATTCTGACAAACTGTAAATAAAAGACTAGATATGTGAAAAACAAATTCATTCTATATTGTGTAACACAGAACTGTACAGCAATTATACCTATGCAAAATATAAACAATGATGTGATTTTCAGACTTTATTCTCGGCACTTGACTAGCACACTGTGGCTAGCTAATACACTTGTTTCATATATCAGACTTCCTCGGGAACAATGGTTGCTTGAAACTTTTGGCCATTTCGTACAATAGTTACCACAAGAATTCCCTCCTTCTCAAGTGCCTGGTAAACATCACGGGCATCTTTCACTGGTTTGTTGTTCAGATGGATTATAATATCTCCTGGTAGGATACTCGCTCTGAGAGGGAAAACAATTTAATTAATTCTTAAACTAATTAATATTCATGAATTACTTGAAAGATCCTGTAAGTACATCATAACCTCATCAGAATAAAAACCACAGTAAAATTTTTGACACAGACTGGATAAAATTCTTCAACTATTTTTTCAGTAGTCTTTAAAAAGCTTCAAGTAATAAAAAAAAAACGATTACATAACAATTTACTTACACTCACATCTTAACTATACATTGTCAGTATACTAATATGTGACAATGTGTTATAAATAAAATGTAACATACATAACAACCACACTGCTTACCTACGTGAACTGCTCAGAACTGAAGTGGAGCCAGTAGTAGAGTGATAAAGCTGCTGTGAAGGTACGCCTATTTCACATTTATTTTGTAAAAAAATATGCTTGGGTGGAAGAAATTTTCTATGAAGTAGATTGGAAAATTGTTGCATCCAGTTTACGTTAAAATTCAAGTTTCAAAATGTTTTACTGATAGGGTATATGAAAACTTGGCAGGTAAATTGTAATGTTAATATTTTTTTCATACTTATCTATACAGTATGCAACAACTAAGATTCTTGTCAAAGTTTATAACTATAGACATGATTCAATGAATACCAATGCAACAACACTTACTTGTGAGCTGGGGAGCCTACAACCACTCTCCACATCATTACTCCATGAGTGACATCTCCACTCAAAATCTGACTTCTTGACTGCATCTCTCCTATTATTTGTGGTGTAAGCGTCATCATCGTAACACCAATATAACGCCGCTTTGGAGCCACAGACCGATCACTTGTTCCTGTAATAATTTTACCTTTGCAGTTCTCACGTGCTCACTTACAGCATTTCTCTGACATCCTTATATATGCTATATGCGAAAACATGGTTAAAATTCTGGAGTACTAATTACTACTGGAATTATGCAAGTGTAAACTGTATGAATGTGTACATTTAGGAGTACAGTAGAACCTCACAGATACGAACCTTCACAGTTTCTGGGAATAGGAGTGGTCATAATAGATCATTTTCTATATCTCAAAATTTGTAATTTTTTGCATGACGTTTACGTTCAATAGCCTGTGGAATGTAAAACTTTTCAATTACATATAAATTAATTTTAGTAGATAGGTATCTTCTGAAAAAAAATTATATTCTGGATGGGCATACTGGACCTCCCACGTAATCACAGTTATGGCGAAAATGTTTTTTTTTTTTTAAATAAGAAACAGTACAAGAAAATACTATAAAATACTAGGAAAAAATGTTTTGCATGTTGAAGTTTTTTAAAATGTGTATTTCATTTTGGTAGAGTATTAAGATGGTAATAATATCTGCAGATGTATCAAAATATCCACTGCAGTCTATACATTATTAAAACTGAACATGCAATCAATCCACACATCTAGAGAGTGGCACTGATTGTGTGCAGTCATCTTATGATGGGAGGGGAGCCAAGCAGTCCATGCGTGTGGCCTGTAGGTTATTTACTGATAGCGCAAGTAATCAGCTGGCATCAACCAGTGTGTATGAAGCAATGTTGCTTCACTGTAATCTAAACTTGTTGACCCCTACGTCAAATTTTAAAATGAAAAAGATTGTTTAATTTTAAAAACTTAATTTTTGAGACAGAGGCAAACAGTCATTAAAATTGGTTTTTCTTTACGACCTTTCATTAATTAATAACTCAGACGGTTACACGTGCTCTGTGATTACCCAAAATACCTTTCCAGGATACCATTTATTCAGAAAATGTGTATCTACTGAAATAAACATTTCAGCGACAAATCCTCAGATTTTCCTGAAAGTGGATTTTGGGCTCATTTACTTCAGGCAGTACTTCCTCACTTTACTAAATTTAACACCATGTTTAAAAAAAAAAAAGCCTTGTGTTCACAAACTATCCAGAAATGTGTTCTTTTATGGCAGTTAATTGCAAGTTTTGTGAAATCTGACATCATACAGAAATGTGACATAACTGCTGTTGATTTCAATAAAGGAAACCAGCTACCAGATGCAGGTATTTTTATAGGTCATAAGACAATAAGTTTTCTTGAAATGTGTGATGCATCTCTAGAAGAAACAAAAAACTTCTTTGCAAGCGTGAGGAGGTTCTATAAGACAAGAACACCAGAATTGTATCACCTCTTACCCCTTGATAATAAGGTTATCAAGAACAGTCATTTTGGATTCTACAAATAGATCAGGCGACTGGCAGAAAGTCTAAGCACTTGTGGCTAGGTTCCCAAACATAATTCCAGGCGACAAGCGGGACAAACTACAGGAAGAATTCATCTCATACGTGCTGAGGGAACCTGTGGTAAATATATCTGGGGTGGATATCGACACATACTGGCACACCATATCTGAAATAAAAGAAAATGGAAAACTAATGTTTCCATTACTTGCAAAACTGGCTAAAGCCATGCTTTGTCTGCCTCACAGCAATGCTGCTGCGGAAAAATTTTTTAGTTATTTGAAAATGGTCAAAACTGCACACAGGTCATGTTTGAAAACACCAATGCTGAATGCGCTGTTGCATTGTCGTAACACAACAAAAAATTAAGAGCAAGAATTTAAGCCATCTGATGAGCTGAGAAAAAAAGCTAAGAACTTGAAGAAAGGAATGGGAGAGTCAGCAGTTGCATGAAGTGTCCATACAAAAAATGCCTGTACATATAAATATTTAGTCTGTTTATTCAGTATTTTAAATTATTGTTTTTGTGAGAGCCTGAGACTTGACTGTTCATAAGTCATTAGTATTTTTAAATGTAAATTTTTTACTATTACAATATATTATTTTAACATAAGTCGATGCAAGAAGAAGAGCTATATTTTCACAGTAACATACCTGTAAACTTTTGTTGACATGAATGAAAAATACAAAATTTTGTTATTATGGGATTTTACAGGATATTTAATAGTCAAGTACAGGATTTTATAACCATTCTTGGTGGCATCCCTGACCTAGATAATTAAGCAAATGAAGTGCTAAAGGAAGTACCGAGCAAAATAACAGATCATTAATTGCCTTTCAAGTCTGCAAACATGAAACAGAAACCCAGTGTAAAGCATAGAAATTTTTTACAATTTATATGCACGTGAGATAAAGCATTTTCTCAATCATGGCTAATTATACAGCCAGCTATTTTTTGCCATATTTTTTCACTATTTGTTGAATTGTATGAATATTTGAACTCCTGCTACAAATAATACTCATATTTCTTCAGTTTGACGCATGAAGTCTTTTCAACTTATTTAAATTCACTTCTACTCATCAGTGCGAACCACTCTGCCACACCGTAATTGAGTTTGATTGACAGAACAATCTTCCAGATCCCAATAAAGTGTACTGTTTACCCAACAGTATGCTTCAAGGTCACCTAGTACTATTAGTGCACCGAGGGATGGCTCTACTAGTATGAATTACTGAGCAATGCAGCAGCTGGAAACTTCGGCTGGCCGGTGACGTCACGTGCCCTGAAGATGTCTTGCCACCACCCTCTTCCATACAGACAAGGGTGAGCCGGGAGATTATAAATACTGGTGCATAGCCCTTGAAATGCCAGTCTGTCTTGTTCCTTGACCGTGCTCAATGGTGCCGAAGAAACCACCAGCTTTTGCCTGGTCTTCATTGCACTCCTGGTGCAGAAGAACCCAACGATTAAGTCGCAGGACACTTAATACTTTCGTTCCCTTCAGGAAATTAATTCAGGTCCCTTCAGGACAACACATAGAGTTAGCTAAAGTCAAGTTGTTTTAATAGCCACTTTGCCTACCTATCCTGCCAGATTAGAAACAGGTCACCTTAACCTGTCTTGCGTAGCCAGCTTCCGTTAAACTCTTGTTTGATAGGAGGTAGTACAAACCATCATGTTTATTTAGTCACATAAATAAACACGTTTTTACCCCACTTAGAATATTATTCCTGTAGTGCTTGTACCTTTTCCTAGTAAACATCAGGTCTGCCAAGGGACAGCAGGAGACCGTGGAATACTTTCTACCCAGTTTCCGAACCTAGTGCAGGACTGCGAGTTTCCCTTCAGGAAACTCGTACGTCAGCAAAACACACATTAGACGGCCATCCGTTATATATATCTCAGTGTATAGAAAGGTAGAGCCACACCCACTAGGAATTAAATCCTCTCATGGCTAGACAAACAGTCCAGGTTATACGTACTCCATCCATCACGCTTCTGCTGCCGGAGGGAGTATCTGCCTGGGTCTGAAAGCTTGACCTTTAGGGGACCACACCCAGGTATTGTGATAGTGTGTCGTATGCTAGCACAAGGCTTAATGCCACCAAGCAACGCTATCACATAAATTAACAAGAATGAATAGCCGTTATCTTAACAGTTCGCAAATATAAGTACTATCTGGAAGGCAACCACTTCATCTTACAGACTGACAACAAGGCTCTACAATGGCTACATGAGTCCTGTAATGCTGAAGGCAAGCTAGGAAGGTGGGACATGTTCTTAACCAAATTCAACTTCGAAGTACAGCTTGCCCCCCCCCCTCCCACGGGCAAGACCAATGATCTTCCAGATGCCGTATCCTGCTAACCATACCTAGATGAAGACACCAAGACCGAGGAAGAATGGGAAAGGATGACCCCACCACTGCTTTCAGACTGCAGCCCCGAGGAGCACATAAAGCTATTACAACTGCAACTCAGCTGAAGCCAAATTTCTTTCCACCCACAGCAAGACCCAGACATCCAGAACCTCCTCCGAAAACAACTCTAACGGTTCGAACTGAGGGACAACATTGTGTAGTCCCAAAGCAGCCAACCAGGGGCCAAATGGAGAATATGGGTACCCAAGAAATTATGTGCTGACGTCTGCAGACACCACCATGACCACCTCGAAGCAGGTCATCTACGAACAAAGGAAACTCTAACCGACATCAGAGAAGGCAGCTCCTGCCTCTAAACGTTGCACTGCAACCAATAGCTTTCTGCCCTCAGCAACCCCTCCCCATGGGACGGAGCTCAAGCCGCTGGACAACTGGTGAGGTCTCACCTCACACCTTCCCTAGCATCTCATTTCAGCCACCCCCAGAATATCATCAGTGAACAGCACCCGATCGTAGCCCATCTACAACCGAGCCTACCAGTACTCTTGGGCCATGCCAACCCGCACTGTCAGGCGCCACTACCAGCCTACCAGATGCAGTCGCCGCCTGCACTAGGGATCAACCCAGCAGCTGCCCTAGGACAGGGCCCTCATTCCAGCCTGCAGTCGCAGAGCCAGGATCTACCCCAGATGAGACTCAAGCAAAGTAAAGCAACACTAGTGCCTCTGACCGGCACTATAGAACCCTTGTCCGACAGTGACATCATTACCATTTCTAATAGACGTCATGCATCAAGCTTTAGGAATGGATGGCTTAACATTTTAACATTTTCAAGTGACCAAAGCTGAAACATCCTATGCTTCCAAAAATCATGATTATACACACAACAAAAATATAACACCACAATATATAAAACTATTTAAGCTTACTATTAATAATGAAGGTGAAATGTACAACTTCTGAAATAACATAGTAACCATAGGAAGAAATGCATATAACAAGTTCACATCCACATAAATTTATTACAGATAACACTCAGTGGGTGCATAGATTTACCTTAGAAAAATAATATGGACGTTAAATGGGAAAAAGTCAACATTATTTGTTGCATTCAAGAACACGTATTTGTGCATGGTCGAAAATGATTATAGATTTTCAAATAAATGTACCTACCTTCCCTTTTTCTTTCCATACTCCTCTTAAGAAAGTCTTTGGCATAGTCAATTGGAATTGCAAATGAAATACCAGCAGTCACTTTCATGGAGTTTATACCAATTGCTTCTCCATCCAAATTAACCAATGGTCCCCCTGAATTACCAAACTACAAACAAAAATTTTGCACACTAATGTTAGGTTCAAAGTTCACATTTCATAAGACAACTAGATTTAATTATTAGATAATTTTTTTTCATTCTGTTATGTACTTATATTCAAAAGTAAATATTGAGGATTTGACTACACTGGTCATAATTAACACAGTTAAAACAATTTTTAGCATAGTTTTGCTTTGAAATTTATTTGCACTTCCATGTGACTTTCTCAACAGCTTAGAAAAGTTTATTGCCTAACTTTCACTCCTGTTTATAAATAGAGTTACTGTTGTATACTTAATGCCAACATAATTATAAAAAAAAATTTTCACAATGTCACAACACTTTCAAAACAGTAAATACACTGTAATCTCGTTTTAATATACCAGAGGGAATAAAAAAATAAAACATTTATTTTAAAGCAACTTAATTTTTTTTTACGGGTAACTAAAAAAATAGAAAAACTAGACCTGCTAAAGGTTTGCACATTTACGATGGAACATAATGTCTTGATAAAAAGTAAGTTGAACTGAAAACCAAAAAAAAGTTTATGGAACTATTTTGTGGTGATGTTAAAATATTTATTTGTGAAAATACAATGTGATTAGTGGACATTGATCTTAATTTTAGGATGTAATAGCAGAGGCCTGCTTTTTTTTTTTTTTAACTGTCATACACAGAAGTTAAATTTGAATCATAGGGAGAGACTAAAGGGTTCTATGCATTATTAATCTTCATGAAAAAATTAACTGGATAAGTTGCTTGCATGTATTTTTCCGTGCCTAAACCCTGCCACTTTCATAAAATTCATACTGGAATGCCAGTAGCACATCTTTTAAGGTCTACAACAATTACTCTAATGTAGTGTTCTCATTTACCATTTTCTCTTATATTACACATTAAGTTACTGACATTGAACACACGAACAACTCAGAGCCATAACCAGACTCGACAACAGGAAACTTTGAAAAAGTGACAAGAAATAATGATGCTGCCTAGGTTATGATGTAATAAAAAACTAATAAAGTCCAGGACACACATGTATTCCACAGTTTGCAACCATAGTTGTTATGGTAGACATCAGCAGAACACATTAAAACATTAATGTAAGTAAAGTATTTGCCAAAACTTATCGTTTATTTCATGCCAGTATTACAATGCTGGCAATCAAAATATTTGAATTACTGTGATGGCGGCATCTGTTTGAATATAGTCCATGTCGCGACCCCTGAGACCCAGCTCTTCGCCTGGACGGTTTACGGAGCTGATGACACCAGCTGTGATAGTGTTGGACAAGGACAGGGGGCTGCCCAGTGCTACCACAAACTCCCCTGGACGAGATGACTGAGATGAACCAAGATTCATCACTGGGAGGTTCTTCTGAAAACGAGCATTCATTTTATCATGTCAGAGTGATAAATTATAAAGAAATAAACGTTCACTATCAGTTTTACAAATGAATGAGATCATCAGAACTCAAACAAAGGACTGTTGGTACAACATAATGTAAGTTCAACTGTAATATCACTTAGGAATATGTAGCTTATATCTACAATTGTGTAGGTGTTTCCGTATTTCAAACCAAAAACATAGTCACCTTAATATTTTATTTGTTATCAAACTTTTCGCCTAACATCAGAAGGCATCAGTAGCTATAACTTACAACTAACTTAAGCTAATTATCTTAAATAACATAAAAAAAAACATCTATGCTTTATCAAAAACCAAAACCAAACACTTCTTGCACTGATGGCAGGTACTTAGAATAACTTGGTGAACAAAGTTGTATGACTTAGAGACATACAAAATTCACATCTTTCAGTGACGAGGTAGACTGAACTGCCTTATAAACAAGTGAGCACAAACCAAAGTTTTATTGGCCACTGTACTTTAATCAAGTCAACTACCTGCTTGATCTCCTTAACAGAGATTGGCCACTCCATAGCTGAACTTACATTACTGGCTCAAGAGTTCTCCACGGTGTGCTGACATATTTCCGGTCAATGGCTGAAGCCTATCAAACGCACAGTAACTGGAGTTAAATAATGTGAATTTTGCAGATCTCTAAGTACGACTGTTCAAAATTCTTAAACCTTCTGTAGAAATAGACTGCAATTATGAAGCAGTAGGTTTTTGGTGGTACCATGACCTTGGAGAACTTAAATTATCACTTTAATACAAAGTTCTTAAATTACATTGACACATGTGGAAATGTTTATTACTCTGACTTAGAAAGGTTTTTATATACTTCAAAGTTGTCCGTATATTAGACACAGTATAAATAAATATTATAACAAAAATGTTCACAATCTATTAATTCAAGCTATGAGATGTAATCTAAATGTGATTGGATTGAACTAGTAAGAAATGTTTTCTTGTCAAAACAAATGTCTAATAAACAAAGGAACGCTGAAGTTGTGCACATATGACACTGAACTGTAGGTTGCACATAGTTCTTTTCACAAAAATCAGGTGACCCTAGGCACTGAAAGCATGTGTAAGACATCCAAAAATAGGTTCACATTTTCAGAACATGTCTATATTGTTTAACACGCTGCACATTTGTATGCCAGATATTTTGACAGACTCTTGACAGAAACAAGTAATCGTTAGGTATGTTAATATTACAGCATATATTAAAGTAAATATAGATGTTGAAATTCAAACTAGACATCTCAAGTTGTGATATCACTTTGCGAGAATCATTACATTACTTTGTTGTAGTTTAAAGAGTGCATGTAAATTATCACTGGATTCATATTCAACACAAATAATAAGTTACTAATATAACTAACGAGCCTACTTTCCTCAACATGGGTCACCAGTCAAAACGCCTGCAAAAATTCCAAGTACTGACAACATTCACTGAAATATCAGCGGAAGTTCCAACCGCCTTCCTGGAAGATTGTACCGCAAGGGTGACCAGGTATGGTATGAGTCCGGAGAAGTGGGCCAGCTGTGTCGGAGCGCAACTCCATGGAGAAGTACGCTCCTGGTGGTACTCGTTAAATCATTATGGATTGCAGTGGGACTCATTTTACTGTGCTTTTCAGAGCCAATTCAGGGGAGTGTTTACCTCATTGCAAGCACAAAGCAGACTAACATTAGAGGAGCAACAATCGAATGAGTTGTTAACAGCTATCACTACCACGAAGACACACCTGGGTCACCACTTTCATCCACACCTACCAGAGCAACAGATGCTGGAAGTGGTCATGGAGACCACGAGCCCAGAGTTCCGAGCAACTCTGACACCGCTTCTGAACGGTACGTTAGAGGACCTTATCATGCCACCAAAGTGTTGGAGCGCAACCGCAGACAACTGCGTCGTGATCCGACTGTTGTACGATGCCACCACGAGCAACGTGACGAGAACAGTGACAGACACAGTGCAAGTCAAAATAGTCAAACTTTTAAAACATTTGGATAACGCCAAGGAAATTATTTTAAAAAATTCAACGAATATTGGGAAATCAAAACACGCGACTGAACAAAAAATGGGAGGGAAAAGTGCAATCTCCAGTGCAGGAAACCAAGAGCACGTTTGGGACCCGAACCAACTGGCTAAACATCCGTGTTGCTACTGCCCTAAGGAAGTGTTTCACTGACACAGTCAGTACCCGAATAACCCGCACCTGGACCACGTGAAGGAAGCAGCCAGTAAGCAGAAGCAGGGGTGAGGGGGCTGGACGCTCCTACCACCCCACTCCGACTGCACGCAACACTGGACCTGACACCTAAACAGGCACTTATACAGCAGATTAGTAGTATTCAGTCGCAATTCATCAGGATCCTCATCACTGTGAATGGCCAGCGATGTCACATAAATTCTTATGCCCACATTTTGTAACAGAGCATGATATCATGCCAACTAACCATGAAATTCGACTTGCTACTAAAGACCAGTGCAGTACTGCGCTATGGCAAGATAACGTAATGGTGCGCATATGGGATATTGAAACAGTCATGACAGCCATAATAACCCCTGAAATTAGAGAGGACGCTATCCTGAGAGTTCCATGGTTCTCTGAACAAAACACTATTGTGGAACCACAGCACGTCACATACATTTAGGTGCAAAGGAAGGATGTATTGTGTACAACTTCGGCCACCGTCTGGCAGATAGCCTACCTGAAATTGCACTAGGGAACATAGGTAATGATATTCCACCCGAACAGCAGGCAAATTTTCAGTGTCTATTGAACGAGCGTAAAAACGTTTTTGCCAAACATGATGCTCTACGCCATACTACAGTAGCTGAACAAAAAATTCCCCTAACGACAGAGGAACCAGTTTGCACCAACTCACAAGGATACTTAGCACACCAAGCCCGGATAATAATACAGCAGACAGTGCACATATTTCAGCCATTATGCCTGCGCCAAAAAAAGATGGAACATGGTGGTTCTGTGTAGATTTCGGGCCCCTTAATCAAGTCACGCGTAGTGCGTTGCCCCCGCACTCAGTTCACTATGCCAGGCAAAAATCTTAACTTCACTAGATTTGAAAAGTTGCTATTGGCAAGTACCGGTAAAACTGGAAGACAGGAAAATGACAGCCTTCACAGGGCCCAAAGGAAGGCATTTCCAATTTTGCGCCACATCCTTTGGGCTTAAGTGTGGACCCGCAACCTTCCAATCCATGATGGTTCACATTCTAGACGGCCTCATTGGAGAGTACACCATGACATATTTAGATGAGGTGATAGTTTGGTCACGTAATTGGGAAGAATATCTGCACCACCTGTCGGTAGTTTTGAAACTTTTGCCATCAACGGCCTAACATGCACAACAGAAGTGCCACATACGGAAAACTAACATTGATTTTCTCAGCCACATAGTAGATGCAGAGGGAAACAAGCCTAACCGAGACCAGCTACGGTTAATTGATACATACCCTCAGCCACGAACCCGCAAGCAGCTGAGAAAATTTTTCAGTTTAATCAACTGGTTGAGAGAACACATTGAGGGTTTTACCATAATTACAGCACCGCTAACTGACCTGTTTTCACCGCAGCTGTTTTTCCAGTGGACAGAGGAAGCAGAAACCGCCTTTGTAAACATCAAGGAAAAATTCCGGTTGTGTCCAACCCTCGCCAGATACGCCAGCCGGCATCTCTACTTACAAACCGACGCAAGCCAGGAAGGGATAGGAGCCATGTTGTACCAAGTAGACAATAGTGGGGTTAAGCACATAATTGACTTCGCTAGCGCCAAGCTTGGGCAGACAGCGGCACTACGATTTAAATGAATAGAAATGTTTAGCGGGCATTTGGACCGTTAAAATATATTGAGCCTACCTTAAGTAGTATCACAGGTTTATGCCAAGGACAGACAACAGGTACCTAGTATAACTACACAACATGTGAGAGGCAAGGAGTAAACTAACTAGATGGGCACTCCATTTACAAGCATATGTCTTCATTGTCAAACACGTACCAGGCAAAGAAAACCAGTTACCGGACGCACTATCATGCTCTCCCAACGAGGAGATAATTGTTCAAATAATGCAGAATGAGAAGAGATACTACCACCCAATGCATAGGATCCTGTGACGGAAGTTTACATGCAGCAAACTTACGTAGCCAGCAGTGATGTTTGGATTAATGAGTTGTACAACCAAGTCACGCAGGAAAAGTTGTAACAGAGGTGCGCAGCAGGAAGTAGAAGGATGGTGTGATGTTAATGGGCATCTAGAAACGTGTTTGTTGCAGAAACCTGGGAAATGGAGAGTGTATGTCCCCACGTGTGTGCGGGATCAGATATTAACCCATTCACAAAGTGGCAACATGGTAGGACATTCTGGCATAGAGCAAACAATGTGTAATGTGCGTGAGCATTTTTTCTGGCCAGGCCTCACGCAACACATGAATCACTACATGAGAAAGTGTGCTAACTGTAACTTATTCAAATCTCGCAGGGCCCACAGCAGGCAACAACAGCAGCCACGTGTACCAAGAAAGCCATTCGAGACTGTGTGCCTAGACATCATGGGACCTTACCCTAGGACTGCAGGAGGAATAAGATTCATTATAGTGGTAACGTACAATTTCTCAAAATGGGTTGAAGTATACCCGGCAAGTAGTGCGCGAACAGCTAACATCGCATGAGTGTTCAGTGAGGACTTTTCCCATGGTGGGGTTTCCCTTAAAACCTCGTTACCGACAACGGTATCCAATTTACAGGAAAGGTGGAGATAGTTGTGCACCAGGTGGGGAGTACATCACATGATGAAGGCAGTATCACCCCAGGGCGAACCCCACATAGCGCAGGAATCGGGAACTGAAAGTGCAGTTGCGGCTCCATGTGGGTGACCAGCATGTCACATGGGCAGAACACCTGTCGGCCGTGTTGTATACCTTCCGCCCGTGCATCAACGTCACTACCGACAAGACACTTGCTGAAGTACTGTTCGAGTGAAATCTCCACCTGCCAAGTGAGGCCAATTGCCCGCGGGTGGGAGACAGCAGCGAAGCGCCCAGCAGTGAAACTCACAGAAGATTACACCGTCAGCGAGTGCAGGACGTACTGCGACAGCACGAGCGCTACACATCAGTGGTTACCCACCAGCACGAAGCCGCCACTGGTGTTGGAAGTAGGCCAGCAAGTCTACATTAGGACTCACCCGCAATTTGCACGGGCTTCACTGCAAAATGGAGCGGGCCACACCAGATAATCAAGAAGTATGGACCAACCACCTACACAGTCTGCATAGTGGGAGAAGGGCGAGGGTACATCGGGATGATATCCAGCTCACCCCGGGTGCCATCAACGACGAAGTTGGTCCCGATGACCCTCCACCCCACAACAGCGACGGCGGCGCCAAGCCCCCATGGGAGGCACAAGAGGAGGGAAGTGCAGTAGCACCTTCAGCAAGAGGAGATGCAACGAATCCGGCACAAACAAAGGATGTTGAGGTACTACCTGGAGGGCCCTCGACGTCCTCGTTGATGACGAGCTCCCCAGGGAAGGTACGAAGTAGAGAAGTAATGCAGTACTTCGAGGAGAAGCGGCACCAGCTGGGGTAGAAGACCCGATGTTGCCCGGCACTACCATGCCCCCCACGGAGCATCAAACTGTAGTCCCCAGTCACATTGATGGCACAGCACCTACAAATGCCACAATTGATTCAACTGCGCCCATTCTTGCACCAGCAGCACAAGTGGAGCCACCGCTTGATGACATCACCACGCCCAACATAGCAACGCCATCAAGAGCAATGGAAGTTATGCCCAACACACTGCAAGCCACAGGTGGCAAAACAAGGCCCCCAGATGTCAAGTCGATGGCGTCGGGGTGGTTTTCAGACACGCCAACTACCAGCGAGGAAGTAGTAACCCACCACAGCAACGCAGTATGGGAGAAGGAGGCAACAGCCAAGGAGGTAACAGCCAAGGAGGCACCAGCAGGTGGTCCTCCCCCCCTTGACAGCTGTTCATTCAGGTCGCACCCTGAAGCAGCGCAGTGAGAGAAGTCACAGCAAGGACAGTGGGAGTGAGAGCAGCATGTCAGCTGACTCATTCCACCTCCGTCGACCATGTCAGCAGGTATACCCGACACAGCAGTGTTAGCAATGTGAGTGCACTAAGGCCACCCATGTCACAACGAGCTGCCACCTACCCAACAATCAGCAGACAGTACAAGGAGGTACAGCCCAACAAGGGAGGGGTACTTCCTGCGGCCTCGGAGAGGACTCTGAGAGGACCCAGCCGCTGCAAGCTGACCCACAAACTGTCTCAAAAGGGTGGGGGGGAGGGGGCATTTGACATGTGCTCTCATTCCCTCTCACTAACCTGTTTGTCAGGCCGATCACTCCTACGGCACCACAGCAGATGTCCACACTCTATGTTTGTGCACAAGTGTGTGAGTGTGTGTGCATAATGCATGAAGTGTGCACGGAGAATACAGTGCAGAGAAGAGCAAGCTAGTGCAGAACTAGTGTAGCACCTCGAGCACCTTGCCGGCCGAGTGATCACGAACTCCGCCACGCCGAGTGATATGGAATGGCACAAAAAAGGGCATGAAATATTATTGCAGGCTCTTGGGAGCAGGCTAGGCCAAGTTGAGTTACGTGTTTAATAAAGACTGACCCATCCCATAAGTCCTTTTCAGAGCCTAGTGTCGTGTAAGTGTTTTCTGTTGTGTCATGTTTATTTTCATCTCACTTGTGTTTTGTCCATTTTGTTCCATCTCATCCTTGCAAGGGTAATTTTATTCAGCGTTGATGTTTTTAATTTTATGCAATGTTGTTTTGTGAGTTTGAGCAAGTAAGCAAGGTCCAGTGTGAAAGTATGTCATAATGTAGTGCCACCTGATGCGTTCACCCGCCAATGCTGGCAAATGCGCCACACTGTCCCACTAATAAGTGACTAGTATCTTGAGGGGTCGGTTGCATGTGACCGCATTCCATGTTTCCCACGCCCAGGCGGCTAGCAATCTTTGTTACCTATCATTCAATTCTGCAATAGCTATTTAATTTACCCAGTGCTAGCATTGCCTGGGGAAGTTTAAGCAACACATAGTTTTCATAGCCCTCGGGCTCTTAGCAGTGTAACCCATAACAGCAGGTTAAACCCGGCAAAAGGGTAGCAAGTTACTTCTTGAGGGAGTATGTAGAGTGATTGCCAAGTAAATGCAACATCGGACAGTGTAATGTGTTCTTTATTTAGGCAGCTGCAAGGCATTTCAGGGTAAGGGCCCTTATAATTCCTGCCAATTCCTGCAAGTGTTTTTAATGTACATCAGGGCTTATTTTCGTGTGTTATTTTGTGCTGCATCATGTAATTCATTGGGCATATGGATAGCCCTAATAATCCATTTTGTAGGGCATGTAAGAAGTCTGATAATAATTTCAATAATAATTTAATGGTTTACTATACCAGTTACGAAGTGTGTGAACAGGCCAAATAGTCCCTCGTTTAGTAAATCTAACTTCCGACACGTCAAACAATGCATCACAGGGACTGAAATCTGCACTACGGGAAATTTCTGCCCAGGCAATCCGACCTGCAGCACCCCCAAGAACATCCAGAGTCTCCATGCTCCAGTACCACCACCATCATTGACGCCGCCCCTGAGCGTCTGGCGCCTAGTTGGGTAAACCACATCACATTCCTAACCTCATATGTTACCGTCCCTGAAAAGCTTACCTCAACCCCTTTCGCCTCCCCACATGGCATCAAACTGCTGAAGCTTTTACAAGATTTATGAACATTCACTATATAGATAATATGGCAAGAAACAATTCATACTTACACAAGGAATGCGGACAGTAGCCAAGTCAGATTTAACATCTATGTCCTCAACAACACCATAATACTCCGTCCCATCATGAAGCCTAACCTGAAATGAATAGGGTAGTGTGTTAAGTCCACATACATAAAACATAGACAGCTAGGCTGGAAATGGCAAAACCATTATTATACTGTAAAATAACACTGTAGCAGTGTTTGTATATCTGCACAGTTGAATCACACATGTACAATTTTTTTTTATCATTTTTAACTTCTACACACACATAACTAAAACCCCATTTCCTAGCACCATAAGCACATTTCACTGATATGGTGCTCTATTAGCATTGATTAAACTTTTTCCCATCATAACATAGCAAACACTTTTTACTTAAGATGATCATACTACCAGATGATACAGTCATAACCTTTGTCAAAAGAGCAGGACCCAGCTTATTAAGGGCATTTAGAAGAAACATCACGACTGGAGTAATATATTTATGACAAGATAATACAATTTGGCAGAATGATAAAAAATTTACTTTGCATGAGTGAAGAGCTGTTATTCTACACAAGTGTAAGACTGATTTGTTACACTTTTGAACACTTTAACGCAGTGCATTACCACCAGAACTCATAGTAATTAGAAATAGCAGATTACAGGACAATGGATTGGGGCTGGGGAGCCGACTGCCATCTTGACAGCCAGTGCACCGACAAGGGGCCATTTTATTAGTCAGTAAGCTGCTGTCATTTTGACGGCAAGTAAGTTGGTGTTGGCCATGGTTGCAGCCAGTACATGAATTACTGCCATTTTGTTAGCCAGTAAAAACATCTGGAAGCTCCCATCCTACCAAACATCTCTACTTTCTACTCTAGCATTCCGTAACACTGCCCCCTGCTCTAGCATTCTGTAACACTGCCCCTTGCCAAAGTCTGTTCCCGCAGCCCGACTCCCTACTATGAATATCCATGCCAGAAATATCTCTCTCCAATAGAAAATTGTAAAATGGCTACCAATGCAGTGCCTAGCAAAATGGTTGCCAAGAGTACATTGATGGTGGCCATTTTATTAGCCAGGCTAGCCAAAAGTCTGTAAGCTTCCATCCTACCAAATATCTCTACTTCCTGCTCTAGCATTCCATAACACTACCCCCTACTCAAGTCTGTTCCTGCAGCCCAAGTCCCCATGCCAGAACTCGCTCCCTCTCTACTAGCAAAATATGTTGCCAGATTCCTTATGACAAATTTCCCCTACCCTACTGACTAGCAAAATGGCACCCAGGTCCCCACGACGAATCCCCTTACTACCCTGGAGTCACCCTCCAGTGGCCATTTTTGGCAGCCAGTATACCTCCGGTAGCGATTTTGGTGACCAGTAAGCTGGCTGTGGCCATGTTAGCTAGGGCATCGACCATATTGGCAACTAGTCTAAACTTCTAGAAGCATCCAACCTACCGAATGTCTCTCTCTCTCTCTCTCTCTCTCTCTCTGCGAGTCTCCTGCCCTCAAAGACTAGCAAAATGGCACCCAGGTCCCCATGATGAATCCCCAGAAATCTCTCTCACCAACGTCCGCACGACAAATCCCCTACAAGCAAAAATTAACACCTGCATCCCCATGATGAATCTCCGTGCAAGGTCCCCATAGCCCCATAGCCGCATGTCAGAAAACTCTGCCAAGAGAAGGGATTTCTCCAACTATACCGTACCATTTTGACCAATCACAGCACGGAGGGAAGGGGGAACAGGAGGTACATGCACAAACGAGACTCACAACAGTTGGACGGATAAAGTTGTTATTTAATTTCCACAGCTGCATACACATTACAGAGTCGTGAGTGACGATTTTGGCACCCATTGTTTGAAGCATGATTGGAAGCCTAACCATTACACAAGCACTTCGTCTCCACGTGTGTGGATTACACGTTCCACCAAATAGTCGTGGGGATATTTCATGATGAATACTTCACAGTCGTAAAAAGAATCGCTGATCTCTAGGTCGGCCAAATCGACGTGCATATAAGTGTGTGACTCAATGTCTCTCACATTGGCGATATGAAACACTTCAACACTCCAGTTCAGATAGTAATTAATACTTATCAAAGACTCCTTTATTCCTTGATATTCTGACAGTCTCCCACCTTGGCTCTTGGTCTGCGTGGGTCCAGCATCTTGGGGTACTTGTACACAAGCTTGCAGTAGAGAAATGGTATTTCCGGCAGTAACTTCTGCAGGGCTAACACCAGTCGTCCTATGCTTTTGTGTATTGTGTCGAGCAAGTTGGTGAGGCAGCAGATCCAACCACTTGTAGCTACTCTATGTCGAGAATGCCTTCGAAATCCAATTTTTAAGCATGCAGTTGAAATGTTCAACATTTGAAGCTTTGGGGTCACTGAATGTAGAGTAGTGGTTAATCTTCTTCACTGCCATAAGTACACGGACTGCATGGCTGTAGAATTCCTTCCCACGATCCATCTGGAGGTTCTTCGGTGTGCCCTTCTCAGCCAAAATCAACTTAATGAGTAGAAGTGTAATGCGGTTACAAGTGCAGCGCAATAACTGGTCTAGAAATCAAGCATATTTCTCATTTTCAAGCAACCTTTTCAAAATCTTCTGGACACATGATTCATCTCTTCAATTTTATCCTCAAAATCAAGCAAACCAAGGCCAAAATAAAGCTAATTTGATCCAAATCTGCAATCTAAATCAAGCAAACTTTTTATAAAAAAAATTTCATTGAGCAGGATTCTTTTCAGGTCAAATAGGCCAAAGTTACTCTAACTTTGTAAGCCAAATCAATTAGTCAAAAAAACATCACAAAATTTGATGAAAATTCTTACGAACTCTACATCATTTATAAATTTTCCATGTTTCATTTCTTTTAAGCCTCTATATGCTATAAAAACTTCCTTCTCATTTATTATTTTCAAAGTGTCTTTATCAAGTATCTTCACATTGCACTCTAGTAATGAAGTTTTAAACATACCATCTAGAATACAATTAATTTTTTTACCAAAATTGGATCCATAAATTTTAAAATCTGCAGCAGTAAACAATTTATTTTGTTTGAGATCTTGTTGTTTGGTGAACTCAAACGAATTGTTTAACTTGTTAGGCAGAGATTCCATCTTTGATTTACACTATCAACCAAAACGTAATTTGGCACCTGTCCACAATGTTTGTTCAGTGGTTGTCACCCCATTATAATCTTGTAGGGCCACCTCTTGCAGCTATAACAGCAGCCACCCTGTCTGGCATGCTCTCTACGAGTGTTTGCAGGACATCCATGGGGATTTGTCACCATTCATCTTGCAACCATTACATGAGTTTAGCAATGGATTTTGGCCGCGCCTGATGAGCACACCCGGCAATCCAATTCATCCCAAAGATGTTCTATAGGTTGAGGTCGGGGTTCTGGGTGGACCAGTCCAATCAGCGAACATTGTCATAGGCATACCACTGCATAGTAACCCTTGAAACATGGCACCTGGCATTGTCACCCTGGAAGTAGCACTGGTCCATTCCGTAAAAATGCCACAATGTTGGGAGCATATCATTATCCAGAATGTTACAATAGTCCTCTGTGTTCATGTTACCACGGACAAACACCAGTAGTTCTACACTGAAGGCCGTGGAACAGCCCCACACCATCACTCCACCACCACCAAATTTCCTAGTTGGCACTATACACTCTGACAGAAGCCGTTCCCCGGGTAGACACCACACCCATACGCGTCCATCGGACCGGAATAATTTTAACCTCGGCTCATCACTCCACAGAACCGATTTCCACTGCTCCAGTGTCCAGCTGCGACAGTTCAAACACCACCTGAGTCGCCAAACTTCATTGCTTGTCGTGATATGGAGCTTATGTGCAGCTGCTCTTCTGAAATATTCAAGTCGGTGGGCCTCTGTACGCAATGTTCCAATGGAAACCGATACTCCTGTTGAATGGTAGTCATAGGTTGTGCCCTATTTTTGACAACTGCATGTTTTAAGGTTCTGCAATTTCTGTAGGTCAAGATCGGAGGTCGCCCAGAACGTGCAGCATTGGCACATGCCCACTGACCTTCCACTTACACAGGACGAATGTGACTGTTGATTTGGTCCTATTTACCTTCTGTGCAATTGCCCGGCTAGGCAGCCCACTGAAATGGCAGCCCACAATTATGCCCTTATCGAAGTCCGATAGCTCTGTACCTCGTACCATCTCCTTGTCAACTGGTTCTACACTGGTCTGCAGCGTATGGCGGCCACACAAGTCAATTGACGTACTGAATTACCTATCTTCACAGGTGCCCAATTACTTTTTGGTTGATAGTGTATTAAGAGAAAAATTTATTAAGAAGAAGAAAAAATTGGTGCTGAAATTTTATGATAAGATAATTTAGCTTGCAGATTAGGCTTAAAAATCCCCTGCTCAAGGAGCCTGAAGCATGTTGAAATTTGTTTGATTTTGGTCTTAAATTTTCTCCACTTTGAGCTGCAATTTGAAGGATTTTACAGGAAAAGAGAGGATTATTAGCTTTTGGCCTTAATTTGCTTGAATTTTGTTTAATTTAGTGTGCTGTGCTTGTATCCGCAATAGACCGCTACTGAATTTATTTAAAAAGTTGAAACATAAACATATTTGCCCCCTTTTCAAAAAATGCTCAAATAAAATTGACACTAGGAAAAAAATCTCATTCAGGTTTAACAAAACGATTTTTAATTTGATTACACAACTTAACAGTACATCTAAAAATTTGTATTAACACATTGAAACATTTTGCTGTTTCCATTTTTTAATTTTTAAAAATTTATATATCTTCAGTAATTCTTTCTTTCAAATAGTCATACGTTAAATTTCGTTGGCTAATTAAAAACAACACTGCAAATTGTACCTGCTTCAACAGCTTTATTAAAATCAACACTAATTTTTATGTTTGTTTTTTCTTTAACTACAAAATGAATAATAATTGATATTGCCATGATAATTTATAGTTGGCTTATAATAAAGTTCATTATTTCTATATAATGTCTAATTTCGTTCTTGAATTTCTAAAATCATTAAAGGCAAGAAACATTTTAAGACAAAGATAATTTTCAATATCTAGATTCCAATTTTCTTTTGGAAAAATTTAATTTCTACCATTTTTAACAAAAATATTTCTCACATTACAGTGATCAAACATTGAAGCATGCACATATTGCTCGGCCCGATTTTTTCTATTAGTTTGGAAACCCACAATTAGAAAATCAGGCATGTCAAATTGTAAATTATTAAACTGATCTTTTATATCAAAGTTGAAAACAGTTATCCCAGTAGGAACTTCTTTTTATAAAAATTGTCAATAATCAAAACTAATGTTTATTTTTGAGTTTTTGTATATCTTTTCTTTAATTGCAATGGCTGTGTTAGCTTCATATCCAACAATAGGCCACATAATTTCTAGTTTTTTAATAACAATTTTACCTGTATTGGCATAGTTTTTCTGCACTGCGCCATCTGCAGTTTTTGTTTCATAAACAAATAAACAGTTATTATCAGATGAATTACAAATAAAAATAATTGTAATACCACCTTTCAGTCAATTTCATTGTTATCTAGAATAAAACTAAACAAATATCTTAATGGATACATTACTTCATTTGTTCTATCACTATGTACAGATTTTACTTGATATTTATTATCAACATAAGATATCTCTAAATAATTCTGTTCACTTGGTGATCTTAACAAAGCATTCATCACTGTTGATGTTATTCCTGGATTATCAACAGCTTCAATAATATTTCCATGTTTCGAAATTTCTACTCTAGAAAATTAAAACAGAAAAAAGTTAGAACAAACATCAACATTATATAATTTTTCATTAATTGAAGAATTGCACATTATTGGTAAAAAAAAAAAAAAAAAAAAAAAAAAAAAAAAAAAAAAAAAAAAAAAAAAGTAGAATATATAAGTGAAGAAAATAAAAAATTAAGAAATACATTAGTTCTAGTAGCAGTAAAAAATTTAGATTATCCACCAACTCCAGAAGATACATCATTTGAAAAAGAGTTATTCTCAAAATCTCCTAATTTTGAAGAGCGAATGGGCATTGTACCCATAAAAAAATTGACGTGTGCTGCACCTGTTTCTACTATAAATCTTGGAAAAGAAATTGCAAAAAGAATCAATGTTGTTAAAGCACAATATGGATTACATGGAGAAGGACAAAAGTTTAAAATTGGAGATACAGAAGTAAAGATAAATAATGATAATTATTTGTTAAAGACAAAGAATATAAATTAACAGAAGGGCCCTCTAACTTGCTAACAAAAAGTAAACAATCAGATCTTGAGGACAAATTCACTGACGACTTAAGAATTACAAAGATATTATTTTATCAACCAATGCCGCATTCCAAGAATATAATCCAAAAATGAATGTAAACTCTAATAGTAGTTGGAAGTACAAAAGTATAATTAAACCGATTTATGATTATATAAAACCACAATCAAGATCAGTACCAAACACACCCAAAAATTATTTCTCCAAGAACTCCTAGATCTGGAGATGATATATAAAAAAAAAAAGACAATTTGCCAAAAGAATATATTTGGATGAATGATGTTACAAAATTAATAGACAGACTTAGTTATTCACGGTGAAAAACATGCTGGAAATAAAAATTTTTACAATGAAAAAGGGAACATGATGAATATGTTGAGCAATAAATTTAAAAAAATGAATTACCCTTTTATTCAAGATGGCTTGAAAACCATAAATATTAACTACATATATTTTTTTACTATTAAATGGAGAATACTTGGTTTTTGAAGTGCAAGAAAGTTACCAAAAATAATAATATAAAAAACCAAAATACTAAAAATGGAGGATTAGTTCAAAAAAGGATCTGTTCTATACATAATTTTAATAAACCAACATTTAAAAAAAAATTGCTTCATGTAAGAGAAGGATTAATCAATAAATTACATAAACCAGCTAGAAGAAATTTTCCACGATGAAAAGTAATTTTGTATGGTATTGATGCTTTATGGCAAATTGATCTTGTTGAGTTGGATACTGGGAATTTAAAAGGTATATTACATATAAACAATGGATACAAGTATATTTTGACAATTTTATTGGTGTTTTTTCTAAATATGCATTTGCTATACCAATTAAAGATAAAACAGCCAAAAATGTAGCAAATGCTTTAGAATGTATGTTGTTGGAAAGAAAAAACACTTAATATACAAAGCGACAATGGTTTAGAATTTAATAATAAAATATTTAAAGAACTTATAAAAAAAAAAAATCAATCATTATTCTACATTTAGCGAACTTAAAGCCAGTTGTGTACAAAAGATATAATTGTACAATGAAGAACAAAATGTGGAAGAAATTTGCTTTAAATGGCAATTATAAATGGGTAAATATATTTGAGGATTTTGTTAAAGAATACAACAATACAAAACATAGAACTACTGGTATGAAAATAAAAAAGTTTAAAACAACAAGATTTTGTGAATACGTTTACTAAATCAAAATATAAAGTTGGGGACGTTCTCCGCATTAGCAAAAATAATCAAATTTTTGAAAAGGTTTATACTGCTAATTGGACGAGAGAATTATTTTCCACTGTTGAGGTTTTAAATTATGATGTGCCAACTTACAAACTGAAAAATAACAATAGTGAAGAAATAAAGGCAGTTTTTATGAATACAAAATTGTGAAAAACTACTATCCAAATTAATATTTGGTTGAAAAAGTCTTAAGAACTAAAGGTGATAAAATTTATGTTCAAGTTTTGATAATTCTTGGATTAATAAAACAGATGTTTTGTGAATTTAAATAGTGTTTTCTTCATTGTAATTAAGGTTAGGCATTTCACCACCCCATATAAATGTCTGTAAATTTATATTTAAAATTATAAATAACTGAAGTTTGTTTACACCCTTAATTATATATAATTATAATTTTTGTATTGTTATGGGTAACTGGTTTTTTACAGTCTTTCCAATCTAATAATTGTTTTGTTTCAGTCCAAATTTTTGCATTACCTGTGTTTCCTAGTTCTAATCTGCTTAATAAATGTTTACGTGATATTTTTAATTTGTTTTCAGCAATGAAGTCATCCAATACTTTAAACAGTTTTGTTTGCAGATTAGATGATAATTCATCATTGTCATTACTTAAGACAATGGTTCTGGAATAACTGGTTCTAAAGAATATGCTTGTGCTAAATGATTTATAGTTGAATTATTGACGTCATCAAAACATTCATTTACATTTTTAATAGCTAATTTTACAATTATTCTAAGTAAATGAGTATAATGCAAAACAAATATTTCCTTATTCTTTTCAACAGAAATATCAAGCAACTCATGAATTGATTTTTCTGTTTTGTTTACATCATAAACTTTCTTATGGAAACAAATATAACATTTATTGTGTTCATTATCAGAAGAATTAAAATTTGAACTTCTAGTGATTAAATAATCTGTTTAACCAACTTTAAAATTAATAATTGAAGCATATTGCTTAGATGTTGCAATGTATATATAACCATTCTTTGTTTTTTGTTTAATTTTGTCAATAAAAATTTTCATATTCATGTTAAAATGCTATAGTTTTTTTTTTCTAAAGCGAGTTGTTAATTTTTAAGTTTTTCTTCTTGATTTTGAATAGCGAGTTGTTGAGATTTATGTTCTATCATTTTTATCTGCTGGTCTAGTAAATCAATGGTTTTTTGTAATTTATATTCACCATGTTTTCCAATTGATGGCAAAACATCTTCATATAGCCAGTCTTGAAATTTCTCAGCTATTTTGAGTTAAGGTGTTGCTAGAAATCGAAAAAGACCAGGTTCATTTACAAAACTGTTAGATTTTTGGATAGCACCAAGTGTCAGTGTTTTACTGACACCTAATTCATCATACGATTTTAAAATATTTTTTTTAAATTTTATCAGATACAGCTTGCTTAGCTCGTTTATAACCCAATACTTCTACTATTTGATTAGCCCAGAACCAAGGCTTATTATAATTATCTAATACAACAATTATCTGTTTATCATTAAAACTGAAATTATTTAAATCAAATAATGTAGTTGACTTATTATTATCTTGTAGGTTTAAGTTCTATAGTTGTTTATATATGATATATATAACACTCGTTAATTTAAAAAAAACAGGATATCAAACCTTAAATAGTTACATTTTCTAAATCATTAACAATAGCTTTCATTTTATTTATAATTTCATTACATGATTCACACTTTATACCAAACATGGAAATGCTAATTTTCCCAACTCTAGTCAACTTGTTTGTTAATTCGTTACATTCTATGAAAGTAGGGTTGCCAGATTTTGAAACTGAAAATAAGGGAGATTGGCACATTACAGTTGTGAGAATAAGGGAGACTGACTGAAAATACAGGAGACTTCAAAAACTGTTTAATGACAGTAGTTACATCAATATTTATTCATACTTTAAGCTTGATCTGCTTGAATTTACAAACTCGGGATGGCTCTGTACAAAATTTAAAAAATATTTGCAAGAATACTTGAAATTAACCACAACTTGCAAGTCAGCTTTCATGAGCTCAACAGATGTCCTGTTTCTTGACTCTGACCATTTACAGTTCATTAAAGAAAACACACACTCTCTCTCTCTATGTGCATTCGAACCTGGAATGCTCATAACAAAACACATCTACTTTTCTCCATGTGAAATGGAAAACTCTCTTTTACAAAGAGAGCAATATGCCTTGTGTTTATTTGTTTTCACTGGTCACAATCAGATGCACATTTCCCATTTCCCATGCAGATTCCCATTTCGTTAAATAAACGCACATGTATCGTGCCTTTTTCTTCTTTTCACTCCCTTCCATTATGAACAATTAACAGAAACTATAAAATCATATGCACCTACAATTTCACATACAAAACTAAAAGCAAAATTTTATAATCCCGGAAGCACATTATTGAAGCAAACAACAAAATTAAATTTGATTTCAACCGGAAACACACTTCTTATCATCAATTAACGTCCAATGGGCATTGTTCATAGATGACTGAGTAACTGTTATTATTCGTACAACACCTCGGATTAAAATTTCCCAAAAGAAATTAAAATTTAAAAAAATTAAAATAATCACAGGAGATTACCATACAAATAAGAGAGACAAGAAATTAGGCAAAAACAAGACCAAAATATGGGAGAACCCGGGAAATATGGAGGTCTGGCAACCCTACATGAAAGTTTCATTACTAAAGAAATACAGTAAACCGTCTGTATATCTAAAAGTCGTCTATCATATTTGGTAAATGAGGAAATTTATTACTAATTAGACCACTCTCTTTTATTTAGAAACGACATTGGTCTATTTCAGAATAATACAACTTTTCAGAGAAGATAAAAGATTTTCCTGAATATGAATTTAACACCACCATTAATTTTATTGTTTATAACTAGGATAATTAACCATATAAATCTTGATGTCAACAAAGAGAATTAACTTACCTGAGAGTCTTTGGAATATAAAAACATTATTGAAATCCTTTGGCAAAAACACTCTGTTATCGAAAATGGGCTATTGATTATTTTCTTGCCATTCAAACTTTTATCCAAACATTTTTATTGTAAAAAATTACAAGTTTGCTATCAATAATTTAAAATGTTTTTACATATTCACCTTTGCATAAATCAATTAATTCATTTTCATTAAAATTAATTTTTTGGGGTGGCCCATAAAAGTTTTGAATGTCATTTGGTTTTACAAATCAAACAAATCATTGTTAAGAAAAGGATACATGACCACATTTTTATCACTTGTATGTATGTAGAAGACCTAATGCAAGACAAATTTCATGGGTCAAAACTGCTAATAAATTTATTTTATTTTCAGGAGTGTTTTTCTCATCATTATACCAATATTCCTACTTATCGATATGAATTTCAACAGGAATATTTTGTTGATTTGGAAAATATGCATGAGCCATTGCACTACCATATGGATATACTCTAGTCGGGCAAAATTCACATATTTCTTGATTTTTATGTTGGCCTTGTTTGTGTGATATAAGTATGTCTGGATAATTTGCATCATAGACAAAATTCAAATGTGTATGCTTTTGCCAAATGCTAAAAGTATCTTCAGCTAACTTTTTAACTGAATTATTTGCAATATGCAAAATGCTATTTTAAGGTATTTTTGTTCCAGTTTGTGGTTGAGAGGTCAACAAGAATTTCGTCCTTAATACCACAATTTGGTTTATTGATTAAATTAATTGTTTCTTCATTGAGTTTACCTTCGATTGAAGAGAGGTTGTGATATTCTTGAAATGTACATTTTTCTTTATCAATATTTGAAAGTGAATTAGAATAACCCTCTAAATATCCATATTTATTAATATTTTAAATTGATAACACCTTCTGTCCAAGTTCCTCTTTTGGACAATGCAAAATTTATTTTTGTGATGGCGAGAATGATTATGTAAACCCTCATTTATATACAATTTTTTTTTAAAGAAATTGTAAGATGGCTAATCAGGTAAAATTATAGAATAAAGACCGGATTCATTAATGTAAATAGTATTTTTTTCATGGTATCCAATGGTGGGCGAAACACCTACCATATAAATATCGCCATATTTCATTAATTTAAGTGGGACCGTAATTGGGTCCCAACTAATTTTGATAAAAATGCTTTATATTTTGGCAGAACATTGACAAATTTAGGTTACATATTTGAAGGGGGTGTCGCTTTGAATAACCCCTTTAATATCTCCATAATGTAGCTTATCTTCATCATCACTTTAAAAATTACAAAGGTTTACAGATATTTCTATCGTGCCAGTGACCCAATTTTTCCGGCCTTATTTTAGCACCTACAAAATTCCAGTGTAGAAACCCCTCACCTCTCCACTGGTCGACCTTTTTTGAATATTTTTTTAGTGGAGAGGTAAGGTTCTTTTATTTTTTTCCCTGGTACTCCCTGTTTATATGTCGTGGCACCTTGGCATATGGGAACATTCCAGCTATACATCTGTTATATTACACGTGTAGTATACAGAGTATCTTTGCTGGCACTTGAGGAGTACCATATATGTATATATGAGCACGAGGTATTAAAGTTTTAGCTCAAATTTTGAATGACTTGGTTGATAATTTAACAGTGTGGATGCCTTCACACTATTAAATTATCCTCTCGATTCGGGGTCGAACCCTGAATCTCGAGTTGGAAGTCGAGCGTCCTGTCAACTGAGCTATGGCGACAAGAAGAGCAAGGATATTGTGATAAAACCTCTTGAGGTGACTTGCCGAGTGTTCCTTGTGCTGCAAGAAGATAGAAGTACTGTCGCAGAGAGAGCTCGCTGTGGTCCCGACAAGGAAAACTCCATGAGGCAGAGCGCACTTTATGATTCCCTTTTTTCTGTCGCCAGTAGATATGGCGACAGTCGCGGAAAAAGATAAAGAATTCTTGTATACAGTTCACAATACAGTTAGAATATAAAACTTTTTATTTGGTTTCTGTACTTCCCTTCCTTCATTATTATACTCATATCTAAAGTGATAAAACCGTAGGCCTGATTCCAATAGCTTGCACAAATCTCTTTAAATTTCTTATAAGACATGTCACCACTGACAAAATCATTATAAATGTGTTTTACGTTCATGCCATCTTGACTAAATATACATAGAAAATTCGTATTGTCTCTTACAAGTATTTTAGGTACTCTCGAATATGTTTGCGCCAAATTAAATACATCAATATTCTTATACATACTTTGGTTGATTTAAACCTTTTGAGCAAACATACAATTTATTGTAAATTAACCAGCCATTCTTATAAATAAAATGTATCATCAAATTAGTTTTCGCACAGTTACTCGGACCTATGATAACGGGTCTTATGTTAAGAGGCAAAAGTTCACCATTATTTTGTTTAGCATTTTGTTCTGTAGTTAAAACAGTGATATTCCAATCATCTTTTTTCATTTATAGCAATATTTTTTTTATTAAATGGAGAATAAAGTATTTCAGTTAACAATTAATAGTTCTATACTAAAGAAGAAGCTTCACTATGATATCATTCATTAAGATAAATCTGTTGCTTTGATTAGTTTTCATGCAAAAATTGTGGCCCCTAATATAGACAAGAACACTTTAACGACAATTGAAATATTTAGTGCTGTGGTTGATAAAATGAAGTTATCACTATTCCTACAGGCCAATACAATATCGAATAGTTAAAAGAAACTATAAATTAAATTGAACCATTTTCAACTAATAACATTGAACTAACAGACAGTGTGAAAAATAGAGTTTTGGTTAAATCTAAGTTTGATATAAAATTTGATGACGAATCATCTGATATGCTTGGTTTTGAGAGAAATATGCTTAATGAAAAGGGGGAAAAAAACATCATTGGCACTAAGTCACCCAATTTTAATCAATTCAAAACAATAAATGTTCACTGTAATTTGGCATATGGAATGTTTATAAAATATGACAAATCTAATCATTTAGAAACAGTTTTTCCACCAAAAATTATGTTTGATTTTAGAGATTATATTAGTTATAAACCACCATATCCAATTTTTTATCAAATAAATAATGAGTGGTTTAATCATATTGTTTCAGCAATTAGGGATGAAGATGGTAAACTGATTGATTTTGATGGTTATGATATTGACATTGTTTTGGAAATTACAGATATTTGAAATATTTGTTTAAATATTACAGGTCCCCTACATTTTACAGGTCTAAATTATAATGTAAATATTGTGCTAGGTTGCATATTTGAGGGGGGAATGATTCGTTCCCCCCTTCAATGTCTCCAAAATGTAGCTTATTCTCATCATATAATATATTAGAAAATGAATTAAAACTATAAATTTCAATATCCATATGGTACAGTATCTATTTTATTTTGTAGTATAATCCTCTTGTTATCGCAATGTCTTAATGCGATTTTACTAACTTCGATTGCATATATTTTGTTTTTCTCACTCATTAGATTCATTGTTCTATATTGTACACACTTCTTATAATCGTCAAATTTAATTCTATTGTTAACTACACATTTCTTCACCCCTTTGCTTTTTTATTTTCTTTGTCAACAACTCTATATGAGTACATTTTTGCTCTTAAACCAGCAAATTCTTTAATCATATTGCCATTACATTCATCTTTCACTTTGCCTAAAACTTTGTTTATTTGAGGCATATTATATATATTGTCATTTGGATAATCACTTGTATCATTTATCTAACATCGACTTCATGTCTTCGTAAAAATCTTGTGTTATTATGTTATAAAAGTATGAGTTGGGATCTTGAGAGCACAATTAAATTTTATCCCCATATTTCACATTCATTACTTTATAATGAAAATCATACATTAATTCTTTTGATATGTCTAAAATTGACATACCCACATAAATAGGCTTGTTAAATTTTACATTCATCTTGTTCATATGTATAGCTGCAAGATTCTCATTAAACATAGTGCTTCTTTTGAAATTTGGTTTTGCTACTAATTTTTTGCAAACTTTCCACTTGAAACCAGTCTTATATTTACTCTGTTTCTTATATTTTCCATTGTTTTACCAGACACAAAATTATTCATCAGTTTATAAAAAAACTTTTTCAAAGTCATTTTTAGCATTGGTTCTCATTAATGTATTCTAATCTATATACTTCTTCAATCGATCAGACTGATTAAACTTTACTATTCTCTATATTTTTGTAAGCTTAAATCAATTATTTAGGCACTGTTTCAAATTGAGATAGTGTATTACATACTTTTCTTTTTTGTGTAAAGTTGTTAATTTAGATTCATTTGTTCCTGGAACTGCCTTACTTTCTTGGCAAAATGGAAGATCTCTATGCTAATTATGTAGTTCTTGCGGATATTTTTAATCAACTTCTAATATGTATCCATGTTGTGAATCATCCTTTAAATTTAATACATGTTCTTGCCAAAAATCTAAATTAACTGCTGTATAATTATCCCATTCAAAACTGTATGGTAAATTTTGTGACATTGCCCAACCATAAAGATTATTTGCATCGAGATAAGCTAAATAAGTAGACTCTTGATTTGGAGTAACATCATCTACATATTTGTTATTGGCTTTAACATATCGCTTACAACATTGTGATATTCCATTTCTGATTCCTTTTTCGATCATTAAAATCATATCATAGTTTTGTAATAAATCTAATGGTTGTTCAGTCATTTTTAACATTGCATCCCATGATAATCCTGGTATTGTCAAATACCATGCTGAATCTAAGTCATATGCATTTATACATGTATTTCTAAAATGTTCAAATTTATCCGCTAACAATAATACATCACTTTAAAAATATAAATCATGATATTCTCCTAGATTTTTTATATTAAATTGATTCCATACAAGTTTGCATGTTCATATTCATCATCTATCATATCAGATTCATTTCATTTATTGTAAAATTTGTTCTTTGGTGGAAGTTGAGCTTTGTTAAATTTTTTTTTAAATTGTCCATATACTCGTACGGATAAACAACTTTTCTAATAACTAAATCTATTTTTTCTTGAAAATGTTTTTGTGTATGCTTCATTTGTTCTTTTGTTAAATTAGATACTAATTTAGCTGAACTACTTGCCATAAATTTAAATGTGTCTATAAGCCTAATTTTTAAACTTTCTGTTTTTTTTTTTCCTTCCAAAAGTGATAAATTTTTCTTCATTGTTTGCAATTAAATCTATTTTTTTTTATATCATATCCTAGCTCTTTAATAAATAAGTGAGCAACATATCTGGTTAAGTTATGAAAATTAATTGGAACAAAATTGGACAATTGTAAGTTTAGGTTTCAATTGTTGTGTACTGGGTTAATGAATTTTTCAATAATATAATTGTGGTGGCGTACTTTTTTATTTAGCTCCGTATACTCGCAATCACATACAGCACGTGTTCTAGATTTGTAGTATGTTGTTTTTTTCTTCTTTTGTTAGTGGATGCATTGCTTCAATTTGTGAATATATTTCCCCAAACTCTTCTACTTCTTTTTTCATTGCTTCTATAAAATGCTGATGTGCAAATAGATCTCCGTATATAACTGGAGGTTTATAATAACCAGATACAACATAATAACAAAAACCAGAAGCTTCGTGTAACTGATATTTCATTGTATATGATTCATCATTCAACTTTAAATCAATTGTATTTGTTTGTGCATTTATATCTTTCTTTAAGTATCTCCTTATAAAAGCCAATATATGCTCTCCTTCCATAGGTAAACTGATCTTTACTGGTTCATTTTTAGAGCAGTCATTTGTATGTTTATTTAATCTTTCTTGTGGATGAAAAAATTGAAGGCACATATCACATATATAGGTTTTACTTTTATGTTTATTTTTTTGTGCTGAAAGTAGTTTAGATAAATCTTTAATCCAACAGTAATGCAAGTTTGTATCATTTTTGAAATAAAGTAAATTCATGTTTTTTTTTTTTATTTTTATAAGTATTAATGGATATACTGTAAACTTACCATCAATAGAGTATACATTTATAGATGAATCAATTTGATTTTCTAATTTTGGTATCACCAATTTTAGTAGGATATTCATATGTACCTAATACTTTGTCAATGTTAAGACCCACATTTGTATATTTAGATACTCTTTGTGTATCTTTTTCTGCTGGAAACAATGCAGACTTTATTGCCCAAAGAAAACATTTTTGATCATAATTTTTTACATTAATACATACTTTTTTATTCTTAATTGCTTCTGGTAGTTTTATATATATATATATATTATATCTGTGTGTGTGTCTCCTTAGTTCAATATTGTAAATGTATGTGATTGAATGTCGTCAAGTATTCGTGTTTCGCCAGTTTTCCGACTTAGAAAATAGGTGACAAGTATAATGTTAGATTTCACTGCTCTAAGTTTTATAAGTTGATCATGTATTATTTTGAATGCTTGTTGTTTTACTGAGGTTAAAAAATTCCTGGGCAGCACTAAATTAAATTATTTTCAATGTTGTATGTTGATAACCTACATTTAAAAGCTCTTTAGACTGCATAAGTTTTATTAGTATTTTTATTTATTTTGTTTAGATATACATTAGTAGAAAATGGGAAAATTTATTTTAATTCCTTTTTGGCTTTTCGATATATTATTCCGCCTTTTGGAAAAGGTGAATTTGCAAAGTTACTTTTCTTTGTTCATTTTTAATTATTGGTATAACAGTTGTAATCATATCAGCTTTTCTTCAATTATACGAATATTTAGTTTTTAAATCTCTACCAACAACTCTCAACTCGCGCAATTTCTTTTAACTCAGATCACTTATTGAGTTGAGTGTCGTCATTTATATGTAATAAAATATAATAAAATTTATGGTGTCAGCAAATGCTGAACTTCATTTAGAATATGTATTGCTGTATTGTGTGATTTACTATTTTTATGCTTTTTTAGAGAATGATTACATAGACATTTTTTGCATTCGTATTGTACTTTCTCATTTTTTAACTCATATAGACTTATAACATATTCACTATAACATTTTTTGCAGGTGTTAAAATGCTTATCTATTGTGTTTTTATGAGAGACAAAAGAATCTATAGGTTTATTCACATTGCATACAGAGCATGTCTTAGTTGAATAATTGCCTTGTAAAATTTCATATTTATTGTGTAATTAAGTATTTTTATGCTTTTCGAGATTTGCCTTACAAACAGATTTTCCACATTCACATGTACTTTCTCTTTATTTAACTCATAGCGATTTTTAGAATATTAATTGTAACATTTTTTACAGGTGTTAATGTGCTTTTCTTTTGTATATTTGTGTGATGCAAAATTTTCTATGATTAATATTTCGCCACACTTTTTACAATGCTTACATATGTTATTATTTTCCATTTCATTAGAGGGTGACGACTCGATTTTATTTATAAGGCAAGAAATTTATTAAGATAAAGAAAAAAGAAAAAATCAGTCATCAACTGCTAAAGATTTGATATAAACCAGATTCATCAACAAATTTAGTAATATTTTATAAATCCTCAGGCAGCACCATTTTGGTGATACCTAAGAAAATTGACACATATAAAATAATAATGTTTACATTCAATGCTCCACTACTTTTTTAAGCACTACTTCTATTTGCTCAATATAAAGACCCATATCTTGAAGCTCATATTAATCGTGAACATTTTCTATGAGTGATAATTGCAAGCATTGTAGATTTTGGTGAAATTTGAAAACTAATTCTCTTGTTTGGTCAGATGCATTATATAATATATAGGAAGGTGTATTTGAAACATGGCCACCTTAAATGTTTGTCAGGCTGCAAGGTAATTTAGGTGACTTCATGTTTATTTATAAAGAAATAAATTTATTTAAAAAAATAAAAAATTTAACTGATGCTTATAACACATTTTAAAAATAAATTCAGTAGAGGTCTAATGCGGTTACAAGTGCAGCACAATAATTGGTCTAAATAATAAGTATTTCTCATTTTCAAGCAACCTTTTTAAAATCTTCTGGAAACATAATTCATCTCTTCAATTTTATCCTCAAAATCAAATAAATCAAGGCCAAAATCAAGCTAATTTGATCAAAATCTGCCATCTAAATCAAGCAAAATTTTTTTTAAAAAAACCCTTTGAGCAGAATCATTTTCAGGTCAAATAGGCCAAATTTACTCTACATCTGCAAGCCAAATCAAATAGAAAAAAAATATATATATATCACAAAATTTGATGAAAATTCTTAAGAGAACTCTACATCTTGTATAAATTTTCCATTTTTCATTTCTTTTAAGCCTCTATATGCTATAAAAACTTCCTTCTCATTTATTAGTTTCAAAGTGTCATTATCAAGTATCTTCACATAGCAATCTGGTAATGAAGTTTTAAACATACCATCTAGAATACAATTAATTTTTTTACCAAAATGAGATTCATAAATTTAAAAATCTGTAGCAGTAAACAATTTATTTTGTTCGAGGTAGTTTAGTGAACTCAAACAAATTGTTTAACTTACAGAGCAGAGACTCCATCTTTGATTTATAAAGAGCAAAATGTACTTCGAAGAAGAAAAAAAAATTGGCATTGAAATTTTACCAAGATAAGATGATTTAGCTTGCAGATAAGGCTTAAAAAAAAACCCTGCTCAAGGAGGTTGAAGCATGCTGAAATTTGTTTTATTTTGGCTTTAAATTTTCTCCACTTTGAGTTGCAATTTGAAAGATTTTACAGGAAAAGAGAGATTTATTAGCTTTTAACTTGATTTGCTTGAATTTGGTTTAATTTAGTGCACTGTGCTTGTATCCGCAACAGACCTCTACTTTCATGGCAGCTGCTACAACTGCACCATGCTTCCTACAGACATCCATACTTCGAGAAGCAGCTGATAATGGTCAGGATGTAACAATGTTCTTAATTGACATGGGCATACTGTAACATTTCAACTAAATCAGCTTGATAGAAGTCCATGAGGCCGAACAGAAGAACCTTGCATCTGGGGAAGTTCTTGCATGCCGGACGATGCAGTTCCTCGATGATCTCTGCTCTTGACATAGTTGTGAGGTCAGGTGATGGCCTTTACTGGATATGCCCAGATTCGCGAAGTTCTTCCAAGATATTCACTATTTTGTTCCTATGGGATGTATTTACAGCTTGCTGAGATGCGATCAGTAGATGCAGATGGTCTACAAGCTTGTTGATGTCGTCCCAGTAGACATATTCCAGCCAACTAGCACCATGAACCTTCGATGGGAGACCGAGCTTACGTGTGGGAACAGACGGGTGATAATGACGAACTTCAGGTGTGTTTCGTCCTTATAAGTGTTGCTGGCAGCATAGTTCCCATTCAAATGAGCACTCGTGAATTGAAGTATGTGCTTGTACTGTCACAATACAGCACGAGAATACTCTCCTGGTTCTTGTTTAAACAGCAGCTCGTAGAGGCCAGGCAAGGCTTGATCATTGCCTACTTGTAGAACATCATTGGGCAAAAAGAAAATTTATGTATTGCCCAGAAACCACTTCTTATTTTGTTTATACACTTCATAAGTTGAATAGTTAAAGTGAGGCATGTAGGAAGTTAGGAAATTGCGAAGAGCCACTGAGCGTGCATTAGACTGCTCCCTCTTGTGTTTCAGAGTCGGCACATCATCTTTGATCTCCATTTTGGGATCGAAACCAGGTTCAGTCTTCAGAGCAGGAGGCTGCTGCTGGTTGAGTCGAGACGTTATCGGTCGGAATACATCTTTCAATACAGCATTATGTTCCATTTGTGCCCGCTTGGCGAGCAAATACTTATGACGGACACTTGCAACAATACATTGTAGATCTTTGACAGGGGCAGACATAGCACTGCAATATAATGTGAAATGTGCACATTATATATATATATTAGTGACCGCTCAATTAGCTTCTTAAGTATGTCTTCTGTTTTATCAATGTGCTGAATAACAGCATCACACACATGCTTGCAATGTGCCCACTTGTCCTCAGTGCGAATGTCAGACATCTGACGAACGATTGCTCGATGCACAACTTCTTCCACATCAGTGATCTGCCTACCCAAGGGACTGACTTGTGATCTGAGCTCTTCTACTGTTATCATGAATGGTATTAGCTATGCCTGACACGACAGTGCTGAGTTTCACATCCAGGTTGGTCAGAGACCCTAGCATGCTTAAACTCGCAGCAGAAGCTGTAATGTACACTCCCTACAACATCAAGCTTGGCGGTGAGTTTAGCTGTCAGGTCGTCACGGTTCGTGATAATGTCGGATACATGCTCTATCTGAGTACTCAAATCAGCCAGTTTACGTGTATTGTCATTTGCCATGAGCAGATGATCCTTAAGATTAGCACCTAGAGCTGTAAGCACTCTGCTGGCCCCAAGTCATCCACTTTCTTCTCGACAGTAGCAAGTGTACTACCCAAGCCGTTGAGGTTCTGCAGATTGTAAGTTAGGGTTGAAATCTACTGTTCATTTGACTGGACAACTTACCAACAGCATCAATGTTCAATCCCAGGTCGGTCAGCTTCTTAATGAAAGTGGCAAGCACACCTTCAGTCAGGGTCTTGTTTAATTTGGAGGGCAGGCCACCAAACTGCACATCCACATCATCCAGTTTCTTCATGTTCCTGAAGTTTGATTCCAGACCGGTCAGCTTTGTAGTCAAAGCAGCAAGTGAGCCTGCACCTGCAGTACCGACATTAAGGGTCCTGTCTATTTTTGTAGTCAGGTTGGTAAGGTTGCTGTCGGCAACTTGTGCGCACACAACATAGAGTTTTTTCTTCAAAGTCTCACGCTGCCCTCCGTGAGTGGTCAGCGCATCTCCATTGGTGGATGTCAACAAGCGAATCTGCACCTCCATCTTGGCAGACAGTGCATTCATATTGGTTAATATCCATCCTTCTTTAACCCTGAGTGCATTACGGGAGACAAAATCGGTGAGATTGGACACAGTCTCGACCAGATTGGCAAGTCTCATATCCATTTCAGTGGCCAAAACATTAGTATCCTAAATTTGGTTCCCCACAACGGTCAGCTTCTCACCTAAGCTACTCAGTTTGTGCAAATCAGCAGTCAATGCTTGTAAGTCAGTAGTCACCTTGTTGACTATTTTCTCGCCCACACTGCTAAGCTTCTGCTCCAATGCCACGAGCCTAGACATATTGGACTTGAGCAAGTGAAGATGAGACTCACGTGTTGGTATATGCGGTCTGTAGACGCTCCAAAGCTTCCGAAGTGACGCTGTGCACAAAGGACACATTCGCCGCATCACCGTCATGCTTAGGCTCTCTGAGATGCTTGGCTTGTTTGCCTCCAAAACTGCAGTTCCCATCATTAGTAGACGTAATACAAATTTCTGACGCATACTTCAGGCCACTATGGCTGAATATGGACACGGCATCGTTCATCCTGCACTGATGGACGATAATAAACTGATCAAAGCCTCTGCGATATTGCTCCTTAAGTGGTGGGAAATCCTTGGCAATGACTAGAAAAACATGCGGTTCATGCCAGCAACACAAGCATATACTCATAAAACTGTCGAAAGTCATATCTATAGTCATCTAGCAACAATGAAGAAGTTGTGGCACCCAGTGATGCCAAGCCGAACTCTATATTTATTTTTGAAGAGGTCGCATATGAGAAACAGAAGACGATGCAACAGTATTTCAGAATGGGTCGGCATGTGGATATCGACTCGATTTACCTTTGTCAGACATATTCGCACATTCCGAAGCAACTTCTGTGCGACAATGCCAATCTTCTCCTTCTGTTTCGCATGGATGAAATGAATTTATGCCACATATACTCGGACCATTTGAATACTCATATGACTAAATATTTCAGAATTTTTAAACTTTTGTTCACGTTAGGTCCTGCATTTGTATTGTAAGAGTTATTTTTCTAATGGGGATTGTACTGTGTTGTTTAAATGCAAGGTTGCCTCATTTAAGGTCCCATTATCATCTTTATTGCATTGCATTCAAAACTTTGAACTAACTCTGCCTCTAAAGTACGGGTCTGAGTGACGAATGTTGAGAAAGCGACACACACAACTATGCATCGCTTATCTATCACTCTGAACAGAACAAATTATAAGACCTTAAAACAAAACAAAAAAAAAAGGACTTCCAAGGCAAAAAAATTAAAGGCTTCTGTATAGAAAGTAAAATAATACAAATACATAAAAAGAATTTAAAATGGCACTATGAGTAAAAATCCAAACAAAAACATGATTACTATGTTGAGGTCAAGAAAGTCCTAAGTACTCTATCACTAGAACAAAAGCTAAACGACTTTCCAAAATTTTAACCAAAACCTGAATTAAAATAAAATTATTAAATCATTACCAAAACACTATAAAAATAAGACTCACGTCCAAATGAAACAAAGAATGATAAACCTAACTAAACAAAAATTAACTTAAAAAACCTAAAACCCAATTATTAATTCTAAAATAACCTAATGCATGATGAAAACAAAAATAAAGAACCCCCCGAGAATTTAAGGGCTTCCTAACAAAAAATGAACTCGCAAAAATCAATTCGTAACAGTATTTACTGTTAGTCACAGATATTATAATTATATTGGATTACATAGTACTTGCTTATGTTGTCAATTCATTTAATATAATTTCCAAATTACGCTTTATTATATGAGTTAAACAAAATACATTACAATCTTTAGTTATTTTAATAGTGTATTGATATAGAGATCATGTATAAGTATATTTCATTTGTTTCTAGATGACATTCAGTATTGTAATTTTGTTTGTAATTTCAATTATTTCCTAGAGAGTTGGAAGTATTCAATGTTTACTAAACAAATGCACAAAAAAAATATACTAGTTGTCTCGCCATTGCTTATTGGCGTGTGTGTTTTGCCAGGACTTTTTCCTCGTTAACTTCCCTGAAAGGGCTTCTTTCCCATTGACGACTTTTTTTGAAATTGTAAACTAGTGACATGAAACCATCGCTGGAATGATACTCTCTGCGTGAAATTAATCCTTTCCCCACCATTAATCTTTCCTAGTATTCTCATGTAATGTTCAGCACAATTGCTCGTCATGTCTTGAATGAGCCTAGGTGCCTTAGCAGCAAGCATAGCAACAAGACTGTTAATTTGAGACATTAATGGAGGATCATCTAACACTGACAGTCTGTTATTTCTGTGAGCTTCTCGGCTTCTTGTAAAATTAGGCTGTTTAAATTTAGATATATTTAACGGTGGACAAGTATCAGCAACATGAGATATGCGCTTGTATATGCTAAATAAAAAGTGCTAAAAATAAATATAACTTTTCTTGTTACAAAAGTTTAGACTAATCCACTAAAGGAATCAGTACAGGTTTTTTTAGATTAAGATAACTCATGGTAGGCTAATTTGTGTATTTAAGTGCTGAAATTATATAAAAACATGAGGATTTCGAATTATTATATCCTATATAGGTACTTTAAAACAAATCTTGAACTTCTGTTTTCATGACGATTTTTCAAACTCTCTTAGTATTGTACCACATTTTCCCCCAAAATTACAAACATGTAGTATATTGGCGTACATTTGGGGATATTACAAATATACAGACTCGTCAAAAGACGGCTTGGCCTGTTCTTGTTACACGCAGCACTAATAAATTACTGTAAATACATTGCACAAGCTGTAAAATATTTACACTAAAACCATTAACAGTGTTATGTGTTATAAACTGTGTTAAAGACATGAAAATTTACTTATATGCACTTTATTTCAAATGCATTAACATAAATTATTTAAACTCTTATGCAGTATGGTTATTTTGATTAACAAAACCAACAAAAAATAGACAAGGTAATGATTCCGAAAACTGTTCCATTACTACTAGATGTTGTGAAAAACCATTAACATATAATAATTAACTACCAAAAATTGTTTATGCTTTGCCAATTTGGTTTGCATTGAAACGAAAAACAGGATATTGATATGTAAAATAACAACTGTAATAATTACGTTTTACAAATTACACATGAATAACTGGAGCTGGTATTTGCGTTTCATGATTAGGGAACATTCAGTGTGTTTCAAAGATGATTTACACACATTCAAGATTTTACTTTTGCATACGAAAAGAAAGAAAATGTGTTTTTTTTTTGCCAGAATCTTTCTTCACTTGCCATTATCAGCAGACAGAAAAATTAACACCAAGGAAATTGATGACACAGGGTTTACTTGCTCACGTTATGTGTAAAGCAAAACAACAATATCTTGAAGGACAGCAATATATATTGCAGAAGTTACTTTAGATTGTTAGCAAACTGTCTCCGTGCAACCTTATCTACTATAAAAGCGGTGAAGATGTAAAACATCGTTTTCGATTTCCACGTTAGTCACAACTCTGCGCAGCTGCCTAGCAACCGTGTCTGCGGTTGCTGTCACTGTGAGCTTGTCACTGTTTATGCATCTTATAACAATGGGTATTTCTCGAATTTTTAATTGAAAAAATTAATGTAACATGTTTCTGTGTTACATGCGTAACATTTAGTGGTGCGTGTCCTGCCTGTATCCAGCCATTAGAACAATTATTGTGAAAAGTGAATTAAAAATTTCTTTACAGAGCATTAAACACTTTTATGTTCATATTGATAATGTTAATAGTTTAAAAATGCCAATATAAGTGTACATCTACATTTATTTAATATAAGTATTTACTTGCAGGGAGGGAAGGACATTTTATATATTGCAGGTAAATGAAGGCTCAATATTTTTTTTTGGATTTCATAAATTAGTTAGAAACTAAAATTTGTAAAACATCTTGTGTGTTTTTAAGCGTTGTTGCATTGTGCTCATTTCTTTCCAATAATTTTTGTTTTACATTAGCGCCCTTTTCAAAATGTGATGTCAGCTATTTTTAATAAGTTGATGAACATAACAGTGATCATAATGTATATTTCACTTAGTGGACAGTGTACGGAATGGTAACAAATACACGAATACACAAAACTAGCTAGCCTATAAGTAATACCTACTACTGGAATACACACACACGTACAGTGTAACTTTACTACTTCCAGTAGACACATTAAATTTATTTTAAAAATTTCTACATAATTCTTAAACCAGGCAAAAATCTATTAGTGTACTTATTGTGGATAGTTACTGTAATTTATTTCAATTTATTGGACGAACTCGTTTCCCTGTGGCTGAGAAGAAGGCCCTTGTTCTGATGTACAAATTGCCTTCTTTTTTCTTCAAAATGCAGATAGTAAGAGAGCTCTTTTACTTTTTGATGGCGTTGGTATTACTGTTTTCTTTTACCCATTGCACGAAGATCACAATCACATCACATCACATGCAGAGTATCAGTGTCTGGTTTATTCGACAAACGGAAAAGATGGCAACGATGCTAGACACCATCTGAGCGTGGTTCTCACGGCTGTTCCAGCCACCCGTTGAAGGACAACTCAGTGCGCTCTCTTGGCACAAACGCGAACTGAACATTACCCTAGCAGTATATGAGAAAACAATTTGTTCAGGAAATACAGAGAAACTGTTGTACTTATCTTCATTATTTAAATTTAATCTTAAAGGGTTGACAATGCGTCATAAGCATACTGCATATTTAACAAAATACTGAAGCCTTAAAACGCAAAAAAAAGAAAAAATAAACACACACCAAATTTTGTTGTGAAACTTTTGAAAAATTCTTGAAAAATACCTTTTAAAACAAAAACATGTCCACAAATACGTAACTGTTTAGGAAAAATGCTCGACATTTGTTTGCAATTGTGTTTATTAATGTAATTTCTCAAACATGTAGTAGGGTGCCCAAATGTGTCAATTGAGAAAACATAATATAAATATAATTTTTCAAATATTTTGTAATACACACAATGTATTTAACAACTGAATTTATAGGTGATTAGAAAGATTGATCTTCACTCTTTAAGAAGCAGAAATGAAATGTAAATCAGTTAGTATCTGCATTGACCTCAAACCAAATTCACCATGTTTTCGTGAATATTGTGAACCCCACCCTTAAGTGTGGGTGACTATTGGTTTGGCCAACTTTATCCTCCTACCAGTCCTTTGTATTCCATGCAGTACTCTGGCAACTGAGAAACTCTCTTTAACTCTGCATCTCTTCGTCAGGTCAAGAAAGAGGGTGGTTTTCATTTTCCGTGATCTTGTTGGGACTGTCATTGTTCTGTCAGCACCAGTTCTAGGCCAAGCAGTGTAGTATGTACTTAGGCTTTGGGTGCCGAGTGAACACGCGGACATCCTATGCTTCGACCAGCCTATACGGAGTGTAGGTATTTCCCTGAAGACTGTTTCCCACTGCACTTGAACCTGGCCAGTGCTGGATCAGTCTGTTTGATTCTGGGACAGTACTCCTAGTACGTTTTGAATGTCATCTGATTCTATTGTCGAGATTCTTTTCTGTACCACTTCGGAAGAACAGAAGATGCTTGTCCAGCGCCAGAGGACAGTGTTGAAGTGCTGCATGAACTGAACTGCGATGGTGTGTTAGGTGTTTAGACTACTCGTCTTAAGTTTTTTTTGTTTACTTCAGCTTCAACCATAATAGTGCACCTTCGTCCATCCTTGTTTCCATCCCTTGTGAACATGTTCTGAGCTCTTGTCAATTAATAGTTAGGAAAGTAAGCATGATTAAGTTCAGTTTTACAGATGGGATTGTAAGTGTTGCTTTGTTGTTTGTGTGAACTTAATTCTAATTCGAGTCAAGGTACCTTGGTCTCTCTTTTTTCTTCCTCCGTCTAGCAACCCGTTAATCTATGTGTATCAAAACTTGTATTATGTGTGTTGATACCGCCAAAATGATGATGTAGGCTAGTGAAGGTGATTGTATTGTGGGATGGTTCGAGACTGCACAGAGGGTGGAGTAGTGAGATGTCCTGGAGAGGCCGTCCACTTGCTGTATCTGTTGGATTGTGTCCATCATGTCTGGGTTGAATCTCCTAGACAACATTCAACACCTACCCGCCCATTCACCCATCCCACAATGAACATACAATGAAATATGGAACATTGGATGATACCCTGAAAAGCGTGAATGTAAAACATAAAACAAAAAGAACTCTTCTGCGCAGTGTTTTAAAAAAAATGGAAACCAAACAAACAACTTGAAATCACTAATAATGCAGCATGGATCACCATGGCAGTATGCTAGCTGACATGCTAATGGGAACATGCATATTTTTTTAAATGTTTTCTTTCTGTTATGTGGGCACTGTTAACTAATAATCACAGTTTATTTTCAACTGTTATGTTTCCATATCAATTTTACGGGCACAAAACGAAACTTCATTTTGACATCTACGCAGAAACACTGCTCTTCAATATGGCAACCACTGCGACGTCATGTGGCGAAACTGCAACCTGCCTGTTATTAGCTACCTATGGCTGCGCAGTGATGATGGATGAAAGTGCAAATCAACTTGACACTGCTGCAAAACGAAAGATTTTCAGGTCACGTATAGTACCTATGAGTGCAAAGACATCAGTAAAAACACTTGGAAAGTTTTTTGTTCCTGTCCCAAACGGAGAAAAAATAATAAAAAATGGGTTCAAGCTATTTGGTGAGATGGCGAGTTGTCACCACAATTGGGGCTTTACTGCTGTTGTCACCATAATCATCATGACATGCCCTGAAAATTCAAATATTTTTGTTTACATCTCAGATAAGAATCCAACTTTTTTCAGCAACAAACCTAAGATGGGTCTGGCTCACTGTTATTACCAGTTTAAAATTAATCAAATACGGGTTTCACGTACAACACAATTTCTTTGAATAATGGTGTAAACCCTTTCGAATCCACTTTCCCATGCAGAAGTTAAATAATTGAATTTTTAGAACATGTCTACTAACATTGTAATAGTCCTTACTTCTAATTGCTGATGCAACCACAACTACGACTTTAGAAAAGCAAACTCATGGGAGAAAACTAACTAACACTGCCAAAATATCTCAAATACTACTTACGAATAATTACATCTCCTCGCAAAACCAATAAAATACTAACCAACTGTCTTGATAAAATCAGTATTAACTGCATCATTACAAAGATACAAAAAGTCTGAAAACGTTTGTTGCCTTTGAGAACTTCGCCATGACTATGTGACCAACAACAACTTGATGGGAAATTACTATATAAACAATGAAATTTACATACTGACTCAATAAATTTATGACCACACATTCATAATCCAAATCAATGTTTGATAAAAATAATAACATGTTGAAGTACATTTTTTGCAGAATGATTGCCAAGGTGTTAAACTTGGTAACTTAAAAGCAAACTTTTAGTCTTAATTATATAACAATGAAAATCATTAAAATAATGTAGTGAAATATTCACCTGAACTCTGCTGCGTGGTTTGCCAATTACAACATGTGCATTTGTCAATATAAGACCATCTTCTTTGACAATGAAGCCAGACCCATTTGAAACAGTTGACAACCATCTGCAAAATACCAGCAGGAATTCACATAATTGCTTCATATAATTTGTATGTGTACACAACCTCCAATGCCATAATGAATACAGTATACAGTCTGTTCGAGTACATATATAATGTTCAGTCATATAATTATTTATTTATTTAACAAAGCTTAAAGTGCCGACCAACAGTACAAAACATATAGGTGGGCACATGAACATACAATATAAAAAGACAATACATTACACTATACAGGCTAAGTACAAACAAACAAGACAGAGAAGACAAATACATAGGACATACAAAGAAACAACAAATTTTACATAGAAGAAAAGAAAAAAACTAATGATTAACCAATTTCCACTATGATATGCATAAATAAATTTAAAATTAAATTACAAAAGTTATCTTGTATAATGTTTATGAAGATCCTTAAAAGAAATTTTTCTAGCAAAAAAGGGGTCGAAACCAGAAAAATACTTGTAAATATTAGTACATCTATTGAATAAGTACTTTTTATGAGTTACAGAAGAGAACATGGGAAAGGTTCTATGGGTATATATAGGAGTTTTTAAACCTACTTTATACTGTACAGCTTTACAAAGTTGTAAAAGTGAGAGTATTAAATCTAGCAAGTTAAAGTTTGTAGTTAAATTCAGGTTGCAGGGGAAATCTACTATGAATTAGTTTAATTTTGGATGTTCTCTAATCTATTTGAGTCTGCAAGAATAATATAGTTCCAGCTGACGGAAGAATATTCTAATTTGGATCTAACTAAAGAATAATATAGAACTAACAGAGAATCAGGGGAATTAGCAGAGAAAGTTCTAAATCTAATCAAACCTAACGTACAACTAATATTGCTAATTATACTATCTACATGAATATAAAGATATAGTTTGGAGTTGAGAAAGACTCCAAGACCTCAAACAAAACTCTCTCTTTTAATCATAGCAGTATTTTCATGGCAGCAAATATTGAGGGCAGTGTGCAATACCCTCAAGAATTTTTAAATTCATTAAGGCTGTTCAAATGGTGTGAAAATCAGCACCGCGTTAAAATCTCACGAAACTGGGAGAGCGCTATATGTATAGTAAAAATATATCCCCGAAACAGCACAGCGCACTGTATACAAACCTGTGCGCAAACGCGAGGCTTTTAGTGTGAGACAAGCAGTCAAACGGGAGGGTTGTGTTGCTCTGTGCTCTGCAGCTGCCTTATGACAAAAATTTATGATGCTGTCACCTAGCAGCGACATGTAAACTCTATTGCCCTTAGCTGTGGACAGAACCTTACCTGCGGCTAGCAGCCCTGCTCACCGCACACGTGGAGTTCCAAGCCGTCCGGCCGTGTAGAAGACATGGCGAGTGGAACTGCAGGAATATCCTATAAACTTATCTAGCCATTTCTCGGGAAGTACTAATTCAAATAGTTCCATAATTTGAGGGCTGGCGAACTGGTTTATCCTCGCATTCACTGATGGGTTACATTTAATAAATCATCTAAGATGATCTGTAACATATATATATATATATATATATATATATATATATATATATTCCATTCAGTTTTCTATCACCCCTCGAAAAAAAAAAAAATTATCAGTTTTGTATACATGCCAAATCAACCCACTAGCAGTTTTGTATGAAGCTCTCTGAACAATGCTTTGAGAGCAATCAGTAACTGGTCAAATAAGGTGTTCAAATAACAAAATAATTAATATATACTTATTATTTGTAGTGTATTTTACCAGTGCATAACAATAATAAAACCATTCTGTCTGTTCTTTATCAAATACTATTAAAATATGTGTTACTATTTTTCTCAGAAATTCCAGTATGATACCAGAAAACAATTACAAGAATAGTAAAATAAATATAAGTGGTAGACGGTTTTAATATCTAAACGCTGTTTTGTTCATGTTATTGCTGGCCACTATGCTATATATATTTTTTGTGATTTTAATGAATTAAAATAATATCACAAACAGCTAACAGATTAAAGCAGTGTTTTAAAATTAATAATCAATATTAAAGCCGTGTTTTAAAATTAATAATTAATGGCAGATACTTTACTCAATGCTGCCATTATGAAGAAACTACCCATGAAATCTTGTTACATAAAATTCATCTAGTATTCTAAGTCAACACAGCCCTTCACGGGATGTCAAAACTGTTGTTCATTCACCAAAGTTACCCAAATGTACACATATTTCAATTACTTTTCTGAAATTAACTGTTACTATCCTATGTATTCAAAACATACGCGTAGAATATTAACAGCAGAAAAATATCTGAAGTACACACAAAAATATAAGCCATAACAACCGAAAATACTTTTCTAGTGACACGCTAGATCAGCCAGTGCACAACGGATTTACAAAAACGCGCGAAGAAGCGACAACGGAGAGTGGGCTGGGTGACCACGTAGTTGTGAGAATCGACAAGAGGAGCGCCAGCTCGCTGGTAGTCTTTCCGCTACGTACGTCTGTCTGTAGATGGGGAAATTCGCAGCGCACGGGATCTTGTCCATACACGTGTTACTTGATTCGTGTCATACGACGGAATGACAGTTCTGAGAGTTATAAACCAAATATATATATATATATATATATATATATATATATATATATATATATATATATATATATATATATATATATATATATATATATATATGAACTAGACAGATGTGGCTTAATGCTAAGCATGTTATTATTACTCTAACATTTATATTTTTCATTTCAAAACTAGTATAAGGAGCTGTTTATTTTGGGCCCAAAAATGTCAAAGAAAAAATATTTAATTTTTCAGAAACAGCTACTCTATTGACAGTGAAAATTTGTAGTATTACTAAAATGATGATATACAAATAATTAAAAAATATTAAGGTGTAAAAAATATTTTTTCTTCCCACTTGAGCAGACTTAAATCCTTCTGGCCTGCCACCGCACAACCTCAAATTAGAGATTATTAACCCAATAATGCTACTACGCAACTTAAACCTAAGTAATATGTCTAATGGCATGAAACTATTGACAAAAGATTTGCAGAACAACATCATCAAAGCAATAATATTAAATGGGCCTGACACCGGACAGCTAGCGCATATTCCATGTATCCCTATGATCCCAATGGATCTGACTATTCCTTTCAAGCGGTTGCAGTTTCCGGTGAAGGCACTTGCTCTCACAATAAACAAGTCCCAGGGACAAACTTTCAAATTTGTGGGAGTAAATTCGAGCGAGGGATGTTTTTCTCATGGCAGATATGTGGAGTTATCTAGAGTCGGAACTCCAGAAAACCAATATATTTTGCTAGGCACTACCAGAAAATAATAAAACAATAAACATAGTATACAGAGAAGTTCTAACAATTTAATTTAAATTTTATAAAATCTATGAAAAAAAACTTTAAAATAAGAGGTTTTTATTTCCTATACAAAAAAACTAAGTTAATTAGAGGATTATACTCCCCTGTACTGTTAATGTAAATTAAATAAAACCTATGAAAACAATAACTAAGTCGTAGGCTGTTGCTATTTAAAATAATACGTTAAATAAATTTTCTTACTTTGCAATTATGTAAATTTGAAATTTTGTAATAAAAAATATAACCTATTAATGCTATTATTAGTTATGTATATAGAATAATAAATAGATGCCCAGCGAAGCAGGCGAGGGTACTGCTAGTTATCAATAAATCTTCAGGAAAAATGTAACGTAATTTCATTTTACAGCTACATAAACAAACATACGAAAACAAGTGATGGCCAAAACAAAACACCGCACACACTATACAGCCTTCTAAAGAACTCCAAAAAAATTATAAAATGATAGGTGAGACTTGGCGGAACCCACACATATAGCAGCCATACTAGTCCCAGTTTTTTTGTTTGAAAAAAATTGTGAATTGATGCACAACTCGCTTAAAAGTGTGTAATCGCGCACTTGGGAGGCACTGGAGCAATGTCCCTACTATATAACCATCCAAATAAATTATAAAATGATAGGTGACACTTGTGGGGACAAGTGTCTATAGCAGCCATACCGGTCCAAGTTTTTTTTGTGTGAAAAAAAAAAAACAGTGTATATGTGAGCAAAATGTGTGATGGCACTTAGGATGTTTTGGTTCTCTTTCACGCGCCATACGAGTCAGCCGGGAGACGGGATAAAGCCAGCAGACAGACCTAACTTCAGTCCAATCTTTTCATGTTTGTAGGGACTAGGAGTTTTTTTTAATTACAACCCGACCACTTTTGAAGTCTATCTTAGAATTTGACTTCTATTCCTTGCAGGCAGTCGGTAATGAAATCCCTCTCTTTAGTTGTGTGTGTGTAGAAGCTTAGTGTGATCAATTAGCAAATAGCAAAGATAATTTCCATCCTGTGAAATAAAATGAGGAAGATTTCTTGGAATTTGTGACCAATGAATTGTGTATTGATGATACTGAAGGGCTCGGTATCTGTAATTGTCAAGAATAGTGGCTTTTCAGAAAATCCGGAAAATAATACCTGCAAATGTTACACATGGTTAACTCGTCATACTTAATACAAATTTTAAGGGGCCTTCACGTAATTTTCAGTATATACCATGAAATGTGATTGTGAGGAGGGCTATCAAGATTGCAGTGTTTATGAAGTAAAAAACATCAAAATCCAATATATTTGTATCAGGTCGCTAAATTGTGTTAAATGTGAGAATACCTTTAGAAACCAATCCTTAATGTATAAAACGTCATTCACAGAGTATACTCATTCCTAGGTGCTAAGATCATACAGGTAAAAATCACTGCAATCAGTGTCGGAACATCATGTAATTCTGTTGAATTAATCAAGGCTTACCTTATCTATATTTACAAAAGAATTGTATTACCGGTATTTATTATTAGTAGAATATACATATAGCAGATCATACAAAAAAAAAGTTCAGAGATGGTGTTTATAAACGGATGATGTGTAACGCCATGATACATTACAATACATTTGGTGCCCCATTGGGTACAAGAGACAGGAAACAAATCTGCATCAAAATTGGTTAATGTTACAGTTGTACTGTGTAAAGTCTGAAATTTGACTGTCTAGAGGTTTTCAATGTACGAGCGCTTTTACGCATGTTTTATTGCCATACACTGTGTTTGACGTGTTAAATCCCTAATTGTGCGAACATACGAGTGATTCTATGCCATTCTGTCCATGGGAAATATTATAATATAATATTTGTATGGTAATTTGAGTATCTATGGAGTGTCTTCAAACTGTCTACTTGTCAACGTGTCGTACCTAATCACATGTGTTGTATGAATGGCGATTGATTGGTTAACATAGCCTAATACATTTGGAGTTTTATCATTGATAATGATTATATTGTAGTAATGTTAACTGTGTAGTTATTGCGTGTAGTCCCCTCATACTGAAACATACTGTTCAAGCGAAGCCAAACATAAAGCACCGGGCCAGAGCCCCAGCACCAACAGGGGAGTAATTCCCCAATACAGTGATTCAAGGCATGCCAGCTGTTTTTTGTAGGTATAGAGCACAAAGACTTTTGCATCCATGAAGCTTGGAGTGAAAATATTTGGACAGCTCTTTAAATTGTCTTGAGAGCTGATCAGGGTGATTGAGGTAAGGAGCAGCGCCAGAATGAAAGGGTGGGGGAAATGAGAGATCCCCAAGAAAACCTGCCAACCAACGGGATCGTCCGGCACAATTCCCACAAACGAAAATCCAGAGTGACCCAGCCGGGGATTGAACTATGATCGCCATGGTGGGAGGCAAGCAGGCTAACTGCTCAGCCACCGTGGCCCCGCGAAGCTTTGAGTTTATCATAAAAATAAAATTTGGGTGTGCGTGTGTATTGGTAATAATGTGAATTTATGTGTTGTTTGGTTAGGCCTTTTTGGAATTTAATGTATTTGTGATAAAATATTACAATTACGTACATATTTTTTACTCGTTTTACCCCAATGTTTCCCTGATCTTCATAACCCTCCCTACTATCAATTTTGTGGTTTGTATTGATATGTTGATGCCCTTAGTAAATTTGTGTTCTGTATAATTAGTAAAGTGGAACTATACCACATCCCATGATTTTTTTCCTTCGGAAATGCCGCTATTCTTAACATTTACCCTCATATCATCTACAACTATAGCTTAAGTGAACAAGAAACAGCTTACAGTAATAAGGAATGGAAGACCGGGAGCCATAGCTTGGAAAATGAAGAACTACATCAAAATGCAATTAAATACATTGCTGGCTATCTGGCATACAAATGTCGCTCAATAGACAACTTAATACCGAATAAAAATTCACTGTTTCAGATTATGTGCCTCACGACTGGATAACAATCATTTCCAAGGGAGGGCTTACTCGTCTAACCCAAGAATGGTGTCAAAAATATTATACAGTTTGAGGTGCTGTTTGGCAGTTTTCGTGAACTTCACAATTCCAATGTAGAAAAGTACCTAATGCAAACTTTGACTTCTCAAATAAAATCAAAATTTCTTTAACTTCACCAGAATATTTTCTCCCTGCATGTCAGAACTAGGACTTTAATCTGAATACGTCATCTTAACAAAAGGCCAAAAGTACCGGCCATTGAGAAACATTCTGCAAGGAAGGGTCGACCTGTGGCAGCATCAGCTTCTTCAAAGACATTTGAAGTCATCACAACATAAGTTAAAAATACATCTCATAAAAGTTATTTCAACTATAAATGTGTTCACATTAAGAACATTTTATCTTGAAGTCATCATAGTCTAGTATGTAGTGTGTAATAGTTATGTATTATTTTTATGTTTGCAACTTTTCAGTTTTTACTAGATATGTATTTCATTTTCCTTTATTACTGAGGGGCGATTGCCTAGCGAGAGGTATTTTTGTGTGAGTGAGGCATTAATTGATGAGCTAAGGGCAAGTCAGCTGGCGCATGTAAAGCAATATCGCCTCTAAACGCAAACCACTGACTAGCGGGTAGTGGTTTCATCATAATCATGGATTACTGGGAATTTAAACAGTGACCCCATAATTTTATTGGATGTGACTTTGAAGCAAAGTTCAATACATTGGTGGTCTCTATCGTAGTTTCATTGTATCTGGTTCATATGTTTTGGGATGTCGCAGTCTAATAAGGCCAGTTTGAGCTATTTTGAAGGCCAATAAAATAAAGTTTCCAATGTGCATGATGTTTTAAAGAGCTATTCATGTCTCATCAGAACTGATTTTTCTTTCCATAGTCAAGCAACTTGGGCAAACATTTACTAGTTTCCCATTGATATTTCATCCACACTGCAACACAGTTCAAGCGCTACGTAGGTGACTGCCAGTTGCACACTTGCTCAGAGCCCTCCTGGCTACATCACACGCAGGCAGAGCCTACCTAATGTACTATACATTGTGTTATAGTAGCGCCCAGATGTGTGTGCTCAATTTTCTACTGTTATTTCTTACTGCGATTGTAGCATGGCCTTAAACTAACTGCCGAGAACAAATATATTCGCTGTGCTCGGAAAAACACAGTACTCAAGTACGAGTGCAGTAGGTCTGGTACACGCTGCATCCGTTCACCGAAAGCAATCCAATGCAGTGATGGGAACACGATATTAGTTCCTTACCTGTTATCACGCATTTCGATGTAAACGACTGAAGGTGCTACCTTTTCCACAACATCGGCTATAAAATTAAAGCGAAGTCTCTGGCTTGCACCCTTTGATCCATCGTCACCAGCAGAACTTATTACTGTCGCAGCATGAACAGCTGGGAAAGTTATCAAGGTTGAACAAAATTCGCGTGCCTTTTTCACATAACTTAACCCTAACCCTACACCTACCACTGTAACAAAAACAGTTTGTGTCCAGTTCAATCCCCTTCGTTTATGACCATTCCCTTGCTCATATTTGCATTGGAAACTCTCTGCACCAAAGCTGGCACATCTAAAACAATGATAGTTTAAAAAACATTTTTGCCCTAACTTTACAAATCGCTTTACACTACTTACTGCCATGATTTTAATTTCTTTTCATTTTTTTTTGCGCCTGGTCTAGACTTTGAGCTTGTACAGCCACAATTACTGTAAATCTCGAAAAACAACTAGAACGTCAAATTAAAAAACGTTAAACTTCAAAATACAAAAAAGCCGAAATTCAAAAATCCATCAAACTCACCAAACAGTCAAACAGCACATACACATACCGACGTCACAACTCCGACGCCGAAGTCCAAAAATCCGAACAGGGACGGATGGCGTCTAAAGGAGAATATCAGTGATTTTAATTTCCTAACCTACTTTAATACTAAAGGCGCTATGCAACATTCAAATTCACTAACATGTTCAGGTTTATTTCGTGTTTCTTTTTCGTCGTACATTAACAAACATATCCTATGTTTCAAAACAAATAACCTTGATTCAAATTGTTGTTTATACATAGTATTTAATATAATTGCGGTTATGATCATGTAATGTTTTCATCAATAAGATTATTTGTAAAGAAGGCTCATAATTTTGCTTAGTTTGTATTTTTTTAAATGAAGGCAGCAGAATCAACGGATACATTGGTTGTGTTAGGTGTAACATACATATGGTTCAACTCTTATTGTGTTGGTTACCTACTACAGAAGTTACATGTGGCTACAGTGGTAGTGCATTTCAGATTATTCTTTTCATGTTTATTTAAGTATTTTCATTTGTTGTTTAATTGTGTTTATGAATTGTTTACCAGGTTAAGATGATGTTTATGTGAAATGACTATGTGTTTACAATGTATTTTTCTATATTTTATCTAGTTTTAAATGTTTCTTGTTGTTTTGTAATGCTTAAAAACACCGTGCAGTTCTTAATTTTTTATTATATTTGATGTGAGGTTATGTTATCCTTGGTATCACCAGGAGCTGGAAAATTTAATTTTTACGTATATTCTTTCTCTTTCTTGGTGTCATTTTTAAAAGCACCACTTTCGAAGGATTTAAATGTTCTGTTGTACATTAAAAATATTTTGGTTGCGAAATTTGAAGTAAATCTAAGAAGGTTCAGTTAACATGTTTTTTTTTTTTTTTTTAAACTATGGAAGTAATTATATTTTTTACAAAATCTGAAACAAAAGAATTAAAAAGGAAATACATAATTTAATATATAACATTACTTTGGGAGTGTTATTATTTTATAATAGTAATTTCCAAACACTGGGTTGTTTTCCTATTGTTTTACTGCATTTAGCAATTGTTGAAGTAAAACTTCAACTCCTACACAACAAAAATGTTAAGTTCCTGCCAGTGCTGTACTAGCTGCTGTCCAAAGTTCCAGGAAAGATGGGATAGACTACTGTGAAACGTTACATGATATTTAGACTTTTTTTTTTTTTTTTTTTTTTTTTTTTTTTTTTTTTATAGCATAATATGTGTGTGTACACCCAAGTATCTCTTCTTCATAAATCTACTGAGAATAAAGGTGTAAAATATTTATAGTACCTATGACATATTAGTTGCACAAGTGAGACATTGTACAATGAGGAGAACTTCATGCTAAGGCGCCCAAGTAATTTACATGAGTCTGTACACCCACACTATTTACAGCTACACTTATATATATATATATATATATATATATATATATATATATATATATATATATATATATATAATTCGACTCGCAAAACTCTCAACACGCTTCACCAGAATAGTAGTAGAGCCATCACACAGCCCATCACCAAAATATTAAGTGGCAGAGCTTTTTCAGTTGTATATACAAATAACCCAAGTCTAAACAAAAACATTTTCCAGCAAATGCTTCAGTGGCTTTGCGCATTGAACATGTACCACAGCAAAGCTCACAATGTTTCAGTGGTGCCCAACATGGGGCACTACAGTTGATTCAGTGGCACTAGCATGTAGGCCAGATTTGGAGACTGTTGCACACATCATTGTTGACCTTACAGAGTTTCACAGTTTAGTACATACACACTTCACACTACAATTTCATACCGTAGCATGGCTGAAGAGGGAGTCTCAGGACACTACTTTCTGAGATCATCGATGAGGGATGAAAAAAAGTAGCAAGGCGAAATTTACCTATACCTCTAACCATTGCAGGAGTAGGAGAAACAATAGCGACATTGAATGAACAATCTGACAATACAACAGCTGAAGACATGAACCTAGTGACAGATGAGTCCGAGAGTTCTTCGACTGGGACAGTAGAGAATGAAATACCCACAGTCCAATTGTTGGTAACCACAATTACTGAAACGCCCTACATTAAGCAATACATGAACAAAATATTAATAATGATGGGGCAGTTACTGTCAAGTATGACTGAGGTTCGTACCAATGTTTGACACGTGCCCACATGACCCCTTCCCCTTAGCTCATTTGCCAGCCGCACCAGGTTATGTAACACAGTTTGTGTGCACGCTCTACAAGCACAAGTGCACTGCAGTGTGGCAAGGAACGATGCAGGTGCAGAGCAGAGGAAGTGCGACCAAGTATGTGTGGTGCAGGAATCCGAAAAATACACCCTGTGAAATTTCTGTTACTTAATTTGTGTATTAAAAGGGCAAGGTAAGTTCACATAAGGGGACAAAACTATAAAAAAAATCCTGCCTTCGCAACCTTAAAGCCCTCAGTGTTTTCGAAGTGTCTATTTGTAATTGTCTGTAATGTTCATTCACGGGTCATTCATTTCCACATCATCCACACAGTGCAATGTTTTGGTATAATGAATAATATTTACAGGGTTAATTTTAGGAGCAATATGCAATAACTGGCATGCAGGGTACGTGTACAATTAGTAAATGTTGTGTGCAAGGAAGTAGTGCAGTGCGGGGAACCAGCCATTCAAGGTGGCTGGCACACCGCATGGAGAAAGTCAGTAGTCGTTTGTTTTTGTGAGGGATGCGCAGTGTCACGTCGGGGCTCGCGTTTCGCGCACTTGAGCAGCCATCGCCATGTTGGAGTAATCATTTCACAGCAATAGTTACTTAAGCATACCAGAACCTTTTTCGTATTTCAGCTGCCTGACATTCCACCACCCCTTGCACCTGCCCAGTGCTTGCATCGGCTGGGTAAGCTTAAGTTGCACTTAAATTATTTAATGTGATTATGTGTTTTTTGCACATATTACCTGAGCTGACTGTTTCGTAATATGCACCAAATGTAAGCTTTCCCCGATGGGAATGTAATCATGTACTGAATAAATCACAGCAGTGACGTTTACCACATGTGGTTTATTTCCAGTCGTCGCAAGGCATTTGAGGAATGGGCCTTCTCCAGCCAATTTTCTCAAAAAGTAACTTACAGTGCAAGTAGGGTTGAAATGGTCACGAGTCGGCGTAAAAAAAACAGTGGGAGCCTGTGAGAGCCCAGATATACCACAATGCAACAAGTAAGGGAGTTATTCAGTCATTATTAATTTTTATTCTATGAAGAGACAAAAACTGCACTTGGAGGATTTTCAGTGGTCGTCGGCTGAACGACCGTGAGGAACGAGTCCACAACTACTCTCCGACTTCACAATATTGTCACCCCGACAATATCTGGCGCCCTAGGAAATTATTTCCACCAAGATTCCAAAACTACAGTCACCGCTCATCACCTAACCAATATTTTTATTGACCAACACCTTGGGACTAGTTGCCAGCCTGCTGAGCAATAGACATATGTCAAATGGCTTGCCCGAATGTGTGGCAGATCTCTGCCGCTGTTCCGACACTTTGACCAACTTCAAATGGGTCCCAACTTTTTGCAAATCCTCATCTTAAAATCTGAGCAATTTTTACTACAATTTTCCCGCACTGAAACAATTTTTCCAAATTCTTCCAATAAATTTCTTGCAGGTTTCCCACATTTTCCCCATATTTACCCAAAACAAAAGGAAAGCGTGGTCAACCAGGCGACCAGCACGACACGTGCCAGCATCTGGATGCATTCTAGATGCCTCCAACGATGCCAGGGAGGACGTGCATGGCCAGTGAGGAAAGTGCGCCAAAACAGCATAGTGGGCAGTGGTGTGGTGTCCTGTCTTCCATTTTCCGCAACAGTTACGGCACTTGTGATGGTAAATTGTGTACCGTTGTCGGTCAGGAAGATGCAGGGAAAACCCTGCCTGGGGAAAAACTCACTGTCCAGTACTTTCGCGACATTGGTTGTTTTGGCACTGCTTACTGCATAGGCTTCCGTCCATCTGGAGAATAGATCTGTACCCACTACAATGAATTGCTTTCCTTGCGTGCTCCTTGAATAGGGTCCCATCATATCCAGGGCGACTGTATCGAATGGATCTGTTAGCACTCGTAATTGTTGTTGCTGGGTACCAACTGAACGTCGGCCCTTGTAAATGTTACACTTTTGACATGGTTTGACATAATTGCGTACCTCTTGTGTAATACCAGGCCAATCGTATTTGTTGCCAATCTGATGTAGTGTTTGTTCTGCTCCTGGGTGCCCTGCAGCTGATTATCGTGGCATACTGGAGCACTGCGCACCGTACATCACTGGGAACATAAATTTTTTCAGTTTCTCTAGTTACCTTGTGAAAGTATTTCTAGTCTGTTATTCATCACACACCAGTTTTTCTGTACACCCTGCACGTAATCGGTTATGCCATCGTAATGCTTCAGGTGTGGTTTGTTGCACCTGCAGCACATGTACTTCGAGCTTTAAAGCTGTTAGTTGCTTGCTAATGTTGACATCCAGTTGAATCAGATTGAGCCGCGAAGTTTCGCATTTGTCACTGAACTTGTGTCGGCTATCCTGTGGCAGCATATCTTCCCACTCGTTCAGGTCATTTTCGCATAACTGTGGTCCTGGTGTACGTGAGAGCATGTCAGCGAGTCCGTTCTCTTCTCCTGGAACGTGTTCAACTATGAAATCATAAACCTGTATGAGTATTGACAAGCATGTTAATTTGCTCCATGCTTCTTGCATTTTATGAAGTCATACCAGGTTGCGATTGTCCATTCTGAGCATGAACTGTTGGTATTCCAGGAACTGTCTGTACCATTTTAAGGCCCATACAATGGCTAAACATTCCCTCTCATTGACATCATATGTCCACTCCACAGGACCAAATTTCGTGCTTCCATAGTCAATGATGTTACAGTCTCCTCTGTCACTCAACTGAAAAAGTACTGCTCCCAGCCCATCTTGACTCGTGTCTGTCTGCAAGTATAGCCATTTAGTGGGGTCCAGGCACAAAATATACGAACATTGCCGTAACTGTTGTTTGATCTCTGCGAATGCCCATGCTGCTGTTTGCGTCCATTGGAACCTCGTTTGTGTTGACATCAATGCGTGGTAAGAGGTGCATTTATAATAGCAAACCCTCGGATGTATTGGCGCAGCTAATTAATGAGTCCAAAAAATCTATGCAACTGTTTCCTTTGTTTGGGTGGCTCCCATTCCTCAATGATACGTATGTGCTTTTCACTGGGTCTGTTACCTGTCTCATTTACTATGTTGCCAAGGAAGTTAAACTCTGTTTTGCCAACGTAGTATTTATGGTTGGCTCTTCTTAAGCCTGTGGTTGCAAAACGTTCTGGTACTATGGCTAGACATGTCCTTCCCGAGTGTTTGACTAAACAACTACGTCGTCCAAGTATGCAGGGGCAAACTTGCCAATATATACATCCAGCACATGTACCATCATAGCTTGAAAAGTGGCTGGTGCGCATTTCAGGCCAAAAGGCATGGCTCAAAATTGATATCGCCTACTGTCCGAGGTAGTAAATACTGTTTTGTGGTAGTTACTGGTTTTAATTGGCACCTGTCAATAACCTGAACGTAAATCAAATGAAGGCATAATTTTAGCAGATCCAAGTAAGCTTACTGCACTGTTTACATTTATCACTGGTGGTGTGGAACTTTTTGTTATGACATTGACAGGGTCCTGATGCCCGTCAAACCAAGACTAACGAGGGCGGCATGGAATCAGAGACACCTCGGTACCGACGCCGTGCCAGAACAGAAAATCCCTTGCAAAATAATTAACGTGAATGATATGAAACATAACACTGGATGATACATAAATTAAATTGAAAACAAAATAAACAAAACATATTACATTTATTTTTACCTGAATGTTATATCCACAATTACTTTCGTGAAATAAGTCTCTCCATTTCCTAAAAGAGAAAAAGACACATAAACACACTGGCAATTTAAAAATGAACATACTGCATTAAATTTGTATGCTAGAAATTAATACTCAACTTTTGAAAAATATTTAAAGCCGTTTTGTGTTGCGCGCGTGTTGCATTGCAAACATCAACATTTCATTTTTAGAGATTTACTAATTTGCTTCATAAAAAAAGGCTCACTGTCACTCTAGTAGTTCCCTTAATTTTTTGTTTGCACTGCACTAAACACTTTCGCAAAATATTGTCGGGTGGCAGAGATCCACATGCCCAAATGGTTTATATTTGTCATTATAAAAGCTACGTGGATTTAATTAGGATTATACCACATTCATTTGCTGGTGGGCAATTTAATGTGGAATTGTTTTTAAGCTATGTGGCACTTCACAAATCACTTACCAAAATAAGTTACGTTTTGTGGCGTCAAAAAGTATTTCTTTGACTCAAATGTCTGTTGGCCTGCTGGGAGCGATGAATAGCTAGCGGCATATAGTTCCTTCTGATACCGCTAGATAGAGTGTGCGTGTTGACAAGGGCTCGTGTGCGTTCCATGGCCGGCGTCAGTGTGTATGTCAGAATTTTGCCTCATCACGTAAACAGTCCTACCATATATGGAAGGACAATATGATAAAATCAGGCGTTTAACATTATTCAACATGTGAGACACGTTGCATCAGCGCCCCTAGCGGCTTGTGCTGATGAATACCCGGGAAATTCTAATTTACATGGCTCGGAATGCGCGATTTAAGTACAGCTGTCGTCTCGTAGTATTAAAACGTGTTGTTTTGCCGAATTTAATATATTAGTTGCTTATTCATATTACTATGCCGTATTTAAAAAAACGCGTTTAAAGCATAAATATTGTCTCTTGAAACAATGAGATCAGTTGTAACAGAATCATGTTACTGGGCACAGACTTGTAAATTACAAAGGACAAATGTCAATAAATTATAAGTAAGAGAATGGAATGCTAAACGGTATTTGTTTTGTCAGATACATAACCGACTACATTTATTCTATAAATTCTCGAGAATGGAGCTGTCACCGAGCTTATTTTTCTGCAAAAATATCGGGAATGAACCTAACAAAAAAAAATTTTTGGACAGAAAAATCTCCACAACTTAGCTGTCTTTTATTAACGAAAGATTAATTAAAATTAGCTCTACTACAGTTAGTGATTTAACACTGTGGATTTTATTAGCTCTATAAGGAGCAATATCTTATAATTTTTTTTTTGTGTAATGTGTTGTTGTGAGCCCTGGAGTGTTCGTGTGGGAGAAGCCCCTCCGACCGGGAGGTACGTATGGGCTTAAATGAGAATGAGGGGATCGAAAAGTGTGAGGGGGTGGATGCTGGGGAGGAAAAATCTTACCAAGTTGATGGGGGGCGTGCTTGCCTTGGAGACTGGGCACCCATGAGGGGGAGATGAGTTTCATTTGAAATCGGGGCGAAAAGTTATGACAGTCAAATGGGGGAGAAAAAGTGATGGGACGTCAAGTGGGGCGAAGAAAGTGACGGGGGTGATGGGGGCAGCGCTAAGTCAGCCTTGGCCTTGGCCGTCAGGTGTCCGGCGGTGGTCCATGGTCCTCGGCGTCCTCTTCGTCCTCGGCGGCGGGGTGCAAGTGCTGCGTCGAAAGTAGAGGGCGACGAGGAATTGAACAAGTTTTGAAATTTTGGGGGCTGTAAAAAAAATTATACGCAAAGGACTATTCTGTAGCTTGGTAATATCTAGTGCCTGTTCATCGACCAAACAAAGTATCTTTGTAGTACAGAGCAATTCGGGGTTGGAGGAAATTTTAATCGGAATGGCGTGTACTGTCAGATTTGTAACCGTACTAAAGGCACAGTTAAGTACAAAAGGGGCAAGAGTATTGCCTCCTCCTCCTGCTCATTTCCAAACTCTCGTTTCATAGACACTAATTGATCACTTCATCATTTAGTAGGTTTTTATAAATTATGGTAAACTGCTCACCTCACTCCTTTTAAAATGTTTTATTTGTACGTATATATGTAAAAGGAAACAGACACGCCCAAACATACCACACACAATGAGACTGTGTTCAAAGTTACCATTTAGTACAATAGTATTTCAACATGTAGTAGTGTTCAGTATGGATGCTATTAAGTCACTTGTTCAGAAGTGGTCGCGATTTGGTAATTTAGGATTTTACTAAGTATGGTTCCATAGCAAAATATCAAATGCGTCATTGTTTTACTTGCCAAATTCAGGTCACGTTGCCTCTTAGAATATACTATGTCAGTACCAATGGAGAGTGCCTCAATTAAATTTCGTATAACTATTAAGTTTGATCATTACTTTGATCACCACACATGGTACGTTCATATAGTACATACATGCATCACAACACAACTTCCTACTTAAGATATCCATTTTCTTGGCTAATGTAGATAATCCATGGAGGAAGCAGCAACATTGACTGCAAAATGCTTACAACTTTCAACAACACAATGGTACGCCTATACCAAATATGAAAATGTACCATCACCTCTGATATCATGCCACTTAAGTGACATTTGAGAGATTATAGATGAGATATATAATTTTAATACTACACAAATTATAAATAAGGTCTACTGTATTAAGGAGAGTATTTCAGAACATAACTAGATGACAATCTTTAAACATTTAAATCAATAATTACCCACCATTTACTAATGAAATTGATGCAGTACAGCTGGCGCTAGGACGAAAATGTAATTGGTCAAAATATTTGACAGTACATACTAACATATGTACTCAAGCCATTCAGTTTTTTTACTTCATCTCTAAAATTTTGCATGCATTAAGCACATTTAATTTTGTTATTATCTTTAAAAAAACAAAGGTTATTTCCAAATTTTTATTACATTAGATCATCATGAACAAGTCACTTCTAACAACCAACCTGAATTTTACCACATATTTTCATATGCTTCATGGCAATAAGACTAGAAAACATGTTGCAGAATTCAAAAGCAGCTGAACTGCAAATAACTTGTCTTGGTCACGAATTTAAGGTACTTTCTGTTAAAATTCATGGCACTTGTTATTGTAATGCAATTTGCAAGTACTTTCTCCAATACTGTGATCACCGCAAACAAAACTGTGTAAATAGGCTAACAAGTCAAAAGAAATGTGTGCATATCATAAGTGACTTATCTGCATTGCAGAATGTGGCTAATTAATTAATTGAAAAACACCTCATTTAAGTTAATACTATAGGTGTATACACAAAGTTAAAATACTGAGTACTTCAGGGAGTAAATAAGAGGAATTTGCAAAAAAAAAAAAAAAAAAAAAAAAAAAACCTTTATTTATTTGTAAAAAAATTATAATAAATATCACTGAAATGTAACGATGACTCTTCAGGAGTGAAATATTATAGTTTGAAGGTTTTGTACACAGTTGTGTAAACAAATGAGAGTATGAGGAGGAGAGGGGAATGTTGCTACTACTTTCGATTGGTTTTGACGGTAACGCTCACTCGACAGCTGGTTCACACTCTGCAATATATACACTCTCTTGCCAACTGTAGACAACCTGATGACATCTCCACTGCTACAATTAAAGTGTCTGGTGTGTGGTTTAAGTACATAGTGTTTAGCACACAGAATGAACTTTGATGCACTGGCTGGAGAAGAATTATTCTCGCCACCGAAAGCTGTACTAAACAACTCTCCACTCATTGAAATTAAAACTACTTGCAATCTCAGTATGTAGAGAAATTAAAATATTTGCACAGGAAAACAGTAATGATATGTAGAACTTAGTGCGTGTAAAGGGTAAGCGACTACCTAGAAAGGAAACTATTTCGGTTTTCATTCTGTTGTTTCTTTAATAAATCATCGAAAATATTTGGTAGTTGTTGCAAACACAACCCAAATAACATACAAATTAATATTCAAATTCATAGTTTCCCAAATGTAAACAATGATATTCCAAAGTATGAAAATACACTGAAAAAAGATATAAACAATACGGACATGTACATAAACAAAATAACTATGCTGAAAACTTGGCAAATTAAAAAAAATGGGGGCTTTTAAAAAAAAATCTCAGAAAATGGTTTATTTACCCACAACACAAATTTACTAGGAGCATCAACATTTGACTAATAGAAACCCCAAAAACGATAATGGGGACGGCTATGAAGATAAGGGAAATTGTGGGGTGAAATAGGTGAAAAATATGTAAGTAATGTAATATTAATTTATGAAAATACATTAGATTGCAAAAAAAAAAAAAAACTGAACCATACATTAACTTAATAGAATATATTACCAATAGAAGCTACAAATACGATAGCGGGGAGGGCTATGAAGATCAGGGAAATTAAGGGGAAAAAATAAAAAATATGTACAGTTTCATTATAAACTTTTACCCTCAATTTCCCTCAAGTTCATAGCCCTCCCCACTATCGTATTTCTAAATTGTATTGGTAACATTGTCAATTTATGTACGGTGCCTACAGTTCAATCCTTTTGCAATTAAACATTTTTCATGAGACAATATTACAATAATATTACAAATAGTGCAGAAATATGTTAAATTGCACAACACACACCTAAAATAAATTGCCGGCGCGCCTTGAATCATTGTTTTGGGTATTTATTACCCTACTGACGCTGGGACTCTGGCTCGGTGCATGATGTTTGGCTAATATGTAAACATTGCAATCCCCGACACGAATATGAAAACACTATTTTGACACAATTAATCAATTTTATCCCTAGCTCAACTTGCTGAACTATACAAACACTTAAGAGGCCCCAGCCAGTTTGATACAAGAAAACACTCATTATGTAAACATAATACGAGCAATCACCGAGACACATACCTACGTAAACAACTTTTCTGCAGCAATCAATCAGTTATATCCCTAGCTCAACTTGCTGAATTAAACACACACCTTTAACAAGAGACTTCGGCCAGTTTAATAGACGAATGTGGAATTTGTAAACATTGTTTACTTTTATTTTTCGAAGGTGTCGCTCCCATAAAAACAAACCTGGACCTTTCAGGTTAAGGGCTGTCAAACTTCGCAAGGCCCTTCTGTGTACAAGATTAGAAATAGCAGCTACGACACTCAAGTGACTTAGTTATTGGTCTTGTGGAAGCCAATTTGGGTTGCGAAAATCCTCTTTTCTGAAAACGTTGGAACACACTATTCTCGTGTAGGCATACACCGCCAGTCCCTTTTTTCTTCATTGCATCCAGGTCTGCTCTTACATTTCTGCACCCATTGCTTGCACCTAGGAAACAACAAAACAGTATTTAAGTAAATTAAGGTTTGTGTGAATGAAATTTGCAATAAATACACGAATAGAAAATGCTATCGACTGCAGTTCGTGTACTTACCGTCTTGCATCTTTGCTGTGGTTCGCAACGTTGGAATTATTGCAGCCAAAAACTACACAAATCTTTCCTGCCATAATAAATAACCACTCAAGAGAAAAAATTTGAATTAAAACTCATCCAAAATACTCAAAACTACCCATTCAATGCACAGCTTATTATCGTACGAGCAGCACAGACCGCTAGGAGCGCTGGCATCGGCGTCTCGCATTTTTTTTCGGCTATTTTCCCATATTGTCCTTCTACTATATTTGGTCCTAACTCATTTCAGCACTTAAGAACTGTGGATGGAGTGGCGAAAGATACGTATAAAGCTGCTTGCCGAGATAGAGATTTATTAGAAAATGTTAATCATTGGGAATATACTTTAAGAGAGGCCATGATTTCGCATTGTCCATCAAAGCTAAGGGAGTTATTTGTAGTGGTACTATTATTTTGCAATCCATCTGAACCACTTAAACTGTGAGAAACATTCAAAGAGGATCTGTGTGAAGATATCAGACACAAAATTCACCAACAAAATCAGGAGTTTACTTTGCCCTTCAATGAGGACATGTATAATGAAGGTTTCATCCAAATAGAAAATAAACTATCAGAACTGAACAACAAAAGTATGAGTGATTTTGGTTTACCTTCAACTAATCGGACATATAATGTGACATTTAATACAATGCCGAGACGTCCGTATGAGATCAATGAGTTGTCAGTTTTTGTCAACGAAAATTTGTCAAAGTTTGTCACAGATCGAGATCAAGCTTATTATGCTATAGTTGATAGTGTAGCAAATAATATGGGTAAAATATTTCTTTGGGCACCTCAGGGGGCACAGGGAAAACGTTCATTACAAATCTAATATTAGCAAAAGTGAGACAAACGGGAAAAACAGCACTGCCAGTCACCTCTTCTGGGATTGCCGCAACCCTATTTAATGATGGGAAAACTGCACATTCCACCTTTAAGCTACCACTAACAGTATCTTTGGAGCAAAATTCAGTATGTTACATACATAAAAAATGGACCTTTTGGCAAATTGTTGCAAGATGCGTAATTAATTATGTGGGTGGGACGAATGTACTATGAACCATAGAGCTCATGTTGAAGCAGTAAACCGGATGCTTCAAGAAGTCAGAAACTCAAATGTACTCATAGGTGGTGTCACTTTTGTTTTACTGGTGATTTTGACCAAACACTTCCTGTCATAGCAAAAGCAACACGTGCAGACATTGTAAAAGCATGTCTAAAATCATCTCCGTTATGAGGTTCAGTTCAAATACTTAATTTGTGCACTAAAATAAGAGCCCATTTAATCGAAAAAAAAAAAAAATGAAAACTGTTTCCCACAACAATTGCTCAAGCTTGGGGAAGGAAAATTCCCTTTTACAAGTGCAAATGGTGGTAGCACTGAAATCAAACTTGATGCTGGATTGGGTCGCATAGTCCATAAATTAGAACATCTTATAGAGTCGATATATCCCGATATAGGAACTTTATTGCAAAGCGACTATCATTGGCTCTGTTCAAGAGCAATAGTAGCTCCCAGAAACGATACAGTTAACGAAATAAATACAACGATCTTGCAAGAAGTTCCCGGCCAAGTTAAACATTACAAGTCCATTGATACCGTCACCAACATTGAGGATAGTGTACCCACAAGAATTTCTAAGTTCATTAAATCCTTCTGGCCTGCCGCCACACAACCTCAAATTAAAAATTGGTATCCCAATAACGCTACTCCGCAACCTAAACCCACAAATATGTGTAATGGCACGAGACTATCGATAAAAGATTTGCGGAACAACATCATCGAAGCAATAATATTTACTGAGTCTGACGCCGAACAGCTAGCGCATTTTCCACGTATCCCTATTAAATATCAACACGAATCTGCCTATTCCTTTCAAGCGGTTGCAGTTTCCGGTGAATGTACCATTTGCTCTCACGATAAACAAGTCCCTGGGACAAACTTGCAAATTTGTGGGAATAGATTTGAGCAAGGGATGGTTTTCTCATGTCGGGCTATCAAGAGTTCGAACTCCAGAAAACCAATATATTTTCCTACATAAAATAATAAAACAACAAACATAGTATACAGAGAAGCTCTAACAAGTTAGTGTAAATGTAATAAAACCTACGAAAAAAAACTTTGGAATGAGAGGGTCATATTTCCTATTTACGAAAAAACCAAGTTAATTTCAGGATTATACTCTCCTGTACTATTAATGTAAAATTTAAAAAAACTGTGATATAATAACGAACTAAGTCATGGGCTAAGTCACGGGCTATTAAAAATGATATGTTAAAATTTGTAAATTAAATGGTGCCTATCGAAATATTTAAATAGCCCCGATGGCAACATATCTCATTTTTACAGTTTACAATAACAGCGGGAAATATCGTGAGTAGGCCGTAATGGTACGGTATTGTTTTATCGAGTGAGAAAGCATTTGAAAAACTGTCTGCTGGCGGGACTTGTCGCACTCTTTCTCTTTATTCGTCTCTTTCACACTCAGGAAATTTCACTTCGCTAGTAATCTATGCAATTATACATGTTTCCAATTGTAGCATATTTCATACTTATTACAGCAAAATAATGATTTTTGAATTTGTAATTTACAACTGAAAGGAGATTTTTATGTTTGAATACGTATTTTAATATATTTGTATGCATTGTGGTCGATGCGCTGGCCTTGTATGTGTGTGTGCGTGATTTCAAATATTTGATTAGCACTATTTATACGTTTTAAATGTGAACTGTTTTTATGACTCAGATAATTATTTACATCCTCGTCTGTTTATATATCACAACGTTGTACCTTTGCCCTAAGGGGTTTAAACACAGTCGTGCAACGTAATTTGCCACAATCCCAGAAGAAAAATACTAAGTCCAGCCCGATAAATTTTAATAAACCAAATAAACAGTAAGTAGCAATACATAGAAATATGAGCGGAATAAAAGTTATCGTAGGCTTATTTGTGTGCATGTTCACCGCTATCTTTTAAAGTTTGTATGACAAAAATGAGTAACACGAGTTGCGTGTTTGAATTCAATGTGCCTTTTTCACTGGTTGTTCCTTCTTTTTAATATTTATTCCAACTGAGGCCGTCCTTTTAGAGAAATGTCCCAACACATATCAACAACAAAAGGATAATTACAATTAGTACAGCCCTTTACCTCGCAGTTGTAACAGTCAGTGTTAAACACTGTCGCGGCAAAATACTAATGTGCATTACATGTATTGAGCTACATCGTGGAAAACAAATATGTTAATGTAAAATAACCGTAAGAACTGTCTGCAATTCAGGCACATTTAAAACGACATAAAGCTGACCTAAATTATGTTAGCAGCCTAAACTGTGAATATTCATACGGAACGGTTTTTGGAATATGGCAGAATTCTTTGAAAAGCTGTAAAAAGTAAACAACACATTTGACATGTATAAAAGTAGAAGTCATTTCAATGCTTATTTTTAGGTGTATCGAAAGTATACGAACATATGCACACACACAATGGAATGTAAACATTGATTTTGACAGATGCTGCGTGGCAGTCACATGGCAATGTTTGTTTACATTTGACGGAAGGATACGAAACGGGCCTGCAAGTAGATATTTAGCAGGGCTCCGAGAAAGTTGCTTCCAATGGGGAATGGAATATATATATATATATATATATATATATATATATATATATATATATATATATATATATATATATATATATATATATATATATATATATATAGGCCGTGTCCGAAATGGCAGACATTATTGTCAAAATGATCACAAGACCCAATTTTGTATACAAAAATAGGTGAAGTATTTGGTAATTTGGTATTTCGTATTTTGTTAATAGCGTATATTAGCAAAAATACAAAATAACAAAATCAGCGTCATGTTGGTTTTGACATTCAAAACATGTGCGCGAATGCATAGTTAAAATGTTTTTTAGAAGCAAAAAACTCCTCATAAATACACTAGGCATGTTTTTAAACGCAAGTAAGTGTGGTGATTTGTTTAGATAGGTATTTCACAGAAAAACCTTGTTTAAGTCGATATTGCATAATTTATTATTCTCTTGTTTATTAACATATTCGCAGCATCCCCGTGATGATTGTAGAAATATTACTTCCATTTTAAGCATTAAATCAGGATTTAAAAATTTTATATTGCTAATGTAAAAATGCATTGCTGTTATTACCAAACAAGTGACTGTCGACAACGTCCAAATTGAAACTTACGAAATGACAGATTACATAATAACGAATTTGTCATTTCGGACACGACCACAGACTGGGGCAGCGAAGACCTACCACTTTAAAATGTGTCTAAGTTGGCCAGTTTATGATGGTAAAATATAAGACAGTGTAGTTATAAGTACAGGGATCCTATTTTAATAATCAGAATTACTTCACCAACAGTAGCAGTGAATACATAGCAGTCATATTTATGCCAAAATTAAGTAACAGTAAATAACATAAGAGCTACGCGAATTGTGGAAATAACCTGTGCGGTATGCTGTCCGTACCGTCTGGCACTCGTGCGCACACAATTGAAGACACCACTTTACATTAGGGTTGTGATATGCACCGAAACTCTGTGGGATTGGCGCAGCGTTGCAATACAGTCCTCAACAGTAGAACACATGGCACTGAAGGGCAGTCAACATTGACGGCTTGTCACCTGTACATTCTGCATTCGGTGTAGAGACATTCTTTAAACACAGTGAGTCTGTGGTAGCGACACAGCGCACATTTCCTCGTCGCTTCAATGTTGGGAGACATGGCAGGGTACCTGATCGGCATGCCACAAAGATGTCAGTGGACAAGTTTCGAACCACTGCATCTGCGATGGATATGAAATACATAGGGAGCTTGAAAACCTCGCGAATGCTGGAGAATATTGCCAGAATGAACTAACATTTAGTGCTCTTTTAAAAAAAAAAGGTCACCGACCTTGAATTTGTTAATTTTTGACAATTTTAGAAATTTTTTCTGGTATTCTGCTGCTCTGAATAATCTTAACTTTATTCATTTGTTCATTTGGTTTTGGATGATTTCTGAGTCTTCGCCGTTGGTTGGTGATCCTTTGCACCTAGGTAGAGGGATCGAGAGACTCCGGACCCTTCAGTACTCGAAGTTCTTTCCTCTATCATAGGGCCAATTCTGGCCTGGTTGGACATTGCTAGATTGGTTAGCTCCAGGCACAAGATTAATTGACTAAATTTGTACGATTCTCAAATCCGGGTGGTACAGGTGGGAGGTGGCTGTGACAAGTTAGGAAAACTGCTTGGTACTGGAATATAATGAATACCAGTTTGCATTGCCTTTGGTGAGTTTTCCTGCCAACTCATTTCACCTTGGTAGAAATTTTTATCCTGCCCCCATTCACTATCGCGGTTACCTTCTGATTTTCCACGTCGTTTGGGTAAATAACTACTGTCGTTTTTTACCATTACCATTTACTCTGTTATTTCCTCCATTTCGGTAATGAGGGTTATATCTTTTCCAGTCGTTGTTGCGCTGGCCTCGGTATACCATTCGCCCTTGTCGAAAATTTTGATCTTCGCACAATGCCAAACAGTCATACTGGTTGTTTTGACGTAGGCATTTTGGTGGTCTTTTCGCTATACGAGATTCTGGGTGTTATTTATGTTTTGTGGCAGGTTGTAGAGAGGAGGTATCCGATCTCGCTTACCCCTATCTACTTCTCTGTTTTGGGTCATCCGCAGGCTTTCTAGTTGATCTAGCTTGATAAATTGTGCTGTCTGAACTCAACAATGCTAGAGAAAGGTCTGTCAGTCCACTGTAGCTGGTAATTAGTAGGTAACTGCGCTATAACGAGTGCCGCAAATTCCGAATCTTTCATAGAAGCTGACATGTGACGTGTACGTTCAAACATGCTGCTAAAATGAGCTTCTAGGGAGTTACCTTTCCTAGGGCCAAACTTTTTAGGTGGATTTGGGCCCTTAGATGGTCCTGTGTTTGCACATTCCAATATTGATCTAAAAATCTGTGTTTAAATTCGTCAAAATTTTCAATATTTTCTCTATTAATTTTCCACCAAAAATAAGAGGTAGATTTAAGACTTAAATTAAGACATTTCAAAATTTCATTGGTGTTTAAACCAAACAGCTGAGCATACTCTTCCAATTCGTGGATATAAGTTACGGGATTTTCCAGGCTATTACCGTTAAATGTTGGCATTCCTTCTGCGCACTGTTTGGCTGGGTAGTGCAAAAGTGTCGCTGGGGTATTAAGTAGCAAAATTAACAGAATTACCATGAATATTGGATGTTTCAGTGTGTTCTGGAGTGGTATGATTGATAATATTGATTTCTGTGTCTTCGTGGGATGAATTTGAATTGTTTACTATAATGCTGGCCTCTGGACTGGATGTATTAGTTAGGCGTCTCATAATGCATTCAACCTTCGTGTTGACACTAGAAATCTGCTCATTTATTCGGTTGATAGCAGAATCCATATGCGGATCCTGGTGCAGCGCACTAAAGCAGTAAAAATCAAGCTAATTAAAGCTAAAATCAAGTAAATTTCTCGTTTTAAAGAAACTCTTTCATCTTTCTAAAATCCTCATTTCGAGCTATTGCAAATTTAAGCCAAGATCAAGCAAATTTAAGATAAAATCAAGCAAATTTACCTTTTTTTTTAATTGCCCGTGCAGGTTTTTTTTTGCATATTCAAGCTAAAATCAAGCAAATTTAAACTAAAATCAACCAGCCAAAAAAAGAAGCACAAAAGTGCTACATTTTAGGAGAAAAATCTTATTTAGGTTTAACAAAATTATTTTTTATTCAATAAAATATCTCAACTACACTTCTAAAAATTTGTAAATGTTTTAAAAGATTAACAACTTAACTATACATCTAAAAATTTGTATCAAACTACCGAAACGATTTGTTGTTTACGTAAAATCGTGTAATTCCTCCATTCTTTGTTTTAAAACATTTTTATATCTTCAGTAATCCTTTCTTTCAAATAATCACAAGTAAGATTGTTCCTGCTTCAAGAGCTTTATCAAAATCCACACTAATTTTTGTCTGTTATTTCTTTAACTAAAATTGTTTTTTCTATATAAGCAATCAATCACATATAATGGTTTTCGCTACCAAAATGAATAATAATTGATATCACCATGAAAATTTACAGTTGGTTTATAATAAAATTTATTAGTTCTATATAAAGTATCTAATTTTGATTTTGAATTTCTAAAATCATTATAAGCAAGGAATATTTTGAAGCCAAAACCATTATTAATATCTAGGTTCCAATTTTCTTTTGCAAAAATTTAATTTCTTCCGTTCTTAACATAAATATTTCTTACATTACAGTGATTAGACATACAATAATGTACACACTGTTCAGCACGATTTATTCTAGTAGCTTGAAAACCCACAATTACAACATCAGGCAGGCTATGTCAAATTATAAATTACTAAACTGACCTTTTATATCAAAGTTAAAAACAGCTGAACACGCAGGAACTTCTTTTTCTACAATTTGCCAATAATTAAAACGAATAGGTATTCTAGTGTGTTTGTATATTTTTTCTTTAATTGCAATGGCCGTGTTAGATTCGTATTTGACAATAGGACAGATAATTTCTAATTTTTGAATAACAATTTTGCCTTTATCGGCATAACTTTCCTGAACTGCACCATCTGCGTCCTTTGTTTGATAAACAAATAAACAATTGTTATAAGATGAACTACGAAAAAAAAGTAATTTTATAACCACCTTTCGGGTAAATTTCTGCTTTGTTTTTGATAAAACCAAACAGATATCTCAGAGGATAGATTATTTCATTTGTTTTATCACTACGAACAGATTTTACTAGATATTTATCAACAGCAACAAGCTCTAAGTAATTTTGTTCACTTGGAGATCTTAACAAAGCATTCATCATTGTTGAAGTGTTTCCAGGATTATCAACAGCCTCAATAACATTTCCATGTTTTGAGATTTATACTCTCGAAAATTGATAAGGAAGAAAGTTAGAACATACATCAGTATTATCTAATTTTGCATATTTTGCCTCATCTCAAACTTTATCTCTCTTTAGTAAGCTATGATGTTCCAAAACATAAGCATAATTTGGGAAAGAAAATCCATCGCCTATAGGAATATCACATTCAATTATATTATTGTAAACATTTAAATTCCACCTAATTTGATCAGTTGGAGGAAAAGTTTGCCTTTCAAAACTCTCAACACTTTTATAACTCATTGATAAGAAAAAAAGTTCATTCGTAAATTAAAGAAAGTTTCTCCAACGCCAGAAGAAATATCATTTGAAAAAGAATTATTCATAGAACATAAATCTCCTAATTTGGAAGAGAAAATGAGAATCGTGCCCATAAAAAATTCTACTAGAATTTTCTGAAAGAATTAATGTTTTTAATACAATGTATGGTTTGCGAGGAGATGCACACAATTTTTACATTAGAGATAGAAAAGTAATGATGCAGGATGATAAACGATTTGTTAACGATAAAGAATATAAATTAACAGAAGGGCTTTATAATTTGCTAACAAAAGAAAAAGAAGCAGATCGCGAGGGCACATTCACTGATAATAACTATGAAAATTACACGAAAATTGTTTTATCAGCCAATGCTGCATTCCAAAAATATAATCTTAATTAGATAATAAACTGTAATAAAAGTCGTAAGTATGTACAATCTTCCATTACACGTAAAATAACATTGCCATGGGCCAAATTATTTTATTGATATGTCGGTCAAGAGACATTGTGAAAATATTAGAAAATTAAATATGTAATTTTTTTTTTTCATTTTTACACATGTATGACAAAAAATATTTTAGTATATAGAAGTGTTTATCCAACACTTTCCGTTAAAATACACGCAGGTAAAGGCAGCGACACTTTTAGAATGACGATCACAAAAGTGCTCAGTTAGCCGTGAACGCCCTGTAGTAACATTGGTATGGGCTATTCATGGTAAACCTTTGAAAAATGACACTGTCCTTACCTGCATGTATTTCATAGGACACACTGATTGGCTTGCGCCCAGTGAAGTTGGTTACGACGGAAGGAAAATAGTTCCATGTCCTATCGTTGAACTAAAAGTGTTACATAAACATTTGTGAATACTGAAGTGATTAGGCCCATTTCAATGTTAATTTTACGTATAGCGTAAGAGTAACAGTGTGCATGCAAGTAGATCGTGAGCAGGGCTTTCAAAAAGTGCTCAGTTTACAGTGAACAGCCTTAAGTCTATTCGCGGTTTATTCACATTTTTTAAATCTAACCTTTGAAGAATCACCCCATGTATGAAGTGTTCAGTTATTTCCTAAAAACGCCATGTATCACAAGTCTTTTATGCTTTTGAAAACTTCAAATTGCCTAGTTTTTGGTTAAACTGAATTTTTACTCATATTTTATTGTTATAGCCCCGAGTATTTCGCGGATTGAGTTGGCAGCAAGCTAGGCTGAACAGCCCTCTACACGCTCGAGACATTATCGTTTGCTAATTGGTTGCTGCGATCAAGTGAAGCCTCTGTACAGGACTGTTAAAGGATGTTCACGATAAAGTGAGCACTTTAGAAATGAACCTTATAAAAAGTCACTGCCCTTACTTGCATAAATTTTAACGGGCGCACTGAGTGACATTCGTCCAGTAAAGTTAGTAACTATGGATAGAAAGTAGTTCCATATCTTAACGTCGAATAAAAAGTCTTACGTAACCATTTGTGATAACTTAAAATTATTATTTTTTTCTCTTTCTGTTCTTTTAATGCATGGAATCATAAAAATGGGCAGACGTGTAAAGTATTTACTTTCTTAATAATTTCACATTTTCACTTGACCGACGCATGAACAAAGTGATGAGGCCCATGTAAATGTTAATTTTACATAAGGCGTAAGAATATACAACGTGTATACAAGTAGATCTTAACCTGGGCTTTCAAAAGTACTCACTTTACCGTGAACAGCCTATACACTACTGCTCCCTGCTTGTTACTGGCTCACGGTTAAACGGGCCATGTCTAAAGAACTGTCGTCCAATCACAACAGCAGGAGAAAAGAACAAGTGTTTGGAGTTGACCTCGTCTCCGAATGAATCCGCGAAATACTCGTGGCTCTATATTATTGCTAATTATAATAGTTCACTTACAATTAATACGACTAAAAGCAGAAAGAAAAAAGGCGTATTAAAAAATTATTCTTACGCAAAATGTTATTAAACTGAGTGTGCATGATTACGGGCGTTGTACTTTTGGTGTAACTTCCTAGATTTAGTTAAGATTTCTCTGCACGAGGAATATCCAGGAAGTAGAACTTCCGCAGGGCTTCAGAAAAGTTTTAAGTAATCGTGAATAGACAATAGTTGCCACCAGTAATATTGATAGGAATAATAATACTAATAGACGCCCGAATTTTGTCGATCCATACGTTTGAATCAAAACATTTGTGTAACTCAGCTCCACTTTCGCGATTGGATGGTTCTAGGCTGTTAACGCGTCTCAGGTGTGTCTGCCAGCGAATCACAGAAGGCCAGTACAGGAGTAACCTAGTTATTATTGGCCTAGTCGAATACCACAACTGTCTTCTGACTGTGACGCGCAGCCAATAACCAAAGGAAAACTGCTGCAGTTGTAAATATGTAAGTCTAGCTTGCGGGGAATTCTTGGCTTTCGAAAGTGCTCGATTCTGCCTTTTTCAATCACTGCCGAAGCTCAGAGCGGGGGTAGTCCAGGCCATTGTGAGGCCCTTAACCAACCATCAGGTTTGTCATCTGATTGCGGTGGGTTAGGAGAAGTTTCCGTTTTGGGTGGAGGGGGAGGGGGTGGCTACCCGAAGCATTTCTCCCCTCCTTCACCCGCGATGTGGAGCTCCTGATGTCGGCGCAAAATAGCGAAGATGGAGTAGGTGCCACGATTGAGCTGCCCGGGTTTCTTGCGCCCTCCGCTGGAATCTTAAGGACCCTGCCTGAAGTCACTGCTGTCGGTGTTGCTGTGCGGGTAGTCAACTTGCCCGCGCAGGAACATGGATGGCAGTTCCACCTCAAGGGCGCATGTGGCTTTAACATGCTGGCCCAGAGCCCCGCCACCTCTCTACTACATTCTTCACTCCCATATTAAACAGCATGGACTCCACAACTGCTATCTCCCTTAGCATTTTCACTAGTGCTCCCACGAGTTTAACTCGTTTTCTGTCGGTATGAGTTTTATCGTGTATGTGCGGGTTTCACCGTGCCCCTTCTTAATGTAGCTTTAACTACACTACACTTAGGGCCGGTTTCACTAACGAAGATTAACTTTTCAGAATATCGAGATATTTTATCTAGATGAGAGGTTTAACTTCGATTTTAATCCGTTCAGTGTGTTTCACCACGTTTAATCTCAGTAAAGAATATCTCGTTAAAATTATCTCGATATTCTGACTTAATCGCAATTTTATCTTGGTAAACATGAGAGAGTTTACTTTGAGCTGGTACAGAAAAGTCATTTTGAGAAAGTATGGCAAGTCGGGAAGGTATTGTGATCGTAAGGAAACAGCGAAACCGAACTTTTTCATTCCATGAAAAAATACAGTTTGTTAGAATTAGTTACAGATCATTTCAATAACATTGAAAATATGCTGTGACAACAAAATAAAGCGAAACAGTGCATATCGCGATTACTACAGGACAGCAGACAACTTGAAGGCGGTGTGGGATAACCTATAAAATCATACGCGCAAAACCTATGTAGACTAACGTGTCCATGCTAAGGGGTCCAGTGTGTTCTGCCCTCAAAATAGCTACCCAAGATCACTGTATACTGCCACCAGTAAAGCCAGCGGAATGTCATTCCAGTAGAGACTCAGTAGTCAGAAACTCAGCTCAGATGAGTAACCCTGCAGATGCTTCAGATAAATATGCCTCGACTAGGTCCGATGATTGGAGGGCAGTCTCTGTCAGCCGTGTGAGGAACCGTATGACAACATCTTCCTGGACTAGTAAACGACGACCAACAATGCACTCAAACAAAAAAAAACTGAAGTAAGTGCCCGGCATATAACAAAAGTTGAGTTAACCAAAACTTTGCAATTGAAGAAAATGAAGCAATGAAAGAGATTCGTCAACTAAAATTAAAACAGGAACAAGAAAGAACTAAACAGGAGAAGCTTCAAACAGAGCTCTTAACTTTGCAGATCCTAAAACTAAAGAGAGAACTAAGTAACTAATGTGTTATCTGTTGTGGTTTAGTTCACATCATCTGTTTTTATATTCAGAGACATTTTCAATTAAAAACACTACTGGGGTTTGTCACATTCTTGATTTAAATTAGGCCTAGAAAAGGAACTTGTTTATTTTACATTTATACCTAATGTTAATGTAGAATAGTTGTCGTAAAGGAAAATGATAAAACAATATAGTCTGTTTGACAATCATGTGTTTGACGAAAGGCGAAAGTGCACATTAAGCTCTTCATCATAAATTTCAAAATAATTTATTCTATCATGTAAACATCGCGGACGACAAACAATAAAACCATCACTTTCCTCTTCAAAAATTAAATTGTACATAGCCTGATCCATTTTCTCTTTATTCTCGATGAAATAAATTTGCCCTCTCGCCACCTTCCCAAAATATTTGTTTATGTTTTACAATTTAATCCCGATTATGTGACTTAAACCGCAAAAATTGGCGGGTTAATATTGTATCGAAATATTTAGAGAAAATTGAGATTATTGTATCTGGTGAAACGCAAAATCAGATAATCGAGGTTTTTTGTCAGTTAATCTCGATAAACTATCATTGTCTCGCCTGGTGAAACCGGCCCTTAGGGAGGTAGGCATGGCCCCAAAGTGATGGCCATGCCTACCCATTCCCTCTTAGCCGCGATGCCCGCCTCCTTTATATTCAATTCCCTCTCCTTTAGGCGTAAGGGGCTCAGCCCTGAGATGCAATTAGAACCTGACCCTACCTTCGGACTTATAATTAACACTTAGAATAAGGTAGCTTAGAAAAGAAAAAGAAAAGAGAAGTTTCCATCTCCGCCCAACGCACTCCAAAGGCTATAGTTACGGAAGATCACTCACCGCAGCTGCTAAAAGGAGCCCGCCGAGTTTCCCCGGCGAGCTGGTCTCCTCAATATTTACCTCCCGGCCCCAAGCCTGAGCACGGGGGGAAAAAAAAAGGGGGGGGGGAGGCGGGATTAGCAAACTCCCACCTGATTTTGTAATTAATCCAGAATTTTGAATACTTCAAGGCTTTTAATCTATTACTAAAGTCTGATCACGATAAAGTGAGCACTTTTGAAATGATCCTTTGAAAAAGCCACTGCCCCTGAACGCATATTTTTTAATGGGAGCACTGAGTGACATTTGCTCAGTAAAGTTGGTAACGATGAATGAAAAATAGTTTTATATCTTAACGTCGGATAAAAGTGTTAGGTAACCACTTGTGATAACTTAGATTATATCGTTTGCTTTCTGTTTTTTTTTTTTTTTATGTACCGAAGTGTGAAAATGAGCATATAATATTTACTTTTCTAAAAATGCCACAGTTTTACTTGACGGACGCATGAATAAAGTGACGAGGCCGGTGGCAATGTTAATTTTACATAAGGCGGAAGAATACATAACGTTCATACAAGTAGATCTCAAGCACGGCTTTCAAAAGTGCTCCTTTTACCTTGAACAGCTTATACAGGTATGCGTCCTGGAAAAAAAGGCAGGAGGATGGTTGGAGGGAGGGTATACGTGGGCGCGGTTCACGCTATCGCAGCGAGCCAGTTCCCACGCGCGCCGCCAGGTTCGCTGCGGTGCGTCGGCGTTACGCGGTCTTGTTTCCCCCTCGGAGCTGACCATTCCCGTCGACCGGCCACCTACCTCCTCGACCTTGGCTTTTTTTTTGTCTCCAGCCCCGCCTGTGCAGCGCAGCAGCCCCGCACCTCGCTAACCAACCAGACGGTTTCCCGTGTAGGGGGGAAATAACTGGCCACTCCACTCGCTTAACTCTCGGACTCGTAGGCACCTGGAAGCACAGCTCTCGCACCTTTCCCAACCCAACACCACGCCAGTCGTGTCCGCTCTTCGGGATAAGCTAGACACCTTGATGCCACGACCCTAATTTCAAGAAATGATAAATAAAATAAGTCTGTGCACGTCCTACTGCTAGAGCCCCGAGTATTTCGCGGATTGAGTCGGCAGCAGGCTAGGCTTGACAGCCCTCTATACATTCGTGTCATTATCGTTTGCTTATTGGTTGCTGTGATCAAGTGAGGCCTCTGTAGAGGACTGTTAGATACTCGCTCACACTACTGCTACCTGCTTATTACTTGCTCGCAGTGAAACGAGGCGTGTCTAAACAACTGCCATCCAATCACAACAGTGGGAGAAAAGAAGAAATGTTTGGAGTCTACCTCCCTTCCGAATGAATCCGCGAAAAACTCTTGGCTTTACTTATTGCTATCAGAATTCTTTATCGCGGTTTTACAAAAGTTTTTTTTAACGTAAAAATAGCTTTAAAATTAGACCGATACGTGGGATACGTATAGGCTATTCACAGTAAAGTGAGCACTTTTGAAAGCCCTCTCATTTGGAATAACAGTCAAAAAATATATTTTATTTTAACCTTCGACGTTAAATTCCGAGTGCGGTGGAATATACACACTGTGTTTATTACTGGCATGGCAATAGTTACTTTAAAAGGTGGTTAAAGGATAAAGAATGTATGAAAGGGAAAAGTAACTAGGGCTTTAAAAGTGCTCACTTTACTGTGAACAACCTATACCAGGCTAAAACGGCGATGTAGCGTAGGCAGTGTGGTCGATCCCGACGCTGCGATTTCGTGACTAATAACACGATCGAAGTAAATGGGGTTTTTTCGATCGGGTATACGATTAAGAGAGGGATGTACCCCTGCGTTTTTTTTTGTGAAATAGTTGTTGCGCTAATACACGTATCTCGGTAAGTAAATGTAATGCAAATACAGTTTTCTGTCATGAGAGATAAAAACACTATCTATATTCAATTATTTTTACTTTTTGTCATATTAAGTGTATTCTTGGAGAAAAAAAAATCTTGAAAATGGTCAAATATAACATTTTGAACGCTTGCCTATGCAGTTTACTTAAGCGGCAAGAGAAAAGTACAAAGCTACGAGCGTGGTTTAATCTGTGGGCTTTCATCGCGTGTAATAAAACTCCACTGTTACAGATCTAATTTGCACAGTACAGCGTTACGGCGGAAACACTGCACGCCCTGCGTGTAGGAGCGAAGAGGTGCTAGACGTGGGTGTTAGTGTCGCCCGTATCGCTCCCTCGCTTCTTGACCTTGGACGCTGGGGGTCCACCTAACTCGTAAGATGCGAGCATAATCTTTGAACTGGCGCCGCAGGTGGGGATCCGCGGCGACTTGCTACAACTTTGCTCGTAGGCGAAAATTTCCGTGTGATATATCTCGCTAACCCGAAGCGCCCAGCGTGCTGATATTGGCGCCAGAAGGAAGAGCTCGTCGAGATATGTCGATTTAAGCCGCAAAGTCGATTATACACTCCGTAACTTTCATTCAATTCAAGGCTGATCACGATAAAGTGAGCAATTTCGAAATCGACATCAGAAAAAGTTACTGCTCCTACCTGCATTATATTTTAACGGGCTCATTGAGGGACATGCGACCAGTACAGTTGGTAATAATGGATGGAAAGTAGTTCCATATCTTAACGTGAAATAAAAAGGGCCACGTAACCATTTGTAATAATTTAATTATTATTATTATTATTATTATTCTCACTTTTTCAAATTTTAATGCATCGAAGTGTAAAAATGAGCAGATTTGTAATAATTTCACAGTTTCACTTGACCTACGCATGAGTAAAGCGATGAGGCCCACGGAAATGTTAATTTTACATAGGGCGGAAGAAGACGCAATCTGCAAGCAAGTAGATCTTAAGCAGAGCTTTCAAAAGTGCTCATTTTACCGCGAACATCCTATAGCAAGCTAGACTTCACTACCATATTCCTACATGAGAACAATTCGTATTTTCGTTGGCCACTGCCAACTGTGAGGCGTCGTTAATCTGCGTGTTCTCTCCGCTGTAGATCGGTTGTTCAAATGTTGAGCCGAAAATACTGTCTGGAAGTGTCGATGGGGCGTCCCCACGCAAGTTTTCGGCCGACGGCGAAAGACACGCGAGAATACAACGTCTTGGAGTTCAGTCTGCAGATACAAAATAACGCAAATTGTCATCGTCAATCATCGCTACCGCCACTGCTGACGAGCAGTGGCATGAGAACAGCAAAGGCTTGGCTACGATTGCGTTGACGCTACAATAACGCGTTACAATAACTCATGAATCCATGGAGAGTAATGGCAACGGCTACAATCGACGTAAAACGTTGCCCCGCCCCGCTAAACGTCAAACGCAAAGCGTTGAAAGTTGGCCAACGTTCAAGCTTTTGCGTTTGACGTCTAACGCCCAGCCAATCAGAATCCAAGACGTCACAAACAAGTGAAAACAAATGGTACGGACGATTGGCAACAGATGGTACCACTATCGCCCTACGTTTTTATTGCTTTAATGTTATACGAAATCAATATACAGATAACGCAAAACGCATTAAAAAATAATTGAGTATAATAATAAAGCCTGCGGAATCATTCTTTTTTTTTATAAAAGAGTTTTCTGAAATTACAAACACAAACCTTTGTATATATACATATACATTCTTTTTATATTTATTCCTGTTAACGCCGATTGTAGACATGCCAGTTATATTATGGTGACGTTTGCCGTTTAACGTTTTGCGTCAAGTTGATGTACCTGCGCGGTCAAGGTCAAGAAGCGAAGGAGCGATACGGGCGACACTAACACGCACGTCTAGTGCCTCATCGCTCCTACGCACAAAGGCGTGCGGTGTTTCCGTCGTGACGCTGTACTGCGCAAATTAGATCTGTAACAGTGGGGTTTTATTACACACGATGAAAGTACACAGATCAAACTACCTGTGTATAATCGTACTTTCCTCTTACCACTTAAATAAACTTCATAGGCAAGCTTCAAATATGCGATATTTGACCAATTTCGTGATTTATTTCTCCATTAATACACTTAATATGATAAAAGTAAAAGGATAGTGAATAGACAATAGATTTTTTAATCCTTTCTGGCAGAACTTCATATTTCCAGAACATTTATTTACAGAGAAACGCGTTTACGCGCAAAAAACAAATTCACAGAAAACGTTTCTGTACATAGGACCCTTAAGAGGGCACAGGACATAAATTAATGCTAGTGAGGTTTACGTATTTTACTAATTTTCTGGAAGTCTATAGAGAAAACAAAGAAAGGGCATCCATACAGAATAGTTTCTACTAACTACGAGAGCGAATATTTTACCTGAGTGACGTTATTCTGACGAGATATTTCTGACGCCGTCAAATTTCGTGTGTTTACGTGGCGGAAGACATTATGCGAAATTGATGCAGTAAACCTGCAAAATACTTGGTCGTTACGTTGGCAAAACCTATTATCTAGGATTGCCATTTTAATTTTTTTCTATATTGGCTTTCGAAAACCGGTAAACATCAATTTACGTATTTGGTGTCAATTTATGTTCCACGCCCGGCAGTTCGTGTGGTGTAGTTGCGATGTGCGCAGGCAGGCAGGCAGGCGTGGACGAACAGCCCACGCACGACTAATGCCCTTGTAGCGCGCGGCCCGGAGTGATGGCGCGGCAAGGTGGACCGGAGTAATGGGAGCAGCTACTTCCCGGTCCAAGGTCGGCAACCGCGACCTTGGACCGGCTGTCTCTCCGTCTTGCTCGGCCTGGAGCCGGTAAACAACGCCGACCACGCCCAGCCGAGCGGCTGCCATCCGGGAGACGTGGCTGGCGATGTCGAGGCAGCCGTCTGCTGCCGCTGCGGACAGCTCCGCTTTAGGCTATACCTCGCAATATAATTTTCCGTTTAATTATCTGGAAGAGATTTATACGGGATATAAAGTGATTCGCGGATAAGGACTGCACCACGCGAATCTGTGGTCAAAACTATGTAGAAAATACTCTTTCGTAAAAATGCGTAAGACCTTGTGTTCACGAGAAAAACGAAATGGAATGTCTAAAAGTGTGGTATTCCAATTATAGGCTGTTCACGACAAAATGAGCACTTTTGAAAGCCCTACTTAAGATCTACTTGTATGCACGTTGTGTATTCTTCCACCTTATGCAAGATTAATACTGTAATGGGCGTCATTAGCGTCTGCAGTCAAGTGAAACTGCGAAATTATTAGGAAAGTAAATATTTTACAAATCTGCTCACTTTTACATTCCGGTGCATTAAGAAAAGAGAACGAAAGAAAAAAATTAAGTTAGCAGAAATTGTTACCTAACACATCCTATTCGACTTTAAGATATGGAACTACTTTCCCGTCCATCGTTACCAATTTAACTGTGTGCATGTCACGCAGGGCGCCTGTTAAAATATGCAGGTTATGCAGGTAGGAGCAGTGGATTTTTTCTAAGGTTGATTTCGAAAGTACTCACTTTATCGTGAACAGCCTTTATATAAAAGTAAGACGATTTGGCAATGATGTAGCTGTCGGTCGTAAGGCATACGGTAAGGAAACGAGCCGACCTCAGTAGTGCAAAAGAGGCCGTGGGGTTCACATGCAGTGGTTAGTGGAACATGGCAGTGGATATCGGTGAATCCGGCCACCAAGCTCCGTGCATGCTACGTGCACCCAACGTGCGGAAAATGTGCATTGCTATGGGCAGAGTAAACTTCGAGCACCTGCTATGACGTTTCGTATGCTGATGCTGTATGCGGTGCTTAAAGTGCAAAAAAATCACTCTATCTACTTTAATGTATACTTAGTTTTGATCACATATTCGTATGATGCAGTCCGTTTCTGCGAATTATACGACAGCCTGAGTAGTAGGAAAAAGGTGGTTCTGGGCCAGAGGGATCCGGCACCTGCTCAATGATCGGTTCCTTCTCCGGCCGCCATTTTGGATTACGCCATTTCCTGCCGTGATCTTGGATTTAATTTCTTCGACCTCTATAGTTCCACCTCAGCATCCGCCATGTTGAATTACATTTCTTCATGCTATATCATTCCACCTCGGCGTCCACCATTTTGGATTACATTTCTTAATGCTCTATCATTCCACATCGGCGTCCACCATATTGGATTACATTAATTCATGTTCTATCATTTCACCTCAGCATCCACCATCTTGGATTGAAATTCTTCATGCTCTATCATTCTACCATCTTGTTTATACATTCTCATTAGTCACCATAATACCACAAAATGCTCTATCATTATACCATGTCACCCACAATCTTGTTTATCAATTTTTATTAGTCACCAACATAACACATCGTGCTCTATCTTTCTGGTCATGTGGCCGCCATCTTGGATTCCATCTCTCGCCTATGTTCGACAACCATCTTGTCCGTCATCTTGTTTCCGGCCACCATATTGTATCCCACTCTATGCACCTACATGCACACACCTACCTACAGCTCAACTCATCTACACACCCACCTAACTACTTAGCCACCTTTCACTCTACCATCCCACCCATATACCTAAAGCTCTACTAACTTACACACACACCTATTGTTCAACCCATCTAACCAACTGCCTACTATTCTTCCTACAAACACACCCACTGCTCTCCTTACCTTCCCACCTACCTACCCACCTACCCATTGCTCCACCCACCTACCCAACTACCTAACCACATCCTGCTCTACACAACTACTAACCACACCAACCAATGCTCTACCCACATAACCACCACTCTAAATACTTACCTACATACCCACTGCTCTACCTACCTCCCCACAAACACATTGCTCTACCTACCTAACCATCTACTGCTCTACCCACCTTAATTCAAAACCTACCCACCTTCGGCTCAACTCAAATAATCACCTACTCACCACCAGTCCTGCCCACCACTCTTCATACCTAACACATATCTTAATTACTGAATTACTTATGGTTCTATTCACCTACCCACAAAACACTCACCCTTCTCTATAATTACACACCAACTGCTCTACTTGCAGATGCACCCACCTACCTTACACTCTATCCTCCTACCTTCTACCCATTGCTCTACCTACCACACTAGCCACCAACTCACCTATCTACTGCTCTACACATCTCACTACCCAAAACTCTACCCACTTCTCTACCCACCAACCCTTTGCTCTACCCACCTACCTATCTACCACCCAACCAACATACCTACACATTGCACTACATACTGTCCCACAAAATGCTCTACACACTTACACACCTACCTGATATATAACCCAACATTCAACCCATTTACTCGCCAATCCATCCATATACTCACTGCTCTATCCCCTACCTAATACTATATTTATCTACCCAAACTTACCTAATCACCTACCTATCACTCCACCCACACACCTACCTATTGCTCCACTCGCCCACTTACATGCCCACTTACTCAGTTATCTACTTACCTACACAACTAGTCACCACTTCACTTATATAAACATGCACCCACATACTAACAGCTCTGTGCACTTACATACCCACCACTCTACCCACCCATCACTTCCACCCCCAACTACCTAGAAATCTAACCACCTACTCACCTACATACTGTTCGACACATCTACCTACTGCTCCAGCAACCAGCCTACTTCACAATACAAAAGTATACCCACATCATTACCCAAAGGTCTACCTATTTCACTGTCCACCAAACAATTACTCTACCCACCTACCCACCATTCTACTTACGTACCTACATACCCACTGTGCTACCCACTGCACTAACTTACCACTCTACTCACCTACAACTCTACCCACCTACCCACCACTCTACTAACTTACTTACATAACAACTAATGTATCCACCCACCCACTGCCCTATCCACCATTCTATGCACCTACACACACCCACCTACCTTCAGCCCAACATACCTACCATACCATCCATGTTAACCCAAGTGTACCAAGTCACTTTACACTCCAGACTAACCAATAACACAAACATTCCTACCATTTGTCAACCTAACAAAACCAACTGATACCAGACCACCCAATGTACTAACATCTTTAACCAAAGAAAAATTCAAACATGCCATCCAACACACCAATCATACCATCCATCATAACTCGAGTAACTATACAGTTGAGATTAGCCTACAACCTAATATCCATTCCATGTGGTATATTTATACCACACCATAAAAACAAAACACATGATTATACTAACCATCCATGCCAATAAAAATGCTAACGACTACACCTCAGGCACATGAAACAAAATATGAGTAACCCTGCTGACCAGGAGTACTGGTTACTATAACGACCACACAACCTGGCATACCAACATAATATACCATCTGAATATATAAACTAAAACATACAGCCCCAAACCATTTCATTCCCTCTTACCCAAGCATACTCCAGTCATGCTATTAACAATACTGGCCATATCAACCACCATACCGTTGACTTACTGATCACTCATAACAGCCAACTATATTGACTACTATTTCAGCACATCTAAATTCACCAGTTACACATAAAAAACAAGCCATACCAGCCACTGTAACTCATGCATACCATATGCTCTAACAACAACACCAGACGAAATATACTCATTGTTTATACCTCATACTAAAACTCAAAGATACCTCAACCATTCAGTCCACGCGGACCTTACCAAAAAAATTATTTACTGCTCTACTAGTCGACACCAGCCAAATATCAGCCATCTCCTATATCCAAAGAAAAATTCAATTCAACCACACCACCAAATACACCAAGCACAATATCCATCATAACCCAAGTGTTCAAAGCAAATCTACAGCTGAAGCCAGCCCATAACCTACTTGCTCTACCAACCAACATCACTTATACCTACCAACCATAACTCTAGCATACATCAACAATTCATCCAACACAGATCATACACCCCATGCCAGTGACACATTCAACTTCTTCTCATTCCATCCTCCATTCCGACTAATACCAGTCAAATACACTGGCCACCCATACCTCTTACTATAACTCAAGCATGCCCTGGCATTATAGAACTCACCGATACACACATACTGTCCACACCATCCAACACACACACCAACAATCGAAAGATAAATATAATGAAAAACATATCACCCCACATACCAACTCTACCATCCATGTTAACCCAAGTGTACCGAGCAAATTTATCGTCCAGACCAACCGACAGCACAAACATGCTTGCCATCTGTCAATGTAACATAATCGACTATTGCCAGGTATCACATTATGATGTCACCCAACCATCATGTTGGGCCGCAGGCGAGGTTGACCCTTGGCCATTGATCCATCAATCCACCGATCATCACAATCCATCGATCCTCCAATCCAGCGATCCACCAATCCACTCCAATCCGCAGATCAGGGGATTAGTTTGTTGTAGGTAGGTTAATTGAATGGTGGGTTGGTGAGTAAAGCAGTAGGTGTATTTATATTTTCCGCACGACAGCCTGAATAACAGCTTCCCAAACAGCCGCATCTTCGCTATATTGATTAGTTTTTAGCTGGTAACTGTCGAGGCGAAACGCGAGGTTATTTCTTGCGAACGATCACAAAGGCGACGATATCAACAGTAATCAAGAAATACTGACCTCAGACAATGTACTAGACGATACTCTGTGCTATGTCGTTCCATAAAATATGATACAAAACTGTATTACGCAAGTATGACAAATATTCCATAAATCCGGGATGGCTGGTGGGAATACGCGTTGATGCGAGAAAACAGCTGTTGACATGATTCGTGTGGTTGAGATGAACCAATAATTCTTACTTACCGGGTCTTCCTGGTTGCGACTCGAATATTATCAACTGTGTCACCTCGCTCTTTGTTTCAGCAACACAGTTCGTGCGGCATTCGGGGAGCAAACGGCAGAAACAAAACAAAAAAAAAAAGAGGGGGGATGAGTTAGCAAGAGTATATCGTTTTGTAACATTATAAAAATGTATCTCGCTATATCAAAAATATTTGACGGTCTTCTTACAAGAAGTTTCTTAAACTTACTGGCCCCTTATAAATGCGTAATACTTTTCACGGACTAATTGCTTATGTAAAATACTCGTAATAACACAACTGATAATAGTGTCGGAGTTAACAATTTCGTAAAATATATTCTCACAGTCGAGGGCAGTCATGCTACGTGAAATTACGAAAACATGAATGCCTTTGGTAATTACGATAAAAAATATCGCGGCTCTAATACGAAACAAACTTATGTGCGTTCAAGATATTAAAAATTATTTTCTACGTTTTGGCATATGTCTCTATTTTCACTTCGATAGAAAATAGAAGTTTGAAAAAAAAAAAAATGAAAATGGAAGAAACTGAATTTTGGGAAAAGAATGAAATGTAGTACAGAAATTCAAAATTGGTAAATTTTTTGGGTACAAATCACAAAGCACAAAAACAATACGTTAGGACACAGCTCAAAATGATTGTTCATGTTATTCGAATGCAATGAATAATATTTGTTGTAAATATGACAGGGGCTCTAGGCTGAGACAACATTTCAACTAAAAATAGCCGGAAATTAAACTTTTCTCGCAGGCAAATCAAGTGTTGGATTTCAAAGACCGTGACTTGAATAAATACTTTAGCTGTAACGAAACATCGAGTTCTTGAAATGAGGGTGAAGCGAAGTATGGATCAGCGCCGGAATCTCGGGAAAAGGGGGTTGGGGGGGGGGGGGGGGGGTTCCCCGAGAAAATCCACCGACCAACGTCATCGTCGGGCACGATTCCCACTTGCGATAATCCGGGAGCGACCCCGCCGGTGGAGTCAAGTAGTCTAACCACTACACCACCGCGGCCCTTTATACGTATCTAGATGTGAAGTTAAAAGTTCTCATATTTACTTTAAAAAAAATATACGAGTGTCATTTTGAAATGATTACGTAATTTTATTAAGTTATCAGCGGTATTGTGTTACGAAACAACAAAATAGCCTCAAAACCTAGGAAAAATTTTTAACCATTGAACAGTTTGAAGAGAAAAATACGTAACTAACATGTTTCCCGTAAACTTAGGGCTACGTGCAGAACGGTCATTGGAGGGGGAGGTGTGTCAACCTCTAAAGGGCTTCCCCCCTTTTTGTTATTAGACCCGTCCCTGTCCATTAGTGAAGGGAGGGGAGACAGGAGTGTGGGCAGTGTCGGCAAAGGCGGATAGCAATGGCGAGTTGGCGGGAATGCGGAGCAAGGCCGGATGTACGTAATACCGTTACGCCAGGGGCACCTCACTTTCCCCTTGTTTCCTGAAACAGCGCCTCTACGTGTGCTGCACCATTTATGGCGCATTGCAAATACTACGCTGATCTGCACCCCATGTTTTCAAGCATACGAGTTGAGTATATGGAGGAGGGAGGGGGGGGGGGGGTTTCTGGTTTCAACCCCATTCACACCCCCTCCCCCTTTTCAAAACCACGTTTTAATCATTGCTCCCCTCCCCCTCCTTAACTTCTTGGCACTCCTTAGAGGTACATTTTTTTAATCTCTTAGAAAGAGAAGGATCGATGTCTAGCTTATATTTCTTGGCTCATCTTACGATGGCACCACGAGCAAACGGAAGCAACAATAGATAAACTTGTCTGACTACGTTACTATTTTCAAATATTTAATGTCATGAGTCTTTCTAAAGTTTTCACTATATTCAATATGGTACTACTAAACAGACATATGCCACACAACAACATGGCCCAAAATACAACACTGTAGGCCTAATTCTTTATTTCCAAACTTATATTTAGATAAGCTGTTCGTGGTTAACGCCATATCGCACGATGATTTTATGTTTTCCTTATCTGACAGAGATTTATATAAGAACCATATAAATGTAAATATTTGTTGTCAAATGATTATAGTTTTCAAAATAAAGCGGAATACGAGAGCTCAAGTTTCTATGCTCCTAATTAATTTTGCCAAATGAATCACATACCATGTGATCTATATCATATACACAATATATCAATATGCTGTGTATATGTTGGAGATCACATGACTCCTAATTTTCGGTCGCACACTGGACTCGCGTTCGGGAGGAACCGGGTTCGATTCCCGTCCCGGCCATGCTGATTTCTTTTTCCCATAGTTCTCCGAAATCACTCCAAGCGAATGCCGCCATGGTTGCTGTAGTAAGGATGATTCCCTCCACGTTGCTGCATCTCTGAGAAACACTCCGTCATAGGCCTATCTATAGGTAGAGACCTGTAAAATTCGCGAGTTTAGGGACCTGCGGGCTAGACCCTACAGTATTATGTACAAATACGCCGATATCAACTGCGCATTGGTTGTCTGCTGTCACCGTGGAAAGCGACGATTAGGCCAGCGTCCCCCAGGAGGAGTCAAACACCGTGTGGACCAATGACTAAAGCTATAAACACACGTGTTTAGAATTCTAGCTTGTCCCAGAATGAATCTGCTAATTCTTCAGGTCTCTAATCTACCTATAGTTAGAGCCACGAGTGTTTCGCGAATTCATTCGGAGGCGAGGTAGACTCCAAACACTTGTTCTTTTCTCCTAGTGTTGTGATTGGACGACAGTTCTTTAGACACGCCCCGTTTAACTGTGACCCAATACTAAGCAGGAAGCAGTAGGGTGAGTGAGTGTTTACAGTCCTGTACAGAGGGCCTCACTTGGCCACAACAAACAATAAGCAAACGATAATGTCTCGCGTGTACATAGGTCTGTCCAGCCTAGCTTGCTGCCAGCTCAATCCGCGAAATACTCGGGCTCTACCGATAGGTACTTACCTGCCTACGGAATGAAGTTGGCAGCGAGATGAGAAAAACAGTTGCATGCGTTATCTGTGTATTGTTACAAGACGGGGGCGTATACGAGTTCGTGAGGGATGGAGGTCTTAGTAAAAAATAAAGGAATTAAATTTATGTATTTAATTGATTCACACTGCTATAATGTATAACATTAAACTAGCTATTTACGATATTACTTTCGTTATTCCCATTGAGTCTAATGTTTAATGTCTATCTCAATTTTAATTAAAGTCCTTATGAGTGACTAGATGGGGATTTTTGGGCATTCGCCATTGCAATGCAGTTATCTGTCATGGAAAACAGGACAAAAATAATATTTAAAAAAGACAAGTAACTTATGGACGAGAAAATAAATATTAGGTATACAGCACTAAAATTCCGAGAGGGAATATAGCCAAAAAACAGAACAACAAAATATTACGAAAAATATACTTATATATACAGGATCACCAAATAACAAATAGAAAACGACACAGGCTAGAAACCTGCTTTAAAAAGTTAGGACAACACTGACAAAATAAGTAAGAACAATATGGGACAACACAACAAAGAAACGAACTTAAACACAGCAGTTTCGCCAGACACGACAGAATGAAATCCAGGTATGCTGTAGTCAAGAATATATATGCACAAATCCAGAAAATTCCTTGAAACAATCGAGTCAAATAAAACAGGGCAACAAGCTAAATGCGGGAAACTAATATACTATGTATGTATACGAAAAAACTATGTACGACCAACAGAGAACACACTGAAGACGACACGGGCTAGTTATCTACTTACATAAATAAAACAAACACGACGAAGAAACTCGCACAAACACAGTGGTTTTTCCAAAACCGACTGAATTTTCCGGTGTTGTATACATCTATTTATTTTATCGTACGTAGGTTACTTTTCCTTTTAAAGTATTGTTACGTGCTGCAGCTGGCGCCGACTCGGGTGCCCCGCGTCGTGGTAGGAGACCCACCTCGCCCTCCCCTCTTCATGGAACGATGCGCTCGCGGCCTGTTGCTTCCCTTCTGGGAATCCCGTGAATACCGACAGTGGCGAGACTTGCTGGCGCCACCGACCCCCTCTCGACTGCTAGAGATTCCGATACGTTTAGTGGCGACGAAAGAATGCGAGTTGGGGAAGATTCTAGGTGACGGCCTAAGACACTGTATATACTGCCGTGGCCCAGAGGCCGGCAGTCTTTGATGGAGGCCATCTGGCCGAGTGCGCGCGAGCGAAGTGGAGTGTGGACGACGACAGGAGATTGCGGGACGACGTCGGGTGAGCTGTTCGTGGCTTGAGTGGACGAGAGAGCGTGAAACCGACGAGTGAAGCCTACTGCGCGTGAGGGCGCTTGGAGGACTCTAGAACATTGCGACTGGCGGGACATGGACTGAACTGAGGTGAGACTGAATGGAAGCGTAATAATGATTTTATTGTAAATATTATAACTGTCAAATATCGAAATAATCGAATAGGTTGATACACTGTCTATTGGGACTGATATTTAATTATTTAATTTCATTGATATCTGTCGTAATTATGAATTTTATTAATTGGTGTCAATCGTGAACAGTTAGTGATATCCATTTCTTGTGAGAAGTTGAGCTGAGAGAAAATTATAATTAATTATTATATTTGATTAGGACCTCCATCCCTTAACAAACTTTTTTTAGCTCACTTAATTTCGAGAGAGAGAGAGAGGGAGAGAGAGAGAGAGAAAAAATTGTAACACTGGTGCCAGGAGTGGGATCTAGGTATTTTATAAAAATAAAATAATTAATCAATTGCAATTAGTATTTGAAAATATTACTATATTTCAGCAATAGGACGAGGAATTGTTTTAAATTTCTTGAATGCTAACTGGAAAAATATCAGCAAACATGGAAGCACTTCACTCTTTAATATAACGTTTGAGTGGCCGGATAAATAGAAAAATAGGTACTGTAAATAGTAGAATGAATAGTGTTGTAGATAGTGTTAGTGAATATGTAAATAGCCAAATTATTAGTGTTAGAGACAGTGTAAACGAAAATGTAGATAGAAAAATAGACAGTGTAGATAGAAAAATAGACAGTGTGAATGAGAATGTGGACAGAAAGATAGAAAGTGTGAGCGAGTTGGTGAACAAGGAAATCGACAGTGTTGAGTAAGAAATTAAACACGAAGTGAGTGCCCTCAAGAAGGAACGGCAGGAGTTCTTGCAGCAGCAGGAGATACGACATGCAGGCAGGGGCGGAAGAGGAGCCGAGATTGATGACCACCGAGACGACGAGTGCCGGCAGCGAGAAGAAGATATAGGTCACCGCCAGTGGAGCTATCGCAGGGGAGACACAGCAGTTCTGCAGTGTAGGTACGCCCAAGCCAGGCGTGGGTAAAGGCGTCACAATTAAGCCCGCCCCCTACGATGGACAGACACCATGGCGCGAGTACCGGTACCAGTTCAATATCGTTGCCACCCTGAATGGCTGAACTGAAGAGCAGCGAGCATACTACCTGGCGGCTGTACTCAAGGGACCAGCATTGAGCATACTGCAGTCGCTGCCAGAACGACATCGTCTAGAATACTCAACATTGGTTTCAGCTTTGGAACTGCTATTCGGCGACCAGTACCTACGACACCCCCACCATGCCCAACTTCGAAGCCGCATCCAGCAACCCAGCAAACCACTGCAGGAGCTGTGGCAGGACATTGTGAGGCTGTCGCACCTGTCTTTGGAGAGATGCTCGGAAAAGGTATGAGATGTCATCGCCGTCGGCTTCTTCGTCGACGCCATCGCTGACACCGAGGTGCGGCAGACTGTGCGGTTAGCTGCGCCTCAAACAATGCAGGATGCCTTGGCCTGAACACTGAAAGTGGAGTCGGCACAGCAATCATCAGTGCCCCGATGTCCATTGTGGGCAGTGATGCTTGATGAAGGGGAGGACGACAGCATCAAGGGGATGTTGAAGGAATTGCAGACGACCATGAGGGGCATCGTCTCCAAGGTGCGCACTACAGAGACTCGCCGTCCCCCACCCAAACGGCCGGAATGTTGGACGTGTGGACAACCGGGGCACCTGAGAGCCAACTGTCCTCAGTAACAGCAGCAGCAACAGCAGCAGCAACAGCCAGAGAGCAGACGTCAAGGATCAGGTGAGAGCACAATGTCTTCGGGAAACTTGTAAACACCGATCTTGAGGAGCAAAGGTAGATGATTGCTGGAGGGAAGGCCCCAATGCTTTTGCAGGTGCGCTCAATGAAACAAGACTTCAATGCCATATTGGGGGAGGGGAGCCTAGATGATGTTTCTTGTCAGACGGTCGTTGACACAGGAGCGACTATAACAGTGATAAGACTGGGCATTCTTGGGTCTTCCCTCCAGCGATCATCCGATAAGAGCATGGATCACTGCTATTTAACTACAGTAACGAGCGAGACTACACCAGTTAAAGGGAAGAGAAAGGTACTCTTACAGCTCGGTAACCTTGAGATAGAGCATGAGATATACAGAGCAGAAATAGAGGACGAATGCATTTTGGGTCTTGATGTATTACGTAAGCTGGGATGCTGTATTGATACTCGACTGGGGGTGTTACGTGTAGGTAATACCGAGTTTGTAGTGTCAACACGACGAAATTTATCTTCGCCAATGAGCTGCCCAGTAGTGTGTAATTAGTCAACTGTGATCCCTGCTTCTAGCGAAGTTGTTATTCCAGGCAGATGACAGGGAAAATTTGTCAGGCGATTGGGCACAATCGAACCAGCCCAGAAAGGTGGCATTTTACCAGATAGTGTCATTGTAGCCAGGACATTGATTTCTTCAAATCGGACAGCTTGTCTGGTAGGATGATTAATTTGTCTGGCCATGCTATCCGCCTTGAAGAGGGGGTTAAATAGGGTTTTGCAAGCATGTCTCACAGGTGCTTCCAAATGTCCCAGAAGCTTCACTGCCACAACCTACTGAATGTCCTCTTCAAGATGCTCTGGGGGAACTGCTGGCAAGAACAAGAGAAAACCTCAACTGGCGACAGGAGAGGGCAGTTTCAGAATTGTTACTGAGAAATGAAGGTGCTTTCTCTTACGAGCCCAATGACCTTGGCCGAACTAATGTTGCATACCACCACATCGACACAGGGGATGCCAGACCTATAAAGCAGCCACCAAGGCCACTACCACTAGCTTCATATGAGGTCGTTGGTGGTATTATGAAAGAGATGAGGGATTTAGATGCGATAGAGCCATCAGTCAGCCCATGGTCTTCTCCCATTGTGCTTGTTAAAAAGAAAGATGGCTCTATTAGATGTTTTGTTGATTACCGTCAACTTAATAATGTGACCAAGAGAGATTCTTACCCACCCCCTAGGATAGACGACACCCTGAATAGCTTAACAGGTTCACAGTGGTTTTCTACTCTAGACATGAAAAACGGATATTGGCAGTGCGAGGTGGCCCGGGAAGACAAGGAAAAGACTGCCTTTTGTGTCCAAGGGAAAGGAACCTGGCAATTCAAGGTTATGCCCTTTAGGCTATGCATTGCTCCTGCCACCCTTCAAACGAGCAATGGAAAAAGTTCTGCCCTTAGGTATTTGTCAGGTGTACCTAGACGACATTGTGGTCACAGGAAGAACATTTGAAGAGCACCTAGCACGCTTAGATTCTGTGATTCAGAAAGTGACTGCAGCCAATAAAGAATGTTTTGGTGAGACTGGCTGGCACCTCGGCCCTCCGCGACGCATCACGCGAGTTGGGGAAGATTCTAGGTGGCGGCCTAAGACACTATATATATACTGCCGCAATCCAGCAACCGACAGTCTTTGACGGTGGCCGCCTGGCGAGTGTGCGCGAGCGAAGTGAAGTGTGGATGACGACAGAAGATTGCGGGACGACGTCGGGCGAGGTGTTCGTGGCATGAATGGACGAGAGGGTGTGAAACCGACGAGTGAAGCCTACTGTGCGTGAGGGCGCTTGGAGGACTCTAGATCATTGCGACTGGCGGGACATGGACTGAACTGAGGTGGAACTGAATGGAAGTGTAATACTGATTTTATTGTAAATATTTGAACTGTCAAATATGGACGCATAAATTATAAAATAATTGAATAGATTGATACACTGTTAATTGGGACTGACCTTGAATTATTTGATTTCATTGATGTCTGTCGTAATTATAAATTTTATTAATTGTTGTCAATCGTGAACAGTTAGTGATATTCATTTCTTGTGAGAAGTTGAGTTGAGAGAATTTTTGCTGTAGTTATTGTAAATAAAATTAGAAAATTTTAATTAATTCTTTTATTTGATTAACGATCTTTGTTTAACCCACTTTATTTCTAGAGAGAGAAAATGTAACAGTATTTTTCTCGTGCTCAGTCGTATTTTTCCATTACAGACATCTGCATCACAATGGCAAATGTCCTAAACTCTCGTTTAATGTTCCCCACCACCATCACGGTCAGCTACTGTCCATGAAATGGTACAAAATTGGTATGTTAGCAGCGCCTAGTAAGAAATAGTTCCTACACAAAATAGTATTATACTGAGTGCGCATGAATAGGGTGCGTTGTCCCTTTAGTGTAATTTTCTAGACTCGGTTGAGCTCTGTTTGCACGAGGCGGAGGAATGTGCTGAAAGTAGAACTTTAGCAGGGCTTCAGTAAAGTTGCTAGTAATCGTGCATGGACTATAACTAGAGACATGAAGAATTCGCGGATTCATTTTAGGACAAGCTATAATTCAAAATATGTGTGTTTATGTAAATTTTGCCATTGGTCGACACGGTGTTTGACACCTCCTGGGAAACACAGTGACAGCAGACAATATGCACTTAATATCGGCATATTTGTACATAAGACACTAGCCTGTAGCCTGTAGCCTGTCTAGCCTGTAGGTCATTGAACTCACGAATTTTTCAGGTTTATAACTACAACATGGTTCAACAATGTCTTATCGTCATGGCGGTCGCCGACCTGCCACCTTGAAATGCTCTGCAGCATGTTTGTAAAACAACTTATTATATTTACTAAATTATTAAACGCGTCCTCAGTATATTTACCTACGAAAAGAAAATGTAGCCCTAGACGAGGCCGGCATGGCTCTCAAAACTAGTTCCTGATTTTGCGTTAAACATAACAGCAAAGTCCAACAAGTGCCGACAAAAACTCAACATATAGCCAGCTAAAGCACAGATGACCTGCTCAAGTTGGACAGAAGAAAGTAAAAAAAATGTATTGTTATTACGTGCGTGAATTACGTGAAAGAAATTGTTGCAAATGTATTGTATTTGAGTAATTTTACACTATCTTCCACTCATACTCTTCCCAGGAAACACTTATATATCGTTATTATCTCGCAGAAAACCGAACTACAGCGATCTATTTTTGTACATTGTCAAAAAGAGGGGGGTGGGGAGGGAAGAAGATTGTTCACTGCAGAGTAAAAAGGGGGCCGCGGTCGTGTAGTGGTTAGACTACTAGCCTCCCCCCCAACCCAAGGCGAACCGGGTTCGATTCCAGGCGTGGTCTCTCTCCCGTTCTTTCGCACGTGGGAATCGTGGCGGACGATGCCGCTGGTTGCGGATTTTCTCGGGGATCTCTTTTTTTTCTAAGTTTACCCTATTAATAAGTGTTAAGTGTGCGCCCGCGGTAGGACAGGAGCGTGTTGCGTATCAGGGCTGCGCCCCTTACGCCTAAAAGGAAAGGAATTCATGCGAGGAGGCGTGCATCTCGGCCGAGAGGGCATAGTAGCCATGGCCGGAATTAAGGCCATGACTACCTTCCTAAGTGTACCTATAGCTGGAGCTATATTCTAGAAGAGGTATGGTAAAACACGCACAGACACGGTAAAACCCACACAGACGTAAAATACAAAGTGTAGGAGCATCAATTAAAAATACTACAGCAAATAGTAGGTTTGGACTGAACATTGGTTTAATACGACAGAAAAAACTAATAGAAAGGTGACGGGACTTGCGGGCCAGCATGTTAGAGGCACATGCGCCCTTGAGGTGGGACTGCTATCCATGTTCCTGCTCAGGCTGCCTGCACAGCAACATCGACAGCAGTGTTTGATGCCCCCCCCCCCCTGCTTCTCGTCGAGTGCGTAAAAAACCCCGGGCATCTCACTCTTGGCACCGACGCCATCTTCTCTCGTCTGCAGCGATGCCAGGAACTCCACGCCGTGGGTGAAGGAGAGGACCTGCAACGAGGGGAACCACCCCATCCCCACTCTTTCAAACTCTCCCTCGGTCGTAGACGTGAGACTCGCTCGGCTGGACATCCAGGAGCTACCAGGTGTGGAGGCGAAACTGCTGGCCCAGGGGCGAAGGCTGCCACCGGGGTGCTTCCGAGGTCCAACGATCTTCAAATCCAATCCTCACACATCCACAGTCGGCAGCCCGCAGAAGCCAGCAGTGAGGTGGTTCGCCAACTTCGCATGTTTCAGCACCTCTGGATTGCTCCTGCCGATGTGCTACTGCCATCTTCAACTGAGCCACCCGGGTAATTGACGTCCACGACGACGGCGCTCTGTTGAGCCGGCCTCTTGGTCCACGAGCGGGTATTTTATATTCCTGGCGTTCCCAGAACCTGGGAGTCCCCGATCCGCCACCTGGAGACGCGACCAGTTGCGGATAGGCGTCGCATCTGAGTTGCAAACAGTCCCACCACGCCCTCAGACACACCTCGCCTTCTCTGGCTCCAAGGGGCGGGCAGTTCCCGGAGAGTGAGCGACTACGACCGTGATGTTCATCCCGCAGCAGCTCAGCTAGTCCTCGGGAATCTCCAGTTTCCCTCTCTAGCATTCCGGCTTGGCTCCACACTCAGCTCGCTTCACACTCATCCATCCACTTCCACTGCATCGTAAAATAATTATTTGGAATGCCACGTAAAATCAGTAGCATTAACCCCCGTTTGGCCACGCATTAATTTGTGAGCCGAAGCCTCGCGCACGTGCAATATTTATATGTGCACTGTACTTGAGTTCGGAGTATTTTTTTGCAGGTAGTCAACAACTTGCTGCGTGCTCAAAGATATTACCATCGGCCATTCATAAACGAGAGGTGGGCTAATGTTCACAAAACAAGTTACTAGGGACAGGTGTTTTTCTAGAAAAGATTTCAAGACTAGTTGTTCAGCAAAACTTATGTTCATATGCACTTTCATGGGTGGATGATTTGAAATGACCCGTGCCTCAAGTGTCTGTGCCCGAATGATGGACATTCAGTATCTAAGTACTTTATTACGATTGACCCAGTCAAATAATAGCATGTCTTCTCATGTAGACACGCGGCCAATAACCAAAGGAAGTTGTGGTTGTGGACGTGGGATATTGAAGTCTAGCGTGGTCATAAATAATTTCGCGAAAAACACCTATCTCTACAAATTACCCGTCAGAATGACTCTCTAGGTGTTGGGTACTGATTGCTCTTTGTGTACATCACTGACCATAACTATCCTTCAAATGAAACACTTCCTCGATCGTGGACACAGTGACTGAATGGGTTAATGCCACTTGTTTGTAGGGACATGCAAAATTCGCGTTATTATTTGTTATAAGGCTGAACTTTACAGCACTGTATGCACTAGACCCGGCGTCGTTTTCTCCATTGGCTGCTGCACGGATGTGAAGACGTTCTCTCTCTGACTGAACTACACGTGATTGGGGCACACAATTGCGAAGCGTTCCTTTATTGGTGCAGGGTGTGTCACATAGAGTATGGTCCAATGACAAACGTATTGCAAAGCTACATGTGTTTCAAGTTTTTCATGTCCCCAAATATGATTGCACTCTGGTGCGTGTCCCTTTCTGAAAACAATGGATGTATAGGAAGAGGATGAACGGAATACTTTTAAAAATCATAACCTTTTTTTCCTTAACATTCTTGTTTTTATATGTTCTAGAGTACTTATTTAAAAGAAAACATGAAAGGTTTTTATACATCCTTGGATTCGTTAAAAAAGAAACACATAATTTATTACCGAATGTCATGCTAACTAGTTGCTAGCAAAGATACGGTTAATCAGATGTAGCGCAATAGGTTGCCGCTTCTAGACGTAAATCTCTTCTGTAAAAGAGAGTTTTACCAGCTATGCCAGCCTGTCTCGCTCTATGAAACCGCGGGAACGTTATATATAAATACATCACGTGATAACTTCGAGTCTTAATGTTCCAGCAAGAGGTTACGACTGGAGACCGCATATCGTTACCGAGAAGACAAAAAAAAAAAATGAAATCCGGAGCAGACATTTAGGCAAGAACCATTTTTCAAAAGGTGACAGTAACTGCTGGACGATGGCGTTACCAAGTGCTCCAGAGTATCAAGAACATTGGAGGACCCCTCCCAACCCACTCCCTAAAAAAAAAAATATATGCCCTTGATGAAGGACTTCGTAGGATGACCTTCAAGACTCTTTTGACATCCGAGCCTTAGGTCGGCGTCGGTTGAGTGTGGGTATACGCTGTTCACGGTAAACTGAGCACTTTTGAAAGCCCTGCTTAAGATATACTTGCATACACGTAGTGTATTATTCCGTAATCTTTAGAATTAACATTGTCATTGCCCTCATCACTTTATTCATGCATCCGTCGAGTGAAACTGTGAAATTATTAGAAAAGTAAATATTTTACAGAACTGATAATTTCTACACTTACACGCATTAAAAAAATTATTTAAGTTATTACAAATGGATACCTAACACTTTTAATTCGACTTCAAGGCATGGAACTACTCTCCCGCCATTGTTACCAACGTTATTGGCGACATGTCACTCAGTGCGCCAGATTAAATATATGCAGGTAGCAGGAGTGACTCTTCCTAAGGTTTGATTCAAAAGTGCTCACTTTATCGTGAACAGTTTATGGTGCGAAGTGTAAGTTTAAGTTGATGATGAAAATAAGTGCGCGAGATGAATGTGTACGAATCAAAATGAAAGTGTGGGTACTCCTTAAGGCCCTGTCACGCTGCGAAAACTTTCCGTCAATTTGCTTCCAAAAGTTAAAGTTGGACATTTGTGACGTCACCGAAACGTCATAAACACTGCCGCATTTGTCTGGAAATGTTGGATGGCGCCAGCTTCCATCAAACATTTGAACGATTCGAACGGTTCGAAAACGTTTTTGATATGTTTGAGGGACTCAGCCAATCAGAATAGAGCACGACAAAAATGGCCGTTCTCGACGTTACAAAAATTAAAATAACGAACAATTGCTGTAATAGGATATAAGGTTGTGAAGATAATAAATGTATGTAGAATATTTATATACTCCATTCGCGGTTACGTCAGACTTTTCTGACGCCCTGCTTAAGTTCTATTTCCAGGATATTCCTCTTCCTCGTGCAAGCTACGCTTAACGAAGTGTAGAAAATTACTCCAAAGGACAATGCACCGAATTCGCGCGCACTCAGTGGAACAGTATTTTGTATAAGACCTATTTTTCGCTAGGCGCTACCAACACACATGTTTTCTCACTATTTTTATTCAAATCATTTATAAATAAAAGAATAACATTTCAATTCAACAGAAGAAAATCAACTTTTATGAACCCAAGTATAAAACGCTTGTGATACAGCATGGCGTATGTTGGAAATAACTAAACACGTCATACATGGAGAGATTTTTCAAAGGTTTGATTCAAAAAGGGCGAAGAAACCGCGAATAGACTATCAGAAGGAATGATATTTTAAGAGACTATTGAATATAATTTTAAGAACTGAGAGACACTAAATTTCATTGTGCGGGAAACATCTCTGATAAATAGAATTTTGAACTAAGTGAATAAGTGCAAATAAAACAAATCGGTTTTTAGATTTCTTCATCTAATGGACCGCATGAAAACACAGCAGCAGTATCCCAATTTGAAAATAAATTTTAAATGAAAATTCATAATATATCCTCCAAGTAAATTATTCGACGCAGTGGCGCATTTTCAAACCCGTTCAAGATCATATGATAAAATTTGTTGGAAGGAAAAAAATTGATGGCGGTACATCGTCTTCAAGTTTTACTGTCAGATACATTTGAGAGCGAAAGTCTGACCTTGTGACAGGGACGCGGACTGAAGGAGGCGAGGCAGCGGCAAACCTCTGGGTTCTTATTCTAAGTTTCGTCGGTAACTTCTGACACCTTCTCGCACCCGACCAAAATATTGGTCGTATCCAGGAAGGTATTCAGAGTTATCAGTCGTTTATCACGGCGGCGCAATCGGGCGGGCATCTTCGGCTTACCAACTCTCCCCACTCCAAGCTAGACGAGCGTTCGTGTCTCTGCGCACGGTTGACAATGTACCAACAAAATATTACTAAAATTATTCGTTTTAAAATTTCACAAATCTGTTGAAAAAACATTACTTAAAGACACGAATAGTAAGTTCTATATATATTTTTTTAGCTCGTAAACGATAGTATATGATTACAAATATGTGATTTATAAGAAAATAATAGATTACCGTTAATTTTGTGAGGAGTTTGAGAAACTGTGGTTGGTGGCCATGTTGAACAGTATTCCCCCCCCCCCCCCCTTTCCTGAGATATAGATGTTAACGTGTTACGGCCAAGGCCCGTGCGTTTAGCAAACTATTTGTGTATGTGGAACAGAAAATATTTGGCCAAGGCTAAGTGGAGGAATGTTAGTAGATGTTAAATATAGATTTCACTTGAAACTGCCCTGGATAACAAAGAAATGTACACATCTTAAATGGATTATATCAATATTCCTAACCTTGGTGTCCACCGAAGTGTGCTGTAGAGCCATGGAAAAACCACGTGATCGAAAGGTTGCGAATTTTACAAATAGTAAGTTTGCGTGTTTTGTAAATGTATTTGTAAACCGTTAATATAATTATTGAAATGCACGTGGGCTGAGAAGCCGTACTTTCCATATTTTTGTAGTGAATGAATAATATTTGTTCAATTGTCTATATCGTAAGTTCAACGAGTGTGAGGTTAACTTCGGTCAAAGTGTGTGTGTGTGTATTGCTGCATCTGTACGAATACGAACAGCGATGTACATGTATCGCGTTTTGTTTTTCCATTAAAGTTATAATTTTGCGAAGTTAAATAATTTGAATGTTATTTCCACACAAGCAAAATTTTCCACTGCTCCATAAAAAAAAAAAAAAAAAAAAAAAACGAAATGCCACACACTCGTAAGAACATCAAAATAATTCCGTCCCAAGAAAGATATTGAACTAAAGTTGCCCCCCCCCCCTTTTTTTCCCCCCTTTTCGACTTTTCTTCGAAATAAAATAAACAGAACCCCTACATATTTAACTTGGTAACTATACAAATAAAACAGTATGGAATGCCAACCTAGCTTAATATCTCGCATTAATTACTGGATGTAAGTTGGATAGCCTAACGTTAGTCTTCCATCCCCTGTCACGGCAGCAAACACGAGTAAAGAGAAAAATGCAAGTATGCATTGGATTCAAACATTTCTTTACAAACGTATTTTTCATCCCTAACAAAACAGCTGTGGTGGAAGGATACATTGTGGCCGTGCTACTTTTCTAGAACTGTCAGAATTAAATCCCACTTGAAATAGACCTTAACAGAGCCAGCCCCAAAACATTCGAAACTATAGGTCATTAGTGTCCAAAATACAAATGTACCTACACATTAAAAAAAAAAAAATGTTGTTACCGCATATCATCACATAACTGGATTTCGCATATTTAAACAAAGTAAAATCAAACAGGAGGGAAGTTTCGATCTCGAGCCGTGGATACGCTTGTGTTAAGATCACATACGCATAATGTTTTAGGGACAAATAAATGTTTACTTACGGCAAGGCAATGTAATTGATTGAATAAATATTTACAAATGAGTATTTGTACATTTACGCGCTTGTAATAAGACAGACGCGTGTGATGCACGTTTGTAGTAGTTATAAACACATTTTAATACCGACGCTCGTCATATTATAGTCGCCAAACTGCTCGTGAGCAGTTGAGAAGTTCCAACTCCACTCGTGACGTCACTCGACCTTCGTTTCAAGCTTAGGATATACCGAACGGGGTGGTCTGAGCCGATAGTTTGTAAAGAATCTATTGTTTTTCGTCGGAAGGAACGGATTAGAATAACCTCCCCCCCCCCCCCCCCGACAAGCTTCTGTGGGGACCTGGGTTGGAAACCCAGCCCGGCCTGACTTCAACCCGTTTCTGCCTCTCTGAGCAACTTGCTCTCTCTCTCTCTAAATCGTCTACGCTGTCGACGAGACGTTAAGCCCTAGCCTTTTTAAATTAAAAAACCTTTGAAAAACAACCCCATGTCTGATATGTTTGGTTTTTTCCTCAATATGTACAGTATTACACGCTTTTGATACACATGTTAATAGAAAAGTACCTTATTTTTAGTCGAATTGAATTCTTACTCATATTCTATCTATAACTTATAATATTTCATAAAATTATATGAATAAAACCAGGGAGAAAAATAAGTGCACTGGTCACTCCTACTAAAAAATAGTTCTTCTGAAAAATAATCTTGCATTGAGTGGGCACGAATCCGGTGCGTTGTCCCTTTGATGAAATTCTCGATACTCGGTCAAGCGGAGGAATATCCCGCTGGAGGCAACCGAGAATGGATTATAATATCTAGTGCGTGATAGGTTGAACACAAATACAAGTACATTCCCTGTGAAGCAAATTATGTATTTACATGCACGTTATATATATATATATATATATATATATATATATATATATGCATTTAGTAGAGACGCGTCTCATGTGCACTAAACTGGTCATTGACCGAGTCAAAGGCCCCCCAAGTGACCAGCGAAAGGCGCGCGTGGTACGGACAATCAATGTTGGTTTGTCTAGTAGTGTTGTTCCGTTCACTGCACGAATGCAGTGTTTTGAAAAACCCGCGAAATGTTATTACATTCCCCTGTGCGTGAATGACTTCATTGTGGAGTGGAGGAAACACCGTACTCTGGTTTTGGCATGTTGGTTAAAATCCAGAATGGATACCGCACAGCATGTAAAAAAAAAATCATGGTAGACAACTTTAAGTTACCACGCGTAATTTGATGTTTGCTGCACGTAACATAATTAAGCTGAAACATGTTGCAAACTACATTAATTGAGGTAGTGATTTTTCGCGAAAAAATTATAGTATATGGAATATTTCAATACTATACGCACCCAAAAGCAGTTTTTTTATTCCCATTGGTTGCTGTCTGTTTGTGAAAGCCGTTTCCATATTTGACCAGGCCATTCAGAATTCGGCAACATCAGTACGGCTCCTAAGTGATTCTTGTACAGACAGTTAACACATGTCAAAAAGTAATCCAACCAATCAAGATAGGTAAACTACCCTACAGTGTTTTGAAATATATCTTGTCTTCAAATGTTTTCGCGAAATTTACTACCCCTATACATAAAATATACACGTATTCTATATGCTTATCTGCACCTATTAAATCCACTGTTCACTCCTGAATATCTTCCATTTTCCTGGCCTAAAATTCAACATGCCATTAAGAATTAGCGGCAACATGCGTAAGCGTATGTAGCATTTTTGCTGCGGACCTCTAGCAGGGGATAAGCTAGACTGATCGGAAGTGTACACTGATGCGCTCAGCCGACGAAACGGAACAAACTTAATTTCGCTTTGCGAAACTTTGCAGAAGGGCCTGAGCACTCTATCTGACTCCCACGCGCGCCAAACGCTCCCAGAGCGGCTGGTCTAGTGGCTATTAACTAATGCCCGGTTGCACCATCGTGGTTCGAAACTCGATCAGAGATTGCATCTAAGATCGACACAGAAAACTTTTGCACCATTCGAGTTCAGAGCAGGTCTGGAGATCGAGATGAAGTTCATTTCGAACCACTGAAATTGGCGTTTCGAAATCTCGATCTGAGATTAGCAGCCATCTTCGACAAATGTAGTTTGAAAATACGCCAACAGATAGAACTACGTTCGATTGTTTTCTTGGGAAATTAAAACAACATTATATGTACTTGAATATTATTTAGTAAAATTCGTACAACAATAATTTAATCAAAGCAGATAGAACATCGCACATCTAGTTCTATCTACAGGAAAAAAATACGCCTACTTCCATGACGTCATACATTGCAAACCAATAGCAAAATTAGTCTCATACTTAATCTCGATCTCTCACTTTGGAACTAAGATCGACGAATCGGAGATCCAGAATCATGAAATTCCGTTGGTGCAACACTTTAACATTGGAACCAAGATCAAAACTGGATCTTGTTTCGGAACTAGGATCATTCGATCTTGGATGGAGGAAGATGTTGGTGCAACCGGGCATAAGGACACTCCCGTTACCGCAGATTTTCTGCGCTACCATGTCGGTGTTGGGTTGGATATATATTCCACGAGCACGCTGGTTCGTTCGTGATTTGATATCGTGACTCAGATCAGGATTACTTTCCCCGGCTAATCTCTCATCTGGGGGGGCGTACCAAAAAGTTACTCCTAGAGTAAAGTAAAATAACAGAGGGTAACAGCTGAGGAAACCAAGATTAGACGTGGCTCTGGAACGGGCAAGTCATAAATAGCACGCTGTGTTTACAAATATGTACTGATTAAGCAACCAATGTAAATTCCAAAAGATATTGATCACTCTCCTCGAAATATTTCTTTTCCAACAAATTATTCCAGCATATGAACAGCTTTACTTACAATAAGTTAATCATAAACATAACTTTAAAAAATGTAATCTTTATAAAAGTTGATTTTTAAATAAAATACCAATTTTATCACTCGTAATTTGTAATTTGCCGGCGTGTGTATGTAAGAATTATGTCCACAATTCCTATCAGTTTTTTTTTTTTTTTAATTCTACTTGAAATTCCCGCCATTTTCAGAGTACTTTTCGTTACTCGCTGAAATAGTGCGTGTAAAACTTTTACTCTGGGAACGTACTCAAGAGTAATAACAGCCTGCCGTTTTGGGGCACTGTAAAGAGCGAGTAGAACATTTACTTAAAGTGGGGGGATTTTTTTTGGGGGGGGGGGGGGGCAGCTAGAGAGAAATGTTTACTCGCAGAATAATGATTTCGAGCGCCACTCCGGTCTGGTATATGTGGCACTAGGGCCACTATCACACAGCCTAACTCGACTTCACCAGTGAAAATACTGAAATTATAGTGAACAGCCGGGCTTGCCTAATGCAATGCTCAAATACACCCTGGCACCGAGGCCCATATATGTACTTTTATACCGTCAACTATGCGATAAAAGTTATCGAGAGTCAGGGACGACCTCATGAAAATGCTTAAGATCTAAAAATTGTCGAGGACTGAAAGGACCGTAATCTGCGTCCCGTTCATTTTAAACAAATCATTTATGCGAGTGTAGCATAGAGTAGTTCTAGTATACTGTAGCACCCATCTACTTATTTCTTTTAGTGGTGGGAGGGCATTTATATAATCACGGTACGGCACATTAGCTGCGCTTTGACATTACAGAGCATCTAATGCTCGATTTATTATCGTGTAGAGTGTAACATTCTCGTTTTAGCAAAATTAAACTTGTATGTACCGCCAAGAATTTGTATAGCATTAAAGGCAGTTCACGATAAAGTGAGCACATTCGAAATGAACCTGAGAAAAAAAGTCAATACCCCTGAACGCATATATTTTAATGGGCCGCACTGAGGGGCATGCGCCCAGTAAAGTTGGTAATGATGGATAGGAAGTAGTTCCATATCTTAACGTCAAATAAATAGCGTTAGGTAACCATTTGTGCAAACTGAAAATATTTATTTTCCTCTTTGTTTTTTAATGCGTCTAAGTACAAGAATGAACAGATTTGTAACATATTAATTTTTCTAATAATTCCGCAGTTTCACTTGACCGACGCACGAATAAAGTGATGAGGCCCATGACAATGTTAATTTTACATGAGGTGGAGGAATACACAACGTGCGTACAAGTAGATCTTAAGCAGAGCTTTCAAAAGTGCTCATCAAATATGTATAAAACTGACGGAATTTATAATATATAAGTTACCGTAATACGTTTGCTAACGGGCACAGTATACAATGAAAAAAATATCATGCATGAACTCTATCGCGTTTGATTTATGAATTACTTTGGACTGGACGTGTGTTACACATCACGTTGAAAGACCACTCCACCGGTCGTGTCAGATTTGAATTCCGGATTCTGTTGACGCAGATTTTTATGGCGCGGAGTAATGAACAGGCCGACAGCGACAAGCTCAAGTAATTACTTCATTTGCTTGTCCTCGCCTTGTTTTCCTACCTTGCTGTCGAGTAACTAGAAAAGCGAGCGATTGAAAACTGTTAACCTCGGCGACTACGGGAATAAAAAAAAAAAAAAAAAAACATGTACTGGAGTAGCTGCACTCGGCAAGTGATCATTAGAGACTTATCGTCATCGATCGGGGTTCCAGTAAGCTTGACATTTCTAAAGTGGAGGCTGATACGTATATAGAAGGTTCTGGTGTCTATTACGCGTTATTGCAGGCAATTTGCCTGGAATTCTCTTGCGAGGTTTACTGCGTGCGAACATTTTCTGGCCAATTTTCTAATGCCGATTTAAACTTTATTGTTACGATTCCATCGCGCGGATGATTTATACTTTCCGGATACTCGAAAACAAACTAGACCTCAGTTTGAGTTCTCAAGTAACTTTAATTTAAATAAAAACTACTCCTTGAGCATCTCACTTTGCACAAAACAACGGTGTTTATTTAAATAATAAATACAATTAAAAAAAAAATTAGCTACGTAATAATAATGACATGAAATTCACCAGTCGTCAGTAAGCTGCAACGTTGCTGTAAGGAATCTACAAAGTCTATAACGTTATTTGACGTTCTCCACAGTTAAGGCGATGCTACACACACAGTCACAAATTAGGCTAATCTAACTGTGTCTTGAGGCATAAACTGACAGTTCCTTGTGCAGTTGTGACACACCGCGCTGTGCCGAAAAGGGGATCGTCTAACGCCCTATACACATGGGAGCATGGTTCGGCGAACCACGTTCGGGGGCCACACGCTCTACACACAGTGGAGGGGAACGCCAACAACGGTTCGTCGTTGACACTGTTTCACTCTGAAAACGGCAGGATGATGCTGTTCAAAAATGGCGGCTGCTGTGATTGTTTTCGATGAGTTGGGAGTTTTTAAAAGAAAAACGACAATGAGGAGATCAGAGTGGACCAAGGAGTGGTTGCGTGAAAGGGAAAAGTGGTCGCACGTTAATCTATTGAAACATCTGATAGACAACAATGCGAAGGACTACCAGAATTATTTAAGAATGATTGAGGATGAGTTTAACGTTTTATTGGAACATGTGAGACTCCATATAGCAAAGCAAGATACTCACATGAAAACATCAATATCGGCCGAACAGCGTCTTCTTGCTACACTTACGTACTTGGAAGACTTGAAATTTACGTGTGCCGTATCTCCACAAGCATTGGGCAAACTGATACCAGAGACGTGCAGAGCGATTTACAACAGCCTCAAGGATGAATTTATAAAGGTAAGTAGATATAACCAACACACGTTAAACTATGTAGATACTTGTGATTAACGTAAAGTATCAGCTGCTAATGCTAATCGTATGGTATAGCGCTGCGAGAGCTACCAGTGGTATTGGCGGAGGAACTATGTAAATACATGTATGAGGGTGACAACTGGTCAGCCTGTCCCTGGTAATGTTGACACGGGGGTGGTTGTGGGCATGTGCAATCATAAACATTGTCCTGCAAAGTGGTATTAGCAGATAATTGTTTCTGTGGGCCTTTGTAGAGTACGTCGTGGATAAGTTTACCGGCATTTAGGAACTGATGTTCCTCCATTTTCCGAAGTTTTGCAGCTATCACCTTCCGATATGGTCGAATTCATCTTCGGGTTTGTCCAATACACACATAGCTTTTGCTATCAGTCGATGGCGCTGATCATTATCTGAATATGCCTTCTGACGTTTAGTTCTTTGACCCGCCTTTCGACTGACGCCTGGTTCCCTCTGTCGAGGTGCGGGCTGAATATCCTGAAAGTAGAGATGTACGTTTCAGTTTAAGGTGAAGAATATGTGGAGTGTCACGAATACTATAAACATGCACACATATCGGTACACATTCAGTGTTATAGTACATTCGCGTTAAAGTGAGCACTTTTGATAGCCCTGCTTAGTTTCTCCTTCACCCAACTGTGCATCATTCCGCCCGATATACGTATTAACATCGTCGTGAGCCTATTGACTAGTGTTCATACGTCGAGCTACATTCTATAATTCATTGCCAACTTAACCGGGGGTAACCATGAATATTTATGTTGCATTATTTGCAGTTAACAGGCAGTGATATATTTCACAGGTTAGATTCAAAAGTGCTCACGTTAATCTGAATACACTATATCATCGGTTTTATTTAAAGTGCGGTATTGCTATTGTTGGGTGTGTGTGTGTAATTATATATATATGTATATTTATGTACATTTATATATGTATATATATTATCACATTGCTTTACTTTGTTTCAGTTTCCTTTAAAAAAATGAAGACTGGCTTGAGGTCGCCCATGATTTACAATAACAATGGAATTTCCCAAATTGTGGATGAGCTATTGCGCGGCCAGTGGGCAGTGTTTCGTATTATTATAATTATAAAGGATACTACAGTATTGTGCTTCTTGGAGTGGTAAATGCCAGCTTGGAGTTTACCATGGCTGATGTCGGTTGCAATGGCCGGGTGTCTGATGGTGGTGTCGTTGAGGAAACTGTATTTTACCAGGGGCTGCAAGACGACAAGAGCCATTTACCAACAACACAAGATACAGTGGAAAACTTGAGTATCGTGATTGTTGTCGATGACGCCTTCGCTTTGGGGGTCCATCTCCTAAAGCCGTTTGCAATGAAAAATCTTACGTATGAACAAATGGTGTTCACTTACAGATTATCGCGTTGTAGACGTGTCGTTGAAAACGCGTTTGGGATTTTGGCTACGCGTTTCCGGGTTTTCCATACGACTATTAATTTCCAGCCTAGGAACGTTGTGGATATTGTTTTGGCCTGGTTGCACTATATTATTTTCTGCGACGGAAATGCCGTAAACATTACACACCTACGTCTGCATTGGACAGAAAATGTAGTGGTAGGAGAATGGAGGCAAGGCCCGTTGCATGACAAGCTCTATCAGGACTTACAGGTTACATCTCGCAACGCTTCGGCATCCGCGAAAAGGAACAGAACGCAATACATGAAATACTTCATGGGAAAGGGTAGAGTCCCTTGGCAAGATAACATGGTGCAGCATCGTGCCAGAGAATGAGCATTGTTATATACTTTATGTCAGGTATTGTTAAGGTATGTAGTGCAAACATAATTTATCCTATAGCATATAACGTATTTCTTTTACTACCTGCTTATTCGCATAGGTAAATTCCATTTAACACGGAAACCATTGGTAGGTTCGCGACTACCTTGCTGTACGTAGGCTGATTTCATACATTACAAACAATACTTCGTAATAACATTGTATGTTACGTGTTCATTGTATCTGTACTATTAATCTTGTACACCACAACCATAACTGTACAACGTTGATAAACTGTAAGTAAACATTAAAATACAAATAAACCTCACTGTACTTGCCTGACCTTAATTTTGACTTCCTCCATCCTCTTTTCCCGCTTCGTCTTAATTTCAGCAGTACCAATTTTTTTTCTGCATATTTAGTAGAAATCCAGTGCCTTTCTTTCTGCTCAATAATTTTATTTTGTTTATTAATTGGGATTTTGTAGGTATCATATCTGCATCGTTTCTATGTTTATCTCGGATTCAATATTATAGGTCCAAAACAGCTCAAACGGATCGATTTCTTATATTGGCTAGTTATACATAATTCTATTTTTCTGATTTTCGCTTTATTTAAAACTCTTTACTTTTGTTTCACATGTATGCATTTTTTTTATTAAGATCTCATGCTTTGACATGTTGCATGGATTTTGTTTTCTCTGTTGGGCAGGACAATTAAGACATCAGAAAGTTATATGTACGTATAAAAGGTGCAGTACTTATGATAACATACTGTTGCCTAAGTTCGCCAGTGTTGACAACAAAGCGCAGATCTAGCATTTTTTCCTTCAAACTCTTCGTTTACTTTATGTATAATATTTACTTCAATTAAAATTTTTATCGAATAATCCGTATCAATATTGGTGAAATTGTTTCACAGAAGTGTTCCCAATAATTTTATTCAATAAATATTTGATACTTAAAAATGATTAATGATACTATGTTGCGGGGGAATGTTGTGTTCTCTATGTTGTTCAGTTATTTGACGTACAGGGAATACATACTACAAGCAGGATTTATTTTTATAAACCACTTATTTCCTCTGGGAGGAGAATGTGTTTTGCTGTATTGTTCAGTCTGTTAGCAATTATTCTTGGATAAGTGTTGTTTGTTGTAATTAATAACTTCATCACTTCAATAAATTGAGCAACGTTTCCTGTCTCCTTTATTAAAAGTTTCAGTGCTCACCGGTCCATGCCATTATTGAGGCGCAGGACCTACAGTCATACCACAATAATAAATTTTAAAATGTGTGATATTTATATCCACAGCTATCTCAACTACAGTTACCTAGTTCCGTATTCATTCAAATGGCGCCAAGTGCCTTGAAGATTTTTGGAAGTTTAATTTAGTTTATGTAGCCTAAAATGCACCTAGTTATTAGGTTTTTATATTTGTCATTTACAGATAGTACTACATATTCCTTCTCTTGTATGTGTTGCCCATGGATAGGTCCTAATAGTATTTTCACCATATTTATTCTTAAATTAGATTCAAGTGTATATCAAAACTAGAACTTCATTTCATTCATTGAATTTATTATATGCTTTTATCTCCGTACTTTAGATGTTATAGTTTGTTATGGATGGTCGTTTCGCTTTACTAATGTCTTGTTTCACTAATGTGAAAATATCCCTTTTAAAAATGATATGAAGATATTCAAATTGTGATTGCAGATCAAGTTTTATTTCTTCTCCCCTTAAGATATTTATTTACTCAAAAAGTTAATAAATTTATATTTTATTCCCTTTTACTAGTACTATTGAAGCTTCTTGTTTCATGCGTTTGATTGCTATTAATTCTTGCCAATCAACGTTTATGTTGTTAGTCAATGGATGATCAGTTATTCTCTGGTATAAGTTTATAGTACCCGTACAGTAAGTTTGCTCTGAATACAATTTTTTTCAGGAACTAGCTCACTTATTGCTTTTTGCCGATTCCGAGAATAATTAATCCCAGGAGCCGGTCGGCAAAGTGAACAGATGTTGAAGAAGCAGAGAATGAGCGAGGCATGTTGTGCTGCGCTACACGCGAGCAGGAATCAGATACCGCGAGCGTGACACAATAAATGTCCACGGAGGATGTTGAAGTACCAGTTATTTCCACTAGCGGCTGGGTCACTTTCTTCCGAAGTACGTGGAAGAAATTATGCCCACGTGGTGCCCAACCTTTGCCCATCTGGGGATGATGTCAAACTACCAACGCATCTGCGCATCTGACGATTACTTCATTTGTACTGTTTACGTGGTCCACGGGAAGTGGAAGTTTAATTAGGCGGAATTATACATGTACAGGAGGCAGAGAACACGAAAGTTTTTCCGATGTTTCGAGAAGGATATGTATACGGAATGTTCTCTGTTCAAGTTTGCCGTTAAAAAGGGTCATTAATTTATACGGCACGTCAATTTTCTTTCACGTGGTTATAAACTTGTAGAGGTGAAGTATTTACATTACTAATGCAGCACACAGATCTCACTTGTTTGTATGATAACTACTCGTGTTTGATATCTGTTCTTTTATTCTTCCAGACTCCACATATCCTTGCAAAGACACATTTATATCTGCTGCCAATATATTTTTTAACGAGGGCGTAGAGAAAAAAAAAACGCATTATTCAAAGATCGCTGAAGGTCGCTTTTGTGAAGGCCAAAAGCAGAAAAAAAAAGATGTTATCGCCAAAATGCGGTTCGCCTGTAAGTAAAAAAAAAAGAAAGAAAGAAAATGGTGATGAAAAACCGGTCGAGTAAAGATAAAAGGGGCGAATAAAATAACGAGGACTATTTTTAAGAAAGTGTTCCCTGATGAATGATGACCTCTCGCCTTCCAGTATATATTAACAGTAGTACTGCCCGCAGCATGTCCGGGACAGTTTCGCCACTTATTCATTAAAATCGGCTTAACTAAACGAAGGTGAAATTGCAACTCTTCAATTACTGGCGTTTTAGGTCGGTGCATCTCACCATACGCACATATAGCAGATAATTGAACCCGTATAGTAAATCTAGGAGGCGCATCTAGAAGGCGGTGGCAAGGATTCCCCCCCCCCCCCCCGAAATCTATGGAAATAAATGGGGTTGTCTTTGGAATCTTGACAAAAAGTAAATACGTAAGTATTTACAGAAAAGTGTTAAATAGTGATTGGAACAGCATGTGTACACTTTGATGTTGTAAAATATAACGTGACAGATAATGTCTGCGAATGGAAAATCGCAAGTTTGAATAACAATCGGTGCGGATTTTAATTCAGCAAACATATTACATTTCTTCAGCAGAAACACTCGGCGTATATTTTTCTGCGAGGCGTAAATATGTAATGAAATACTAATAAACGTAATAACATGATTTTTCGCGAATCCATCGAGGTCGCTTATAATATTCAGCTATAAAAACAATTTAGAATTAGACCTCATCGGCAAACACACTGTACTTCGCTTAAAGAGCCGGTAAAATACAAACGACATATAAATGTAGCTTAACAGTTTTACATAGCATACAAAATATTCGTCATTTATTTAATATTAAAAATGTTTGTGCCATGTATCGCATACGCAAACCAACTTCATGTTTTGTATGTATTTACATAACAAATATCAAAGAAAACTACATCGCAGGAACTGAAATTAATATGGTGACCGCAACAAAGGCGTGTGCCGAGTTGTTTTATCATGATATAATAATGTGTTTCGGGGGGCCATATTGATATCTTATGAAGTTAAACGGCCGAATATGGGCGATTAAACTTAAACTCGGGTGAGCTCAATTTAATCGCGTTTTGACAGTGGTGATATGCAGTCGACCAGTAATCCTCGTTAATTCGTTCTAAAACTCGGATTAGTATGTACACTGTAAAAAAATTCTGGTAAACTTCCTAAACTGTAATGGAAGTTTTTAACATACACAGTGTATGGAAATAATATTACATGTCAGGCTGAAAATATGAAAATATTTAGCATTGCTAGTATACAAAGTTGGGAACTTCCTTATGCATTTGACTCTTTCCTGAGCAACTGTAGGAACGTTACCATCCATGTGTTGGAAAATAATTGACCATTCACGCTTTGTCACTGTACGTTTACATTGATACGGTAAATTTACAAATAATTTCTTAACGCTGGTATTACACGATACCTGCAGCCGTACTTGGTTCTTGTATGTACAAGCTTCTACAAGGCCTGGTGTACGAGCCGGTATACCAGCCGCTATATGAGCCGACATGGAAGATTCATATTACACGACAGCAGTTCGCGTACTAGCATTTGGCACCCTCGGTGGATGCGCAGTGTGTGGTTTGTAGTAAATATGAACACCATTCGTAGAACTGCTATAGGCTATTCACGGTAAATTGAGCACTTTTGAAAGCCCTCTCATTTGGAATAATAGTCTATAAATGTGTTTTATTTTAGCCTTAGACGTTAATTTCCTAGTGCGGTGGAATATACACACTCTGTTTATTACTTAAATGGAAAAATATATATTTTTAGAAAGGTGGTTCAACGATAAAATATGGCCGAAAGAAAAAAAAAAAACTAGGGCCTTAAAAGTGAGCACTTTACCGTGAACAGCCTATAGCAGTCAGTAACTTGTGTAGGCCTGTAAAAAAACTAGCCAGTACTGCTTAGCATTTATACATTACTGTTCGCCTTTTACATAAAATTGATTGCTTACTCGTGTAGTTTTATTCATTTTATTGAAAATGAGTTAAAGTCACTAGAGTACGAGTGTGTTATTTTTAATTTTGACGAAAATTACTGACCGGTTGCAGAATATAGTTTTTTCTTTACGTACCGATATATTATCAGCATGTGAAACTTAACGATAAAAAAACTTGCGCCCGACAGATTTCCGAACTCACGATAGATACAATTTCTGCAGAGGACGCCGCAACCTTAGCGCTGTACTACCAGTTGACACACAACATTTGGTTTTATATACAGTATAACCAGTAGATGTTTGAATTAATATTTTCATAGGGTAGATATATGCCATTCACAGTAAAGTGAGCACTTTTGAAAGTCTTCTTATTTGGAATAACAGTCAATAAATATATTTAATTTTTGCCTTAGACGTTAACTTCCGAGGGCGGTGGAATATACACACTGAGTTTATTACTTACGTGATAATGCTTATTTTAAAAAGCAGTTAGAGGATAAAAAACCGTCGAAAGAAAAAAATGTAACTAAGGCCTCGAAAGTGCTCACTTTACCGTGAACAGCCTATAATGTTTAAGTATTTAGAACGGTTGTAAACTGTAATTAAAATATATCATTGCCAACATTATTCATTGTTGTAGTATCATAAATCTATTTGAAAGTGTTTCACCCTCAAGGATGTATAATCAAGATGGATGCATCCTTTTCGGTTTCTTCATCAACTAGTTTCAAGTAACAGCCACGGGGAGCGCCTTACGTTCTGCAACTGCGACGACGTGATTGGCCAGGTACGAAAGCCGGCGCGGAACTTGCCACTAAAAATAGGACGTGCCCAGGTACCAAACCTGGCACGAGATCTGGCCGCGCAAAGCGGGAAATGCAATGGCGGGTGCCACACTAGCCCGTATACCGGCCGCTGTGGCGGACCTTGCACGAGCTTTCGCGGAATCTGGTATCGCATAATATCGCCTTCAGAGCGTAAAACTTGTGTGGTGAAACCGGCCCTAACAACTGCGAGACATCGCACCTAGTTCGGTCGAGACGGCGGCGTTTTCACGCCCGAATGTTTGTTTCCCGCCGTGCACCACTGCGATGCCTTGGTTCGGCCCCGGGCCTCGTCAGCACGCTGTGTTGAAAAAAAAAAAAAAAAAAAAAAAGTTACTAGTCGGAGCCACCACGTGACAAATCACACTCGCGCTAGATGAGGCCGGGGCATCATTCGTCAAGACGGATGGTTAGAAGGGACATGCAAACTTCACAGTGTTGTATGCACTAGAGTCGGAATCGTTTCTCCATTGTCTGCTGCACAGATGCGAAGAGGCTCCCTCTGTGACTGAACTACACTTGAAGTGTTCCTTTATCGGCGCAGAGTCACCCAGGGCGTGTCAGATAAAGTATGGTACAATGACAAACGCATTGCAAAGGTACGCGTGTTGTTAAGTTTAACACGTCCCCAAATAATAACGCCAATTTTGCAGGTCTCTTGTGATTAGTAGAGAGCCGGGAATTTTGCAGACTTATTCGGCAACGAGCTAGACTCCACCTTCCTTTGTGTACTCTTCAGCTTCAGCTAGTGGTTCATTGGTTGTTGCTCCAGTTTTACCTCAGACGAGATAGTACGGGATTCCGTCCTGGTTTCCTACCTGGTTAGCAATTGGTTCAAATGCATCCAGGACGTGCATTACAGATTGTGTTACAATTAAAAATTATTTCAAATATACATGTGTTTGAAGTCAAGTTAGTCGTCAAACGAATTCGCGAAATTTCCAGGTCACTAATGCTTAGTGATTTAAAAAAAAATTAATGGTTTTTGGCCATGAGAAACGGAACAATTCTAACGCTCGACATTCTCGTTAGGCAGGAAGAAAATTAATTACAGGGCCGAGGTTGTAAAGTCACGTAAAGGAGAAAGCATAGCATTAATATCGTAAGTAATTTATTACTGATATCAGAGAGCCCAATAGAATGTTTTTCTCCATGACCTCCGCTTCACGGATGGCGGGAGACTTTAACTAGCTCATGAAAATTCCCGGCGAGCGCTGGCGCTCAAACGAAACATTTATCACTGGGTAAAGGCAGGCTACGGCGTGAAATTATCAAAACGTTGACTCGTGTGAAGTTCGAGTCGCTTGGTAACTGAGTCGGTAATCAAGGTCTTCAAAAAAAGGCAACCACGACGAATCGTGTTGGCGCAGCAACTACGAGGAGAATACTCGCGCGCGCGATAAACTATCTCAGGAGAGACGGAGGTCGCGTGCATACAACCAGCGTGATTTCCGCAGTGGAACAGTTCCCGCCGAGAACATGCTCCTTTGCCTGCTGCTGTGGCCGGCTCGCGGTCTAGTTACGTGGCCCGAACGCAGAAAGTAGTTGATTTTGCGAGGCGAGACATCGGGCGTGTCGGTACGAGGGAGATCGATCGAATGATCGATTGCAAAAAGGCTTATTAACGTCCGCTCATAAGGGGACGACTTACAAGCTAGCATATAAGCGAACTTAAACCAACACCCATGCCTTGCCCAGGATTCAAACCCAGAACCAACCGACTGCGCCACGGCACAGGAAGGTTACGAAGTGATCGAGTATTTTGCGCCGGGCAAGGAGATTCGATATATCTACAAAATTCATATTGCCCAGTGTAGAGGAAAATTTCAGGAGGAGACAAAGATATAGATAGAAAACTTTATATAACATATACTGAGAGAGCTAAAGCATAGCCTTCGGAAATTAAGCTGGCATTTTCGAATCTCGGCGAAGATTTTCTTTCACGATAAAAATGAAAGTCTACTCAATGTACAGCCATGCACATGACACATGTTCAGGCGTGCAAAACAAATCTGTCCCTTTGGGACAACCCAAAAAAGTAAATAAGAAAATATCAACGGAGTGCTATAAGTCGGCTTCAACAACAAAACGTTTAATCGCCGCTGTACAAAAAATTAATTGAATCTCGTAAACAAATTTCGTGTTACTCAACATAACATTTTCTTATTTTTTTGCGGCCACTGAAAGTAGCTTTCAAAGAATTTGACAGTGAAACTTAAGTTAGGCATAGCACTTTAATGAAATTAAAAGTATTATGTCAAAATTATTTTCAAATTTTTTGACAGTGGTGTGTTTTATTCAATTTACTTCAACTTTATAGACTTAAAAAAATATAATTCTGCGTATTAGTGAAATGTTTATGTTCCTATAACAATTTCACACGTTCTCTTTACCAGTGCATAAATAACTCGATAAGGACCACATCAGTAGGTCAATTTTGCATTAAGCGTAACGGTGAAAATATGCATGGAAATTATCTTATGCAGGTAATTAAAAAAAATTTTCAATTTACCGCTAGCAACTTACTAGCCACCTCAAAATTCAATGCAAATATTTAGAGACACTTCTGTGACACGCATCATGGGTCTTTTTAAATTACTATGGCGTGCCTATTCTTAATTTGGGTGTTGTTGGCGTTCGTCTCGTCTTTCCCTGATTACTATTCATTTACTGTTTTCATCTGTTTCGTCGTATTGTATTTTCTTGTGCTACTTACTGCACATGTTAGGATTTCAATATTCTGTTTACTTATTACTAATATACCGAGGGAGAGGGTGCGCCTGGTTTAGAATATTTTCTTTCCGGTCCTGTGTTTATTGACTTTAAACGACTTTTTTAATCAATAATCCCGTTGTTTAATGGCCTGCAATTCTACCCACCACGGGTAACCAAGACTAAGATTGTGAGTTCGAACTACACTGGTTCCGGGATTTATAGTGAGGCATTTTTTCCTTAATTACCATTTTATAGGCATAATTATCTCATTTAATTGTTGAACAATGCCGTAGTACGGCTATTAAATAGCCTTATATTTCCATGATCAAGAAAATAAGGTCAAGTTGTTAACCGAATACTTCGAAATATTCGTGCAATTACGTAGTTAGCGTGTTCACGGATAATCGAAGGCAGTTAAACATAATGGTTTTTTTTTTTTTGGATGGGAGAATAGGTTGCCGAATACCAGCCGTATTTTTATAGTCTCTTTTAGGAAACTAAAAACAAATAGAACACAGGAGCGTCCCATAGACTCACTAGGTGAGTGAGTGAATAGATTTGGGCGGCTCTTAACAGCGAGGTCTGGAGAGTCGACTCACTGGGTGACAATGTCAAGGAAAACGTTGCGAAACCAACGTTTTTGCAAATGACCAAAAGACTAAAATAGTTTTGGCAGATTCGTAAATGCAGTTAGATATTTTTGACGTGAATACGTCTTTAAATTTGCGACCATAGCGGGAGTCAATCCAGAATATCCGATGGTATACAAAATCGAGGGATACAGTTTGGCATTGTAGTTCCGAGTCTATCGTCTACATTCAAAATTCAATTACGCCATTTGATTGACAGAGGATCAAAGAATATGTAACGTTGAGTGAGGACTGCGGAGTATCGCGCGTGGCGGCGGAGGAGGGAATTGGGGGGGGGGGGGGGAGCAATTTTGAGTTCGTTTCGTGCGTGAGTAGATGATAAATGGGGATTCTAGCGCAGCACAACTTTTCCGACAATTTACTCCAAAAGTGCAAGAAAAAAGTAACATTACTATTTCCCATTAAGGGTGCAAGAAAAAATTAAAGAATTCAAAATCTGGGATTCAATGAAAAAACGATCAAAATCAAGCAAATTTGAGCTAAAATCAAGCAAATTTCTCGTTTTTCGAGCGGTTTTTTTCTTGTTTCCAGAAGCGACAATTTTCAGTTCGAAAAAAACCAGCAATTTTCCTCAAAAAATCAAGCAATTTTACCTCAAAATCAAGAAATTTATCAGTTTTTCTAGAAACACTAATTTTGCAAGCGAGCAATCTAAATTAAGTGAATTTAAGCGAAAAACAAACAAAATAAGATAAAATCAAGTAAAAATTATTGAAAAGACAATTGATAGTTTAAATTCGAAGCTCTACTAATCTTTTGAAAATTTATTCTATATTCTCAAAGTCGCCCCCTATTTCATGAAGTACATATTTATCATTAATGTTTTTGAAGAGTGTTAATTGTATACTTGGTAGATTTTGATGAAATTTGTAAACTAATTATCCGAGTTCGTCAGAAGCATTATATAATTTATAGGAAAGCGTAGTTCAGTTACAACAATATTGAAAATATTTGTCATATTACAAGGTAATACCGGCATTTTTATTTATAAAAGAAAAATTTATTAAGAGAAAGAAAAAAGCTCATTCAGGTTTAACATAAAGATTTCTCATTGGATCAAACAACTTAACAATACATCTAAAAAATTGTATTAAAATATCGAAAGAGTTTCTTGTTTCTGTAAAATCGACATCCTCCATTTAATAATATTATAAATTTATAAATTTTCAGTAATTCTTTCTTTCAAATAATAGTAAGTAAGATTCCTTCGACTAAGTCAAACAACATTAAAAATGGTAACTGTTTCGACGTCTTTATTAAAATCAACATTAATTTTTTTTTTTTTTTTTTTTTACTACGGCTGTTTTTCTGTATGAACAATCAATAATATATAAAGGCCTTCGCCCCAAAAATGAATAGTAATTAATATCACCATCAAAGTTTACAGTTGGTTTATAATAAAGTTCATTATTTCCACAGCCGGTATATAGTTTGGTTTTTGAATTTCTAAAATCATTATAAGTAAGAAATTGTTAAAGATAAACACAGTTTTCAATGTCTAGATTCCAGTTTTCTTCAGGAAAAATTTCATTTCTACCGTTTTTAACATAAATATTTCTTACAATACAATGATCAAACACAGAAGCGTGTTTATGCTGTTCAGCACGATATCTTTCTATTAAGTTGAAAACTTACAATTACAAAATCAGGCATATGAAATTGTAAATTATTAAACTGATCTTTTATATCAAAGTTAAAAGCATTTGATTTAGCAGGAACTTATTTTTCTAAAAATTGCCAATAATCAAAACTAATGGGAATTTTTGGATCTTTGTATATTTTTTTCTTTAATTGCATTGGCCGCGTTAGATTCGAATTCAACAATAAGCCACATAATTTCTAATTTTTGAATATAAATTTTACCAGGATCAGAACGATGTTTCGTAACTTTATTTTCTTTATCTAAAGTTTCATAAAGAATTGTTATCAGATGAATTACAAAAAAAAAAGAAGTAATTTTATAGCCACCCTTGCAATAAACGTTATCGTTCTCACAAATAAAACCAAACGGATATCTCATAGGATAAATTATTTCATTTGTTTTATTACTAGAAACAGTTTCAACCTTTTTTATTTGTTATACCACTAGAAACAGATTTATCTCGATAAAGATTATCAACAACAGTAAATTTTAAATAATTTTGTTCACTTGGTGATCTTAATAAAGAATTCATAATTTTTGTTGTTATACCCGTATTATCAACAGCTACAATAATATTTCCATATTTTGAGGTTTCTACTCTAGAAAATTGAAAAGGACATAAGTTTGAACAAACATCAATATTATCTGCTTCATCATAGTTTGCCGCAACTTCATCCATATCTCTCTTTAGTAAACTAAATTGCTCATAAACATTACCATCATTTGGAAAAGAAAACCCATCTACTATAGGAATATCAAATTCGATTCTATTATTGTAAACATTTAAATTCCCCCTAGTTTAATCAGTTGGAGGAAAAGTCTGCCTTTCAAAGAACTTTCAAAATTTTTATAAATGATTTATAAGTAAAAAAATATATATATAAATGGCAGAATAAAAGGGGGTTCTCGAGTTAAATTACTCATTGAAAGATATAAAAAGCATAAAAAATAATACGAAAAAATAAGAAAGAACTACCATTAATCGACGAATTATGAAATATCGGTAAAAAAAAGTAGAAAAAAGTAAAGAAAATAAACATTTAATGACAACACTAGTTCCTATAGCAGCAATAAATTAGATTATCCGCCAACACCAGAAGATATATCATTAGAAAGAGAATTATTCTCAGAACAAAAATCTCCTAATTTGGAAGAGCAAATGGGTACTGCACCATTGAAAAATTTACCACACACAACGTCTGAATCTACTATAAATCTCGGAACAGAAATTGCAAAAATAATTAATGTTATTTATGAGAAATTTGGTTTACGTGGAGTTGGGCAATATTTTTACATTGGTGATACGCAAATAACGATAAATAATGATACACTATTTGTTAAGGATAAAGAATATAAATTAACAGCAGGATTTTGTAATTTGTTAACAGAAAATTTGCCAGAAGTTCTTGCGGGTAAATTTGATGATGAGGATTACGAAAATTATGCAGAAATCATTAAGACAACCAATGCTGCATTCCAACAATATAATCCTAATAAAAAGGTAGCTTAGAGAAGAGGTTGAAAATACGAAAATATAATTGGACCAATTTATCATAACTATATAAAAGAATCACATTCAAAATCAGCACCAAACACACCAGAAAGAATTTCTCCACGAACTCCTAAATCTGGAGAAGGTATAAAAAAATATTATAGTTTGCTGAAAGAATACATTTGGATGAACGATGTTAGAAAATTGGTTAATAGATTATATTAGTTACTCATGGCGAAGAAAATGCTGGAAATAGAAATTCTTACATTGAAAAAGTAAATATTATGAATATACTAAACAATAAATGTATAAGGTATTCCTTATTTTATAGGAGTTTTAAATGTAATTCCACAATAATTTTGGAATTCTGAACATCATGTTAAAGGTATTATAAACTGGGCATCAAACAATTTAAATTTACCCGAAATGCATTTACCTGGTTATAATTATTGTCGACCATTTACAAAATTTGATCAAAAATTGAAAAGAGGCGATACAGGAATAAATAAATTAGATGAAGTATGCAAGTATCCCGATATTGCATATAGAGATCATAAAGATTTAGACTCTATACACGAAGCTGATAAAATTTTACAGAAGGAAGCTAAAGAAATCATGTTGGATAAGATTTATTCTGCTGCCATTGCCTCAACGACTTTCATAAAAAGAAAATTAGGTTGGGGAATTAAAATGTTTTATTGATAATGTATATATTTTTTACTTATAAATGAAGATAACAAATATAACTTTCGATATTCCCTTTGAGGAATTAAAAGATTTGGGTATAGATATATTTTTAACAGATGATAAAATCGCGAAAAAAATAAAAAATTGAAAGAAGGCAAAAGTTTCTAATTAACTTTACCACTATCAACAGTAAAAAAATAGCCAAAGAAAAATCTGGAAGTGGTTTACATCATGGCGGTATTATTCCCATTATGCTTGATGCTTTGGGTACACTAAGTGCTTTAACGGGAGCAGTTGGAGCAATTTATAATTCTGTTGAACAAACTAGAAAAAATAAAGAATTAGAAGAACAAAAAAGACATAATTTAGCAATGGAAAACAAGGCTGGAAGCAGATTAAATAGAGGAAGGCAAAAAAAGATTTAGCTCATTATCTAATATCGATATCGAAAAATATGTAAAACTATTAAATATTAAGCATTTCAGAAACGTTTATATGACTGACGAACTACCAAAAAGTATGCACAAAAATGGATGTGCTGTAGTAAATTTTGGCATTTCAGAAAATCCTGGTACTCATTGGGTTTGCTACTTTAAAGAAAATAATTTTTTTTTTACTATTTTGATTTAATTAGAGGCATTATTCCTGATAATTTAACCAATTACTTTAAAAACAGAAAAATATTTATTACAATGATGATCGAATTCAGAATTTTGATTCAGATATATATGGACATCTATGTTAAATTGTTTTACACTTTCTTCGAGAGGATTCAAGTTTAATGATATAATTTATATGTTAATAAATGACAGATATATTTCGGAAACCATTAGTCAAATTTTTAAATAAAATTTTTGAAACTAATACTTATGCTTTAAAAACATATGTATATTCGCAATGCAACTCAGGTGTTTCTGCTTTACAAAGTAAAGTAAGCACCTGTTTTGATTATACAAAATCTTATATTCCTTTTGTTGATCATAGAATTGTTAATATAGCTGATTCCAGAGACGATAAAGATGCAGTCAATACACGATTTTTAATAAACAAATAGCCTATTATGCTTTAAAAGAAGATATAAATATAAAATTCAGTTATACTATTGCTGATTATATGAAACTAATAAATAATGCAAAGCAGGCACTAAAAAGGGAAGTATATTCAAAATACAATAATATCTATTATGATTATGCCTTAAAAAAGGATATAGATTCGAAATATAAAAATATTGTTTCTGATTATGCATTAAAAATGGACGAAGATTCGAAATACAATAATATTGTTTCTGCTTACGGTTTAAAAAAAGATATTGATTCAAAATCTGCATATATTCTGAAAGGAACTTTCGTTGTACGTTTAATGTTTTTAAATTGTATTTTTCGCCTTTAAATGGTAAAGTGATTCATACTGATTCGTTTTTAGAACAATATTATGTATGCTTATTTAATCTCTCTTGAGATGTAAAGAATTGAAGACACATGTCGGATACATGATTTTTACATTTATTATTTTCTTTTTGCATTGAAAGCAACCTCGAGAAATCTTAATGTGAATTTGTATCATCTTTGAAATAATGTAAATTTATATATTTTTCCTTTTTAATTTTTGTAAGCTTTAATGGATATACAATGAACTTGTCATCAAAAGAGTATACATTAATAAAGTTGTCAATTTTTTTGATATGTCGTCAATTTTAATGGGATATTGATATTTATCTAATGCTTCGTCAATATTAGGGCCCACATTTTTATATTTAGTTACTCTTTGAGGATTTTTTTCTACTGGAAATAGTGCCGATTTTACTGCCCAAAGAAAGCACTTTTGTTCATTATTCTTCGCATTTATGCATGCTGTTTATTCTCGATTTCTTCTGGTAATTCTATATACGATACTCCATTTAATAGAGTCTACTTATTTATAACTAATTGTATTCCAATTATTCTATCTGAACTCCATCCTGAAAATCCTTGAAATTCGGATAATTGTGTAAGTAATTCCTCTTTTATAATTTTATAGATCTTTACCAATTCTCCTTCGTTTAATATTCTATGATTAAATTACTGAAATGTAGATCGTTCTACTTGATTATTTTCTTGTAAAATCTGTACATGATATTGAATTCCGTAAAAATATTTTGATGCTATTAATTTGTATATTTTAATTTTTGATTTTTAACTTATTTTGCTTATTTTTCTCTTAAAATCACTTGATTTATATAGTCCGCTTGAAAAATTAGCGTTTATAGAAAAACTGATAAATTGCTTGATTTTCAATGCTGGCACAATGCTTTTTTGAAAAACTGCTAAAATTGCTTGATTTTGAGGTAAAATTGTTTGCTTTCGATGAAAATTACTTGTTTTTTCGAACTGAAAATTGTCGCTTCTAGGAACATGAAAAATCCGCTCGAAAAACGAGAAATTTGCCTGATTTTAGCTCGTATTTGCTTGGTTTTAATGGTTTTTCATTGAATTCCAGATTTGGATTTCTTAATTTATTTCTTGCCCCCTTATTAAAATTAATGGGAAATAGTTATGTTACTTTTTTCTTGCACTTTTGGAGCAAATTGTCGGAAAAAAATGTGCTGCACTAGAATCCCCATTTAACATCTACTTGCGTGTGTAAAAACATTTGTGTGGCATAGTTATGGATTAAGAAAACTTAACACAATGTCGGCCTACTTACTTGTCAAATAGTCAAGTCAAAATATAGAAATCGTACACGTGTGGAAAGAGCTTATCAAAAGCAATCCAGTGATATCCATGAAACCCCATATGATCGAGTGAAGCGGTGCCAGGAACGTAAAATAAACATCAAGGCGTCCGAGCGCGTCAACGTAGACGTATTCACGCAAAACAAACGGCCGTGTCCCCAACACACCCAAACCCAATTTTTTTTCTGGCAGGTGTTGTACCATATACTAAAAACAATATTTATTTAAAACGTTTCAGAAATGTCAAAAAACTAAACTCACCCTTTCAAAAAAAAACTTATTAAATCCTTCGTCCATTACAACTGTCTACACTTGTTATTACTGCAATAAGATTTTTCTGTCACTAAATTGATTCAGTACGTGGCAACTTTTGTCAGCGATTGTCTTTGCCATAAGCGCTTCTCTGTTTTCTATTATGGCAATTTATTTGTTTGCAGCTTAAGTGAATCAATTATTACACCGTTACGCCGAGCGAAGCGAAATCCTTTCATATGAACTGCACGAACTTCGTAGTTCTCTTACACGCATCAACGATAAGATGTTGCACAAACTTAATTTCTAAATGCGTAATTTTCGCGGTGGATATTTCGGTGACAGCCAAACATTAAAATTATATTTAACGACGAAATGAGTATTTTTAAAAGCCGTATTTAGTATTTACCTTGCTACTAATTTATCCTTCCGCTAAAGTTAAACATAAACTTTGTGTTCAACGGAAACTAAGATTTTTTTTTTTTACGTCGATCGTGGGAGAGAGTGCATTCGATAGGTATACAAACATGTTGATGTTGCGACGAGTCTGAGTATAATGTTTAAAATACTATAGAAATGTATTAAACGTAAAATTAAAAATTACACATACGTTAAAAGACTATGCTATGTTTCCCAAATATCACAAACCTGCGAAAAATACTTTTTTTTACCCGTTGCCAGTATTACTATAAGTACTCCGGTCGATGTTCACTTTGAAGTGCGTGCAGTTACGAGCCAGGATTTTTCTTTCAGAAGTTGGCATTAGAAGCATTCACTTAAAGGCCCTTATACAATTGAAAACTTTAACGATTGACTTTAACATTTGACTTTACGTTTGCTTTCCGACATGTTTGTTATGGAGCTTGACACAATGGAACTGTCAAAGGTAAAGACAAGCACTCTTGACTTTACGATTTCAAAAAGTTGAAATTAAAGTCAAACAGCCATTTTGCCGAGAATTTAACAGACGTTATGTGGAAAGTGCGTTATTTTATTGTAGGGAGATTTTAATCTTGGTATACTAAACAAAACTAGTCTTAAATTAAATACATGGCGAAAAAATGTAATGTGAAGAGGGAATAAATGAATTGGCATATTTTAATAAAGTAAACAAATGAGTTTCTGGTTTTGAAATAAACTTTTAACACAAATTTTAAGCCTATTTTTAAAAAAAAAAAAGGTACGTAAAATGTATTCCTGGATAATATCAAAATTACTTACATAACAAGATACACATTTTTGCGAAGCTCGCAGAGCCGATGTTCAATTGTCTGAACTCTAACTTTACAATATTGTATTGTGTATTGGTGGTTTCGTCAGAGGCGAGGAAACGTGAAGTCAAACGCTGAAGTTTTCTATTGTGTAAGAAGCTTAACTGTGAAACAGCAGGCACGCCTGTTTATCGCATTGGCGGTAGACCGCTTATTCGTCTTCTGCGCATGTACCCCAACACTGACCTACCCCAATCATATACACCTGCCAAAGTCACGCGGTCAGCAGTGATAACCGTGTTCGTGTTCAACTTAATTTCTAAATGAAAAGCACCATTATATCAATGAAATACTTTTACCAATTTGAATTGAGTGAAACTGCATTACAAATTGGTTAGAGGAAATATAAAAATACCTTAGAGCATTTGTTTACAGACCAGTTTCCTAACGTAAAATCCAAACCACGTCGTTCTCGCTAGACGTGTTGGCGGAAAAGCAGTTCTAGTGCCGGGACACGGAGATTGGTTGTGCGCAGCCAGCGAGATCTCATCTTCAGTATGTGGTTTTACGGTGGGCACTTTCGCAGCACTTAAAGTGTTCCTCGGCAAGTTGTCGGAAGCCGTTTATGACTAGCTGCAAGTGCCGACGGCGAGAGCAACATTACACCGAGCTAGTTTACTGTCGTCGTTAGCATGCCTTGACTCGTATCTGGTAGGCCGCGCGTTCCATTCCGAATGGCTACGATGAGCTGCGATTTGCGCTCACGTGGCTTCCCCTTAATTCCAATTAGAACAATTGTCTAGGTTCAGTGTGTCTCTCCACTTCCAGCTTCATCACTTCTAGTGGTTGTTTGGTTTACGTGCGTATTTATGCAGTAGATAAGATCATAATAACAAAATAATAGTTTCATTTTGCAAAGAAAAAAAATAAAAAAATAAAAATTGACTGTGGCACAAGTTAGAAAATGTGTTGCTTAAAATGAACCACTTAGATTATGATTTACTATGTTAATGTATTAAATTATATTCGAATGTACATATGACTCAAACTTCATTAACTAAATCCTATCTTCGGCGCTTTCTCACAATTATAAAAAAAAAAAAAAAAAAAATCACTTCCTGCTTCAACATTCTTGTCTTTTACTGTACTCAGTGTTGAAAAGCACAATCTTTTTACGGATGACCACATTTTATGTCACGTGTTTGTCACTTTTTATTTATTTTGTATGGACTTGCTCTTAAGTGAAATGTACTGCACACACACACTCTCGCTCTACTTTAAAATATTTTATGCAAATAAGAATGTAATGAATTTAACTTCTAATCGTCAATTTGCGTTTTTAGATGATAAATTGATAGCCTATATAAGTTTTCATAATTGGCGCAGTCAAAATTAGCAACTACACATGGTCGAAATTTGTTAACTTCGCCAAGTATATAAGATTATTCGACAAATGTAAACTGTGGGTATCAATTCAAAATATTATACATTGGAAGAAAATATAACACTGCGCTGTTTATGTAGTTATACACATGTCATACTGATACTCTGTCGTTAAGTAGAAGTTTCCTCTCAGGAACACACACGAACAAAAGTACACTCATTGCCATAAGAATGGCGCCCCACAACAAATTATCCACAGGAAACAAAGTTGGTTTACAACATCCCCATAAGTAATACTGCGATTAAACTAACTTTATTTATGATTGGCGGCGTGGAAATGCAATAAAGGGGAGCTAGATACAACCTTGGTAACGCGTGAACAGTCGTTGGACGAAGCTGAATGCACTATAATCATTGGGCATGGGGATTGAACGTCAGTGAATACCTATTCTATCTCGGCGATACATTCGACATGTGTATGAACATCTTACAGCGTGAATCGCTGGATTACGGGAGATAAGCTGGTCGTTTCATCAAATTTACCGTAACTGGACCATTGAGATTTATAACTGTGCGGCGGTGTTGGTAGCAGAGAGCACATAAGCACCAGGAAGGCTCTCCCAGAACAACCTCCAGAGGAGATAAACTGTTTATCGTCAGATAGGCATGCATTTAACCGACATCGTTTCTTTCCATCGTCCATAGACAGGCAGTGATATCACCAGTGACTCCTGTTTCCACCCGAAATGTTGCGAAGCGACTTTCAGAAGCAGACGTGCATTCTAGGCATGCTTATCGCCGACATTCACATCCAAACAACAGCGAGTACGTTTACAACTTTGTCGTTAAGGCTGGAGAATGGCGATGCATCGTGTCTGATGACGAATCCATACGTTTTGTCTATACATGGATGACAATCGTAGCCTACTTGAGTATGGACGGACACTGGGTAGTTTACAAATTAAGACTCGATTTGTTGGGCGTCACGCCGCTAGAACCGATGACGTGATGGTTTGGGGAGCAATACACTATGATTATTTAACTCAAAAACCAAATAAATTATGTTAATTTACTTCGAAACACATGTGCATTAATTTACTTCAAAAGAAGTTAGCAAACGTATGTAATTTGTGTAGAACTGGGCACTATTTCACTAACGGATATGTGGTGCATACTCTCAAATTCATTACAAAATAATGTAAAACAGATCATAATCTCAAAAGATGCCGACTTACTTGTAGAAAATCGGTTCGCGTGTGCCTTGGCGGGTTATTCGTTGGATACGTTAGTCGACTAAGTTGTGCAGCAGCTGTCAAATGAACCGGCCACAAATCTTTAGCCAGAACACTTTCATACGAGCCGTAGAAAATTGCACGACCTCGAACAGCAAAGCTCAACCATTCTTTTTATTTTTTTTGCTCGTGAAGCACAGCAAAGTTTCCCAACAGCCGTGGCTTGGTTTATAAACTGTCGGCCGTAGGTCAACAATGTTCTTTAGGGGAAGGAATTTAAACCATCGGGAACAGGAACGACTGGGCCTGTTTTAATGTCCTGGCAATTGGTAAATAATGCCAGACTGGGCCATAAAAATTAATAAAAAGGGGACTTGTCTGGCATAAATATCCGTCAGTGGTGCTGAATCCTCGCAGACTGAATAAGACAATAAATATGCGGGGTGTGTTGTGAAACGATGTCGAGATGAGTGATTTGCTTTTTTTTTTTTTATTGTGCTGTTATGGAATACTAATGTTCCAATACCCGTTTCGCCTGTCTCTTTATACTTTTTTTTTTTTTTTCGAGCTGCATTGCCTCTATTTTCCACAAGAGTGAACACAATGCGGATTTCTTTGAAACATTAACCACGCCATGTCATCGTTAATTTTACACACGTAGCCAAGAGTCGAGATTTATGACCTGAGCACTACACAGGAAGAAAGTCAAGTGTCAAGTCAAGTCCACCTGCTAGATGCTTCAGTTGTTCGTGAAAAGATCTTAACGCGAGAATCCACGTGAGTTGAGAAAATTGCGCTTTTATGGTTAATTATGCCTTTACTTCGAGAAACGTAAAATAAAATAAGTTTGGAAAACTAAGTAATTTCTATCAATTGCAGGGAACGCAAGTCTTCGTTTAGTTTCACGTTACTCAAACGCATTGCCATTTTAAATGACTGCTGGAGTTTTTCCTAAATATTTTTTTCAGGTTCACCTTTAAAAAAATGCGCGCTTCCTTAAGGAATCACTTTTGACCGAAAGTAGTTTTATAACTTTTCATTTTCCTGTGACTAACCTGAAGCAGAACATTGTTGAAGCAATAAATGCCGTGTGTGAAATTACAAATTCGTTATTTTGTAATTTGTCATCTCGTAAGTTTAAATTCGGACGTTGTCAACAGTCACTTGTTTAGCACTCGAAGTCAAAGAATATTTTTTGAACAGTGAAACTGTTTTTGCTATCTAAAATTAATGCTTAAAACGGACGTGATATTTCTACTAGTAGCACAGGAATGCTGCGAATATGTCATAAATTATGTGATAATGACTTTTAAAAAAAATTTGTTTCGAAATATATAAACAAAGCACAGCACTTACTTGCTTTTAAAAATATGCCTAGTATATTTTATGAACAGTTACTTATTAAAAAAAAAAAAGTTTTTATTACGAATTCATGTATGTGTTTTGAAGGTCAAAACCAACATGGCGCAGATTTTGTTATTTCGTATTTTTTCTAACATCCGCTGGATCATTTTGTCAACCAGTTCTGCCATTTCAGACACGGCCTCAGTTACATCTTGAAGTAGCTACGCAGCGTCTTGAAATTCGCTTTACATGCTCGTAGGACTTGAAGAATGACAGACAAGGTGAAGAATGCTTAGAATACTAGCTTGTTCGTAAATAGTTAGCGGATATGCTTTCTGCACGTGTTCAAACCCACCTGCTTCCTCATGCACGGAACTAATGGAACCATGAGCGATATCCGTTAAAACACTCGTTCCAATTTTACAGTCTAAGAACTTTTTTTTTTTTTTTTTCGTAAATATACCAAACAGTTTTACACGCGTGATAACAAAAGAACATATGGTAAAGTTTGTTCCTATATATCCATCGTAGCTTTTCTACATTTTTTTTTTTTCCAGATACACACGAACGCGCAAAGAAGTTCAGAAATTTTTTTTGTGGTCTGTTCACGGCTACTTCCAACTTTTCTGAAGCCCTGTTAAAGTTCTACTTTCAGGGTATTCCTCCGCTTCATGCAAACAAAGCTTAACTAAGTATAAAAAAAATTACATCAAAGTGACCGCGCGCCACATCCATATGCATTCACTTAAATAATATTTTATGTAAGAACTATTTCGTACCAGGCATTACCAATAATCCTATTATATCCCTGTTTCGATTCATAATAAATATTAAATAAATAATATAATTTGTACGTTAAAGTACAAGCAGATGATCAAATGAACAAAAATATGATACTTTTACTTTCACAAAAGTATAAAACGATTATGATGCATGACATGTTTAAAAACGGACCAAACAAGTGGAGTGGTTTTTCAAAGATTCAATTCGAAAAGTGTGACGAAGCTGCGAATAGTCTAGTTTCATTTCTACATTTTTTTGTAGCCTGAAGTATGGTAAATTTTCTAGACCATGTATACAGTTTAGAAAATTTACGGATTTTTTTTACAGTGTAGTGTAAATGCAGGAGTTACACGAAGTGTTACCGCGTCCTCAGTGACATGTTGGAACGGCATAATTCACGGGTCACGTTTTTGCACGTTGTTCAAACCGCGAAATACGGCGTCGAAAACGTATCGCAATTGCGGCGAGCGTTTGGAGCATACAATGCAACTTCAGAACGGACAGTGAGTAGCTGGTTTGAGAAATTTCAAGTCGATGACCCCAGACTCAAAAATGAGCGTAGAGGAACATGCCCGGGGGCAAATTCATGCACCGCCGTCAAGAAACTACACAAACAGCTAGAAGTTTCTACACAGTAAAAATGTTCTGGCAAACTTCCTAAACCTATACACGGCATGGAAATAATACCACATGTCAGACTGAAGATATAGGAAAGTTGAGCATCGTTACTATACAAAGTTGGGAACTACCCTACGCATTTGACTGTTTCATGAGCGACTGTAGAAACAGTGCCATGGATGTATACGAAAATCGTTTACCTTTCCCACTTTCTCACGATTCGTATACACTGAAATGGTAGTTTTACGAAACGAAAATAAAAGTACAGGGGGGGGGGAAGATAAGAGAGAAGTGCATTTGGTTTCCGCATGAACTGGCGGGGCATCACAAACAGAACATTGCAAACTTGAGATAACCCGTTATGTCTCAAGACAATGAGTCCCTCCGATGCGTCCCAGCCGTTGCACACGAGTCAATCGATCCTAAGTCCTCCGATGCGTATTTTGACGTATGATAAGAAGCAGATTCTCCACGACGATCTCAAAGAGTCGACGTGGATACTTGTTCCCGCATAGTAAACACATCATTAAATGACCAACTTGAAAAGAAAAATTTGCCCTCGAACGTTTAAGTGTGTCTGTAAACATCGGATTTTTTAAACAGAGAATTAGGGAACGTAAGATGATGCCTTACGGGAATGATATAGTCGTAAACCAAATTCATGCTAAAAACACGGGATACAATGCAGCAAACTTTGTTGTAGTGACTTTAATATAGGCGCAGAATATTCGGCGCCGGACTAAACTTTGCTGTAGTGACTTTAATATAGGCGCAGAATATTCGGCATAGGACTGGCCTTTGTTGTAGTGACTTTAATATAGGCACAGAATATTCGGTATAGGACTGGCCTTTGTTGTAGTGACCTTACTCTAGGTGCACCATATTCAGTATAGGACTGGACTTCGTTGTAGTGTCTTTAATGTAGGCGCAGAATATTCGGCATAGGACTGGCCTTTGTTGTAGTGACCTTACTCTAGGTGCAGAATATTCAGTATAGGACTGGACTTCGTTGTAGTGTCTTTAATGTAGGCGCAGAATATTCGGCATAGGACTGGCCTTTGTTGTAGTGACCTTACTCTAGGTACAAAATATTCAGTATAGGACTGGACTTCGTTGTAGTGTCTTTAATGTAGACGCAGAATATTCGGCATAGGACTGGCCTTTGTTGTAGTGACTTTAATATAGGCGCAGAATATTTAGCATAGGACTGGCCTTTGTTGTAGAGACTTTAATATAAGTGCAGAATATTCGGTATAGGACTGGCTTTTGTTGTAGTGACTTTACTCTAGGCGCAGCATATTCGTCGCAGGACTGGACTTCGTTGTAGTGTCTTTAATATAGGCGCAGAATATTCGGCATAGGACTGGCCTTTGTTGTAGTGACCTTACTCTAGGTACAAAATATTCAGTATAGGACTGGACTTCGTTGTAGTGTCTTTAATATAGGCGCAGAATTTTCGGTGCCTTTGTTGTAGTGTCCTTACTCTAGGCGCAGAATATTCGGTATATGACTGGCCTTTGTTGTAGTGACCTTACTCTAGGTGCAGAATATTCAGTATAGGACTGGACTTCGTTGTAGTGTCTTTAATGTAGGCGCAGAATATTCGGCATAGGACTGGCCTTTGTTGTAGTGACCTTACTCTAGGTGCAGAATATTCAGTATAGGACTGGACTTCGTTGTAGTGTCTTTAATGTAGGCGCAGAATATTCGGCATAGGACTGGCCTTTGTTGTAGTGACTTTAATATAGGCGCAGAATATTTAGCATAGGACTGGCCTTTGTTGTAGTGACTTCAATATAGGCGCAGAATATTCGGCATAGGACTGGCCTTTGTTGTAGTATCTTTAATTTAAGCACAGAATATTACGCGCTGGACCGGTCTTCGTTGTAGAGTCTTTAATATAGCCGCAGAATAATCTGCACAGGAGTGTCTTTTATTGTTGTGGCTTTGATCCATTCGCGGTATATTCGGCGTGGGGCTGGCGCAGCTCAGACGTCGAGCGAAGCTGGGAAGGCGAACACGTGTTGAGAGGCATCTCGCCAACACAGAAGCGCTTAGAGAGAAGTGACCCCCGTGGCAAGGTCAAGCGCTCCACGGCGCCGGGTGTATTCATGAGCCGGGATTTGCCTACAATGACATTCCTCGAGGAAGGACGCGGCGCGGCTGTTCCGTGCCGCTTACAATGGCCGCTCAGGTGTTGCGCTTCGTGCAAACTTCTACCCTGCAGTGACCTTAACTCGGGCATGCCTTCCCTGCCTGATGACTTAATATGGGGGAAACGTTTATCTTGTGTTGCCGGGGTTACGAGGCTTTCATAATTCCTCTGAAGTAGCCAGGTATGACAAGTGAACTCTGGGCGCAGAATGAAGACGGTACCCTACTATCGTGACCACCATTGTTTTCCACCATACGGTTTCAAAATTGTTAACATGAAATTTATACGTACGGTTTCTTCACACTTTTTGAATCAAACCTTTCGAGAATCGTCGCATGAAAGATGTTGTTGGTTGTATCCTAAGTGTCCCATGAATCAAAAGTGTTTTATATTTGCGTTAATATAAATGTATTTAAATTTTTGACTAATTCAACTTTTAATTATGTTATCTATAAATATTAACTTAATTTTTAATTTATAATTAAAGTGAATAAAACAGGGAGAAAATAGGTGTGATGGAAATGCTCAGTAAAACGTCAAAATGAAAAGTCCAGCAATGATAATATCTGATGAATGCGAAGGTTGGGCGAGCTATTCATCCCCTCTTACAGTTCACCGCTTGGAGTCTGTTTCTTGGGAAATTTTGATATAGTCTGTTCGCGTATCTCAGCACTTTATGAGTCAAACCTTTGAAATATCGCCCTATATGTATGAAGTGTTGACTGTTTCTTAAATATGTAATTTATCACAAGGGTTTCATACTTCAGTTGTCATATAAGTAGGCATTACATTTATGTTTAAATTGGCTTTTTACTTATATTTGAACTATAAATTATAATATTTAATTTATAGATACTATAATTTAAAAAATTGGGTTTGGCTGTGTTGGGAAAACGACAGTTTGTTTTGCGTTAATACGTCTACATTAACGCGCTCGGACGTCTTGATGTTTATTTTACATTCCCAGCGCCACTTCACTCGATAATATGGCGTTTTGTGGGTATCACTGGATTGCTCTTGAGATGCTCTTTCCAACCGTATACGATTTCCGTATTTCGACTTGCCTTTTTGACGAGTATAGGCCGAAATTGTGTTAAGTTTTCTTAATTTTTTTACATTAAACGCATACAATTTCACCTTAACCATGCCACACAAATGTTTTTTTTTATGCACGCAATCGATTGATCTTGACGCGAGCTGTCGATTGAAAACCAAACGACCATCCTAGCTTCTCCTAGTTAAAAGTTGTACTACGCGGAAGTTACGAGACGCAGCGAAACTAACTTAAAATTGCACCCACCCCCCTCTCCCCTTCTTGCCCACTGCCGCACGCGATGATTCGTAGTCCTCATTTAACGCATCATATTCTTTGATTCTTTGGCAATCGAGTGGTATAGTTGACTAGTGAACGTACACAATATATTCGGAAATGCAATGCCAAACTCTATCCCCTGATTTGGTTATCATTCGATTTTCTGGATTGCCTCCCACTATGGTCGCAATTTTAAAGACGTATTCACGTCAACAGGGAGAAAATAGGTGCGTTGGTAATGCATAGTATGGAAGAGGTCTCATGCAAAATATTAAACTTAATGCACACTAGTAAGTTGTGCTGTCCATTTGGTGTAATTTTCTAGTCTTAGTTAAGCTTTGTTTGCACGAGGCAAGGAATATACTGGAAGTAGAACTTATGCGGGGCTTCAGAAAAGTTGGAAGTAACCATAGATGAACTACGCCAGCTCTATTTTGTTGGAAAATATTTCTAGGTCGAAACCGGAGACATACCACCTTCTCGTGCGTCCAGTCAACTCCGCAACTACGCATGCGCGTCAGTGCTACGACGTATTGATTATTACAAATGGCCACGGATGCCACCACTAAATACGACAACGATTCCTACCTGAATCGAATGCAACAAGCATTGTACATGTTTATTTTACTATCGCTCTGAGTTGGACATACTGTGCAGTATATGCAACCATGCCATCGCTTGCGTGTTTGCCGGACGTGAAAATAAGGCGATCTGCCGATTATAGCTAACTAATAACTTTTTTTTTCGGATTTAGAAAGATCTTGAACTCAGTAATGACATTCTTTACTTTATGTGCACACTAAAAACCTTTTATCTACGTACTTAACACTCAGGTCTACTGACGTAATTTTGTGGTGCGAAGTTTAGAACAACCTGGCAATTAAGTTATTATATTGTATTGTACATTATATTGTATTGTACATTGTATCTATAGTGGAGGACACTTCTACCGACGTGTACAGTTAATATACGGGAAAGTGCTGTACAATGTTGGTAAAAATAACTGAACCATGCTTTCATAAAATACTCTCTATTTCTTTCTCTCTCTCTCTCTCTCTCTCTCTCTCTCTCTCTCTCTCTCTCTCTCTCCGAATATATTTTAGATTATAGGAACAGGTACAGAATATGCCATGGCTTTGGTATTTAAATGCTGTTTTACGATAAAATTAAATACAGTTCTATTTTGTAAACATTGCAACATATACATATCGACCATTAAACTTTATTTTTTACATGATACTGCTTTACAAAACATATATGTAATTAAAAATATTAAAAAAATGACTGGAAGTTTCATAAATTCATAGAGAGTTCCGCGAAAATTACAGGCATTGCATTACTGACACGATGATATATAAATCATTTAAAAAATTTATGCGGATAAATTTTTAGAACTGCATGTACGTAGTTCCGTCTAGACTATTCAACAGTGTATGATAAATTAATCTTGGGGTTTATGTGCAGCTTTCTGCTAGCCGTTAGCTGCCAACAGTGCTGTCATGAAACCGATCTGTCAAGTAACTTCATAAAATGCAAATAATATTTTTTTTTAATTTTCGCACGATGGACATGATATATGTAAACATTAATAGGATTTACGGCTGCAAGTTAATAAACAACGTGCATAGTTTTATAATCTCTCAAACCCGTTGTAGGCTGCGTATGCATAACTCCTTTGCAACCATACTCCTAAATAAATTTTTCATACAAGGGGCCGTGGTAGGGGAGAAAGGGGGGGGGGGTGACTCGCATAAAAGAGAATATCTACAGATCGTAAAATGCGAAACCCGTTTTAAATATATCCAAGAAATGCATACAAGAAAAACGAAATGTTTGTCAACGAACAGGAAAATCATTTTCATATCTAACAATGACCAATCGTGCCTAAAAGCTGTTTAACAGTATTGTGCGTGACTGGGAAATTCGTTCAAAATAATGCAACCAATTTAAACGAAAATGCATAAAGTGAATATGAATACAGCTGATAAAAGCGTAGAATACGTCCATCACGAATAATATAAATAGTTAATATTTGCACGACTTATGGTGTAAAGGGCGGCCGCAGTTTTCGAGAGTTATCCCAAACACCAGAAAAAGTATTCGCGATGGAACAGCGAGTGTCTGAATAAATGGTTATTGATAACGGATCAGTAACTGCTATAGAACCTACCAGAACCATTAAGCTATCGCGTGAGGTTATTTACGTTTGCTGTCAATATTCTGCACTTCTGAAAAAAAAAATGGGTTTTTAATGACATAATATTAATCCGCATGCTGAATTTAACAAAAAAAGAAGTTCGCCATGTGTTATTGCCCCAAAATTCGTCATATACTCCAAAATCCATCGTTTTATAATAATTCACGGTTCAGTGCACGTCGTTTACTCTAAAGTAATTTTCCTTAAACACGGGGGGAAACTAACTTTAAGGACAATGCACATATGCATGGTTTTTCTGGATAAGTTAGAAAATGCCAAATTTTTAAGGCAAACGTCTTAAGGGAAATACATGTTTGGATAAGCTGCGTGAGAAAACGCAAGTAAAAAAAATCTTTCAAAGCAAATCTTTTTAGGGCAAACGACGCACTCCCGATTACTACAATTTTGCTATACCTTATAGTTGGCAACACGCACAACACTAGTTAATGAATGGTTGCAGCAATCAAGGGGCGGAGAAAAGTAAATTAAAACCGCCATATGCGTTACTGAGAAAGCTTTAAAACAAATCGAAAGCACGCACATGTGGAAGTTTGTCTGTCTGCAGTCAGAACACATGACTGGCTCCGTCGTCACTTACTTCCACCAATGTGGAGGTCACTAGTTCGGTACCTGGTCCCAGCGGGTGGGAATTCTTCGGAAGAGGTTTCTCGTGTAAGGGATCTGTCATTGCGAAGTGTGGAGACTTTCTTAGGGCACCTCCCCAGTTACCGTCCTCAGGAACGCATACTGTAAATATTATTCTGGAGCTTTCCAATATAGTTAAAAACTAATTTTTCAGACTGCTGTATCTTAAAACATGCTAGCCGGACACGAACCAAACTACGATAGGAGCCTGTACGGAACTTTGTTACAGGCTTTTCATCAATAAAACAATAGGGTCACCGCTGAAAGTCCCACAGGTACACGCAGCCCTACGAGAGCACTGCACGCCTGTTTAGAGCCCTGCGCGTAGAGGCGATTGCGCTCTTGTAACGCGTGCCAGTGTAACCCTTACAGCTCCCGCGATTCTCGGCCAAAAAGGAGGAAAATAATGCAGGCAGGCGGGACCCTTAAGGTAACAGGTGCGCGGTCAAAATGACTACAGTTCGGATACATTTCGTATTCAAACGACATAGTAAATTAACTGTACAAATACCTCTTAGCGCCCAGATAGCGTGTAGAGAGGTCAGACGCTCAGTTAGGTATATTCATGAACACAATCTTGGATACTTAAAAAAGTTCACGTATACTGTCATAGCATCAATCACAAAACACGTTTTTTACTACACAACATAACCTAACAAGAGGCTAAAAGTAATAGAAGTATGACTTAATAAATTGAGCAATTTTATGAACATGTCTGTCTTAACAGTTATGTTAAGCACATTCCAAAATGAACGCAATTTTAAGGACGAATTAAACCAAATTTATTTTGTAGTTAATTGTGAAAATACATATCCACAAATAACCTTTTAGTTTCTACACTTTCAAATATTTAGTGGACAAAAAGTTGGATATTCTTTGTAAAATAATTCAGTAAATCGAATTTTAAAATTTAGAAAATATGCACCGTTCGACTCTAAATGTAATGTTTCATTAACTTTAAACATAAAAATTTAGCATAGCTGAATGGTCTTGACATTAAGTATCACGAAAAGAAGCGAATATATTTTTTAAATAGGCTACCAGAGTCTACAAAATGCTTGTGGCGTGACAAACACGGCGTAATTTTATAATACTTGTCGTAAAAGTTATCTTTTTTATTTTCTTTAAGTTCACGTCGATCGTTGACGGCTGACTTTATTTTTGTGCTGCTTATGTTATGTTGTGTCAAACTACGTAGCTTGTGGACGAGCCCGGCAGGTCTGTCCCTACGTAGAGCAGCCAGCTTCAGTTAGAGTCAAGCTCCAGTCATCCATGCTGACCAAACTAGAAAGCGGAAACGAGCAGATTTTCATTTTCGTCCATCTGCAGGCGACTTGTGAGCGGAGGTCGTTTGTGGCGATGCACCGGTCCTTTCAAACGCGGTGGTTCCTGTCATATGACTATCGCGTTTCTATTTCTCGCCTTGCTGTGGAAAGGTCTAGTACGGGAAGGAGGGGGTAAGTTCAGAGTGATTGAGTGACGAGGTTTGGGCGGATCTTAAGAGTTGGATTGGACCCTCCCCCCCCTTATTTTTTTGTGAAATCGTTGTTTGCACGAATAAGCGTATCTCGGTAAATAAATGTTCTGCAAATACGACTTTTTGTCAGAACAGATAACAAAAATTATCTATGCCTCTATTTTTCTCTTATTAAATGTATTCTTGGAGAGAAAAAAATTCGTGAAAATGGTCAAATCTCACATTTTTAAAGCTTGCCTATGCAGTTTCCTTAAGCGGCAAGAGCGAAGTACAAAGGCAGGGGCGTAGTTTAATCTGTGGCATTTTATCGCGTGTAATAAAACCCCTATGTTACAGATCTAATTTACACTGTACAGCGTTACAACGGAAAAACTGCACGCCTTGCGCGTAGGGGCGATGAGGCGCTAGGCGCGCGTGTTAGGCCGCGGTTACACGGGATGCAGAACTACTTCACTAAAGCAAGTTCAGCTATTGAAGAGGTTACATTACCTTCGATCGAGTTCCGATCGCAGTTGTTTCTCGTTCAAAGTGAACAGTTGTCATAAGTAGTTTCGAACGACTGCTCTTCTCTGCTGTGCTCCTATTGGCCGCTTCGAAGTAAACAAGCAGTGAAAAAAATATTGCTGTATTTGGCGGGAAATCCTCTATTTGTTGAATTAACTTAAGTTTGAGGTCGAATGTACTTATACCCACCCATTATGGCATTACAGTAAAAGTGTAGGTTTCATAACAATTAAAAAGTTTAATAGTGATAAATGTTAAATGTTGGAGTCTATTATAGTTAAATATCATACATTTTAAGATCCATGTTTGTTGAGGTTAGAATTTCCATATATTTCGATCTGTTTTGGGTGTGTAACCGCGGAAACACGTTCTGTTTTCAAACTTGTTCAGACGTGGCTACCGAATGCATTTAGTTTAATGTGTTTAACAGCGCTCGTGTAGCCACGGCCTAAGTCTCGCTTCTTAATCTTGGACGCGCGGGTCCAACTCACTCTTAACAGCTAGGTCTTGGGAGCCGATGAGGGTGAAGCGAGGTGGGTACGGAGCAGCGCAGGAATGAAAGGGTGGCGGAAACGGGGCATTCCCGAGGAAACCCGCCGACCAGCGGCATCGTCCGGTAAGACTCCCACGCGCGAAAATTCCGGGAGGGACCCCTCCGGGAATCGAATCCGGTTCGCCTTGGTGGGAGGCGAGTAGTCCACCGCGGCCCCGGTTAAGTTCAGAGATCTGGAGTTTACTTAAACGACTAGGTTCTTTTGTGTGATCTAGGATTGGACGCGCACCATTTCAACACGTTGCTGCAAGTCGCATTATGCACACAAATTTCGACATAAAAATTAAACGGTAAAATTATAACTAGTGGAAATTCCAGTTCCCGAAACATTGTTTTTTTGTATGATACGAACAAAGTTGCGTTTGTCTGTTTTATCTTCGTTGTTTTGTCGAATCATGTTTGCCGTCCTCGTCTGCTTATTGCTCACTGATGCTGGCGATCCTGTAGCATCTGACTACATTCCTTGTAGAGAATTATTTGCATACCATTCACACATCCACGGGCACGTTTAATTTTAATTTTATTATTTTCACGTCCGAATTTTTTGTGTAATTCTGCGGGTTTTCCTATATTTACGGCAACGTGTGCCAATAGCGTATATGAAAAATAATGTTTTAGGTTCTTTAACTCCAATGAGGGTGAAGCGAAATAGAGATGGTGCAGCGAAGAAACGTATACGAGGATGGTGTGGGGAGCGGGATAACCATGAGAAAATTAGCCAGTCAAAGGTAACGCCCACCACGTTCACCGCATTCGAAAATCTCGGGCGTGACTGCAGCAGGATTCGAACCTGGATCGCCTTGGTGGCGGGCCAGTACGCTGAGCGTTACGCGAGTTTTCAAGTTCAAGGCTTCCGACTGCCTGCAGCTAATTTTCCGCGTTCAAGGCCCCGAAACGCATGCGCTTTAAGGCCTAATATTGCTCATTCACCACTTGCCTTATCGCCTCTATGCGCGAGGTGCTCATTTCGCGCGCAGTCTTTCCATTGGCGGCTCGCATCAATGTGACTTATGGGTGGATTCGCAACTATCCGCCGCATTCGTCAGTTGCCCTTTCGTCAGGCGTCACGTGATCTTCGACCAATCGCAGGGCAACATTTTTTTTTCTATCCGCCAATCCGTCAAACATATCTCAAATTTTAACTTTCGGTGGACAGACGGATGGGCCACTGCCTTCTGAAGACGTTCCGTAGACGCGAATACGCACTTTGAAATAAAATTCAAGGTTGCGGATGCGTATTTATTTACCTTGGTAGTAAATTCAGGAATTTAAAACGTAGACAATAACACGGTATTCATAGGGACCTGCAAAAATGCATTATTTTATGGCATCAAGCTAAAATTCACAGTGCTGTATATACTCGAGCCGGCGTCGTTTCTGCATTGGCTGCTGAACAGATGTGAAGTCATTCCCTTTCTGAGTGAACTGCGCGTGATTGGGGCACACGATTGTGAAGTGTCTATTTATTGGCGCAGATTTACCGGGGGCGTGTCATATAAAACATTGTCCACTGACAAATTTATTGCAAAGGAAAACGTGACTGTCCTCAAATAATAACGCGAATTTTGCAGGTCTGTAGGTACACATTTTTATCGCGTAAAAATATTATTTCCCTAAAATGTTTCTCTCTTTTGAAAATGTATTTTCAACCAAAATATAACTTTTACGAAAGAAAGAGAGCGATGTTAAGTTATCACTCTGAAATTTTGCCGGACAGAAGGATCGACAGACGACGGATTATTGTTGAGTCGCTTTCAACTGACGGACGAAAAACAGACGGATGAATGATTTACGGACGGGTGACTGACAGATGCGACGGATGGTTGTGAACCCAGCTTAAGGCTCGGCCACACCCGCCGTGTTGAATTTCCTATTTATATGCCATAACTTCCTTTTCAGTGTAATAACTAAATATTTGTTACTGCAGCATTATCTCAATTGGCAATCCCCTTCAAATTTAGTCGTCACACTTCATCCTCGTGTGAAACAGTGATTTTAAAATGGCATTAATTGGTTTATAATCCTCTAAAAAAGTACGGCATTATTATTTAACGAATTTTCAGAATTTATGTTTGTACTTCAGGGTAACGTATATTTTCGTGATTGGATAGTAGCAGTTTCGTAATAAGGGTCGTTATACAACTGAAATAAGCTAGAACCAATAATTCAACATGGCGTGTGAGGCCAAGTCTTAAGCGGCGACCCTACAATTTTAAGGCACTCTATGAAAGATAAAAGTGTGATGCGTCTCTGAAAAGAACTCTAAAATTTCTGTACACGAAATTTAGAAGCTGAATCTGACAATCAAAAATATCCGTTTTAGACTTCTCACGCCCAAAATTATCCTTGAAGTTGGAAAAGAATTTCGAAACATGTGTTTGGGCATGAAGCATTTCTAAAATACTTTCCGTGACCAGACACTACTAAAAATACTTTCCGTGACCAGACACTACTAAAAATACTTTCCGTGACCAGACACTACTAAAAATACCCAGCCGTTTTAGAATCACGGGTTTCCAACTAAACTTCAGGCAACGCACTTCATGCGTCAAACAGGTAAAATGTCGAGTTCGAAATTCCGAATTATTCGATTCCTACGAGTTCTCGAGAATACGAAGTGATGGCCAAAGGATTCAAATAGTTCTATCAAAGCTATCCAGTTGAGTGTGCCAGTACTCACACCTCACACACATATTTGTGTGCAAGAGTACTCGAGGTCTCATGCGAATGTTATGTCGTTCGTTCCACGCTTGTTCTTGAATATTTTTGGGACACCCCTCCCCCCTTATCCATTCTTGTGAAGTGGCGTTTCTTATAGTTGGATTTCGAAGATTTTCGATAATGAAAGAATGACAAATTGTGTATTCGTGTGTATACTGTTTACATATTTTAATTACCCGTATAGATTTGTGACTTAAATGTCGAACTCCGATTATTAAAACAATGAAGTTAAGTGGGGAAATGTCGAAAGTGTAAAACTAATTTTCAAAAAATCACAATATTTTATTTGATTAAAAAAATTTAGGCCTATATTATTTTTACGTTGTATTTTTTTTTATATGCCTCTGGGATCCGGATGGCCTGTAGCTTCAGCGGAATACGCCGCACCTCGTCAGCATGCGAATGGAAACGCACAGTTTAGAAAAAAAAAAAAAAACTTCAATATTCAAGTAATTCATTCTAATAGACAAATACTGCCTGAAATTTTCACTTTCCGAATTCAAGCTGCGAAGGAACGTTCGTCGGTCTTACAAATATTACAATATAATCAATTCACAGGGAACTTCAGACTTTTCTGAAGCCCTGCCAAAGATCTACTTCCAGGATATTCCTCTGCCTCGTGCAAACTAAGCTAAACTAAGTCTAGAAAATCTCACCAGTGGCACGACGCTCCGCGTTCGTGCGCACTCATTGTAGCCGTATTTTGTATAAGAACTATTTCTCACTTGGCGCTACCAACATACCTTTTTTTATCCCTGTTTTTTTATTTCAAATTATTTATAAATGAAGCATTATAATTTATAGATAAAAAAATTAATAACGCTTCAATTTAACACGAAAAGAAGTAACGTCCATGGTAAAGCGAGCACTTTTGAAAGCCTCCTCATTTGGAATAATCGTCAATAAATATGTTTTATTGTAGCCTTAGACAACTTCCGAGTGCGATGGAATACGCGAGTGTTTATTACTTACATTGTAATATTTGTTTAAAAAGGTGGTTAAGAGGTAAAAAAAATGGCTGAAAGGATTAAGTAACTAGGGCCTCAAAAGTGCTCACTTTACCGTGAACAACCTATACCAAATATTCGCGCCGACTTCGCCGGTCTGCGGTGCGGGAGGTTCTGGGTTCAAATCATAGTTAAGGTATGGGCGTTAGTTTAAGTTAGGCAATAAGTTAAGTTTGTAGGCCGTCCCCTGGTAAGCCTTCAGGTACACCACTGCGGGACGTTAAGGCCACGACCCTTCAATTCTACAGCTTTTGGGAGAATTAATTTTTTTTTTTAACCCAAACAGGCACCGATATTGTAAAATCCTCTTTCAATTTTGTTACAAATTTTATTTGTTATGTACTCAAATTTCTTCTACAAGGAACTGAATAATTTTAACTAATTATTAAATAAATAAAATTTTTGTTAATTCATTGAATAGAAGTATACACTTTTTTTTTTTCGTTGAAAAAATTAGACTACTTAATAAAAACAATTTCTCACAAAAATTGTAAGAGGATTTTACAATATCGGCTCTCATTTGGGTTCAAAAAATTAATTTTCGCAAACGGTGTAGAAATGAAGAATTATGACCTTAATAAGCCCTTCCCAATAGGATAAAAAATATCCGATTGCTGGAAGTACCCGATCCCGCCCACGGATCTTGACCACGACCCGCGACTCCTCAAGGCGCGGGTTACATGAGGGGGGGGGGGAGGGATCTAGGATATATAGAGTGGAGAGGAGTGGACGGGGGAGGGACGTGGTCGACCTTGAAGGGGCACCTCCACACCTAGTCCAGTTAGTTGGCGACCGCTCCCACAAGAGCAAGGGCTCCGCGGCGGTTTCATTTTTTTTTTTTGCAAAAAAAAAGATATACAGTCCCGCCGGCCTTGACTCCCGCAAGACCTTGAGTCGCTCCGCGGCCATCTGCTATCGCGAGGGAGACGCAGGTTTAAACAGCTCTCGTCCCTTGATGGGAAGGGGGGGGGGGAGAGGCATATAACTGCACGCTGCTGGAAGGCGCTGGATAGCATGGGGGAGGGGGAGGGGCATAATAAGGAGAGAGAAACCAATCGGTCCTGTGTTAAAAATAAAATAGCTCACAACCGCAACAGCCCGCATCACCTTACCCCAGTACGCCAGTTTAAGGCCACGATCTCTCCCAATTCCTACTTCCCTTGGTTCTAAGTACACTTAGAGAGGTAGTCATGGCCCCCAAAGTGCAGGCCATGACTGCCCAATCCTTCTTTGCCGCGATGCACGTCTCCTTCAATGATTTTCCTTCCTAGTAGGCGTAATAAAATCCCGCCCTGCCTTCGGGCCTTACTTCACATAACTCTTAGAGAACAAGGTAGTTTAGAAAAAAAAAAGTCCCATTTCTACAGCTTTTGCGAAAATTAATATTTTGAACCCAAACGGGAGCCGATTGTAAGAGGATTTTGCAATATCGCCTCACGTTTGGGTTAAAAAAAAATAATTTTTTTTCCCAAAAGCTGTTGAAATGGGAGATCGTGGCCTTAAAATCAGTTCAGGTACTGCTGTTGTCGGCGTTGAAGTTGAAAGTTCCTCGAAAGAAACCTCTGCCCGCAACTGCATGCATTCGAACATCAACGTTGGACAAACGTGCTTGCAGCCTTCTTGGCAGCGAATCGTCAGAAGTACCTAGTTCAATTTTTCGACGATGTGTTATTTATTTCATGTTTAAATATGCCATAGTCTGTTTCGGTAAAGTAAGCATTTTCGAATCCAACTTTTGGAAGTCAAATAACTGGCTGTTGCTGCTTGCAGGCTCCCTGGTTAAGTTGGCAATTAATTAAGTGAAATAGTCTCAAGTCTCGCGAGGCTAATGTTTAAATTTGTGGTAAAACAAGATTTTTTTCTTTACTTTATACACATTAGAATATGAATTAGAGTATTAGTTACACAATTCAGATTCCTAAAAATGTCATGTTTTCACTTAACTAATGCGTGAATAAAGTTATCAGGTCCATGTTAAAAATTAATTGAACACATCTGAAAACCCTGCTTATGTTTTAGTCTCCTTCTCTTTATGCCATTTTGTCATATGTCAAAAGAACATTGCCATCGGCGTTAAATTGCTGAAGGTTGTTCACAATAAAGTGAGCACTTTTGAAATCAACCATAGAAAAAAGGCACTGCTCCTACCTGCATATATTTTAACGGGCGCCCTGAATCACATGCGCCCAGTAAAGTTGGTAACGATGGATGAGAAATAGTCCCGTATCTTAACGAAATATTCAAAAGTGTTAGTTGACTATTTCTGATGACCTAAATTATTTCTTTCGCTTTCTGTTTATTTTTTAATGCATCGAAGTGTGAAAATGAGCAGATTTGTTAGATATTTACTTTCCCAATATTATTTCACAGTTTCACTTGACCGACGCATGGATAAAGTGCTGAGGGCCGTTACAATTTTAATTTTACATACGGCGAACGAATATACAATATGCCTACAAGTAGGTTTTAAGAAGGGCTTTCAAAAGTGCTCATTTTACCGTGAACAGCCTATATTTATTTTTAATGTAAGCAGCAGAAGCATGGGCAATTGATTAAATTTTGCGTTGTATGAATATACATTAAAGGTGCGTAAAGAAAACTTTGTATAGGGTTCAGCTCTCATTTATCGCTTTATGAGACTACTAAAAATAGTGTGTAAACTAAAAAGTGCTGTAGCGTTACTACTGAAATTAAGACAGAGCGATATAATGAAGTGATGGGTGCTCAAAGTTATCTAAGAACTTTTGAAATTAACATTTGAAAAATATCAATGCCCCTATCTGCATAAAGGGAACACTGACATGCTGGTATCCAGTAAAGTTGGTGGAAACGGAAGGAAAGTAATTTCTTGACTAGAAGTTGAATTAAATGTGTTAGGAAATCGTTTGTGAATTCTGAAATGATTTCTTTAGTTTTCCGTCTTTTTTTTTTTCACGTGCGTTAAGTAATGAGCAAATTTCTAAAATATTTACTTTTTCTAACAATTCAATGGTTTCACTTGGACAGCGCGCGGATAAAGTGGTCAGGCGCGTGGGAATGCTAATTTTACATGTGGCGGAAGAATACGTAACGTGGGTGCAAGCAGATCTCACGCAGTGGTTTCAAAAGTGCTCAGTTCTGCCGTGAACAGCCTGTGAGAACGAGCTAACACAGTGTGCCACTGCGCCGGGACGAACCGTCTCTTCTTGCGGACTATTTTATACTGGAGCAGAAACTAGTGCGGGGTGTAAGTGTGCACGATGGGAAGGGGGGAGGGGGGATGATTAGCATAATTCGCAGCCAGGGCCGCCCGGTCGCTCCGGATGATTGGGGAGGGGGCGGCGGGGGGCTGGGACCGCAGTCAGACCTTGAGCCGCAACTTCTCGGTCGTCGGGGTCGCAAAAACTCGACTCGCGTGCCCACGTGGTGAGCGACGCGACGCGACGCACGGGGGCCGTCGCGTCGTGTCGCTCGCAGCCCGGTCGCGCGCTTATATAAACACTCGAGGCTCGCAGCGTGGGATATAACACAATGCTCATTATCCTCAGCGCCTCGCCGTACCCGGCGGGGAGGCCGACATGATTAACGTACATGGCTGTTGCCAGGCAGATCGAAAATGAAACAAAACGTCCCTGGTACGAACAGCCCGCGGGCTGGGCGGGTGCCTAGAATCCATTCGCGGTTACTTCGCATTCTTCTGAAGCCCTGCTGAAGTTATAAGTACTCCCAGGATTTTCCTCCGCCACGTGCATGCTAAGCTTAAAAGACCTTTACACAATTGAAAAATTTAACATTTTACTTTACCATTTGACTGTACGTTTGCTTTCCGACATGTTGTTTCTTATTGACAATGGCACGGTGGGATTGTCAAAGGTAAAGTCAAGCACTCTTGACTTTACGATTTCGAAAAGTTTAAATTTTAAAGTCAAAGTCAAGCAGCCATTTTGCCGAGAATCTAACAGAGGTTATGTGGAAAGTGCGTTATTTTATCGAAGTGCGATTTTAATTTCGATATATTTAACAAAGTTCGTCTTGCATTAAATAAATAGCATACAAATATAACGTGAAGAGGAAATACGCACACGAAATGCCATATTTTAATAAAGTAAACAAATGAGTTTTTTGTTTTGAAATAAATTTCTAATATAAATTTTATGCCTATTAAAAAAAAAGGTATGTAATATGCATTCCTGGATAATATTATAATTATTTTCATAACAAGATATACAATTTTAGGAAGCTCACAGAAGCGATGTTCAATAGTCTGAACTCTGGCTTTACAATTCTATTGTGTATTTGTGGTTTCGTCAAAGGAAAGGAAATGTGAAGTCAAATGCCAAAGTTTTCTATTGTGTAAGAAGCTTAACAAAGGCAGGATTTACAACGACCCGTCGTGTCCGTCGTTCGTCCGTCAATCACGTGACCAACAGCCAGTAAGAGGTGGCCATTAATTCTATCCTTCCGTCCGTCAAAACCTTGGCAAGCTTCTACCTCTAACGGACGAACGGATGGAATTACAGCCTTGTGAACTTGCACGTTTTGTTACTCGTCCACCCCCGAGTTCTTTACAAGGCTGTGTAGTGTGCGCAGCGTTTTATTTTGGCTGTCTTTTGTTTTCCTACGTTTGTTTATGTAACTTTAAAATGAAATTAAGTTACATTTTTCCTGAAGATTAATTAATAATTACGTTCGGAAACACGAACTGCTTTTGTGAAACAGTAAAAATAATACAATTAGCGTTATATGCTATTTAAAATTTTTTTTTTTTAGAGAGATTAATTTCCGTTACGCACGTATATGGTTGTTATCGATACTCAGAAACACAATACCGCAAAAAAATTTCACTTTTTATGGAATTTTTTTTCTATTTGTAAATAGTTTAGTTTTTATTAGTTTGCAGCAATGAACGTACGACGGACGTACGAAGTTTGGTTGTAGATCGCTGGGCTGGGAGACGGACGGACGGACGCGACCGGCTGTTGTAAATCCTGCCTAAGTCTGGAAAATCACACCAGAGAGAGAACGCGCCGCTTTCCTGCGCACTCAGTTGTAATATTATTTCGCACGATAACTATTTATTACTGGGCGCTACCAACCCCAGCTTTTTTTCTCTCTGTTTTTATTCGTGTTCATTATGAAAGAAATATTACAATGTATATGTAAAATACAGGTAAAACTTCAATTTAACGAAAAATAAGCTACGTCTGTTTTTCCTGTGTTATGAAGCGCTTGATACATGGCGTATTTAGGAAATAACGAAACGGGTAACAGATGGGGTGATTTTTCAAAGTTTTGTGTTAAAGCGCCCTAATGAACTGTGAATGGAGTATACCACCGCGGCGCTGTTGTTCACGAATTGTTCTATTGTTCGAGTCCCGAGAAAGGCGAGGGCGTGAATGTGTGATCGTCTTGACGAATCACACACAAGTCGGCATATCTCCAGGGAGCTATATCCAGTGTTACTGAAACTGTAAAGTTTGCTGATAAATTGGAAAATTTTCAGACTCCAGCCTACCGACTTGGGGGATCCCAAAGGGTCGATTTTTGAATTATTAATGTATTATTTAGAACTGTCGAAAGTCACCACTTTTAACTTCGAAACTATGTCCGTTGGTACACTCAATGTCATCACTGCATTTGTCCAACACACTGAACGCACTAAAGATTAATAATAAAAATAAATGGATACAGAAATTTTCCCCAAATGTGAAACCTGTCAAATTAGATTTAATGCGAGAAATTGGGAGTTCTGTGAATATTGACGGTGGGTGAAATTACACGATTTTTAAAACTGCGCTCTTGGCCTCAGCTTCGTGCCGTTGTAAAATGGCGGCTATAGTCCATTCCCGAAAGGAAACGACTTATGAAGATCAACCTTTGAAAAAACACTCCAGGCATAACATGTCAACCTGTTTTTTCAATAACATGTATTCCACAAATATATAACACTGTGGTTAACTTTAGAGTACTGTATTATTGAATAAATGAAACTTTACCTTAATATCTTCTATAACTTGTAATATTTATTTCGTATTAAATATGAATTAACAACAGCGAGTGCAGCGACGTGTTGGCAACGGCCGGTAAGAAATAGTTCAGTTAAAATATTATTTAACCTCGTTTTGTAGTATACTATTTGTAAATTAAACGGTGCCTATTGAAATATTTAAATATTTAGGTAGCCCCGATGGTAACCTATCTCATTCTTAAAGTTCAAATAACAGCGTAAAATATTATGTTTAGGCCGCAATGAAACGGTGTGGTTTTATCGAACGAGAGTAACTTTGAAGCAACTGTCTGCTGAACGGGGCTTGGCGCTGTCTCTCTGTCTTTGTCTCTTTCACACTCGGGAAGTTCCACTTCTCTAGTACGCGGATATTAATTGTACATGTTTTCAATTGTAGCATATTTCATACTTACTACAGCAAAATTATGATTTTGGAATTTGTAATCTTCAACTGAAAAGAGATTTTAATTTTTGAATGTGTATTTTAATATAATTAGATATGATGGCGGGGCAGAAACAAAGTGAAGTTGGCAGACGTGGCGAGCTGTGACATGGCGTGTTGCTGTTTTACCACACGAAGAGTAAATAATACTTACTCCGAAAAATACTTCCAATTACCACATCACGTTTATAGACATTCAGTTTTTTTAAACCTACGTAGGCAAGTTACGATGTTGTGATAAATCTGTGTTTCCGCGGCAGTAATAAATAAACTGTGACGTGTGTTTCGTTAATTATTGCGTCTGTGAAATGGCGTGCCTTTGTGCATCGTGGTCGATACGCTGGACCTGTGTGTGCGTGATTTCAAATATTTGATATTAACTATTTATACGTTGTAAATGTGAACTGTTTTATGGCGAAGTTATTTATTTACAGCCACGTCTATTTATTTATCACAACGTCGTACCTTTGGCCTGGGTGTTTGGAACACAGTCGTATAACGTGATTTACCACCAATCCCAACAAAATAACCAAGCCCAGCCCCAATAAATTTCAATAACCCTAATACACAGTAAGTAGCAATACATATAAATATGAGCGGAATAAAAGTTACGGTAGGCATATTTGAGTGCATGTTCACCGCTATATTTTACGTTTGTATGACGAAAAATGAGAGACACGAGTTGCGTGCTTGATTTTAATGTCGCTTTTTCGTTGGACTGGCTATTCCTTCGTTATTCAAACTGAGGCCGTCCTTTTAAAGAAATAACCCAAGACATATCGATAACAAAAAGTTAAATACTACAATTCAGTACCCAGCCGTTGTAACAATGTCTAATACAGTCACGGCAAAATATTAACGTGCATTACGTATAATGTACTATGTCGTGGAAAACAAATATGTTACTGTAACGTAACCGTAAGAACTATCGTTAATTCAGGCATTTTTAAAACGTCATAAAGCTGACCTAAATATTGTTATAGGCCTAAACTGTGAATATTCGTACGAAATGGTTTTTGAAATAGACCTAAGACAGAATTCTTTGAAAAACTGTAAACAGTAAACAACACATTTGACAGGTATAAAAGTAGAATTCACATTTCAATGTTTATTTTTAGGTGTAGCGAAAGTATACGAACACGTATGCACACACACAATGGCATGTGAACATTGAGTTTGACAGATGCTGCATGACAGTCACATGGTAATGTTTGTTTACATTGGGCGGAAGGATACGAAATGGGCGTGCAAGTAGATATTTAGCAGGGCTCCGAGAAAGTTGCTTCTATCGGGGAATGGACTATAGTTGCGAACAGATATAACCCCGTAAATTCAACATCACTGTTAACTATACTGTGAAATATATACACTGTTCCACATGTAACTTCACGTTTAAGTTTTTGGAGCTCTTTAAATGTACATAATACGCATTTATTTTAAGGGGGAAAATATTTTTAAGTGGAGAAATGGCTGCTACACATTCACCAAGTAAATGGTTTAACACACATGTTAATGCAGAGTACTAGATATAGATGTGTGATTCCGAAGAGATGTGTTGCTTATGCGTAGGTTTGATCCAATCCCTATTCATAAGTATTATTTATATATATGATATACTAAATTTGTTGTGCTGGTAATAATCCAAATAATTTATAATTTAATAAATTGGGTATAGAAAAACAAACGTGTATGATGTTCTGATAATTTGAATATTATTTGTTTAAAATGAAGATTTACTTGTTGCTCGCTCCACAACCTTTTATGAATCAGCAAATATACCCATTGCGTATCATAACTGTGGCATATATTCATATATAAAACCCTTTAAACGCTTCCTGGTGCTTATTATTTTTCCAAATAGTCTAGTTCTCTGACATCAATATACTGCAGCCATACTTTCTGCCATTGTTCATGAATTATTAGTAGGCAAAGTAGGTTGCGAAATCTCACTTCGCCGGTATAGTTAATTAGTTAGTTACAATTGGAATTTTTAATTTCGAAAATGCTCTAGCTTGAGAATCGCAAAATATGAACAACTACAAGATTTAAAGAAATCTAGTAATGAGATGAAGCTGTAATATAGTGAGAATAAAACTACAGTAAGTTTTTCAATTAAAATTTAAATATTACTTTTAAATTTTTTTATAATTTTTTATAAAATTTTAAAGTATTTTAATATATTTTTTGACAATTTTTCGGAATTTTTTGGGTTCAAGGTTATAGGTCACGGGGTCAAGGTCACCTGGACCCAATATGTTGGACAAGATGGCTGACAGAACCAAGATGGCTGATGGCCAGGTCTGACTCCGGACCCTGAACCCTGTGTATCGATTTCGCATACCCTATTCCTATAAAACCAATATGGCCGCCCCTGTTCTGCCCTCGAAAACGATACCCTCCAATTCCTTCCGATGGATCGAAGAGTGCCTTTTGGAGGATCGGTGCTTTTTCGAGGGAAAACGGGAGAACTTGAGGGAAAAGGGGAAATTTTAAGGGGAAAAAGGGAAATTTCAATGAAAAAGAAAATTTCGTGGAAGAATTGCCGCCGGGGGACCAGAATGACAGATCGTGAACAGCTCCACGCTCCGATCCTGGATGATGATGCGCTCAACTTCCCATTTTTATTCTACTAGGTTATCTATATTTGTTTACATTTAAATGTTTCTGATTTACCGATAGGTTAACACACGTGCGTGGAAAGAATCACTTCAAGACCATGTAACGAGATCATTATAGAATACGCTGGCAGCAGAAGAATTCGGGTGTCTTCACTTATTCGATTTCACCTATTTTCGGTCACGGGTTCACTGATTTAAGAGCATGGAGAGGTGAAATAAATGAATATATGCCTCAGGGCTGCCTAGGTGATTTTAGGGCATGGGGCAACGCTACTTTTGGGGACTCCTATTCGACGTGGCACTATGTACTTCTAATATTACTTACGGTTTTCTATTGTACATTCCCAGTAGAGAATATGATGTTTCCTTGGGTACAAACCATTTGTCGTCAAGATTCTGAGTACAGTATTGATATTTCATACGAAAAAAAAAAATAATGTTCACATTAAACTGTCAACAAATTGTTAGTGCGCACTCAGTTGTAATATTATTTTGCATTAGAACAATTTCTTACTAGGCGCTACCAACACATATGTTTTATCACTGTTTTTATTCATATTTAATATAAATAAAATATTGTAATTTATAATAAAATATAGGGAAGTTTTCAATTTAATGAAAAATGAGATACTTTAATGTTAACAGAAGAATAAACCGCTTGTGATAAATAACATATTTTGGAAATAAGTAAACACTTCATATATTGTGTGATTTTTCAAAGGTTTGATTCGAAAAGTATGAGGAAACCGCGACTAGACTATAATGGAGACAGATTGGCTAGAACGTACGAACCAGTGGATTTCGAGATGGCTGGTCGATGTCATTACGCAGTATTCAGGAAAAAAGAGATCCAAAGAGTTTCCTGTTTAAAACGAACTCCCGACACTATACTTGCACTGTTTAATGTTCTGTTTGGAGAGTGTAGACCTTTGGTCGTCGAAGTCTTGAGTGCCGACGAGGGTGAAGTTAGGTGAGTGTGGAGCAACGCCGGAATGCAAGGGCAGGGGAAACGGGAGTACCCCGAGAAAACCCACCTACCAGCGGCATCGTCCGGCAAGATTCCCGCGTGCGAAAATCCGGGGGCGAACCCGCCGGGAATCGAGCTCGGTTCGCCCAGGTGTGAGGCGAGTAGTCAGACCACTGCGCCACCGCTGCCCCGGCTAGGGCGCTCGCCTACCACCACGGCGATCGGGTTTCGATCCCCGACGGATTCACTCCCGGTTAATCGCATGTGGGAATCGTGTTGGATGATGTCGCTTGCAGGTGGGTTTTCTCGGGGTACTCCAGTTTCCCCTGCCCTTGCATTCCAGCACCGCTCCATCCTAGGGTCTCAATTCATGTCATGTCCGGGGATGGCGGGCATCTACGGGTCCCAGCTGGAAAGCCCGGCAATCGGGGAGCGTTGCCTCGCCTTGGGTTCACTCCCCACTCGAGTATTTTTTTTTACTACCGCAGCCGCTTAATTCTCTGTATAATCGTGTTCCTAGGTGTACACGTTATCTTATGAGTGGCTTTTGCATAGCCATATAAACATGTCATTAAATTACCTGAGATAAATATTTCTAAGTTTGAAGGCTCGAAGGAGTACCTTGGGATTGACGGCCTGGGGAAAATTTTCCCATTTGCACACTTCCCTCCTCTTCACGCAGCCTTACTGGTGACCATGGCATACCTAGAATTAGGAAACAGTGACAGTTAAGCTTGAACTTAAACTGCATCGTCATAGAATTCGTTCTGCGTGAAGGCTGTTGAAGGCTGTTCACGATCAAGTGAGCACTTTGGAAATCAACCTTAGAAAAATGTCACTGCCCCTGCCTGCACGAATTTTAACGGGCGCACTGAAAGACATGCGCCCGGTAAAGTTGGTAACGATAGATGGAAAGTAGTTCCATATTTTAACGTCGAATAAAAGGTGTTAGGTAGCCATTTGTGATAATATAAATAATTTCTTACGCTTTGTATTTTTTTTTTAACGCCTCAGTGTGTAAAAATTAGCAGATTTATAAAATGTTTACTTTTCTAATAATTTCACAGTTCCACTTGACTGTCGCTTGAATAAATTGATGAGGCCCATAACAATGTTAATTTTACATAAGGTGGAAGAATACACAACGTGCATGTAAGTAGATCTTAGGCAGGGCTTTCAAAAGTGCTAATTTTATCGGGAACCGACTATACCTACTGAATACAAACAGCAAATTTATGTTGCAAGACAATTCATTTTAATGCATCAAGTGCCTTAAAAAAGTCAACGAAATTTGCTCAAAAATTGCAGATTTTCAATAAATTTACTTTTAAACACTTCCTCCACTCTTACTCACGTTCTTTGAGAAATACCTTGAATATTATACTAATACAAACTCAGTTTTGATTTATGTGAAAGGTTATCAATCATGATAGTTGTAAACCAGCCAAGTTGTTTGACTAGCAACGAACTATAATCTTGTGTGTGATTAAAAAAAAAAAAAAAAAAAAAAAAAAACTGGCGGGAATTTTGCAAGTAAAATTAAGAATACAACTTGTAGAGTTGAATATGAATTATTCAAAAGTCATCACACGTTTTATACAGCGATCAATTAGCCTACGATTAAATGCGTATGTAGTTAGTAAAACTTGTTCAGATAGGAAATAGTTTCTTCTTAATTTCACGTTACATTTGGTTGTATCTGTCATACAACTTTGTGGAATAAGTTGGTGCGATCAGAGACTTACGATGAGGTGGAGAGATTCTTGTCTCGCACGCGTGCCCAACATTCGCCCAAGAAATTGCCGTAACAACGTGTTAAAAAATTATTTTCTGTTGTTCTTTTACATTTGGTTTCTACACCGAACGCGAGTTTTTTTTTTACGAGGAAAAAAAATAAATGTTTTTCGCAACTTGATCACATCGCATTCGTCAAACAACTTTTCGAAATGTAGTGAGGTATTATAACAACACAAACCTTAGTCAAAGCAACGTTATCAGAACAAAATTAGTTCTATGTTGGGACGCAGTGGTGGTTACTATGCATCTGGTATGAGCACACTACTCCATATTCGTTCTACGAGTCCAACCCCTTCAAAAGGATAATATATATAGCCTATGTATATTTACATTTTTAAGCATATTACATTTTTTTCCCCTTAGTGGTATGAATTAATAGGCCCTAATAATGGGAAGAAAGTATGACAATGGAGGAAAATAACTTTAAAAAACGAAACGAACTACAGAAATTTCTCAATAATTGTGTCCTTTTTTTTTTGTACGAATCTTTAAATGGGAAGAAATGAAGACTTTGGGCTGCATATTAAAATAAAATAAAACACTGGCATTCCGCGTTTGTTTTGCATTTCAAGTTTAACTTCTTTTGAGATAAAATTTAAAATCAAAATGGCTAGAAGTGAAATTCTTGTCTCACGTGAACGACGCGTTGGATTTGAAAGAATTGCAACACACCGCTACCAAAGACTACACGCTGTGATAACTTTGCGTTAAATTTTTATTTTTTTTTTTCAAAATGTGTGCGGATGGTTTTAAATTAAAATTTATTGTATTTACACTAAAAATCATGACTAATGTTTTTTTTAATGATTTGGTATTTTTATCAAGTTATTAGCGATAGACCTAGCTATCATGTCACGAAACCATAAAATGTCCTCAAAATCTACAAAAAAACTGACTCTTGAACAGCTTTCACAACTTCGTTGAGAATAAATATAGACCTGGAGCAATAAATATAGGCCTCGATAAATTAATATAGCCCTATAGCCCTAGATAAGTAAATATAGGTCTAAATAAATATTGGCCTAGATAAATAAATATCGGCCTCGATAAATAAACATATGCCTAGTTAAATGAATATTGGCCTATATAAATAAATATAATTCTATATACATAAATATACGCCCAGGTAAATAAATACAGGCCTGGATATATAAATATAGGCCTAGACAAATAAATATAGACCTAAATAAATAGTTTATTCGTTGTTTCCCCACACTTTTTGAATCAAACCTTTGAAAAATACCCCATGTATGATGTATTTGGTAGTTTTCTAAATATGCCCTGTATCACAAGCGTTTTATACATGTTGTAACATAAAGTACCTTATTTTTGGTTAAATTGAACTTTTATTTTATACATAATTTATAGTATTTCATGTACACTTAGAATGAATAAAAACAGTGAGCAAATAGGTGTGTTGGTAATGTTTAGTAGAAATTGTTCCTATGAAAAATACACTATCGACCAAAAAGTAATTGGGCACCTGTCCACAATGTTTGCTCGGTGGTTGTCACCCCGTTAGAATCTCGTAGGGTCACCTCTTGCGGCTATAACAGCAGCCATCCTGTCTGGCATGCTCTCTAGGACTGTTTGCAGGACATCCACGGGGATTCGTCGCCATTCCTCTTACAACCATTCCATGAGTTGAGCAATGGATTTTGGCCGCGCCTGACGAGCCCTCGCCCGGCGATCCAATTCGTCCCAAAGAAGTTCTATAGGGTTGGGGTCGGGGTCCTGGACAGGCCAGTCCAATCGGCGAACATTGCTGTCGGCGTACCACTGCATAGTAGCCCTTGAAACATGACACCTGGCAGTGTTATCCTGGAAGTAACACGGGTTCATTCCGTAAAAACGCCACAATGTTGGGAGCATTTCATTATCCAGAATGTTACAATAGGCCTCTGTGTTTATGCTACCACAGACAAACACAAGCGGTCCTATGCCAAAGACCATGAAACAGCCCCACACCATCACTCCACCATCACCAAATTTCCTACTTGGTACTATACACTCCGGCAGAAGCCGTTCCCCGGGTAGACGCCACACCGACACACGTCCATCGGACCGGAATAATGTAAACATCGACTCATCATTCCACAGAACCGATTTCCACTGTTCCAGTGTCCAGTTGCGACGGTCCAGATACCACCTGCGTCGCCGAGCTTTATTGCTTGTCGTGATATGGGGCATATGTGCAGCTGCTCTTCCGAAATACCCAAGTCGGTGGGCCTCTATACGCAATGCTCCAATGGAAACCGATACTCCTGTTGCTGCATGAAACTCCTATCGGATGGTAGCCATGGGTTATGCCCTATTTTTGACAATTTCACGTTTCAGGGTTCTGCGATTTCTGTCGGTCAAGATTGGAGGTCGCCCAGAACGTGCAGCATTGGCACGATGCCCACCGACCTTCCACTTACGCAGGACGAATGCGACCGTTGATTTGGACCTGTTTACCTTCCGTGCAATCGCCCGGGTAGACAGTCCACTGAGATGGCAGCCCACAATCACGTCCTTATCGAAGTCCGATAGCTCTTTACCTCGTGCCATCTCCTTGTCAACTGCTTCTACACCGGCCCGCAGCGTACGGCGGCCACACAAGTCAACTGACGTACTGAATTACCTATCTTCACGGGTTCCCAATTACTTTTTGGTCGATAGTGTATTATTACACTTAAGTGCGTTACAGATGTGGCACGTTGTCCATTTAGGGTAATTTTATACACTAGGTAGCGTTGTTTGCATAAGGCGGTGGAATATCTTGGAACTATAACTTTAGCAAGGCTTCAGGAAAGTTGGAATTAACCATGAACGTTCTATAGTCCTCATAACGTTGCGTTTGTCCCAAGGCGGTTTCGACAATAATCTATTCATGGTTTCTTCGCACTTTTCTGGCCCTGCTGAAGTTCTACTTCCAGGATATCACTCCCCCTGATACAAACAAAGCTTAACTCAGTCTATAAAATTACACGCACTGAATTCGTGCTCGTTCAGTTGTAATGATAATTTGCATGAGAACTACATATTTCTTACTAGGCACTACCAAAGCACATGTTTTCTCACTGTGTTTGTTCATATTTATTATAAATGAAATATTACAATTTATAAATAAAATACAGGTAAAACTTCAATTTAACGAAACATAAAATAATTTTATTTTAACAAAGTTATAAGACGCTTGTGATGGATGGAATATTTAGGAAATAACTAAACACGTCATACATGGTGTGTTTTTTCATAGGTTGAATTCAAAGGGTGAAGAAACCGAAAATAGACTATATGTGAGGTGCTATAGAGCCGCTTGGTCTATCCGGGAGGCAGACCTATCGTTCTGAACAGCCCAAGGTTTGTTATATACATGTCGGGAAGAAAACGATATTCCTGATGGGAAGGTTTGGCATGGGAAAATTTCACTCTAAAGGTGCGCTGGTTTTTCCAACGGGGCCTCTTTACAACTGGCAGTGAACAGAGAAATCCCTTTTATTGGGGTGTCAAATTTTTGTGTTCGGTCGAAATTGCGAAGCATGTTTGACAATGCCAAAATATTATGCGTCAGATTTACTTTTAAGTATTATTTCACGCCCTCCAGTGTTCATTACATCGCAAACAGTACACATTCATTTGTATTCGGCATCGGGCTTTCGTATACACGTCTATGTTTGTAAAAAAAAAAGTGACAAATTTAAAGAACTAATGAAGATCGCTGCCTTCAAAAGGAAAATGTTTCGATTCTGTTGTCATATGCCCAACATTTCGTTAAATCCAGTTTTACAGCATGTTAAACGACACGTGGACATATTAAATCAAATTTTCACTGTAGTGCGACGAACGAGGTGCTTATTTACTTAGGTTCTGACACAATACAGATCGGAAGATAAGAAACATTAAATTTAAAGTATGAGAATTTTAATCCAGCACACAGGGAACACCAATGATATCTGGCGGGAAAAACTTTTTTTTGTCGTATTATTATCTTTGAGCTTCTCAGCCTGAGTTTAATTTATTAACCTTAACCAGCCTGAAAAATGGACGTGGGGATGAGATGGGGTTGTAGCGGCAGGAGAATGAAGATGGAGGAGGAAATAGGAGGACTCCGAGAAAAGCCACACACGACAGCGTTCGTTACACGTCCCCACGTGAGAATTCCCGTCGAAAGATTCCCGACCGCTCGGGCTTAGAATCAAACTGGTGATCCCCAACTATGGAAGCTAGTGACGAACCTTCTAACTTACCGTGGCGCTTAAAAAACCCTGTAAACTACAGAACGAAAATCTTGCTGGGTGGAAATAATGAGGGGAGGGGTAAGCTCGTTTTCTCCCATATAAGCGGCAAGGCTGAAGAGTGGTGTGAATTAAAATTAGACGCCAGGTTGTAGCAAGCGACGAGAACGCATGGTTGGTGAGCAAGCAGGAGTGCCCGGAGAAAAACCCACGAAGCCATCGGCAAAGACCGCCACGTTTGCCATACGTGAAAATCCAGACTCGTATTCTTCCAGGAAACAAACTCGAATCGCGTGTCAATAGTCCGACCATCGGATTCCTAGGGCCACATCTTGGCGCGGCGCGTCGGAATAACCACATGCTATAATCTCCTTTTCGTTTGTCGGCTCTCCTGAACAGTGCTGGCTTTTGTAGGGCAGAATTTTTGTTTCTTTCCGTTTACTTTTCTGAATAGTGGTCAGATGTGCCTTATAATCTTGGCGACACCCGACTGTACCTTAACAAAATACCGGCAACTGCGGTTTCGAGGAGTCTCATAACCTTGCTACACTCCCTTCCTATTCTTCAATAATACATTCTTTCAATTCTTTCACATTCCTTGTTCTTCCCGGCGAGTTCTGTTCATTCCTTGGTCCTTACAACATTCCACACCTACAGTTTCAAGGCGCCTATAGGCTGTTGACAGTAAAATTAACACTTTTGAAAGCCCTACTTAAGATCTACTTATATACACGTTGCGTATTCCTCCGCCGTATGCAAAATTAACATTGCCATGGGTCTCATCGTTTTATTCATGCGTCGGTAAAATTAAACTGTGAAATTATTCGGAAAATAAAAACTTTACAAATGTGCTTATTTTCACACTTTGATGTATTAAAAATAACAGATAGCGAAATAAATATTTTTAAGTTATCACAAACGGTTACGAACATTTTTTATTAGACGTTAAGATCTTGAACTACTTTCCAACCATCGTTACCAACTTTACTGGACGAATGTCACTTAGTACGCCCATTAAAATATATGTATGCAGGGGCAGTGATTTTTTTCTAACGTTCATTTCTAAAGTGCTCACTTTAACGTGGACAGCCTTTATTAAACTTATTATACAAATACTTCGTTCCATTTTTTACTTTCCGGTTACTTCTTTCATTTGTTGTCTTTATTTTACTTACGCGCATTGTACTGCCCGACATGTCTTTCTTAAGACAGTACCAATACAATACCTTTTCAGACCTATGGTTTCATGGTGCCTAATATGCGTGGCTTACAATTGCACAATGTTCTTCCGTTTTCCGTCCTTGAAACGTCCGACAGACTCTCTTTTACATTGTCTCTACCTGTCACTTCACTATAGTTATTGATTCCACGTCTGCGTGCTTTTTACTGCCTCGTAGGTTGTGACCACCTCTTCTTTGTTTCGCGTTTTCCCATAAACATTATATGTTATTCCGCCATCAGTCGTGTTCTGACATCGCTTTTGTTTTGAATATCCCATGTCCTGCTGTTTCTTCGGCTATATCCCAGGCGTGTTCGATGTTTGTCATAAATGTACTTTCCTTTTCAGGTTCTGGTTAATTTCCTCAAGTAATAATTTCGTGTCCTTTCTTACATTTGTTGCTCTAGTATCGTCCATTTTTATTGCACTTGTCAACTACCAGGACGACAGAAGAGCCCGTTAACACTGGCATAAATGTTGTAAATGTTGTACGTTTGTACTGTATTATTTCTGTACTTGGATAGTTCGCATTCATGTTTATTGACATTAGAATCAATAAAATCAGTGCCTTGTACATACAGGCGATGTGGCCCTCGACACGCGTGCTTGTATAGTTATTAGCGGTCCTTTAAGGCCGATTCATATTGGAGTTAGTATGGAACTTACTGCGCTAACTTTGCGTTATCGCTATTTTCAGGTATAGACCACGCAGCAGTGTGTTAAGAACTAAGAGCGAAGTAAAGTTAATGTTTTCGTACGAGAACTTCACACAGCATCAACATATCTCAAAGTAAACTTAGTGTTAGCCAATCACATTTGAGAAACTATTGAGAAACTATTTTTTTTTGGTTTTAATTTCGTTCGCGCATGTTTAAATGATAAACAAATAAAAATTTTCAAGTCTCTAAAATTAAAAAATTAAAAATATTGGCGTAAACGGCGTCAATTAAGTGAAAATATATAGGTGAAGTTAGTATTGGCAGATAGATACAGATATTTTAAATATTAGGTAACCCACAACAATAGTACATATATAAAATGATATATATATACACACACACACGTGCAAACGCATAGAAATAAATGTACGTGGCATTTGCAGATTCCAGGTTCAGGAAATTTGATACCATTGCATTTCGATTTAGGCTATCGGAAACGAGCATCCTTAACTCCAGTGTGAACAAGACTACGATTTTATATGTAAAAATGACGAGATTAAACGCGCAGTTAACGTGTTAGCTTCAATGTAAATCGGTCTTTACCTGTAGTAAGTAGTAAGAACCCAAAAGATCTTCACATGTATGGACGGCTTAAGAAGCCGTGATAAACATTTAGGCTCAGTCAGCATTACTGCGCTGTTGTCGCAATTTAGTTTTCAATTTTAGGTAGAGGATACTTCTGAACAACAGTATTATACATTTATGCATTTGTGATAAAATAATTATTTTGTGGTCAAATGTTGGAATAATTTTTTGGTCAAATAACTTTCCAAAATTACTATTTTTTCTTGTTTTCAGCTGGTCTAAGAAATTGCTGCAGGAGTATTCACCCCACAGGCATTAAGGAACCTCCATAGTTGTCGTATAGTAAACATTTATGTCTATATTAATTTTAAAAAAAGAATATTTCGGGGTAAATCTTTTTTTCAGGACAAAAAATTATTTTATGGCCAAGTCATAAATTTGGTTGATGTATTCAAAGTCAGCCAAAATCGATATATGTAGCCCTCTGTTTACGATACGTGTTTTTGTGTAAAACAGTGTTTAAAAATATTGCGACAATACTGTATCTTGTCTAAACAGATTGCTGTATTATAAATCTGTAGTCACCGCTTCAAATTCTGAGGAAAGAGAACGCGCGAAGTTTGTTCACTCTATTTTCCAACATTGTCGTGATGCTTCATCATAGTCGGACGTGACCTTGAGGCATTAACACGTTTAGATCTGCACACATTTACTGGCACTTAAAACAAATTAGAAGTGAGTCGCCTATATCCACTACTGCAAGAACACCGGTTCTGTAGGTGTCTGTGTTAGAACTCACCACCGTCCTATTGGTCCATGTCATGCCGGACACTACCCTGTACTTTACAGCGTTCATTATTGGCTGGTCATCAACCAAAGGAGAGCCGAGCTGGTATCGACCCAATAAAATATCTTTTATCGTATAAAAGGATTTATAACCAATCATGTCCCTTTGTGTGGCTATAAAAAAGGAATTCTCTAGTTAGCAATATCATCGTTACTGCGCTGTCGTGTTCTTGCGAGGTCGTGTTACACACTAGTCGAACTAAGACTGCACATCCATGCGAGTTAAGTTTAAATTCTGAACAACAAATAAATTTTCAAATTAGCTTTACTCGAGCTACACTCGAGCATAGTTCACAAAGTGTTAATAATAACCATAAAGAGGGATTTAGACTATTGCTAACAGGTTGGTGTGAATTCATCGCGTGCAAGTGTGAAGTGAGATGGATTAGCGACGCGATGTGATAAGTAGAGCCATACGAAATCCGCGTTATTATTTGGGGGCATGTTAAACTTGAAACACATGTACCTTGGCAATACGTCTGTCGTTTGACCATACTTTATATTGTGACACATCCTGGGTGACTCCGCACATAGAAAGGAACACTTCACAATTGTGTGCCCCAATCACGTGTAGGTCAGTCGGAGAGGGAGCGCCTTCACGTCTGTGCAGCAGCCACTGGAGAAACGACACCGGCCCTAGTGAATACAGTAGTGTGAAGGTCAGCCTGATACCGAATAATAATCGCAAAGTTTCCGACTCGCAAGAAACTAGCGTGACTGCACCGGGAATCGAGCGTGGATTGCCTCGGCTGGAACGCGGTGGGTGTATTTTAAATGCCAGTTGTTTAAACTGGACCGCTCGCTATTGCACTTGCAGATGAAGGATTGTGAACACGTAATTCTGAAGGTTACGACACCTACATTTTCAAGGCGACACATTCCGCAGGTAGGGTGAATAAATACAGAACCCACACAGGGCGGGAAGGGGGAAGCGGTGGCCGAGCGATTAGCCCGTCCGCCTACCACCAAGGCGAACCGGGCTCAATCCCCGGCCAGGCCCATACCCTCGCATGTGGGAATCGTGCCGGACGATGCCGTTGGTCGGCGAGTCTTCCCTGGGCTCTCCCGCTTACCACGCCCCTTCATTCCGGCGCCGCTCCATACTCATCTCAATCACCCTCATCGGCTCTCAAGAACTCACCTTTTAAGAGCGAGGCAATACTCATAAGAGTATTAGTAATAGTAACTTTAATGACTGTCTATTATTATTTACGAATAGTATATACCGCACTAATATTAAAAAATCCAGAGCCAAAATGAAATATTTTTATTAACAAAATCTATAGACCGACAGTTCCTATTACAATCACTACAATTATAGGATTATTCATATTTTCATACTATATTAATAAGACTAAATTAAGGATTTAAGTTATATTAAACTAATAACATTCAAAGTTATAAATAAAGATTATCTTTATGCCTTAATATAAATATACACCTTTAAATTTGCTATTTAAAATCATCATACGAATATAAAACCAAAAGTAAAGAGGTAAAACCTGTAAATAAATTTACGATTTATTGCCACTCACTCACAGAGCGCGAACAGATTTACACGCATACCTACGCATGACTTGAACCCAAAACTCCTTGCACCGTAATCCGGCTCGAAGTAAACTCTGTTATGAAATCCGGTGGGTGTTTAACACGTGACCACAATACTTACTTACACGCATCGTGAAAAGTTACATGATTTCTCTTATCTGTCTTGCATGTTTTTTTTAAAAATATTTTTACTAAAGGCAATCAACGTGTTTACAAACCATTTATGTAACATAACGTACCTTGAGCTATCATCCTTGTCCATATTATCAAACGTGTACAAAAGAACTCATGCGTGTTACGCGAAAACAAGAAAATATGCGCGCGAATAGAATAAGAACAAACGGGTTAACTTTCGTGATGCGTTACTTAGAGGTCGAAGGGGTATTTCAAAATGGGGGGTTCGCAGACGAAATATGTGACGTGAGTTCAAGCAAAAGAAATGCTCTTAGTGACGTTGTCCTTGGTTAAACGAGAACCTTACAAAAGGTTGCCAAGTTAACCAGTTAACCAAGGGCGTAGCTACGAATTAATTTGGGGGGGGGGGGGAGGTTACTTTTGTACTGAGTTACATTTTCATAAAATACTTGGTTAAAGAATTAGTTAACGGCGAGAAAAAATTAACAATTAAATTTTACAACAGTAGTTAGCGTATATTAAGAAATGAAACACTTGGTTTCCACAATATATTAGTAAATCTGCTATAGCCTGCACAAATTGCTTTCCTTTGTGAGCCTTAACTAATTCTTCAACAGAATATGTCGATTGTTCCTCCCGCAAATCTCTAAAACACGTCCAGGATCAACTCCTGTATCTCGGTGTAGGCATACTGCAAGCAGTGCCAATCCATTCAAGTGCTTCCCCGACATACTGTTCTATCGCCAAAATTCAGCGTTTCAGTAAAATCACTTTGCTGCAAAATTTGGTTGCCTTCATCTAACCACTTTCGTCTCTACGTCTGGACTTCACCAAACAGCCACAGCCACTAAAATACCAGCCCACCTACACTGGCAAAAAGTCATTACATTAAATAATTGCTATTGTTCAAATAACCGAACAAGTTTCTCGAACTATATTTTAACATTTTTTTAGAAGGGAGGGGGCATGTATCCCTACGATCCTCTCCCCTTCTTCCCTCCGCCCCTGAAGTTAATTGAATATGCCTCATTATGTTAAAATCATCAGACGAAAACAGTACCTCGTAAAAATGTTTTAGCGAACACAGAGCTGCGTTATCACTTATTTTGGTGCCATTCCTCTCTGAAGCGCATGCGGATAGCAACTGTATACAAATATTATAAATTTTACTGCGGGAACTTCTTGCACTTAATGATTTGACTGCTTACTTGCGTCACACAATACTAGAATAACTGTTATGTACATACTTCATAGCCGTAACAGGCGGTCTCGTGTGATAAACGGTAGTACAATGTGCGTTTATCACGCATGTTAAACTTGTTCAAATGCTTTCAATAGACACGCTTAGTACAAAGTTAATAATTTAGTAATTCAATAAAATGATTACGAGAGCAGTCTGCGAATTATTCGTTTGTCACATGAAGCTAGCAGACAAAAAAAAAAATGGAAATTCCAATCGACCTCATAAAATCTGAGGGACGTAAGTAAAAGTTATTTAACAAGTAGGTTTTTGAACATGTGTCGCTATTTGCAGTGGTTATTGTTATTTTACGAGGGAATGTTTTCCATAATCTTCGTGAGCTTAGTACAAAAGTGCGTGACGTCAAACAATTTTGCAATTCCTTAAATATATGTTATTCTTAAAATGTTCTTCATGCCATGGAAATTTTGCGTGCTAGTATTGCTGTTTCCCTTCCATTGTCAGAAAAAAAACATTTTTAAGGTAAATACCAAGAGCAACAAAGCTGAAAAAAAGTTAGGCAGTTGCGTCGCATGGTTACGGATGTAAATACTAAAGATCAAAGGACCTTCGTGGTAATCGTATATTCCCAAACATTTGTATTCAAACTTCCGTTTCGTAAACTGGACCCGTTTCCTAATTATAAACTTTACCTACTGCTGGAGACATGCAAAATTCGCGGAGCCGACGTCGTTTCTTCATTGGCTGCTACGTAGATGTGAAGCCACGCCCTTTCTGAGTGATTGCACGTGATTGGGGCACACAATTGTGAAGCGTTTATTTATTCGCGCAAAGTTCCCCAGGAGGTGTTGGATAAAGTATGGCCCAGTGACAAACATATCGCAAAATTGCACGTGTTTAAAGTTTAAGGTGTCCCCAAAAAATAACGCGAATTTTGCACCTATTGCTTTCTGCTTCTGCTCCTTTGGAGTCAAGTTCTTTTGTTGTTGGCCCATTATGGCTTCGTATAGAGTTCAAATGTTTCTCCATTCGAGTAGATATAGAATCGAAGCTTTGCAATTTGCTAGCTACAACTTTTTTAAAAATATAATGATAAGGTACTTTTTTTTGTATATAGTTCTTTCCGGCTTACTTGCAAATTTGCTGAAGTACTGCTGAAGTTCTGTCAAGTCCAGAAAATTTCACCAGAGGGATAACGGACCGAATTTGTGGGTTCGCCTTAATAATATTTTGCAGAGAAATATTACTTACTAGGCATTACCAACACATACCTTTTCTGTCTGTCCTTAATGAACTAATTATAAATTAAGTAATAAAATTTATAGATAAAACGCAGGTAAAAGTTCAATTTCTAAATAATAAGATACTGCAATGTTAACGGCAGTAAGCCTATAAAAAGCTCTCGATTCATGACGCATTTGGGAAATAACTAAACACCTCATACATGGGGTGATTTTTCAAAGGTTTGATTCCGAAAGTGTGAAGAAACCGCAAACAGACAATACTACGAAATTCTCTGAACTCTACCAACGTCAGAATGATTCGCACGCGACGCTCGTAGCCTTACTGCTCGATGCTACATCAGACAGTAATATGCATCCGATGAAATGATCGGTTCAACTTGTCTGGTATGCGGCTGCCGTCACACAACAGACGCGATGGCATTCCACGGAACCATGATCCAGCCCGCAGGCCATACAACGTTCGTTACGCAATGGGAGCTGTAGTAAAGAAACTCGGGAGAGGATGGCCCGGCGAGGGTTCAAAGGTGGAGGCAGAGGAATTTTATCTTTTGACATTTTTAAAGTATAACGTAACCTTTCTGTTTAAGATTATAAAAAGATATAATTTTAAGCCTCTGTAATTTTAAAATTTAACTTTTTTTTTATAACGCGACAAATTTTAAGTTTCGACTATTATAGTAATTAAGACCAGTTATGGTCTTCAACTGGTTAAAGGTGCCATTTTAATATGTTCTGTTCTGAAGTAAAGTTAAAACAGCTTGTTTTACTTCCGCTAGATGTTAGGAGTGTTAGCTCGAAGTTTTGGCGTCTATTTTCGCAACATGCTATATATACATATCACATAAAAGTCACGGGATACAGGGCTATTCAGTTCCATGTCCCACGGGGCCACTTAAAAATTAAGACATTGACTGAAGGTCCACGCTCACGTATTACAAAGTCATGTCTCTCTTATACACAGTTTATTTGCGTGGAGATGAAATAAGTAAAGAGATAGATAATTTTAGCACGTGTTTTACGCTAATGACAGTTACAGTTGGCGTCAAATTGGGCAATTGTATTCGGAAGTGAATACATAAAAAAGAACTGCCGATGAAATATTTTGTTCGCGGACCACCCAGATGAGCCTGGTAGGGCCCGCATGTGGCCCACAAGCCGATAATTCAATAGCGCTGTTAACATCCACCAGAAACAGACGTGAGTTTGTGCACCACCAGAAGAAAGTGAGCTATAAATGTCCCGCCGGCCTGCATCATTTTTCTCATGGACGAGAAACGCGGGAGCTGTAAGGGATACACTGGCACTGGCTACAAGAGCGCCATCGCTGCTACGCGCAGCGCTCTGAACTGGCGTGCAGTGTTATCGTAGTGCTGCGTGTACCTATGGCGCTTTCAGCGGAGACCCTAACATTTTATTGATGAAGAGTCTGTAGAAAAGTTCAATACAGGCTTCTATAGTAGTTCGGCTCGTGTTCGGCTAGTATGTTTTAAGACACGGCAGTCTGAAAAAAGCAGTTTTTTTTTGTAACTATATTTGAGGGCTCCGAAATAATATTTACGGCACGCGTGGTAACTTACAGTGCCATTCCTTCCTTGTCTGGGGCATGATGTCCTTTTTGAAGGTAAACATATTTCGGGTCATGTTTAATAGTTTCGTCACAAAAAGATTTCTGTCACCCTGCAACGAACTTCAAGCACCAGGCACAGGCGTTATTTCCAGAATACATTTACTGTACGTCGAAATACTGGTAGTATATATATATATATATATATATATATATATATATATATATATATATATATATATATATATATATATATATATATATATAACTTAACCGAAGCGTGTTTATTTCGGACGGTTGAGTTTCTCTCAGGTGCCAATTAAATTTTCTTTATGCTCACTGTTGTATTCAGAATCATAAATTATATTTGTCATTGTAATAAACGTTTATTAAGTTACAACTGGAACGTAATTTGAGCTCAATTCCATGCGATAAAAATTATATTAGGACTGCATGCCAGTTTATTTATACAAGTGGCATGAGATTGACACTTCCAACGATAAGAAACTCTTCGTGAAAATATGTGGGATGGAATAACCAAGTGATGGACGCAAATATTCACTGCAGTCTGAAATGATAATGCACATGATGGAAAAGTGGTGTTATTTATAAAGAGCTGGATGAGAATTATCTGCACTTAACGCGTTGGTTCGGACGTCTTGAGTGGGGGAGAAAGGAAGCTGTTGTTATGACCTAGAAGAATAAAGCTTCGTCGCGATAAGAATCGAACGTGTTTTGCAGAACACAGTATTCCGTTGCATTGCAGTCACGCTCCGCTATTGCAGGTCGGCACCCACGAGTACTGGCTTATCTACTGGCGAAAGGAAAACAAGACGTTGGCGATCGTGGTTATTAGATGCGAAGTGTCCAAGCTCTGCTTCGTACTTTCTAAGTCTATTAACCACGATCCGCTTTCCAGGAGGCATATTAAGTGTCATGGAAACCAAACAAATATAATTTTTTTTTAACGGTAAAATAACATAAAGGAAAGCCTAACTTCAGTAAATATGTCAAAATAATTGACTTAAAGTTAGCCAAATAATATTATTTACTCGCGTTCGAATATTTTGTCAACGATCAGCAAACTTTCGGAAAGTAACTTGGAAAGATACAAACTGTTTCACAGAATAGATGTCTAGTAACACCGTTTCCTTGTGTTTTTGGTCGTATCATTTTTTCCATACCGTTTAAGAATCATCTCTTACGTTTGCCAGGTAATTTCCCGCTACCTTCAAGGACAAATCTGTTATAAACCATGTAAATTTCCCTGATATAGGACTGTAATTTTCCTTTACCGTAAGGGCAATTTGCTTCCGTCACGTATAAGGGAATTTCTCTTAAAAAATATTTTTGCAGTGATCCTCAAATAACAACGAAACAACAAAACCGATCTCTAGAGTCTATACAACAGCCAATGTTAATGTCTCGCCCTGCTCAGATTCTACTTTTCTGGAAATTTTGTATCCTTTTCACTGCACGAAAAATTTACATTGTGTGGAACCATTCATATTTACTCACGCGTCGACGAAACTTGAATTTGTGAAGTTGTCAGAAATATAAACGTGGTATATGCCAGTTATCAATATTATGCCCATAAACACACAGAAACCAAATGAAATATGTTTATGTTTCCAGAACTGTAAATACGACGTTAGCAGGTGGAACTACTTTTTCTTGTACACTGCCAACTTTATTATAGGCTGTTCACGGTAAAATGAGAACTTTTGAAAGCCCTGCTTAGCATCTACTTGTACGCACGTTGTGTATTTTTTCCTCTTATGTAACATTAACATTTCCATGGGCCTCATCACTTTATTCATGCGTCGGAAAATTGACACTGTGAAATTATTAGAAAAGTTAACATTTCATAAATCAGCTAATCTTGACACACTGGTGCCTTAAAAAACCAGAAAGTGAAATAATTAATCTAAATTATCACAGATGGTTACCTAACACTGTTCATTCGACTTCCATATATTGTTACAAACTTTACCGGGTGCATGCCACTCAATGCGCCCTTTGAAGTGTGTGCAGGCAGGGGCAGTGACTTTTTTCTAAGGTTGATTTGAAAAGTGTTGCCCACTTTAACGTGAACAGCCTTAATTAGTATCTCAGTCAGCGCTTCCGTTAAGATTTACGAATTTACTAACAGTGATATTTTTTAATGTTGATTTCAAAATTGCTTGATTAAATGAGAATAGTCTACACAAATTACCGAGAGAGAGAGAAAAGAGAGAGAGAGAGAGAGAAAGGAAATGAGATCCGTATATACATTGCACAGAATCCCAGTAGCCTATCACACATGAATTTTTGCGCACGTTTTCTCGATGTGCTTATATGAGGCAAAGGATAATTAAGTTTGTTCCATAGTATACCTTTGCACTGGCAATTTAAAAAAAAAAAAAAGCTAACAATTACCTTATCTTTCAGGAAAGACTTAAATGCGTACTAGATTAATTATAGTATCATACCTATTTCATATAGTCTATTTACGGTTACTTCCAACTTTTCTGAAGCCCTGATGAAGTTCTACTTCCATGATATTCCTTCGCCTCGTCCAAACAAAGCTTAACCGAGTCTAGAAAATTACACCAAAAGAGATAGCGCACAGCATTCATGCGCGCTTAATGTAATAACATTTTGCATAAGAACTATTTCTTACTAGGCATTATCAACACACCTATGTTCTCCGTGTTTATACACATTTTAGTTACAAATGAAGTATTATAATTTAGCGATAGAATTTAAGTAAAAGTTCATTTTAAACAAAAATAAGGAACTTTTATGTTAATACAAGTATAAAACACTTTTGATAGAAGTAATATTTAGGAAACAACCAGGAAAGTCATACATGGAGCGATTTTTCAAATGTTTGATTCAAAAAGTGTGAAGAAACTACGGATAGACTATAGCAGATCCCTGCCAACCCCGTCCCGATTGGGGCCCGGCCCGATCCGAATGAAATATGCACACGGCCCGACCCGGCTCGATCCTTCAAGTAATCTGTAGGGGCAATAATATTCCGCAAAAAAAATTTTGGAGACAAGAAACAATTTAAAGCACTGTGGAGTCGTCCTGTTTTTTTTTTTTTTTTGTCTGGCTGAAACATGTACTGGTCCACGTTAAACTGTTTGCACACGAATCACTAAGGTTCAATATCGCAGTTACGCGATCCTGATTGGCTCGGCCAAAAGCGGAAACGACACCAGCAGCCAATGGAGGTATGACAATAGCTGAGGCGTACGTATAGTATTGCAGTCTACTGTGTGCTCAGATATTTTTCACGAAAAATCACTGCAGTGATGTTAGACGTATCATTATAAATGCATCATAATTGTGCGTCAGTGTACGATTATTTCAATGCCCCCGTGCCATGACAGTGCACTGACGATCTAACATCCCTGAATGATAATTGGGTAGCACCGGCCCGAGACCTGTCCCATTCTGGCACGAGTCCAGGTAATTTACTATGCTTTAAACGCTTTCCTGAACAAATATAAGAGAGATACCCCCAGACGTGTGGAAACACACATTCTGGCAGTGATGCTTTCTCAGTAAAGGCTGTTCACGATAAAGTGAGCACTGTCCTTACCTGTTTATATTTTAACGGGTGCACTAAGCGACGTGCGCTCAGACGAATTGGTAACGATGGAGGAGAAAGTAGTTCCATATCTTAACGTCGAATAAAATGTGTTAGGTAACCATTTCTGATACTTAGATTTTTTTTTTTTTTTCGCTTTCTGTTTCACAGTTTCACTTGACCGACGCACGAGTAAAGTGATGAGGTCCATGGCCGTGTTAATTTTACATAAAGGTTATGAATACACAACGTGCATACAAGTAGATATTAGGCAGGGCTTTCGAAAAATGGCCAGTTTACCGTGAACAGCTTATACGCGTGTACAGTGATGTGGTTAATATACGAACAACAGAGCGTGGCTTTACACCAATGAGGAGCGTTAGTAAAGGAAGTAAAATTTATTTGTAAGCAATAAAACACCCGCAGAAAGAAAGTTCAGATTTTATTTTTTCGTAGTACTGTCATGAAGACGAAGTATCCGTAATGTTAAGAATATTTCTGGATATTTTTTTTACCAGTACTTTTCTATAACTTAACGGAATTTTTCTAACTGTGTAGAGCTCTCGTTCCTGCCAGCGTGGAGAATAGATGAGGTGAAATAAGTTGGGAACGGAGTAGTGATAGAGAGTCAGATATGTTCAGTACTTTATTAAACTAGTTCGGGAAGTCAAAAGTTCGACCCCGGCTGTCTGAACCAGGCAACCATTGCTTAACTGGTCAATCGAAACCAGAATAACGTGGTGCGAAGTCAACAACGTTTGCTGGAATGAACCTACAGGTCCATAATCCGAAGTCCAGTTCACTATAGAGACAAGTATAATAAAGTCACAAATGAACATTTCATTAGGTGTATTCCATTTGCGGTTACAGCCAAACTTTCTGAACTATTAAGTGAGATTGCTGCTGTTACGTCTTCCGCCTTTCAGTGGGGTTTCTGTTGTCATCGGAACATGCAGCGTATTTTGTCCAGGGTAGAAAATTCGCGAAAGAACTGCTTCTACTACATTTCGCGTCTTGCAAGAGTATTAATTGTGTACCATTTTATATTATATTATATTAACCAAAGAAACCTGTTTTCTTCTTTGCAATCATTATTTCGCATGGAGTTACGCATTTAATCCTATCATAATGCAATGCAGTTGCCTCTAGATGGCAATATTTGCCCAGTTGGGTCAAAAATTCTGTTAACATGATAAACGGCACTAGAAATATTTCCGCCACACTGAAATATAATACATTTTTATTTATAACAAATCTTATTTGGGAGAGTCAATGCCATAGTATCACTTTATGATGCTTCACATAAATTTATATGTATCTTTGGTTGCCGAAATTATTCCCTGATATATAAACAGGAGAACGTGGAAAATAATTGACTTCAATTGCTACAAACCTAATTCACAATATAAACATGGTGACTGTTCAAAGGCACAATGGTTGACATATTGATACATACCACTGTAAATGACTGACTCGATATGGGCCTAAGACATACGCATCGTAAGTTAAGTTAGCTTTCTCAGTAAGCTGTTGCACAATTAGACATCTAGTTTCCTTCTGTCTGGTCGGCTAATAAACAACTATAAACCAGCTTTCCTTAGAACAATTGGCTCATTGTCACGAGACACGTTCTGCAGTGGGAAAGGAGGGGGCGGGAGAGTAACTCATGTGTCTCAACAGACGGAGCGCCTCGTTGCAAACAAGGCGGCCTTGCTTCGAGTCCTCGACTATTGAGTCCGAGGCGATTGCGCAACGATTAACGCAACAGTCTGCGACACAAGGGTTCGCCCGGTAAAACACCGAGAAACGTTAAATGCATGCCGTAGGTGGAAAAGTTGGACAAACATGTTTATTTCCAGGTTTTTAATCTCTGCACCTTTATTGTACCGCATCATGATAGCGATAAAAGGTTTGGGGGGGGGGGGGTAAGGGGGACAAGACTCGACATTTTCTTGCCCTCGACTCAAGGTAGTGAGTGGTCAGCCTTTTCTGCTGGTCTGTTTAAGTTCCAGGATATCGGCCGGTAGTCGTTATGGAGGTCGATTGTGCCTCGAGAGTAACTCAACAATCGCTCGTCGGGACGGACAAGAAGACTTCTTACTTAACGCGCTGACGGAATTTGATACCGAAACACACGCACATCTACAACGACCAAACGACCTACCACGAATAAAGGAAAGTTCGGAAATGTGAAATAAATATCGCGCAGATTTCTAACTCATCGAGTGGAACATTATAAATAATAATTAATTATTCACACATTAAAAAAATTTACAGAATGATTTTGTTACTAAACAACCAAACATTGATGTTTTGAAATTGTCTATTATTATGTTTTTGAACCTTTCTCGCCCTTAAAGAACGAATTTATTTGACAAAATTTGTATGTAAAATAACTGGCCATATCCTTATGCTACAAGCGTGCGTATGCATGTATGTCTTCCATTTGAATATCTGAAACTGATAGTCCGATTCTTGAGTCAGTGTTTGTCTACCCATTACTCGAAGAGCTACTTACAAACATTACATTACAATGTATTAATTTTTCCTGTTTTGTGACGTTATACTCCTACATTGAAGAAAACATTTTGTGGCGGCAACAAAAATATTTTGTTGGTATTCACCCTGCCAAATTTATTTTTTGGTGCACGCCAAATTTTTTTTTTTGGCGCACACAAAATTTTTTACTTGTCACCACTAAACTTTTGTGGCCGCTAAAAACTTATTTTGTGGAGCTACAACATTTTTTGTGTACACCACAAAAAAATTTGGCAGAGTGAATACCAACAAAATATTTTTTGTGGCCGCCACAAAATATTTTTTTCTGCGTAAATACGTCCCCTGAATATAGGAAGAGGTAGCAAATATATAAAACAATTCCTAAAAATAACTCCTTTTAAATAAATGTATTAAATATGATACTTAAATATACATGGTATAGATTTTATCACGCAAAGAGAAGAATGCAATATGAAAACTGTGAGTTTCTGCACACTCTCAAAATACATATAACGACTATCCGTTATGTGCAACTGGAACAGGTAATTCAACGTTTCTCTTTACAAGCCACTGAATTCATGGAGGCTTCTTCATATCACCGAATAACGCAAATGTAAGTATCATGTACGGACAATTTAAGCGCTTCTGTAGTGAACACCGCTACTCGCGGACGGATATACTTCCTTAGGGAGAGTATTGTTAATGCAGTTGACGAAGGGAAGTGGAGGACAATTAATTAGGCAAAACTAATTAATTCAGGAGAATCTTTATTGACTAAACTTACAATATTTACAGTGCGATGTGGCTAGTGAAGTTAGGGATCGAGGTAGGTGTGAAGGACAATATGTTATGGGAGGACAAGGATGTAAGGGGAGGACAGACGCCGACTGAACGATTAAACAAGATCCTCAGAGGGTCGGTAAATGGCGAACAATACAGCATAGGACATTCGTGGACACTTCTTTTGTCGTTCCACGCAGTTGTCAGTTCAGTTCGGTTCGCATATCTCTTTCCGGCGTAACTTACTCGAATTTACACTGCCCAACAGGCCTTCTAAAGTGAATTATTAGACAATGTCTAAAGTAGAGTCAATGGCTCTTCTTCGGCATACCGAGTGATGACTATCCTTGTTGCATTCATATTGTCATGTTTACCGAACCAATTATGCTGTAATGAAATCCTTGGCCCAAGTAAAAATTGTAAGAACGTCCGAAATGTTACGCGTTAAAATAATTTTAGACTTTATACTTTTAGCAGTTTAATTACTCGTGAAATATTCCCGCTTGAAGGTACGAACAAGCAATTTTGTGGAGGGGCCGAATTATGCATTCGTCAGGCGATATACCAGGCCACACCTGCAGCGTGTCTGCGGAATACAAAGTGAATTTATCTTACTTAAGTTAAGAGGGATGAGTCCCCGCCATCTTGAATTAATGGAATTTCAGCCACAAATTTTGTATTTTATTTTAGGCATCGACAGAGCAAAGGACACTGCTTTGCACATTTTCTGAAACCTACGTTGTTGGATTGTTGTTGCTAGAATCGTCCCTGTAACCATCTGAAAGAGAAAAATTACATTTTTTTCTAGTCTTATCTATTTTATTTATTTATTGCATCCATTTGGTCTTTTTTCGCGTACAAGTTTGTACAAAGACATCGGACAAGTCAGAACACGAACACATTATGTACAGAACATGAACACATTATTTACAGAACAATATCCAAATATCAAAGTACTATAATACTATCGAATTCTCGAACAAATATAGAATAAAATACAAATAGTCTTGAATTTTCAGTATCTAATCTTCATTCTTCAATTTCTTCGGCACATCTGTGCTGCGTCCCGGGTCACTCCAATCTATAAAGAAATAAAAACCAAAACCATTCCGTTGGCTTTACACAATACCTCACACTGAATATCCATGGGGGTTTCTAGTCTTGATGAAAATAACGTAGTGGTCAGTATGTTTTGTGTTTATGATAAATACTCGTCTACAGAATAAACATTTTTGCTTATTAAGAACTCTTTTAGTTGAAGAGTTTTGTCAAAAATAATTCAAGGGAGACAAGTTGTAATAATGTGATAAGGCTTGATTATTTTTGCTGTACCGTGCGGAAAATTTTGTTAAACATTCTTAAATGTAACTTACCACAAAAAAAGACTAATGAAATATGGCGCAGGTGGAATAGTTGAAAATCGCATTATTTAATACTGGTGTGCTGTTCAGCTAAAACGGAAGACGGTAGGCTTTTTACAAGATTGATACGGTTGGTATTATTGCAACTTTCGTATAGAAATTGCACTACAACCATTGATTAGCTGATAAATCGAACTCAGAATCTCCGGTGTGAAGTCAATAACTTTTGCTGAATCGAACCTGTAGGTATCCAATGCGAAGTCCAGTTTAAAAAAAAAAAGTATTATAAAGCTCACAGGGAAACAGTTCATTGGGTATTCACTATGTCCGTTAAATAAAGGGAGGGTTGGAAAATTGCTACTTTTTAAAATGAATATTCGTACAGCAGACTGCAAAATACACAAAGTGAAAGGTCTTAGTGGAGTCTATTTGTAGCCCTACAGCATCCAAACTTTACTTTTTTTTTTTCAGCTGTATCGTTTGGAGCAATATCGTTTGGAAGACATGATGTCGGCACGACAGCAAACATGAAATGGTTAGCCACCGCATTTGGGGGGGGGGGGGGGTGGTGGTTGGATGCACACGCAGTATTCGGGTAATGAAACGAATGACGCAACGTGTTTGATAAAAAAGACAAAACATAAAAATTACATTAATGTTGTCTGGAGTCCGAGTTGAAGATGAGAAATCCATCTAAATAGAACCCTTTCTTGGTTTTTCTTTTTTTTTTTTTTTTTTTCTTCGAAAAAAGGAAGGACTATAAATAGCGTGTTTACCATGAATCAATGTCTTGTGAAAGGTGGATAACAAAAAGAATTAAATATTAAATATGATTCACAAATATTACTCAATAAAGTCGTTCCCAAAAAGTTAAAAAAATTTGGATTTCATGTAGTTTTCCGTAAAATAAATACTCTTCAAAATCATAACCTTACTACATTTATGTCAAATAAATAAAACTAACCATTTGGAAATATTTAGCTGGGAGAGTCGGAAAGGGCAGTTGCTCACTTAAATTGATTTCACAGAGATTCGGAGATTTAAAACAGGTTACAGTAAATGTATGAACTTGTTTCTGCTTTTAAACGTACATATCTTCAAGTAGCTCGGGACGTGCGTTTTTTATAACGCAAACTGTCCATTTCTAAAAGTGATTAAGCCTTCATTAGTTGCATTAGGCCTATACGAAAACGGTAAAATTGTGATTCTGATAACGTAAGCTGAGTATGAACATATTGTTTAATTATTTTTATCGCTGTGTAAGTGATGTTAGGTGTAATGTATACGAGCCTGAACTGTATTCAGAATGTGTATAAAAAATTTCTGAAATTTTTTTCCCCACTCAATGCTGCAGGGGAATTGACAGCACGTTGTGAGAAAATTTCCAGACTAACTGTTACAGACTGTTCACTGTAAAATGAGTACTTTTGAAAGCCCCGTTAATATCTACTTGTGTATTCTTCCACCATATGTAAAATTAACTTTGCAATGGGCCTCATCACTTTATTCCTGCGTCGGTCAAGTGAAACTGTGAAATTATTATAAAACTAAATATGATACGAATCTGCTCGTTTTTACACTTGGAAGCATAAAAAAAAAAAAAAAAAAAATCGAATGAAATGATATAAGTTATCACAAATAGTGTATACCTAACAATTTTTATTCGACGTTAAGATATGGAACTACTCTCTATCCATCGTTACCAACTTTACTGGGCGCATGTCACTTAGTGCGCCCGTTAAAATATATGCCGGTAGGTGCAGTGACTTTTTTCGAAGGTTGATTTCAAAAGTGCTCACTTAATCGTGAACAGCCTTTAGTTACAAATAAATTTAAGCTGTTCAAGTAGCGTACGTGAAGTGTTCAAATATATCAGCGGTTAACGTCGTTCGACACCTGATGATAATTTCACAGCCGGGAGGTCGGTTGACCTCCGGGAAACGTCCAGGTGGTGGATATCGAGTCGCGTTCGAGAATCATGCGGCGATGGTTTCCCCCTACCTTCCGTAGCATGGACGCATGCCAGAACCACCAACCACAGAAACTTTCTCAGTGCCGGTACGGGGAATAGAATCCAGATAAATCAGATTTGATGACTTTTTTTTTTTTTACTTTTGACTATGTTCGGTGGTATTTTCCCGATAAAAGCGTACACATATTTCCAACCATGTATGTTCGGGACTCGAACCCTGAACCCCTCGCGCCGCGAGCCGGCACGCTACTAACTACGCAGGTCAGCTTGTGTTAATAAGTACACCGCGACATCGGTCACATTTTACTTACTAAACTACCAGAGTCGTTGACCGTATGTAGGCTGTATAAATACTGCATGATTATAGCGAACTCCGAATCACTTGTGTAGGAAACGATTAAGTTTATATATTAGTGGATTTTTACTGACCACTTCACTACGAATCAGTGAATAGATACGTTTCATCGGACCTATTTTTTTATATTTTTAATTCTTTAGCAGTGAAACGTGGCGGTTCATGAAATCTAGATTATGTGACAATAAGAAAGCACTTTTGTACTAATTGCTCAATCAGTGGTAATGTTGAAATGGTTTGAGTGTTTCAAAATAATTTTTAACATGTGGGAACGAAGTAACGGCGTAGTGCATAGTCAGGAGGATGGGAAGGGGGGGGGGGGGGGGGAAGCTAGTAGAAAAAAAAAAACACACACATAACCAAAGGCAATGCCCGCCATATTTCCTACAGAAATTATAATTTCGGCCCCACCACCAGCAATGTTGCATATTTATTACTTCAGTACGGTAGACGGTTTTGTGACAGAAATGCAACTTGATTATATAGGCCTATGTTCGGCCTTGCAGGAGAGAATCTGATCTCTAAGGGTATATTCTCAACCATTCGTCGCATCCGTCAGTCGCCCGTCCGTCAGGCGGTCACGTGATCTGCGACCAATCGCAGAGCAACATTTTTTTTCTATCCGTCAATCAGTCAAATATTTCTCCAACTTTATCTTTTGACGGACCGACGGAAGGGCCACCGCGTTCTCACGACATTCCGTATACGCCAATACGCACTTAGAAATAAAATGCAAGGCGGCGGATATGTGTTTATTTATATTGGTGGTAAATTCAGTAACTTGACGCGTAAACAATAATTTAGTTTTACTTTTTATCATGTAAAGAAATTATTCCCCCAAAATGTTTCTCTCTTGAAAATGTATTTCCAACCAAAATATACCTTCTACGAAAGAAAAATAGCGACGTTAAGTTGTCAGGCTGAAATTTTGCCGGACAGAAGGATCGACGGACGACGGATTGTTGTGAGTAGCTTTCAACTGGCGGACGAAAAAAAAAACAGACGGATGACTGAGTGACGGACGGGCAACTGACGGGTGTGAGCCCAGCTTAACTCTGATCCCGGCCGATCATACCGCAGATGGATGGTTCCTCCCCAACATAATTTCTTACCTAGTGGTATAGGCTGTTCGCGGTAAAATGAGCACATTTGAAAGCCCTGCTTAATGCTTAAGATCTACTTGTATGCACGTCGTGTATTCTTCCGCCTTATGTAAAATTAACATTGCCGTGGGCTGCTCAGAGTATCAGGGACGGGGAATTGATTGGCCGTGGCCTTGTGTTTAGGAACCACCTAGCATTCGCCTGGAGCGATCTCGGTGAACCGTGGGAAACCGCCGAACCGGGATTCGAACCCAGGTCCACTCGAACGCGAGTCACTGCGCCTCCTTGATCGATTTCACACATAATTGGTTTAGATTTTGTGAGCTCGGATAGCAAAAGGAAATAAATATTCCGATACAGATACAATGGCTTTAGAGACATCATTTGCTTCAACCATTCCAGGGTGGAAGGAAAAAAAAAAAAAAAACGCTGCCAGGGACGAAGTCAGAGCTTTAGGCTGTTTGTAGTCAGTTCACAGTGTGATGGCGGGGAAAAATAGTCCCGGCTGTATTTTTCTTTTAATTTTGAAAGTAAGCTGTAATAATTTAATTATTAGCTGCGTCCTTTGATATTCTGTAATACTGACGTTGTTATGTACGCATGATAGAGTAGTGTGTGCTTGCGCATTAAAAATATTTTTGTAAAAACGGGGTCAAGTAGCACGTGGGGGTTTGGGATGACGTGCTGCCACGTGTTAAAAATAAAGCCTTTACAAAGCAGAGAAAAAAAAATAGCAATGCTAGATATGTTTTAACGCCAAGTGTAAATAATTATATAAGTTTCAAATACGCAGTTATAATAAAGATCTAATTTATAATGTGGAAGCGAAGTGAGCATGGTTCTGACAGGTTATTTATTATTCATGTGTTGGTGGCTTTCAACACGATTAGCATATTCCAACCACGTGGGCAGGCACAGTAATACAAGTTGCAACCTTGAAGTCGGCAGAGTATGCAGCCTGTTCACGCTTGACGGATCTTACCTGCGGCATTAATTTAATTTTAAAAACGGCCACGAACTTCTACGAAGCCTCGCTACCTCGGCCGCGGCGAGAGACGAGAACCAGTGCAGGGGCAGGTCGGTATGATCAAGGCGAGGAGTGAAAGTAGTCAGTCTGTAACGCCCGGCACAAACCACAAATGTGCCGTACACGCGTGACGCGCCGTCGAGCGTGTTTTGAAAATGAGTACGACCAGGGCGTACCTTGATCTCCGTGCTAGTTGCACTGTAAGACGCACAAATTGGTGGGCAAGGGATCGCATTCTCCAGCAGCTTCTGCACTGAACAATAAGTCCAGTTATTGGTAATGTACAGGATGTAATAAAAATGCAATTCAAAAACCTTGATGAAAACATTACTCATACCCTAAATCCTAAAAACGCTCCCCTATCCACAACTCTTTACTGTAAGACGCACAAGTTGGTTCAATTTTTTTCTGCTGACGGGGAAAAAAAGGGGGGGGGATGCCATGGTTACTATAGTGTCGTGTTAATTGATTTTATGGGTGTAGTAATAATGTAAAAGCTTCCTCTAGACGTGAAGTATTTTCTCCCAACTTATTGACATTTTATTTTTCTTTACGCTCTGCCAATATAACGATTTTTCTTGATTGGTGAGGGGGAGGGGGTGGGTTTTTATTGAATTATTTGTTTTTTGAAGATTATTTTCACATACGAGATAAAGGTTCAAAAGAATATTCCGTTCAAAAGTTAATGCTGGTTGGAAGTATTTTGTGTGTCTCGAGTTCTTGGAGTGCGGCAACGCTAAGGGCGATTTAGGAAAGCTTACCTGATGCTACATAACCTCTAAGTGCAAACCAAGGAACTGACGTGCGGTATTTCAGTCGGAAACACGCCTCTATTAGACTTTCAACTTTGATCATGTCAATTTATTACTTATTAATGGAGATAAATGTGTACTGAGCATCCCTACACTAAACTGAACATTCTACGTCGAAATGTTCGTTGCTAATAATTAGGGATAGTAACATTTCGCGAGTTCTTTTCAGGACCAGATAGACGTCAAACACATGTACACAGTTGACTTTGCAATTGGATTGCAGTTTATTAGACACGCCCTGGACGACTCTGATCCAATAGCAGACTTGCAAGGAAACAAGTAGCGAGTGCAATACTGCAAGGTGTGGGAGTAACACTGGCTATTCTATGGCGCAGCAGCCAATGAACAAACATCTCAGGCTCGAGTATACACATGACTGTGGAGTCTAGCCTGCAGGTCATTGAACTCACGAATTTTTCCTATCCCTACTAATAATAATCGTGGAAACATACGTTTTAACCACTTCGACTTTTATAAATACATATTACAGAAAAATACATATATTAAAGACAAAAAATAAAAAAAATAAAAACTGAAACTAATATTTGGGCCTATTTCCAGACACTCAGAAATTTCGAGCGATGTTTAACGAATCTCTGCTTGTCTTCGTACTTAATATCTCCCACTTAAAAAATATATATATGTATATATATGAAGAAGGCGTATTTCAGTCAAGCTTTCCAACCAAAATAATACCCCCATTTCTCATGATAAACCCCAGCCAGAGTAAATAAGTAATTATTTTCGGTGTTCTGATCGTGCCACTACCTTGAGAAATTGATCAATTTTTTATTCATTTCTTTGAGCGTTGGAAGTGACTACGAAATATGCAGGCCTATTTAGAAACTCGGGTGCAAACGAAACAAAATATCTACCGTACAATTCGACAATAGATTATGAGCTCGGCGCTTTATTGCCACTCTCATTGCCTGTATCAATGTGCGAAATAACATATTATGCTATACACAACAGCAGTCCACAAATTTACTAAGCCGAATGCTGCAGAGAATAGTAAAATAACTTTCCATTTTATTCACAAAGTGTTATCGCTATCTACATGCATCCATCAAATCCCCAAAAGAGTCAAACTAGCAGTGCAAAGGAAAATCGTTCAATAATTTTTGAAGCCTTACTATTCCAGTAATATATATATTAATTCCGTATTTAATACGGCAGTTTGTTATAAACATTTGCGGTGTTATAGAAAGTTATATTCTGAACACCTCCAACCGAATGATGGCTTATGGATGTTGTGTGAACTTCTGGAGTTATGGATATGCGAACTACGTGTATTAAAGAAAATAAAAATCTCGATCGTGGCCAGCCAAACTGAAAACTTTCATTTTGTAACTCTTCAGTCGTGTCGCACGATAATATTTATCCTTGCCCGTTAGAAAAGGTTCATGAATAGCATGAAAGGAAATGGATATTATCGTTTCTATTATTCGGTATAAACTGAAGGAAAAATGAATGCAAATAATAAATTATATTTTTGAACTACCAGGAAATATAAAATAGGTGTGACATGTGTTACACAGCAGAAATATAGGACAAATTAAAAGTTAAAATAAAATAACACAAAATGTGACGGAATGTACACAACAGTGGGAAATAAAATATTAAAATAATCCGTTACTCTCCCATAAAGCAATGAACTGATGTTCGCAATTGGCAATATATGAGTGCAACATTTTTTTTTTCAGTTCTTTATAGGAAATTTTTTCTCTACCTTCCGAAAAATTATATGATACATAATATTAATTAGTAATATTTATATCTATAGTTCGCAGATGCAATAAAATAACAATGAACCGATATACTTTATTTATTTATGCAATTTTACGGCAACCGCTTAATTGTTTCCCGTGGATAAAAAAATCATTCGAGAAATTAGCAAAAACTACTTTTCGTTCTTCAGAGCTTGAATGGGATATTGGTATTTTCTGTGGAGCTAGAGAGTAAACAAACAAAAAGAATATTGTATTTGTTTGAGCACACAAAAATAATGACACGAATCGTCCGCCATTAATTCGCGTAACTGCTGTTTACCACCACTCGCAGCGCTAATGTCACAGTCACCTACAGTGTGCAAAACTGTTTCAAGTAACACATATTTAAAAAAAATTACTGGCGCCAATAGTATTTAATTTTTGCACGAATCATATATTCTTGGTTTAACATTATTGGCAGAACATGACATTGATGTGCATTGGCCTTTCTGACATGCTAACACTAGAGGGGAAAGGTACACGTTAAATGGTCTCTGGAACTAGCAGCAAGTATTGCAGCCAATCACCGCGCGTGAAATGTCAGGTGGGATTACTAATGGCTCACAAAGTTAAGCTACATCATATGTTGCGGGCCAAACAATATAGTTAGAGATGATGAAAAAATCGCGAAAAATTTTTGAGCCAACATATCTTCTATAACACTCTTAACTAGTTTATTCTCTCGTGATTGTATGAGCAAGGTTTTGACTCGGCTAAGTTGTTTGCAGACCAATCACCAACGTTCTGCCTTATAGTATCAGAATTGTCATTGGCATAGTGAGATGGGATAGTATCTTCATACATCCGCGACAGCCAATAAGGAAAGAAAACTTTTTGATATGAGTACAGTACGTTGAATCCTAGCAAACAGTCAGCTTTTCCCGCGATAAACCATCATCTCTAAATATGGCGGGACAACACATTAGCACATTTCTGAAAATTGTCACGTGACCCTGTCTCGAAACCATTCCCCCGCAAAGATTTTTTTTTTTGTTTTCGAGGGGATGGGGGTGCTACCCTCATTATCCTTTCCACGCCAAAAAAACAAAGAGGCACATATTGATGTCAATGTCGCATTTGTTGATTTGTCCAACTTATCACACGCACATTTGAATCGCTTCTTTTTTTTTTTTTTTTAACTAAATTCTTACTTCTTTATCTAATCTAGCTTCTGATTGGTTGCAAACTTGCATTTAGTTAATGCCAAGTACCTATTGCATTACGTAATGTGAAACAATAATCGTTTTATAACTTTATGTTTGTATTTGGAAATGCTAGGCAATTAACTTTTGCTGTGGAGAGATCTGTAAGTATTAGGCCTACTGCACAGTGGGTGAGCGGTTAGCCTGCTCGCGTCCCACCAAAAGCAAACCAGATTCAATCCCCGGCCGGGTCACTCCGGATTTTCGCATGTGGGAATCGTGCCGGACGATGCCGCTGGTCAGCGGGTTTTCTCGGGGATCTACCGTTTTCCCCGCTCCTTCATTACGGAGCTGCTCCATACACTTGCCTTGTAACATTATAGTTGAACCCGTTATGAAGAAATTTTCGGTTTCTCAAATAATTTTTATTATTACCTCGTTCTTCTTACAACAAAGTTTACAAATAATTTTTTCTTTTAAAACAAAATTAATAACTTATACGCGTTTATTGTCATCAATAATGAATATTAAAAAGATATTTAAGCAATATCAATAATATTAACCTATATTTTAATCATTATTATAACATTTTTTATGATTATTAATCATGCGCGTCTGTGTGCCTTTGGCGATGGTGGTAGGATTTCTAGAATAAAAACCTATGTTCGATTTTACTTCTGCTTTGCTTATGTTGTAATCTGTCCTCCAATTGGCTGTCGTCTGATCATGTCACATATCTCGGTCAACTAGCGATTTCGGAACGAGAGACAACCAGTATACTTTCCTTCGTTCACTTTTTAAAATAAACCTTCACTCTTTAATATCCTCTAGGGAAGGAACGAAAGATAACAAGCAAATTTATAATACTGAATATCGTCTATAAACAAATTAAATATACTTACACATGACCCGTATGTTCTATAAGCTACTAAAATAACTCAAGATTACACTGAGTTTTGTTTAACTCCTATAATAAAGCTGAATTTGGAAATGATATTAAATGAATTGGCAGCATAAGTAAATACTCCGTTATCATATATAATTATAATATCGGTGACTAATGATAAATATAACACCTGAAAATTCGCAACGTCACAACCTCAATCACCCTCATCGGCCTTCAAGACCTCGCTGTTAAGAGCCGCCCAAATCTCTTCATTCACTCACCCTATGGCACTCAAATAGCTAAGTAACGAAAAAGAGGGAGTGGGAGAGAAAACAAACGGAAGATAATTTTTAGTTAGAAAATTAATAGAACTTGTATATATTACGAAGTTACTTTCGAACTGACAAAACCGCCACTGTAGTAATATATTTTCAATTTTGAGTAAGTCTATCTTCTTCTATCAGTACATCTCGTATGCCCTTTACTTCGAATCTTCTTTAGTATTTCAGGGAGCTGTAAAGTTTTATTTAATTGATCTCTCAGGTCATATAGATAATTTTTACGATTACTTACATATATTTTGTAATAATATTTGTAATCTCACAATAATAGATTCGAAATATTGATATAACAGGGTTTTTTTTTTTTTTTTAACATCTGAAGTATTCAAGTTGCGGGGATTATCTGAGGTTTGTTTTTGTTAGACGACAAATGATATGATTATAAATTCCCATTATTTTATTTACGACGTTCCATGCACTCACAGTCAACAGTGCATTATCTGGATTCAAACACGCAAGAGCTATACCGGTCAAAGTCTGCCAACTACATTAACAGCGAAGGAGTTCTCTCAAGTTCGGTATGGGGCATGGTTCTAAGGCTAATCATATGCAGTAGCAACATGCAGCACTTAACAAGCTGACGCGACAAGAAAAAAAGCACAAGTCTTCTGTACACAGCTTCAATTGAATCCTAAGGGTAGGCGGAATTTTTAAGCGCGCAGATCAGTAGAGCTTGGTTATCTTGTATGTGCCCAGTCATTTGATGCTAATCAAACACAAGGGGACAACGAGACTAAAGAAAAAAATTCAATCTTGGTCGGACTATGAACGACGTGCCCACGTACCCATTAAAAATTCAATGCGACAGCACCGAGAAGAATAGGGAAGTGGAACAATAGGAACAGGCGGGTAGGCATTCACGCGGCTGATGAAAAGTGAAAGGAATTTATCGCCGAGTCACCTAAACTTGCAAACCCACTCCTATTGAGGATGTAAAGGAAGAATGTTCGAGATCATGTATCAAGGCCAAACGAGATATTTTATGATATTGCGGCGCATAACTTGACAAGTTTAGTTATAAAAATTAATTGAATGAAAAAAAAAATAAACTTTTTCTTTTCTTTTTTTTCAAAAATACCAACCTACTGCAATTAACATTTGCATTGAAGTATTCTGTAACTGTTTTATAAGGCGTTTAAAACCTTAACATTCCATAGCCACATATATTTAATATACTAATATCCAACAGAAATAGGGCAAAATGTAGCAAAACGGAAAATGCCAAAATAATTCATCAAATTGTAGTGAATGAACAAAATCATACGGCGAGGTTATTTTTTCTGAAAAATTAATTTCAACTTATATGTATACATTTTGACTTAAGGTTACGGATTCTTGGAAATGGGTTAATTAAAGCTTCTAAAAAAAAGTCGGAAACTATTAGAGATTAAAGGAAACTAATGTGGATATTGTACTGTCTGTAATTAATCTCTGAAAATGTTTTTGCCTCAGTAACATTCTATGTCACAAATCAGAAATTGCCATTTCCTTATCGTATTAAAAACTACCCCTAATTAGTTATCGAATTTCCCAGAAACATTATTAATATACACGTCTAAATGAACAAAAAAGATAGCCGTGTTAATATCCTCTCTGACCCACTGCGTCTGCGAAAAAATGGATATCACATCAGAGGGTGGAAATGGATGGTGGACACTTAAGGATTTTTGGTTGCATCTGTGAAAACATAGCTAATGTATTAATGTTGCATCTTTTAATAAACAACTTCAAGCACAACACATGTATCAAAGAGTAATTGAAAACGACAACCCATTTACACCAGCCATTTAATGTACTTACCTCCAAGGCACTGGACGGCACCCCCTCCCCCGCCCCAAACCCTAACACCTAATTAGATATTGTTTTCTGCAAATGAAGATAGCTAGGCCGCTGTCTCAAAGGAAAGAAAACTACGCTATCTACCAAAAAGTAATTGGGCACCTGTCCACAATGTTTGCTCGGTGGTTGTCACCCCGTTAGAATCTCGTAGGGCCACCTCTTGCGGCTATAACAGCAGACACCCTGTCTGGCATGCTCTCTACGAGTGTTTGCAGGACATCCACGGGGATTCGTCGCCATTCCTCTTGCAACCATTCCATGAGTTGAGCAATGGATTTTGGCCGCGCCTGACGAGCCCTCACCCGGCGATCCAATTCGTCCCAAAGATGTTCTATAGGGTTGAGGTGGGGGCTCTGGGCGGGCCAGTCCAATCGGCGGACATTGTTGTCGGCGTACCACTGCATAGTAGCCCTTGAAACATGGCACCTGGCATTGTCATCCTGGAAGTAACATGGGTCCATTCCGTAAAAACGCCACAATGTTGGGAGCATTTCGTTATCCAGAATGTTACAATAGGCCTCTGTGTTCATGCTACCACGGACAAACACCAGCGGTCCTACGCCGAAGGCCGTGAAACACAAGTCAACTGACGTACTGAATTACTTATATTCACGGGTGACCGATTACTTTTTGGTACATAGTGTACTTCACTTCGAACATGTTCAACTGTCTACTCGTTTACATTAGGTTCAGACATTTTCCGATCGCAAGTTCAAGTTAACTTAGGGTACAAGTATGCACATCAGAACGATTTTTCTTCTTACCTCACAACATCAAATTTCATAATTAGATAGTAGAATAGGAATGATTGTACGTAGCAAACTTATAGGATTTACAACTACTTTGATAAAATATTGTATTCGTCATTAACAAATTAGGGTTTGTCACTATCATATCCCATTAAATGTTATACCGCTTATATTTATCCATACACTGTATTCAGAAAGCATGACTAGTAATATAATTTATCATAACTCCATGGTAGTTTTCCTACATTCGTTCAGGAAAGAATAAGATCCCCACTGAAGTTCACGAAATTAGTTTAAGAGCATTCATATTAGAAGCTCAACCTATGGCAATTAATCTCCTGTATATTATGCACAGGTTTTCAAACTTCAATAATTCATGTTTCGAATGGTCACTGAACATTTTTAGCTTATTTTCCGAAGGAAAGAAAGTCTTATGAGATCACTTTCCTGTCAGTGTGTGTTTGATTGCGTGTGTGTCTGGGCATGTGTATGTCTCCCCCTACAATTTTTGAAAGCATGAACACGAATTTCACCAAACTCGGCACACATATAGTAATAAGTAATTACACCTGACTTTTAAAGTTTTAGACTAAGCCGGGAACTTACTTTCAAAATGGCGGCAATTTTAAAATCTAGGATAATATGTGTATCTCGGGAACCATTCAAAGGATTTTTTTAACCAAATTTCGTATGCTGACAGCGCAATGTGTAAACATTTAAATCAGGTGAGAATGTTGTTGTACGTCAGCAATTTCGGAGGACACCGCCACATGAAAAAATAAAGCTTTTACATTATATCTCGGAAATTACTCAACCAATTTTCGCCAAATTTGGCACGTAAGTAATACAATGATAGCCCAGGTAAATATAAGCAATCTAAATTTACTAAGCTCTTATTTTCAAAATGGCGGTCATACAAATATTTTACCTTTATTTGGTATAACTACCATACCGTTTCACCAATTTCAACAAAATTTTGTATGCAGACAGTAACTGTTACAAGCATCATATAATCAAAACAGCAAACACTTTTATCAGCCATATTGTAAGATGACGCTACATTAATTAATAAAGTTTTTGTGTAATTAATATCTCGGGGAAACAATTGACAGATTCCTAGCGAATTTGGCAAACAGGTAGTACTGCGGCAGTTGATATGTACAAATATGTTTCAAGTATGTCAGACACTTATTTTAAAAATTGCTGAAATTGAGCCTTTTTTTTTTTTAGCATAGTATGCTATATCTTCGACAGCATTTAATCAAATCCAACTTAACTTTGTATGCTGGGAGTATAAATAACAAACATTAAGTGTATTTACAAGGAGCTTCTTTTGCTCGCTGTGTTGGAAGATAGCATCACATGAAAAATAAAGGATTTTACATTATATCTCGCAAACTACTCAACCAATTTTTGCCAAATTTGGCACTACATAATACTATGATAGTTCAGGTAAATATAAGTAGTTGAACTGTATTAGACACTTATTTTCAAAATGGCGGTCATACAAACATTTTGGTTGATTTAGTATAACTACCATACAGTTTGACCAATTTCAAGGAAATTTAGTATGCTCACAGTATCTATTACAAGAATCATATAAGCCAAACAACAAAAACTTTTATCATACATTTTGTAAGAAAGCGCTACATGAATTAATAACGTTTCTGTGTAATATTTCGGGAAACAATTGAGTGATTCCTACCAAATATGGCAAACAAGTAGAACTGCAGTAGGTAATGTGACAAGTTTTAGGTATGTCATGCACTTATTTTCAGAATGGCAGCCATATAGCTATCTTAGTTATATATGTTAAATCGTCGAAACCAAGTAATTAATTAGAATGAAACATTGTATGCTGTCTGTACACATTACAACCACCAAATGTGTTGACACAAAATCTCTTGTGTAAATCATTTTGTAGAATATTATCCCACGGAGAATTTAAATTACGCTATATCTCCGAAAAATACCCGATTTATAACAAATTTGAAAAACAAGTAGCACTATGGCACGTCATGTAAACTGATAAACCTTGAGACGGTCAGATTCACATAATTTAAAAAATCCGGCCACATAAACATTTTAGCTCAAAGCTTTTTTTATCTACAACATTGCAAAAAAAATTCAATAAAAAATATGTTTGCTAACAATGGGTAAAAGCACCAAAGAGAGCGCACCTAACAAATCGACCCCCTACTACTACAGTTTATAGTGAAAAAATAAGGTTCATGCACATGGTGTTTTATTGATCGATTATAATTTCGTGCTTACAGGCCCAATCACACAGACATGTTCTAATTTTCACAAAAAGCAAAAAACTAAATAATTGCAAATGCACACTCTTAGGAGCCCGAACTCCTAGCTAAGAGTGCACAGTATGTACCCAAAGAATGTGCATTCAACACTGATCACATTTAAATATTGAACTTCCTTCAAACGTCGTACATTGCTCATGCCACCTTTGTTGGCATTTGATACACTGTATCCAGTCTTCAAAGATAGGCTCAGTGTATATCTCATCGCATCCTGGGCAGAACATATCACTTCCTACTGTTTTTCATGGTGTAATCTTTTTTACTGGATTTGAATATATTCCCCGTTTATTTTGCATCTGTGAATCTCGTGCCTTTTTCTTGTCGTTCGCATGCAAAAGAGTATTTCTTAATGGAGAGCCTGTCATTACCTCTGATTTCCTTCTTTTTTCTTTTTCTCTGATTTGGGAAGAGGAATGATGTCGGCTGGAGAGATTGCGGTTGCTTCATTATTTTCTGTTATAGTAGGCCTATTATTCTTAGTGTCATTGGGAGAGCTGCTTTCTTCGTCACTATCCTTACTTGATTCACAAGCACGCACTTCAGCCTCGAGAATTATTTCTAGTCTAGGGTATTTCGTCCGTATTTGTGCTCACAGTTATACAACATTTTCTTAGTGTTGATTCCTTTGTGCCCAGATCCACTGTGTGACTTTTCTTTGACTTTTCCATTTTGTATTCTTCGTCTTGCTTCATTTAACAATTCGTTTATGAATATCAACTTCCTGCCTGATTTTCTCTTATACGACGCCGTCGCTAATGGCCTCGGTTAAGCCCAATTACCTACCTACCTACCTTATGTGACGATGGCATTCAGAAACTTATATAAACCAGTTCATCAATACAAAAAAACTATAACTGTTTCCAAAGAGCGCGCGCGCACTCTTGTGGACATTCTATATGCGCACTCTTTGGGGACGAGCACGAGATTTCTGAAATAACCGATAGATAGCAGCAAATGCTGGAAAAGCATAACGTGTTTAATCATCATGAATGCTTGGAACCATGGCTGTTACATACTGTACGCACAATGAATGTACCTTCGTTTACTTACATGGTGAAGCTTAACTTGCGTCCTTAAAATATTACGTCAAAGTAACAAAAGTTGTTCTCTCAACTGCCAAATCTACAAATAGTCCTGAGGAACTACAAGTTTCACACCACACACTTGTCTCACAGTAACGAACCAACTGAGGCCATACGTAGATTTTTCAGTGTTGCCAACTGCCAGGAAATGGCACTGCGTACTCTTAGGGGCTGCGCAATCTTAGGTACCTATCCCTATTAATTATATTCATCAAAATCGTCAATGCAATGCCTCATTTACCAGCCATTTTGCAAGATAGCACAACATGAAATAATACAGTTTTGATTACACATCTCGGGAAACAATCGATCGATTTCTTTCAAATTTTGCGACAAAGTTGTACTGTGGTAAGACATATTAATTTATAGGTTTTAAGTGCGTAAGTCTTTTATATTCTGAATGGTGCCTATACCAACAGTTTAAGCTTAGCATGATATATATACGAAACTATGTACAGATTTAAATTTAACTTTGTATATTGTATCTATGACAACCATGGAATGTGATAATACAGAAACTTTTTGTCCTCCATTTATGAAGAGCGTCACATGAACAATGGAGGTTTTATGCCATATCTCGAGGATCAATAAACCGATTCATACCAAAATTTCGCGCAAGTATTGCTACAGTAGGGTATTTAAATTAGCATATTTTATGTACGGCAGGCTTGTTTTAATTTGATCCATATTAATAATCTAGATTAATTTGTTCAATTTATTTAATGTTTCAACAAAATTTTATCAATTATTGTATGAAAATTGTAACAATTAGAAGCATCATTTATGCATCCTATTTTGCAAGACTTTTACAAAGTAGTGTCAGGAGAGTAATATTAACATTTTTCCATATTTTGGGAATAATTAAATTAATTTTGAGTGCGAGTGAAGAGATTTCGGTGGCACCTAACAGCGGGGCCTTAAGAGCCGACGTGGACGATTGAGGTGAGAATGGAGCAGCGCCGGAATGAAAGGGCGGGGGAAATGGGATATCACTGAGAAAACCCGCCGACCAACGGCATCCTCCGGCACGATTCCCACTTGCGAAAATCCGGTGACCCGGCCGGGGATTAATTCAACTAATTTTCACATAACTTTGCACACCTACAGAAGAAAATTTCAAATTTAATATTTTTAATGGGGTTAGACGCTGATTTTCAAAATGGCGACCATATAAATATTTTGATATATTTGGCAGATCTACTTAACAGTCTAATCAGATCCAACAAATCTTTTAAGGCTGACAGTATCTATTAGACGCCTAGTATAAAGAACATTTTAGGCTGTTTTGTAAGATAACACCGATTATGAAAATAAGGTTTTATGCCTATCTCGGGTATCAATTAACAGATTTCTTACACACAAGTAGCGTTATGGTAGGCCATGTAAATTTATATGTTTTTAGTGTCTCGCGCAGTTATTTTCTGAATGATGGACGTGTAAATATTTCAGGTTAGTGAACACTAATCATACAAAACATTAGACTGATTACATCCGAAGATGATGCTCGGAATACTACCCCCGTGATGCAGTTGATTGCAAGCTAACTTAATTTTAAGAATTTTTCTGAATTCGAATCCCCGGGTAAGTCACTCGTATATTTTAATTATCTTAGAACTGTACAACACGTTTCTGATTTTATCTCTATTGATATTGCTGTCAGTGAGACGTCAACGCCTACCTGCCATCTAAACGCTCAAGAACTTCCCTGCGATTTATTTGCACCCATGTAGAGAAAAGCAGGCTCATCAGTTATCGGTAACTTCTTATTACTGGTTACGTTCTAACGTCATATTTAAAAATAACAACCAATTTTTGTAGAAGCATTTAATATAATTACGTTTACTTGTCTTAAATAAACAAGGAAATTATCCCCATTAGAGAAGAATAAAAGAAGACTAATAATTTGACAGAGAGTAAAAACCACAGTGTTTAACCAGAATTGGAAGAGAAACATTTTCATCGTACTTCCGGAAATCGCCAGCGTAAGTTGACTGCAATAATTGCGTGCGTAAACATGTATAAATTTATAGTTCTTGCATGCCACTACAGAGACAGTTGTGTGCAGCTACGTAGAGCGACACGTGGGGCATGCATGTCACTACAGAGACAGTAGTGTGCAGCTACGTAGAGCGACACGTGGGGCATGCATGTCACTACAGAGACAGTTGTGTGCAGCTACGTAGAGCGACACATGAACCATGCGTGCCGCTACAGAGACAGTCGTGTGTAGCTACGTAGAGCGACAAGTGCACAATGCATGCCGCTACAGAGACAGTCGTGTGTAGCTACGTAGAGCTACAAGTGTAACATGCGTGCCGCTGCAGAGACAGTCGCGTGTAGCTACGTAGAGCGACACGTGTAACATGCGTGCCGCTACAGAGGCAGTCGCGTGTAGCTACGTAGAGCGACAAGTGCACAATGCATGCCGCTACAGAGACAGTCATGTGTAGCTACGTAGAGCGACACGTGTAACATGCGTGCCGCTACAGAGACAGCCGCGTGTAGCTACGTAGAGCGACACGTGTACCATGCATGCCGTTACAGAGACAGCCGCGTGTAGCTACGTAGAGCGACACGTGTAACATGCGTGCCGCTACAGAGACAGTCGTGTGTAGCTACGTAGAGCGACACGTGTACCATGCATGCCGTTACAGAGACAGCCGCGTGTAGCTACGTAGAGGGACAGGTGCGGTTCATAAGCGTGCCGCCAAGTGTATGGTAGTAGACGGAACGTGTTTGCAAATTTGTTAGACTTAATTTTAATGCTCAACTATAAACAATATAGTCTGTAATTACATAAAAGTAGTATCTTCGACAAGGGTTATTCCTTTTTTCTTCACATTTCCAATTTTTCGAAATACTCTGTAATTATTGGGAATAGGACCGACATTCACATAGCACTTTTTTCTCCAAATGACTTGAGGAATAAGCCCTGTGAGTGGAGGTAACTCCTAGTGTATTATTATGTATGTTAAAATGTTTGTAATATTTAAATTTTTCAGCATGCACGATGTTTGTATTTATTGCAACATTTCTAGAAAAAACGCCAAAGTGAAGCTGGGCATGGGTGATGAAACGAGCACTTCTGAAATCACCCTTAGGAGAAAGTCACTACCCAGGCCTGCAAATATTTTAATGGGCACACCGAGTGACACTCGCCCAGTAATTTGGTAACATTGGAAGGAAAGTAGTTCCAATAACTTAACATCGAACAAAACGTGTTAGGCAATCATTTGCGATAACTTGAATTATTTCTTTCATTTTCTGTTTTTTTTTTTTTAATGCATCGAAGTGTAAAATGAGCAGATTTGAAAAACATTTTCTTTTGTAATAATTTCTCAGTTGCAGTAGACCGACGCATGTATAAAGTGACGAGGCTAATGGCAATGTTAATTTTCCATAAGGTGGAAGAATACGCAATGAACATACAAGTAGATCTTAAGCAGGGCTTTCAAAAATTTTTTATTTTAATGGTGCCCTGTAAATAAACAAACAGAAAAAAAACAAAATTTTTTGCTCTGTAGGAACGACCTCTGCCGGAAATATTAAATAATGTGGCTATCCATTAACGAATTCTTGTTTTATTAATTTACGTAGATTATAAATATTTTCAATTGTTTCGCTTAATGGAATTTAACGAGACTATTTCAAAATGGCAGCCGTTCAAAAATAAGTAAATAGTTCGTTGGGCTAGGTAATTTACGTGGTCTACAAAATATGTTTTCCAATTATCTTGAAACGTACTGCTGCGAGCAAGATCCACGCTGAGAAACTGCTTTGGCCTTACAGAGCTGTTCACGCAGGGAGGTCGTGCAGGAGAATTGTTTCACAGGCGCTGTGTGGAAGCCAAAACCCAGCCATTTTTCTGGCACCCACCGCTGCCCCTGCTGCGAGAGCAATCAAGGGAACTTCACAACAAGTTTTGCCCGAGAAGATAAGTAGGATCTGCTCGGCTGCTGGCGACCGCCACCGCCATCAGCCAATTCATTATACGTCCCGTACCTAGTATTACCGAGCGCCCTCCAACTCGCTCGTAAATAATGGCACCACCTTCCCCGGCACGCGCACACATGCCCACACGCAGCCTTCGTTTCGATACGGGAAACCAGGAAAACCGGAGTAATATTCCCTTTCACCGTCGATCGTGTCACGAACGCCGGACGCAGGAGGGTCAGCCTCTCTTTACGTAGGCCCTGAACCCGCTACATTTTTCTTTTTCTTTTTTTCGTACCTCGCGCTGGCATTTCCCACAGTAGTTTTATCGTCCGTCAGAAATGTTCCAGAACGCGCTGCCCGGAAACTCTTGACGTTCTCCGACGACAAAGAAATTCTCAACGGCTTATAAAATCAACCCGCGGAGGGGGGGGGGGGGGGACTGCTTGGAAGTTGAACTGAGATGCAAAGCATTCGAGATACAAATATTTTCTACGAAAAAAAAAAAAAAAAAAAAAAAACACGCACTTTAGACGAGGCCCTTGAGTGCTTTCAAAATCAAAACGTCATGCACATTAGAAACACCTTTTTTTTTTTATTTTTTCGGAGCGCTCCAACTTAGGTAAAAAAAAACTGATTTTCCAAAGCGCTGTGTCTCAAAATATTCGCATCAGAAGCGTATAGTCTATTCGTGGTATTCGGACAAATTTTTGAATAGAATCTTTGAAAAATCACTCCATGTATGACGTGTTTAGGTATTTCCTAAATGTCTAAACACGTCTACAGAGGTGTGTAAACAGAGGTATAAAACGCTATCATACGCTTTTTATAGCTCTGCTAACATACAGTCGCAACTATTTTCTGCTGCAATCGTACCGTGGAACGACTAGACAGGCAACGACTTTACCTATTTCAGTGGTAATCTTACCACCTTATCTATACACAGTATAGAACAAAGTCGGCCGGCCACGTGTGTCTGTGTATTCGGCTAAGGCTTCTAAACTACTTGATGTATTTTGATGCAATTTTCAACGTCATTTAGAGCATTTCTTAACGAAGGTTCAGATACATAATACATTAATATTTAATGTAAGGATAGTAGAGAAATATCGACTTTTTCTAATCAAGTCAGAAAAAACCGCTTTTCGGCCGCTTACATGGCTTACGCTGACTAAACCAGAGATAAACCAAATTAATGTACCACAGAATTGTAGATCTCAAAAAGGCATACAAAAAAGTCCGCAACAGTATATGTTTATCTTTTAAGGATGGACTACAGTAACCATTTTTGTCTTTCAAATTTCTAATTAGGAAGACTTTGTGAACAACACAGTCTTAATCATGTGTTAGTTACCTTAAGAATTGATTGTATATACTTGCTGTAAATGTAAACATCGCCATATTTGTAAATCGCACCCGAGCAATGCCGGCGCGGGTCTCTAGTTATGGGTAAATTACACTGGCATGCCGACAGTCATGGTCTAGCAGTATTTAAAGGCAGAGGTCAGTGGCTCCACCGTACCCTTTCGCCTTGGAAGTGCCCAAACCTGTATCAGTTGTGCTCTGGCAACACGCGAGCGAGTGTCATGGCATTGCATAGCAGCCCTTCATGGACTTCACGTACCCCCACAGCGAATGGAATATAGCAGGATACTGCACCGCGCACATCGGCTCAGGCTGTCCAGAATTGGTTCGAAGAGAATTCTGGAGAGTTCCGACTGCTGTGGCCGCCTCGCTCGCCAGATATGAACCCCACTGAACGTTTATGGGACGTGGCGGGGAAACATCCATTCCCATAAGAGATTCTGCGCCTACAAATAGCAGGGAGCTGTGGGTAGCGCCAACATCGCCTATTCACAGGTGTTTCGTCCACTTTTGGAATCGATGCCACGTCGAGTTTCTGCGCTTCGCCATGCTAGAGGAGGACCTGCACTTATACTAAAGGCTGTTGTTCATGATAAAGTGATCACTTTTGAAATGAACCTTAGGAAAAGGTCACTGCTCCTGCGTGCATATATTTTAATGAGCGCACTGAGTGATATTCGCCTAGTAAAGTTGGTAACGATGGATGGAAAGTAGTTACATATCTTAACGGCTAATAGAAAGCGCTTGGTAACCATTTGTGATAACGTGACATTATTTCTTTCGCTTTCTGTTTTATTTTATACATCGAAGTGTAAAAATGAGCCGGTTTGTAAAGTATTTACTTTGTTAATAATTTCACAGTTTTATTTAACCGACACATGAATAAACTGATAAGGCATATGTCAATGTTAATTTTAAATAAGGCGGAGTGATGCACAACGTGAATACAAGTATATCCTAAGCAGGGCTTTCAAAAGTGCTCATTTTATCGTGAACAACTTATAAAGCCGTATGCCACGGATTTTAGCATGTCAGTGCACAAGATGATTCATAACATGCGGGTGGTTAAAATTTGGGCTCGGAGGCGGACCGAGAACAATTCTACTCTGCTTTGCGGATATCATGTTCAAGGTCACCAGTACAACAGTAGCTGTGGGTATGTCTCTTTCCCCTTATCCTTTGCCTCATACCTTGTTCTTCCTACATCTAGACGTGCTCTATTACTAGTCCAATGAGTTCGCAACCAACAGGTTTTATATTTAACAAAAAGTCGCGATAGAGGGAGATTAAGCATACAAGTTTTTATTTGAAAGTAAATCAAGTTTTCAAAGAAACAAATTTAGAAAATGTCAAACCGAAAATTGCAGAAACAGTGTCAAATACTTATTGAAAACTAAATTATTTACTCTTTAAAAATTTACAAAAATTTTGTCACTAAAGTCATTAACTGAAAGATTTTTTATTGTTTGGCTACTACAAAATTTTCAAGTATAAAAATTTTTGCGAAACATCGCGCAAGACGCAGGCGTATGATGTAAACAGTCTCAGTTTCTGTGATGAATACTTCAGTTAAGACTCAGTATTCGCTAGACTTTGTCCAGTGCCAAAACTAATTACGAAAGAAGAAGAAAAAAAGCAATATAAATGCAACAATTGAAAAATCTACAAAAAGGGTACAAAAAATATTCATACAAAAATGAACCCCACCTCCCCCCCCCCTTTTTTTTTTTTTTTTTTTTTTTTTTTTTTTTTTTTTTTTTTCAAAAAATAGAAACACAATAAAAATGACACGAACATTAAACATCGGCAGTATCCAACATATATATATGTAGATAGGAAAAACCCAGTTTGCTATTTCATCAAATACAATACCACCAGAACAAAAGTAATTTAAAAAATGGAAATTCAAAACTATTAAAAACTAGATCTTTGAAGATCAAGGCAAACGATAACCTCTAAAACCACGACGCCACATACAGAGAACAGCCAAGTACAAAAAAAAAAAACGACAAATGTCAACACGTGCGCGGAAAACAACACATTTCGCAAAAGAATTGCCTATTATGTGTTTCATTCACTCGAAGCGGTATGGCGGCGAGCTTTCCAAACACCAGGTCAAGATGCTCCCGAGTCACTTAGGTCATGGCACAGATGTTCTTGCTCTCGAGCAAGAATTGTGAATACAGACCTGCCAAATTCGCGTTATTATTTGGGGGCATGTTAAACTTAACAATACGTGTACCATTGCAATGCGTTCGTCACTGGGCCATACTTTATGTGACACACCCTGGCGCGACTCTGCGCCAATAAAGGAACGCTTCACAATTGTGTGCCCCAATCACGTGTAGGTCAGCCGGAGAGGGAGCGTCTTCACATCTGTGCAGCAGCCAATGGAGAAACGACACCGGCCCTAGTGCATACAGTACTGTGAAGGTCAGCCTGATGCCGAATAATAACGTAAATTTCGCATGTCCCTAATTACGAGTAGAGACCTTCAAAGTTCGCGTTATTATTTGAGGACGTTTTAAACTTTAAACACTTTTCCTTTGGAATACATTTGTCTTTGGGCCATTCTCTATTTCGCACGCCCCAATTAACTCTGCGTCAACAAATGGACAGTACTCAATCGTGTGCGCCAATCACGTGCAATTAACGCAGCATGGGAGTGACTTAACATCTAAGTAGTAGCCAATAGGAAACGACACTGGCTCGAGTGTATACAGTATTGTGAATTTTAGCTTGACGCCAAAAAATAACGCGAATTTTGCAGGTCCCTAATTATGAGGGTGAATTGTCAACTGGGAATATTTTTTTGGGCTCTGTTGGTCTGGGAGGTTCGCCACCTTTCTTGTTTATTAAAACGATAGCACACGAAACAGTTAGATTTGTCACATAATTTAAGGTGAAACTGATGTGAAATACTTTTCGTAATGGTTTATGCGGGGGGAATCTTAGGCTTAGATCCCTCTCTAGTATGGCGAGTTTATTATGATAATGTTTTTTCAAAACTGGCTCCTAGGTTATTAACCAAAATTATAGACAGAGACGGAAAAACAAAGTTATAGTCTGTTCACTGTAAAGTGAGTACTTTTGAAGCCCTAGTAAATTTCTCCTTTCAGCCATAATTTATCCACTAGCCTCCTTATCATATAAATATTGCCATGTAAGTAACACCCATTGTGTGTATATTCTACTGCACTCGGAAGTTAACGTCTACGGCTATAATCAATTATATTTATTGACTATTAATCCAAATGAGGGGGCTTCCAAGAGTGCTCACTTTACTGTGAATAGCCTATAGGCAAGATAGGTAAATTCCGCGAGTTCAATGACCTGTATGCTAGACTCCACAATCCTTTGCATACTCGAACCTCGTATGTTTGTTCATTGGCTGTTGCCCCAGTGTTGTCCCGCATTTGACGGTACCGGATTCGCTTCTTGTCCACTTGCAAATCGGCCACTGGCGCGGAATCGTCCAGCGCGTGTGTAATAAACTCTGATCCAATTGCAAAAAGTGACTTCAGTGTACACGCGTTTGAATTCTATCTTGTCCTGAAATAAAGCCACGAATTTTTACTATCCCTACCTATAGGGACATTGTCGCATTGTTAAGCTTGCTAGGTTCTAACGTTTAAAAGTGTGCATGCTGGTGCTCCATACCTGCAAGATAAAACTTTCTTACCGCAAACATTTTCATGCAGTTTCAGAAAACAAGTATTAAAACTTACTATTATCTGCATGCGGAGTCCTTTGTCCGTTATCGTCTTGAAAGGTTTCAACTCTATCTTGCTGTCTTTCAGACTCTTGCATTCAAATGTCCCAAAGTACCTTGAACGATGACATTGTCCCGAGCTTTTTTTTACCGAGCAGCTGAAAAGGTATCCTCTTTCGCGGTCCAGCGACTCGTAACAATTCGATGGCTAACAACGGAATCGGTCAAGCTTCTTCTTTTTTCTTTTTTTTTTAGCAGGCCTCTCCTTTTGTACAGTCCGTTTTAAAACGTGACCCGAAGACAAAGTAGGAGAATCGAAAGGAAGGGGCAACTTGAAAGAGTTAAGATCCAGGCAGCCACCACAAGTGCCGTTTAAATGTTCTCCCCGGGAAGATAAGCATCTTTACGGCGGACGGTTGTCTGCTATGTCCTCCAGCTTCTTCAGTGAGCGACGCTCGCAGAGAATACGAGAACTATTTTTTGTCAGCTATTCAACTGTTCAAGCGGAACTTTATTTGTTCTGCGAACAGATACATTTCTTACCATGCAAAAGAGTGAACCAGGGAAAAGAACTTTGGCTCATGGATTTTTCGCATTTGCAAAACATGTTTGAAAACATTGTTGATCCCCCGCTGCATAATATTGCCCTTAAACTTGTATATTTTGCATAAATCGAACATTCATGAATATGCATCACCGAACAGGGAGCCAAACTGATTTTAAAATGTCTGTGGTAGTCATGAGATAACCTCAGCGTGTTCAAAGTTACAAGTCTGGACATTTTCAAGGGCCTTCATTTTACGAAATTCGGTAAAATTACAACAGTGAGCGAATTGATCATATTAGATTCCACGTGTTCGTTATTCGTGCAATCTGTTTTATTCACATCAAACTATGGAACATGCAGCTTTGTTTGTAACACAAATCGTTCGTTGATGTACTCACCTTCTGTAGTATACATGCTTTCGAAACAACCTCTACAAAAACTCCGAAAACAGGAAATCACAGAAATAACTCTCCAATGAACGATATGATAGCCATCTGCGTCACACTTCTACAAGGCACTATCGATACAGATCGGAAACAGTTCTATATCATCACGCTAGGTGGCAGCACTTACAAGAGCTGTAACCTCACTATCCGATATTCGGTTACTTTCCTCTATCGTGATCATTTACATATGTGTTTTGTACACTAGAACACGTCAATTTACATGTTGTTTTGAACAAGAATTATTATTTTAACACTTCTAGGCTTTTGAATATTTTAATTTCACACTCGTAATATAATTTTTGTTCTGAACCACCATTCCTAATTTTGCTTATATGAATTTCTATTATCATTTGTGTTATTCTATGAAATGCGTACATGTATTCTGAGGTAAGAGGTTATAACTAGGGTATGTTAATTTCTATTTACTGATTAATTTACATATTTGCGTAATTATTTTCTTTAGTTTGGAATTGTATTTATTTTCTTTGTTTGTTTTGAAAGTCATTTAAGATTTAATTATTTTCTTTGTTTTGGTAACCGGAAGTAGTTAAGCTCCTATCACGCCACGTTTTAGGAAAATGGCCGGAAGGGCTTGCTTCAGGGTGGGACCTTTGAAACGTCCAGCAGCATAAGTTTTCGCTGGGATTTTCACTAGGAGAATCCCCAGCATCCGCATAAGGGTGGACTAGTTTTTATTACCCAGAGGTTCCAGTTATTATTTTTAAGTACCAGCCAAGTAAATAAGAGGGTTGAGCTTCTTATAATCGTTGGTTATTTTTATTAGTGTGTTAGGCCAAGGAAGAGATGCAAAGGACTTCGTCGACGCCATGTTGAAGGCGTGAGGTTTGGTCTACGTTCAGGTGACGCTACATTATTTCTGAGTTCTAATATTTATTTGATTCCGTGTCGAAGTGTTCTAGGAATACTAAATTAACTATACTTTAAGTCAGAATTGACGACAGACTTGTTCATTTGTTATTTTCATGTTTAATGGAGACGTAGTACCCAGTGGTCCAGCTCTACTGATGAGTTAAGCACCGGAGCAAAGAATACTGATTAATGATCTAACAAACCCAATACGTTTAAGGAGTAGTGAACTTTCTCTAAATTTAATTTTTACCTGAGATTAGACTTGTTTGTGAATAATCAATTTTAAAGCTACAGCGACTGTGAGACTGTGTTTAACGATTCGAATGGAACTGATACGGAGCTCTTTGAAAATCGCATATTAGGAAAGGAAGCACTTAAGGTTAACTATTTCTGGGAAACTATAATTTAAAGTTATTTTTATTTTTGCAACTTTATGTTATTTTATTTTGCGGCAGATTTTAATATTTTCTTTTTCAACTTAATTAATATTTAAAGTTTCATTAATTTTTCATCCTTGAAAATATGGTGGCATAAACTCTGATACACGGTAAATATTAATTGCTTACTAATTAACTGATTCAATTTTGTCACAACTAATTAATTTTGACAGACACATAATTTTTTTACTAAAGTATTTTTCACACAAGGTCATTGGAATTATCAATATTTATTTTTCTGGTTTAATATTCCTTTAATTAAAATCCAATTATCCCAGTGGTTTATTCTACTGGTTTACATCATCCTAGTGTTCATGTGCATGCGTTTGTTGTCTTTCCTAAGCATTGCAGAGTTCCAGAGTCTACAAGGTGTTCTACCTAAGGTAATAAGGTTCAGTGCAAATACTATGTTTCATCTCACACCATTATTCAGAAAACACATACATGTGCTATCTCATTGCGCCCATTCGAGAATTTCACTCTCCTAAATTAGCTAAATGTTACACGAATTGCAAAGTGACACACCAACGTAAAGACTATCAAAGATACTTTACAAGATATTTCGTATTTATCACACGAGACATAAATCTTAATAACTATGTCCGCCATTCTGTTTAAATGTTTCTGAACTAAAGTGACTTAAATGATATTTTTATAACGTGAGAGCATGTTTACTTCGTGTGTTGCCTATAAGTGAACAAATTATAATTTGAAATGTATTATAAAAGTGTATGGCATAGTGTTTATTTATTAACGACTTGAAGAAAAAAAAACGCTTTCAGAAATTGTTAATGTTGAAGAGCTAGCTCGTGGCGATGTTGAACTTATTCTGTTAATTTCTTTTAGATGGTCCTGTATTACAAATTTCTTGCATTACTTAATTTTAACAGATATACACATTTCTGTTCGTTATTAGTTTTTAAGGTACATGACAATAACTAGGCAGTTTAAAGGAAATAATAAAGAATATTTACTTAAAACTTCCAGCTTTGTGTTAACGTGTTAAACACGACAGCTTAAGTTTAACTTGAAGGACCCCAAAATAAACCTTTTGGAATATTACCCGATCTCACAATGAGTGATAAGCCCGTATGTGTGTATAAATAAATAAATATATATATATATATAAACTTAAATGCACACACGCCAAAATCATATCAAGGACAATAAAGTTTATTAGTTTATTATATGACGGTAAAATAATGACAAAATTTGCCCGTGCCTACTAACTTCAAAACTTAGATTACCATAAAGGGTTTTTTTTTATCTCGGAGTAGTAATTAACTTAAGATATTTATATGTAAATATGACATTTATTGTGATTAACTACCAGAATATTTGCAAGTTATTAATAAATTTCACTCTTGAAAAATCCAGTTTTCTTAAATGCAGAGAATGACAAGTTGGGCAATTAGCGACTGAATTTGCATGGCTGATGATCGTTTAGGTGATGAACATTAAAGTTTAAGACACCCATAAGAACAGCTCTGTAGCCGAGTGGCTATGCCGGTCAACGAACGAAAGATCGCGGGTCTAACAAGGTAAAACTTTTGTGTTGTGGTAGCAGAAAAACTGGAAACAAAACTACCCGGGGAAAATACTTGCCAGGCGAGCACCGCACGGAAAGAATTTTTTTTTTGTCGATTCTAAAGAAAAATAAATAAGTAAACAACTGCAGAGTTCGATCGGTTGCACAGATCGCTCTAATGGCAAGTGATTACCGCTTACTCGTCCGCCCAATGGATGGGGTCTATCCCAAAATGCTATCATACAAAAATATACCTTAAGAGTGCCAGTTTCCCCCCCAAGATCTTGTATAATAATACTATATATCCCAGAACTAATGTTTTCATAGTGATTATCTGCGTTTTGCCAATCTTGAGGTAACTTACGTAAAATTACAATGAAATACGAACTCACCTAGTGCTTATGTACACCTGATTCGTACAAGAAGTCCTGCAATTGGCCAACCTGGCTACATACTAGCGTTACACACTCTAGTTTTTCCTGACACACACTCGGTCGTTTCTCCCGCGCAAATTCAAAGGCACACACTACTAAGAGAAATTAGTATTTCAAAATTAAAAAAGCTACATTCACTGAAAAAGTAAAGTGCTACCAACTGACGAATTAAGTGGAAAGCAGTGGGGAAATAGCCTAAAACGTTATATATATATTAATTTTAATTGCAGTGTAATTTAATAAATATGACATAGATGATCGTTAGAATAATTGGGGGGGGGGGGGGAAATACCTTTTACGCAGTATTCACAGCTCTATTAACAAAAATAAGATAGTAAAACCTAAATACACCTGGACTATAATAATCTCTAATTAATTTCATATCTAGTATAAAACAAAGTCGCCCGGTCACGTGTGTCTGTGTATTAGGCTAAGGCTTCTAAATTACTTGATGAATTTTGATGCAGTTTTCACTATCAATTAGATACTTTCTTGAGGAAGGTTAATGTGTATAACGCATTAATATATAATGTAAGGGTAGTAGAGAAATGTCGACGTTTTATTATGAAGTCTGAAAAAGTCGCTTTTCGGGCACTTACATGGCTTACGCTGACTAAACCATAAGAGATACACCAAATTAATGTTCTACAGAATTGCAGATTTCAAAAAGGTCTACAAAAAATTCCTCTGCAGCATATGATTATCTTTCGAGGACGACCCATAGTAAACCACTTTTTGTCTTTTAAAGTTCACATACGATGACGTTTTGAACAACACAGTATTAATCCTATGTTAGTTAACTTAAGCATTTAGTGTATATACTTGTTATGAAATAAACAACACCATATTATGTAAATCGCACCCGAGCTAGGCCGGGGCAGGTCGATAGTAGGATATATAATCAGAAATTCGTTTCGAAATCGAGCAGTTGAATTGTACCTGTATCTACCTAACACCTAATCTCGTTCTGCAGTTGTCTGTAGACTCGAATCGACTTTATTGGAACGTGCAACGCCGCTTAGAATATTGCCGCCAAGCCCCTAGATAATTCTTCCGTTTCTCTGCCCAATGGGTATTTCTGGATGCTTCGCTGATAAAATTGCACCAGAGACCTTGACTTCTCAAAACGTTGTGCATTAATTAGCCACCGGAACGAATACGTCGCACGATAACGAGGCAAACGAAATCTTCTAAAAATCTCCTCCAGTTGAACATTCAGCAGGAATGCAGGAATGGTGTCATCTAGGAGATGCTAAACTTGGACGATTTGGAACGATTTAAAGAAAATCCAATTTCCATCTCATGTACCTGGTTTTACCGTAAAACCAAACCGAAGTTGTTGATAAATTTTTTGATACTCAAGAAGGAGCCACCAAAGCAGAGTATTGCGAAATAAGTTAATACACCGGTTAACATGAAAGCGTACAAAATGCGAGTAACACCTCCTATAGGCTATTCCCGGTAAAGTGAGCATTTTTGAAAGCCCTCTCATTTGGGATAATAGTCAATTAATATATTCTATTTTAGCCTTAGCCGTTAACTTCCGAGTGCAGTGTAATATACACACTGTGCTCATTACTTACATGTCAATATATATTTCAAAAGTTAGTTAAAAAGTAAAATATGGCTGAAAGGAAAAAGTAACTAGGCCCTCAAAAGTGCTTTTTTTTACAGTGAATCACCTATAAAACAAATTAAATGGCGGGTGCATAATTTTATATACAGAAATATGATTTTTAAGTTTTTGCGTTCATTGGAAAAGAGATGTAACAATCATCTCTATAAGCATTACTGTATATGTAAGGCCATAAAATGTAATCGAGAGAGCATAAAAGGCTGCCTAATCAGAAAAAAAATTATGGTAATTTATACTCGAAAGGATCAAATATCCTTCTATTTTAAACATACGAAACTGAATGTGGTACAAAAATAATACATGGAACGAAAATATGGAGAAATATCTTGGCTTGAAACAACTCTTGGAAATATTTGTCTGTGAGCTGAGTTGCTAGTTCAGGTTTCTTTAACTTTAGGAACGAGAAAAACTGTTCGTAAATATAATTTTGAAATTCACCAGACTGACTGTTCCACTTCCTGTTGTATCTACTTGCAAGACCTCAAAATATCCACGCCGAGCGCCATTTTCACGTTTGATTTAAAGCCGTATCTCACTTTTTTTCCTCATAATAAGCTGGGTCCGCACAGTTATAGAATATTCGTGGTTTCTTCACACTTTTTTAAATAAACCTTTGAAAAATGACGCCTTGGTAGGTTGTTTCCTAATTATGTTATGTATGGCAAGCGTTTTATACTTGTGTTAACATAAAAATACCTTATTTTTGGTTAAAATGAGATGTTATTCATATTTCATGCGCAAGTCATGATATTTCATTTATCAACATGTACTAAAACACTGAGAAAATATGTGTGTTGGCAATACTTAGTAAAAAATAGTTCTTATGCAAAAATATTATAAAACTGAATGCGAACGAATATGGTACGTCATCCCTCTGGTATTATTTTGACTAGACTCGGATAAGCTTTGTTTGCACGAGGCGGAGGAATATCCTGTAAGTAGAACTTTAGCAGATCTTCGGGAAAAGTTTGAAGTAACAGTGGATTGACTATATGAGCCAGATGCCGCTCGTATGCGAACAGCAACTCGCGAGTTTGGCGCGTCTGCGTGATATTTTAGTGAATTCTGTAATTGTGTTTGTAAACACGCAAGGAAAATTCAGTGCCGTGCGTTTACTTTCATTTATATTTACCTGTTATTAAGAGACGCAAAATCGTTAATTCATATAGCTAATTAAGTGAGTGCATATCAGTATTCTATATTCACTGCTTGGTTGCTCTATCAAAAACAGGTAAACACGCCTTATTCCTCTTTTACTGCCTCTTCGTGACTTGTTGTAAGGTCCTTGTAGAATTAGTTTAACATGGAAGGGATGTTCCATCGCCAATCGTGTATCCCCTGTTAGCAGGTAAAAAATCTATAATCTTTTCTATTCGCATGTTAGAGAATTTCGACACTAAAATACCTAGTACTGTCCCCATTTAGATTCTCAGAACCTTTAGTCACACCCCTCACTATTCCAAACTCCCGTTTACTCTCAACAAATATATATTTTTTGAACTTAAATATATTTTCAGTTAACTGAGTAATACAAGATATGAGCTGAGTTGAGATAAGAGATCTTGGCGGCTTTTAACAATAAGGTCTTGAGAGCTGATGAGGGTGTAATAAGGCAAGAATGGAGCAGCGCCGGAATGCAAGGGCGCGAGAAACGGGGGATACCTGAGAAAAACCCGCCGATCAGCGGCATCGTCTGGCACGATCTCCCACTTGCGAAAATCCGAGAGTGGCTCGGCAGGGGATTGAACCTGGTCAGCCTAGGTGCGAGGCGAGCAGTCTAACCGCTCGACCACCGTGGTTCCAGTAATACTAGAAACATTCTTGATTGCGCTGTGAGTTTAGGATGTAAGGTGCGCACTAAATATATTGTTATGCGCGGACGGCTGTGCCGGCCCGTGGGGAGGCGATGAGCCACAATTACCTGGCCTCACTTACGTTGCCTGGCGTACGGGATGATTGGTAAAGGCTGTTCACGATAAAGTGAGCACTTCTGAAATCAACCTTAGAAAAAAATCACTGCCCCTATCTGCATATATTTTAACGAACGCACCGAGTGACGTGCAGCCAGTAAAGTTGGTAACGATTAATGGGATGTAGTTCCGTATCTTAACATCGAATAAAAAGTGTTAGGTAACTATTTCTGGTCATTTAAATTCTTTCTTTCGCTTTCTGTTTTTTTAATGCACCGGAGTGTAAAAATGAGCAGATTTGTAAAATATTAACTTTTTAAATAACTTCACAGTTTCATTTGGCCAACGCATGAGTAAAATGATGAGGCCCATGACAATGTTATTCTTACATAATACGGAAGAATACACAACGTGCATACAAGTAGATATTAAGCAGGGTTTTCATAAGTGCTCATTTTACCGCGAATATCCTATATCTACCTGGACTAGTGTCACCGTCTTCCCCTCCCCCAAACCCTTTTCTGAAGAAGTCTAAGGTGGAATAATGAATGAACCTTCTAGTAATCTCCTTCCTCAGCGCGGCATGACACGTAAAGGAAGTTTCTGGGCCAAGGCCGACGACGCTATAAATCTCCACCGCAGCTGGAGAGTCGGCAATTTTCGCGGTAGCCATCTGGCTGAAGTGCGGCATTCTGGTACAGCCTGGTGCAGCGGAGGGCGTTGGCGGGAATGGACGGACGACGGTGTACGAGTGTTCGTGTGGCGAGAACGGACGAGAGGGCGTGACACGCGAAGAGTAGAGTGCTACTGTGCATAAGGGCGCTCGGCGCGCTCTATAGCATTCCAGGCTGGTGGAAACTGCGGACTGAATTAATATGGGACTGTGTGGACATGTTGGGATACCTACTTTATTGAAAATATCGGAACTGTCAAATATGGACATGTCATTTGTTAAATAATTTAATTGGTGTTGATACACTGTTCATCGGGAATTATTTTAGTTATTTGAATGCATTAATTTCTGTGAGGTGATGGGCGATTATATAAATAGTAGTTGTAAATAGCAAGTGATAGCAATTTATTGTTAGATATTAAGTCGAGTTTATTTTCTTTGAAGTGGTTGTAAATTAATTAGGAAATCGTTATTAAATATTTTAATTAAGACCTGCAACCCTTAAGGAACCTGGCTGAGCCTACATTCAATTTGAAAAGTTCTAACAATAAAATATTGCTTGTCAGTTTAAGGTGGGAGTACAATTTATTTCTTGTCCATTTATTGACTTGGAGATATATTCGAAAACAATATAATTGGGCAGAAGCTTCTAAAATAAAAATGCATTTAATATTAATTCTTTAAACTTGATTTTGCAAAAGAGTACAAATATTATGTAAAAACATCACGCCGGCAGAATCACTAAGTGATTTCATACCTAAGAAACGGAACATTTTTATGGACAAATTTAAATTTTCAATATAGTAGTTGGGCATGAGTCTAGGGATAGGTGTTTTCCGCGAAAATATTTCAAGGCCAGTTGTACTCCAAAACACTTATGCTCATATGCAATTTCGTGGTTGGATGATTTTAAATATCATGTGACTCAAGTGTCTGTCCGTGAATCATGGACGTTCAGTATCAGAGTACTTCATTACGATTGGCCCAGTCAAATAGGAGTGTATCTTTCATGTAGACACACGGCCAATAACCAAAGGAAGTTGTGGTTTTGGGCGTAGGATATTGAAGTCTAGCATGACCATAAATATTTTCGCGATAAACACATGTCCTTATGCATGACAAATGGCCAGAGACTTGCAAAAATGTGTGCCCATAAAACAACGTGTGTGTGTCTATATATTCATATATATATATATATATATATATATATTATATATATATATATATATATATATATATATATATATATATATATATATATATATATATATATATATATATACATATATATCTCTCTCTCTCTCTGTGTGTGTGTGAGGATAGTACGACTGCAGTGATTGTGGCAGCTGGAAGCTGCAAATAGCTTAATGATGACTACACTGTTAAAAATTTCCGTATATTTACGAAATGTTTTACGGAAATGTACAGTGTATATATGGAAAGGCAATCCGTAATGACGAAAAACGGAGTTAAGTCCGTAAATACAAAATACCGAAAGTCTCCGTATTCCCTTTGGCTTCGAGTTACGGGGACGAACAATGCCGATTCTACAAGAAGCTTTCTTCGCCACTGTAACAAGAAAATGATCGTTTCTGCGGCAATAAGGTTACCCACGCGAATACGACCTATTCTTTCAAACATTATAAAATAGCATCAGGCGTCTGTAACATTTGGTAGCACTAAATATACACTAAATTTAATAGAAACTGATTTTTGCTTTTGTCTTTTGAAAAAAAACATAAACGTTATACCACAACTTTAAGTGAGAGTTGTAGGTGAATGGTTAGAGACGTGGACCGACAATTTTTTGACTCTGAGTCAAACGTCGCTTAAGTACAAAATATTTTAACTTTTTTTAATATAATTTTTTATACACGGTAGAACACCCACATAACGGAAATTAAAGACATTTGCATTATCTCTTTTTATTTTAAACGGAAAGGACAGAAAACTAACTTGAAAATTAATGGAGAGGTTCCGTGAAATTTTCGGAAAGTCCGTTTCTGAAAATCAACGTGTCCGTAATTTTACGGAGAGTTTACGGACACTTCTGGATAAATTTTTACCAGCATTTTTCCGTAAAATGAAAGGACATCTTTTTTTTTTTTTGTCAGTGTATGGTATTCGCTACTTGTTTCTTTGCAAGTCTGCTAGTGGCTCAGAATCGCCCAGAGCGTGTCTAATAAACTACGTTCCAATTGCAAAGTCAACTTCAGTGTACACGTGTTTGACGTCTATCTTGTCCTGAATCGAACTCGCTAAATGTTCCTATCCCTACTTAATAATAACCTGAATTTTGCGGTAACCAATGCGCCGTGGCCCCAACGACCTAGCCACGATCAAACGCGCTGAGATCTTGTTTCGCCATCTAGACGGCCTGTGTAAGGTCTGACGACATCCCTGTGGGCTCCATTCCATTCGACGGTGCGACCACGGCGCCATTCCGCTTATACGGCAGGTGTGGCTAATTCAACTTCTCGCGCTTATCGGCGTCTTCGCGATGTACGAGGGTTGACAAAACTGAAGCACTTTAAGTGAAGCGGGAAAAGGCCTTGGTTTCGCCTAACGTCGGCGAAATATCGATCAGACAAAACGCCGTTTAAAAAAAAAAAAAAAAAAAAAAAAAACTTTACCGCCGGGATTTCTGAGTTCCGAGGTTGATCACAGTCCAACAGAAAGTATGGAATTAAGTTCACACTGTCTATACACGCCGGACTTGACAAATGTCTTTTTTTTTTTAATGCGCCGACTGTCCCAGTGAACATTCTTCATGTGCTCCCAATTAAAGGTGGTGCAAAACTTTTTCTGAGTAGTGTATTTCACATAGTTCACAATTAGGAAATTAGTTTTTTTTTTGGGCGAAAGAATGTTAAGCAACCTGTGGTTAGCGAAAGCCAAGATTGCGTACTGGAACTAATGAGCACATAGCCATTCATCGTTCTTTCGATAGTAAAGATATCGATAATGTTGACGCTTGCGATATAAGGTCATTGGATTCATATACTTTACTGAAGCGGTATATCGCATGGGTAAAGGCTGTTCACGGTAAAGTAAGCACTTTTGAGGCCTTAGTGCCTCTTTTCCTATCAGCCAATTTTTTTCCTTCCACCACATTTTAAAATAAAAACATTTTAAAATAAAAATCTCCACGTAAGTAATAAACACAGTGTATATATTTCAGCGGATAAGTGAGTTAACGTCTAAAGCTACAATAAAATATATTTATAGCCGGTTTACGGTATGTTACGTATAGCCTCATCACTTTATTGATGCGACAGTCAAGCGAATCTGGAATTATTAGGAAAGTAAATATTTTACTATGATCATTTTTACACCTTGATGGATTGGAAAAAAACAGAAAGCGAAAGAAAGAGGCCTACTTTTAAGTTATCACTGGCGGTTACCTAACACCTTTTGTTCGACATTAAGATATGGAACTACTTTTCCCTCCATCGTTACCAACTTTACTGGGCACACATCACTCATTCCGCCCGTTTAAATATATACAGGTGTGACTTTTTTCTAAGGTTGATTTCGAAAGTGCTCACTTTATTGTGAGTAACATATATGGGCAGTTCAAGGTAAAGTGAGCAGTTTTTAAGGCCCTCCCAACAACCAATAATAAATATATATTATTGCAACATCAGGCATTAAATTTTGAGGATGGTGAAACGTATACACTGTGGCTGTTTCCGAATTCAGTGGATGCGTCCATTGCTCACGCATCCCTATGTCCCTTCGTACATGCATCCACTATGGAAATAGCTGCATTGAAGGGCTGGATAACATCTTAATTCTGCTACAGCTAGGGCGCGCTTAGGTAGCGCTAGCTGTGCCACACTTTTTACTGCTTTGAAGTTGTATCTTTATTTGTGTTATCTATGGGATCTCGGTAAAATGTCAACAATTTACTGCAGACGAAAATCTTGTTAGATTTGAGGTTTTATAATTTCTGCTTGGCGATGGCTGCAAATGGAAAGCGAGTTTTCTTATAAATAGGACATTTTATGTTTGCTGAGCATATACAAATTACAAATGCATTTGTTGAAATGATTAATGTGTATGATGAAGTTGATTGCTCAAGTGGTCAGTATTTTAAACAGCATTTTATTTTGTGCGATTATGTTGGGAGTCCCATTGATACACTGTTAAAAGAAAAAAAAAAACACGTTTTAATCCATTTTAATCAACAACTAAAAGCAAATACACAAATACACGTCCACACCACCCTACATGCGCGAAATCGGTGTAAACAATAATATAGACAAATGACGAACGAATTCCGTAGCTAAGGGATGTGTGGATGCGACAGTGGATGCGAGTGTCGCATCCCTTGGTAGTGGACACGTAAAGAGATACATCGGCATACCTAGTGAGAATTCTGGAACTGAGCCAATATGGCCGCATCCACTAGAGTGCATTTTCTATGGCTCCCTTACCCTAACGGACCCATTAGGCCAATATTTGGAAACAGCCTGTGTTTATCCGTCACAAAGCAATGTTTACATTAAAAAGCAGCAGGAAGATGGGAATACGGCGAAAGGAGAAATTTAGAAGGGCCTTAAAAAGTGCTCACTCTTAACCTTGAACAGCCTATACCAGATTGGCCTGCACGTGCGGAGAAGAAACAGGGAAGTGTGTATCTCGCTGACCCGCCCAAGGCCGGGATGAGCAGACTCGCGTGGCGGCCAGAAGTGGCGAGTTGTAGTGGAATGCTCGCGGTGGGGAGGAGGGGAAAGTTATTGGAGTCTCACGTCACGATGCTCCCGTGTCCTTGGCCGTGACCAAGGGGGCACCCACTCCCCTCCCACCCCCTCGTGTTGTCACGATGACGCTCCTGTAAATGGAGGCTGGCCGGACGCATCTTCGCGGCCGCTAGAAAGGAGCATCTTCCTCCAGGGACGGTTGTTAAACTCTCTCGATCCGGGCGTCCTTAAGCTGGCGCATCCCGCCCACCCCAGCCTCCTCCTCCTCCTCCTCTCACGAAGGTAAACAAACACAGGTCGTCTCCGCATCCGTTCGTCGACCTCTCTCAAGGAATACTGCATGCACGACACGAGACTTCTGTTCCGTTCGTCGCCCTCTCACCAGCAACGCAACACGGGGGCAACAAGTTTTTTTATTCCGATCGTTGCCCTTTCAGAAGAAATACTATTTGCTGCTCACGGCTAACTGAGCACTTTTAAAATACTTGCTCAGGACCTAATTATACTTTCAATTTTTTATACTTCCACCATAATAAAACTAACATTGCCATGGGCCTGATCAATTTATTCATAAGTAGAGACCTGCAAAATTCGCGTTATTATTTTGGGACACGTTAAACTTTAAAGGTTGTTCACCATAAAGTGAGCACTTTTGAAATTAACCTTAGAAAAAAGTCATTGCCCCTACCTGCATATATTTTAACGGGCGCACTGAGTGACATCAACCCAGTAAAGTTGGTAGGGATGGATAGGAAATAGTTCCATATCTTAAGGTAAAATAAATAGTGTTAGGTAACTATTTCTGCAAACTGAAATTACATCTTTACCTCTCTGTTTTTTTAATGCATCTAAGTATAAGAATGAGCAGATATGTAACATATTTACTTTTCTAATAATTCCCCAGTTTTACTTGACCGGCACATGAATAAAGTGGCGAGGCCCACGGCAATGTTAATTTTACATAAGGCGAAATATATATATATATATATATATATATATATATATATATATATATATATATATATATATATATATATATATATATATATATAAAATTGGACCATACTTTATCTGAACGCCCTAGAGAACTTAGCGCCAATAAATGAACGCTTCACAATTGTGCGCCCCAATCACGTGCAATCAGTCAGAAAGGGCGTGGCTTTCACATCTACGTAGCAGCCAATGAAGAAACGATGCCTGTCCCGGTATACAGTACTGTGAAGTTGTCGCTATTCATAAGCCCCCTAAGTGGAAACGTGGTATAGTTAGAAAAGTTTACATGTTACTAACATGCTATTACATAATATTAATGAGCGTGAAACCAGAAATACTAACTTCTGTGGCCGTAAATGTAAGCAGTACACTCGAAATACGCGAAGTTCTGAAAACCAAGTTGTATTGATTTTCTTCCACTTTAACTAGGAGCCTGTATGCCATTGTATAATAATCTGAAGTTACGAGCGATGACTTTCTTCAAATACTTGTTTCAAAAATGCTTATTCTGTTCATTGTCCTGTCACCAGGAACGCAACGCACTACAACACGAATTTTATTTGGTTAATTGTTGTACCATAAGAAACACACCACAGGACAACGCGAATTATAATTAAAATATTTAAGTTTTATAGCTCTTCAGCATCAAAATAAGCTCATCTCTACTACAAAGTCTTGCTATTTGTAGCTTTTGGTTTGGGTAAATTTAGTGTGTAGTTAGCCTTCTTGCTGTTGGTGGCTTTTGGTTTGGGAAAATTTTACGTGTAGTTAGCCTGCCTCCGTCCCAAGTTTAATGCTGTGTTGAAGAATTTCGGTCGGCGCTTAACAGAGAGGGCTAGAGCGCTGGTGACGATGAAATCATGCGAAGATGGAGAATATGCGGAATGAAAGGGTGGGGGAAAAGGGAGATCCCTGAGAAAACCCTCCGACCATCGGCATCGGCAAGCCCGATTTGCAAGTGCCAAAATCTAGGAGCGACCCCGCCGAGAATCGAACCCGGTTCACCTTGGTGGCATACAAGTGGGGAGTCGTTTACAAGAGTAACCAAAAAACGTTACAGCTGCAGGATTTTTAAAACAATGATAAATTAAATAGTATCCGACTTTTATTTAAAGTCGTAAGCTTTTCGTGCTCGTTCGATTCCCGGCGGGTCGCCCCCGGAATTTTCGTATGTAGGAATCGTGTTGGACGATGCCGCTGGTCGGCGGGTTTTCTCGGGGATCTCCCGTTTCCCCCCGCCCTTGCATTCCGGCGCTGTTCCACACTCACCTCGCTTCGCCTTCATCGGCTCTCAAGACCTCGATGTTAAGAGCAGCCAAAATCCCTTCGCTCACTTTTGGATTTAAGACCCTTACACAACTGAAAACTTTAACATTTGACTTTACCATTTGACTGTAAGTTTGCTTTCCGACATGTTGTTTCTTATGGAACTTAACACAATGGAACTGTCACAGGTAAAGTCGAGCACTCTTGACTTTACGATTTCGAAAAGTAGAAATTTAAAGTCAAAGTCAAGCAGCCATTTCGCCGAAAATCTAACAGAGGTTATGTGGAAAGTGTGATATTTTATAGTAAGGCGATTTTAATTTCGGTATATTAAACAGAGCTTGTCTTAAATTAAATATATGACAAACGAATATAACGTGAAGACGAAATATATTAATTTACATTTCTGAATAAAGTAAACAAGTTAGTTTTTGTTTTGAAATAAACTTTTAACAGAAGTTTAAAGCATATTAAAATAAATGTACTTAAAATGCATTCCTGGATATGATAATGATTAATATACCAAGATACACATTTTTACGAAGCTCGCAAACCCGATGTTTGATTGTTTTCAACTCTGACTTTACAATTTCATTGTTTATTGGTGGTTTCGTCAAAGTTAAGGAAATCTAAAGTCAAATGTTAAAGTTTTCTATTGCGTAAGAAGCTTTAGACGTGAGTCCTGAAGGAAGCGAATACTCGAGAGCAGTAGAAGACGAAGGTCGTGCGAAGATCGTGAAGAAGTTTCGCGCCCGTAGTGAGAAATGTCGAGGTCAATCTGTGTGCGGGAGTTGCGCAATGGGTCGCGTGTCAACTGGAACCAGCAGAAAAAAAAAGGGGGGGGGGAGGGACAATTAGCATAACAGGTCTCGTTGGAATGGGTCGCGCTCATTCAACAATAAGACGCTTGCGAGAACCTGAATAAGCGGACGGCATCGACCGTGTTATTGGGCTGCTCGTTGGGGCCGGTCCCAAGTTCATGGCGAAGGAGGCCGCCTACTAGGCGCTTGAAATGTGTTGCAGTGTGTTGGGGGAACCGGTTGACGGAATGGCGCTTTCGTGACACTACGCATGTTAGAGCCGTATGTCAAAATGTGCTAACCGGATCTACGCGAAACTCAGATACAATCCTGCATTGAACTATGCAAAAGACTTTTCACCAGGAAAATAATATAGTCACCCCTTAAAGACCCATGGAAAAAACGGTTCCACGAAAAGCCTGGCACTAGTTTAGTGCTTCGCGCATAGTGGCGATACGACACTTGATGCGCGTGATAGTGTCGCCCTTAGCGTTCGCTCGCTCATGTGCCATGTCGCGTCAGGCAGGTGGCCCCCCTAAGGCTCGACCGAACCTCTCATGAAGAAACTTTTTTTTTTCTTCGTGTTGTAATTTCAGTTTGCAAGTAATTATTTGGTATTTTTGGACTGTAAAACGCTACTTGTTATGTTAAAATTGTTTTGTTTGTATTTTACTACGTGTTTTTTTTTTGGCGGTTGTAAAATAGACTGGATGTAATGATATCTTTGAGTTTATACTATGCAATTCGTGAAAAAATTTTTAACGTTGATAGTTTTATGTTTTTAATATTTTATGCTAGGGACTAGGGAGGATTTATACTATTATGAGGCAAGAACTGAAGTTAATTACGAAGAAAGGGCAGGTATTTAATTGCACTACTATGGTACACTTTAAATATAAGTTATTAACGAGGTTGGTCCTTATCAATTACAGGACATGGCTAACCTGAATGATACAGTCGCCTGAGACTGAGTGTTCAGTCGGAAGACGACGAGCGGTACTCCATGCTGCATCTTGATGACTTCATCTCTGCCTGGGTTCACAGACTGACAGACCCCGTACAAAGTGTTGCCAAGAATTATATAGTTTCCGGCGGCGTAATTGTCCCAAATACCGTGCCGCTGGGAGAGGAGCTCCGCTGGCGCTTCGCTGATACGTTTTATAAACTACTATTGTTGTAATGTGTTTTTGTATTCTTCGCCTGGTCTGGATACCGACTCGTCGCTGCAGTTCGCTAGGCTTGTCCGCCTTTACTGAATCATAACTGTTTGAATTTCATGTATGTACTGCAGAAAAGACCAAATAGATACATTTTTACAGTAGCATTATTTTTTTTAAATTTTACGCCACAAAAATCTAAACTGCAGGAAACTAAATAATACGATCTACCTAGTGATTGACGTTGATCCTGATAGCAGTCGCCTAACTGCAGATATTCCCCAATTTAACGCCAGAATAAAGGTTGCGACAAGAGCTAGCTATAGCCTTTTTGAGGTTTCTTCACACTTTTTAAATCAAACCTTTGAAAAATCACCCTACGTATGACGTGTCTGGTTGCTTCATAAACATGTCACGTGCTTCGAGGGTTTAATATTTCCATATACATAAAATTGCTTTATCTTTGATTAGAATAACTTTTTACTACAGTCTATTTATAAGTTATAATATTTAATCTAAAATTAATGTGAATAAAACAAAACCGTGAGAAATCCGGTGCGTTGGTATAACGACTGGTAAGAAATAGTTCATATGTAAAATAATATTACACTGACTGCGCAAGAATTCGGTGTGCTGTCCTTTCGGTGTAATTTTCTGCGCTTGGTTAAGCTTTAACTGCAATAGGCGGAGGAATATCCTGGAAAAAGAACTTGAGCAGAGCTACAGAAAAGTTGGAAATAACCGTGTACCGTGAACACTGATAAATGCTGTTCACGATAAAGTGATCACTTTTGGAATCAACCTTAGCAAAATGCGACTGCCTCTGCCTGCATATATTTTAACGGGTGCAATGGGTGACATGCTATCGGTAAATTTGGTAACATGGATAGGAAGTAGTTCCATATGTTAACGTCGAATAAAAAGCGTTAGGCAACCATTTTTGATAACTAAAATTATTTCTCTTGTTTTCTGTATGATTTAATACATCGAAGTGTAAAAACTAGCAGATTTGTTCAATATTCACTTTGTTGATAATGTCACAGTTTCACTTGACCGACGCATGAATAAAGCGATGAGTTCCATGGTAATGTTAATTTTACATAAGATGGAAGGATACACAATGTGCATACAAGTAGATCTTTATCACGGCTTTCTAAAGTGCTCATTTCACCGTGAGAAGCCTATATGCCCAACAAGTGCTCTAGGCTCTGAACTGACGTGCAGGTTTCTCAACCGTGCTGCCTCTACCTGTGGCTAGAGACAGGGAAAATTCGCGAGTTGAATTACCTGTAGGCTAGACTGCACAGTCTTGTGTACAATAGCGCAGATAAAAATACTCATTGGTTGATCGCTGTCACAGCGTAAGGCGATGGCCGGGCCTGCGTTTTGTAGAGTGTTTCCTATTGGCTCAGGGTTTTTCAGGGGGCGTTAAATAAACCCGAGGACCAATTGCAATAATAACCTGAACAAAAGAGTTTTTGTATTCTAGCTTGACCCATAATTAGGACCACCTGTTTTTCGCGAAAAAAAATATATGTGGAGGATAGACTTCATTATCCTGTGCGCACACTTGCAGCATTCCTTCGGCTATTGGCTGCTTGTTTTTGTGAGAAGAGAGTCTGTTCCATGAGTGAGCCAATCAGAATTAAGTTTCTCCGATACTGACCGTCCGTGATTCACGGACAGACAGGTAAGGCGAGTAACTATTCAAATAATCCAATCACGAAAGTGGTTCTAAACTAAATTTTTTGGAACACAGCTTGTCCTGAAATCTTTTAGCGAAAAACAGGTGACCCTACCCATAATGAATTCGCGAATTCTTCAGGTCTCTACCTATGGTCAGAGACTCGGAAATTTCGCGGATTCATCTAAGGACAAGTTAACAGGCATTCACGTGTGCATATATGTTTGTGCTTCCATTGGTCCTTAGTTTGTTAGACGCGCCCCGAACGACTTTCAACCAATAACGAACATGCAAGAAAAATAAGAACCGAAGCCAGTGCTACCTGGTCTGTGGTTAAACTGGAGCATCAGCCAATGAATAACTGATGCTCGAATGCAGGAAGGATTGTGGATTCTAGCTTGTTGCCGAATTAATCCACGAAATTTCTGGACCTCTACCTATGGCACTTTAAGCATTGACCCTGTCATTTTATCGGCGGAAGGTATGTAACAAAGTTCATTACAGGCTCCTATCGTGGTCTGAGTGGGAAGTATATTTTAAGGTACAGCACACTGAATAAGCCGTTTTTAATCACGTTAGAGGTCCCCAAGACAATATTTACGCATGCGTAATATCTTGAAATTAGCCATCAGTCCTCATCTGAAGAATGGTTTTATTTCCACAGGTTAACATAGTGAGGACAGGTTTCATATTTTCGTAAAAAAGAACCGCCACACTGCAACGAAATACGAGAGCTAGGTAGACACGCCGCCGTAACTAAACATACTTGAAGGCAGTTTTGAAAAACATTCCTCCCCTTAACTGAATACCATTGACTGGCATTTTCAAAGTAATAATGACAGCGATTGACGATAGACATTTTCCCGCATTTATGCTAACTTAATAGTTTAAAAGCTGACAGGTTGTAGGCTGTAGTCTGGCACTCGCCTGATACCATAGCGGCAGTATACTGATGTTGAACGATCCACTCAGATATCAAAAATACAGATACGCAAGAACAAATAAACTGAAGAAACAACACACTATACAACACCTACACAAACCACATTACACTGACACCGACACAAACATCAAACACACGACGGACACCTCACGTAAACAACCGTCGGCCCCTCTGTATCCGGAGAGGATGGCGTGGTGAGGGTTCAATGGTGAGGGCAGAGGAATTTTAACTTTTGAAATTTTTATTTTATAACGTAATATTTTCTTTTAAACTTTAACAAAATAATTTTAAGCTTATGTTTTATAATTTAACTTGCTTTTAAATGTTATAACGCGATAAATTTTATGCTTCAATTATTTACTAAATTAATTTTAAATTCAATTAACTGAGGCGAGTTATGGCTAGAGGCACATGTTTTTCGCGAAAAGATTTCAGGACAAGTTGTGTTCCAACGCACTGTAGTTCAGAGCCACTTTCGTCACTGGATCATTTCTATTGGTGTGCGTCTTATCAGTCTGTCCGCGAATCACGGACGGTAAGTATAGGAAAAATTTGCTTCTGATTGGCTCACTCGACTGTCTTCACCCAAAGACAAGCGGCCAATAGTCAAATGAAGACTGCAAGTGGGCATATAGGATACTGAAGTCTAGCCTCCGCGCAAATCTTTTCGTGAAAAACAGGTGGCCCTAGTTATGGCCTTCGGCTGGGTACTGGTGCCATTTTAATTTGGGCTATTCTGTTCTGATACCAGAGTGGAAGAAGAAGACTTGGAAGAGGAAAATAATATGGAAGAGCCTGTATCCGTGCACAATCCTGATTTGCCAAAGAAAAAATCACGATGGAAGCTCTTAACAGAGAATTCGAGCTTCAGTTGAGAGTTTGCAACAATGGAACATATGACCTTGAACAGAGCGACCATGGCAACTCTGATCAGTAACGTGGAAGGTGGGCACCATATAATTTCCCCGCACCTCGAGTACAGGGATAGGATGGTACTAGCCACACACAATGTGACCAGATATATTACTGAGCTCACCGATCTAATGATAAAAGTGCACGAGAGAAAAGGAGAGGTCTTTGACTTGAAAAATGTAAAAGAGAGGCCATCGAAACCTACGGCCAGAGACATTTCGATTATTCTTAGCCCTTTGCAGGGTATAAAGGAGCCCGCTTTTGAAAATCTAAGTGCAAAGTCAGTTAATCATTAAAAATGTCATAGTAGATAACATATTCTCGGGGGGGGGGGGGGGGGCGGAGAATTATGGTAGAAAGCGTTCTCTAGAAGCCCTCTCACTGCAGATTCTCCGATGAAAAAAATTTCTAGTGAAACATCCTTGAATAGTTCGGATACGACCTTGAGCATCAATAGGGATGAAGCCGACCTCCCGTGGCGCAGTCGGTTGGTGCGCCACCAATCTTGGGCACGGGAGGCTCTGGGTTCGAATCCCGGGTAAGGCACGGGTGTTAATTTAAGTTAGGTTATAAGTTAGTCTGTAAGCCATGCCCTGCTAAGCGTTCAGGCATAAAACCAGGGACGTTAAAAAAAAACACTATATAATATTATAGGGATGACCTTATTCAAAGTGGCGAGGAGAACAGATGGGTAGGTGGGTAATTGGGTTTAACGCCTCCTCGACAGCGAGGTAATTAGAGACGGTGGAATTTGCACAGGGAAGTGGGATTGGGAAGGAATCGCCTGCAGTGATTTCCGAAAACCATGGAAAACCGAAACCAGGGTACTCCCGAGTCCGGGGGAAAACGTTTGTGTGACACAGCTAAAAGTCACAGAACAGGAACAAGAAATAAGTGCAGTAGAGGAGAAAGTGCCGTTCACTGAGTTACTCATCATAGAACAGTCTCACTGTGGGAGGACGGAGGGTGTGCCGGCCTTCGGGCAATAAAAACCTCTTACAGGATGTTCGCGGTAAAATGAGCATTTTTTAAAGCCTTACTCTTCCGCTTTATTTAGAATTAACACTGGCATGGGCCTCGTCACTTTATTCATGCGTTAGTCAAATTAAATTTTGAAATTATTTTGAAAGTTAATAGTTTACATATCTGCTCATCTTTACACTTCGATGCATTAAAAAAACAAAAAGAGAAATTAATAATTTTTAGATATCACACAAGGTTACCCAACACTGTTAATTCGATGTGTGTGTGTGTGTGTGTGCATATATATATGGAACTACTTTCTCTTCATCGTTACCAACTTTACTGGGCGCATGTCACTCGTGAGTCCGTTAAAATATATGAAGGTATGAGCAGTGATATTTTTCTAAGGTTGATTTCAAAAGTGCTCACTTTATCGTGAACAGCCTTCATTACCATAGTGACAGTTTCAATGGCGCATAGTGGTCCAATGTCGGTCACAAAGCACGGCGACCTCGTAGCCGCGACTCGCTTGCGCTTTCTACCCACGTTCTCTGCACGGTTGCCGTCACATGACGCAGGGAACGAAATGTCCTCGGCCTATCATCGTCTTGTCGGCGATGGTTCAACGTGCGCGGGTAGGGTCGACGTTAGTCGCCATCCATCGACCTTCCTTCTTGCTTGCTGCTGCATTCGCGGGGCGATGTCGGCCTTTGTGCCGAGTTCTTGTCGCGGCGACTAGAACGTTCAACTGTTGCACCTGCAGAATGATAACCTCGTGCCGCTTCTTAAAGCTTCGCTTCGTATTTTTTTTTTTTTTTGCAGAAATTCTTGGTTATCGCATCGTAATTTCGGATTCATAGTAATTGCTTACAATGTACGATTATAGAAAATTTACATTTAAAGAGTTGTTTAATATTGTTGCGCTATATATATATATATATATATATATATATATAATGTTCGAGTAGTCTTCACACTTTTTGAATCAAACCGGAAAATCTCCCCATGTATGAAGTGTTAAGTTATTTCCAACATATGCCATGTATTACAAGCATTTATACGTTCATAAAGGTTACTTTTTTCTGTTAAATTGAAATGTTATTCAGATTATATCTGTAAATTATGATGCATCGTGCATAAACAATTTGAATAAAAAACAGTGATAAAACACGTGTGTTGGTAGTGCCTAGTAACAAATTGTTCTTATACAATACACTGTTACAACTGAGTGCGCATGAATTCTGTGCGTTGTCCTCTGGTGTAATTTTACAGATTTAGTTAAGCTTATTTTGCACGAGGCGGAGGAATATCCTGGAAGTAGAACTTCACCAGGGCTTCAGAAAAGTTTGAAGTAACCGTGAATTGATTTTATGTACAATAAAATGAATAGGTCCGTAACTTTTTGCAAGTAGGATATAACTCCCAGTGAAAATTAGATACAAAGGTAATAAAATATGTGTAGACTGTAAATTTTATATAATCAAACATTTCCAAGTATAACTCTGAAACTGAAATTGACACGAAAACTAATAATCCCTGCATAATGGACGAAACCGGGCCTTAAGAGTGGGATGGAGCTCCGCTTCCTAGGTCAAGAAGCGAGGGAGCGATACGGGCGACACTCGACGCTGTACTGTGCAGATTAGATATGTAACAGTGGGGTTTTATTACACGCTATGAAAGAACACATATTAAACTACGCCCGTATATTTGTACTTTCCTCTTGCCGCTTAACGAAACTACATAGGCAAGCTTTAAAAATACGATATTTGACCATTTTCACGATTTTTTTTCTCTCGAAGAATACACTTAATATTACAAAAGTAAACAGAAATAGGGGCATATATAATAGTTTACCTTTTCTGACAGAAAGTCGATTTTGCAGAACGTCTATTTACCGAGATACGCGTATTCGGGCGAACAATTTAATTTCACCAAAATCCGCCTGACACCTGAATTGCAATGCAGAGTGTCTGAAATGCTGTGTTTTTTTGACGAAACTATTAAACATGCCCTTAGTATGTTTACCTACGAAAATACATCATACCCCGGATGAGGAAGGATTAGCGCTATTAAGTTACCACATATGTTGTAAATATTATCTTAGAACCCTCCAAAAACGGGGTTTTCAGACTATCGTATCATAAAACATACTAGCTGGACACAAGCCAAACTACTGTTGGGATATGTATCGAAATTTGCTACAAACTTGTCATCTACTAAACGATAGGGCCACCTCTGAAAGTCCTATAGGTACACGTGGCACAACGAGAACACTGGGGGGGGGGGGGGGAACGGCCCCGTGACTGAGCTGTTAGACAGCTCGCCTCCCACCGAGGTGAACCGGGTTCAATCACCGGTCGGTTCGCTAAGGAGTTTCGCGTGTGGGAATCGCGCCGGACGATGACACTGGTCGGGGTAGTTTCACGGGGATCTCCCGTTTCCCCCCCCCCCCACCACCCTTTTATTCCGGAGCTGCTCATAGACGGAACGAAAGGGCGGGGGGAAACAGGAGATCCCCGAGGAAACCCGCCGACCAGCGGCATCGCCCGGCACCATTCCCACACGCGAAAATCCAGGAGCGACCACGCCGGGGATCGCGCCCAGTTCGCCAAGGTGGCTGGAGAATAATCTAACCACTACATCACAGTGACCTCTGAGGCAATGTAAATTTTACGTGTGGTGAACTGATATACGACATGAGGAAAGTATGTATAAAGCAGGGCTTTCAGAAATGCTCAGTTAACCTCGAACAGCATTGTATACGCTTTTCACGGTGAAATGAGCACTCTTGAAAGCCCTGCTTAAGATCTACTTGTATGCACATTGTGTACTCTTTCGTCTTATGTAAGATTAACATTGTCATGGGCCTCCTCACTTTATTCATGCGCCGGTCAAGTGAAACTGTGAAATTTTTAGAAAAGTCAATATTTAACAAATCTGCTCATTTTTACACTTCGATGCATGAAAAAAAATGCAAACAGCTAAAGGTTGATTTCAAAAGTGCTCACTCCACCGTGAATAGTCTTTAACGCAATTCGCCTCCCATTCGGGAGAACCCGGGTTAAATTCCGGGTCTTCCTAATGTCGCATTTTCAATGGTTTACCGAAAACACTCCACAACCCGGTTCGCTGTGAAGGCTGAAGCGAATTTAATCTATTCACGGTTACTTCACGCTCTTCTGAAGAACTGCTAAAGTTCTACTTCCAGGATATTCCTCCGCGTAACGCAAACTAAGCTTAACTAAGTCTGGAAAATTACACCAAAGGACAACGCACCGAATTCGTGCGCAATCAGCAGTAATGAAATTTTGGATGAGAACCAATTCTTTCTAGGAGTTACCAACATACATGTTTCTTCACGGTTTTTATTCGTATTTTTTTTAAATAAATGATATATTATAATTTATAAACAAAATATTGGTAACACTTCAATTTAACGAAAAATCTGATAATTTTATGTTTCAAGAGGTAATAGCTTATAATACATTGCATATTTAGGAAATAACTACTAAACACGTCATACATGGGGAGATTTTTCAGAAGTTTGATGCAAAATATTTGAAGAAACCGCGAATGGACTATAGTATGACAACTTCATAACCGTTTTCATATACTGTGTTTGGAGCACACGAACCAAATAATTTACAAAAATTAATCATTAATGTTTTTTTTTTTTTGCTCATCCAAAGACTTGCTAGCCGAAAATTTACATCAGGATACTAAGGGAGAACCACAAATATAATACATAAAAACGTTTAATGAAATTCAACATTCAAAAATGTAAAAACTTATTTTTATGTGACTACGTAGGGCCTAAGAATCTTGAGGTAGTTCCCATACTTTCTTTTTAGTGCTAATTAACTATTTTTTGCAAGTTTGTTTTATTGTTTGTACCTTCCAGAAAGAGGAAAACTGTAACTTATGACTACAAAATTTTATGAATATATTTTATAACTTCTTGAAGTACCAACAAATTGAATGTCTGCGGTTCCAAAATTGTTGTTCGGGAATGTAAAACAAAGATTTTTCTGTTCTCGAAAACATATAGCCCACGTCATTTGTCTCAGTGGCAGGACACCGTTCTCAGGTAATTCAGGGAATATATCACGCAGAAACTACCAGTAAATTCTCCAAAGTTTATTGCTGCAATAAACACACTCCACTATATTCCTGCCTGTCGCGTGTAAACCGCCCAGTGGAGCTCGTGTATTCCCAGGCGAAACGTGTTTCTTGCGATTTCCTCTCTTGCCCGTGGGAGTTTATCGGAGTCGCTGCCCAGCACCATGAATAACACGCACGCTGTGTCAAAGCAAGGGAGCGTGTCCTTGAGGGCCTTGTTTGCTAAGGCTCGAGTTGCACACTGTGTGGGCGTGGGTTCGGGCCCAACCCTCGGCGTGACTCACAGTTTATGGACGCCGAGTGGGAGTCTTGAGTTGTCCGGAGAACGCTGCAAACCGGACGTCCGTGCTTGACTGAACGACGTGAAATTACTTTACTTTACAGACGACTCCCAAGTCATAATCTGGTACAGGCTGTTCACGGTAAAATGAGCACTTTTGAAAGCCCTGCCTAAGATCTACTCATATTGCACGTTCTGTATTCTTCCGCCTTATGTAAGCTTAACATTGTCATGGACCTCATCACTTTACTCATGCGTTGGTCAAGTACAACTGTGAAATTATTAGAAAACGAAATATTGAACAAATCTGCTCATTTTTGCACTTCGACGCATTAAAAGAAAACAGAAAGCGAAAAAAATAATTTAAGTTATCAGAAATGGTTTCCTAACACCTTTTATTCAACGCTAATGAAAAGGAACTACTTCCTATCAATTGTTACCAACTTTACTGCACACATGTTCCTCAGAGCGCCCGTTAAAATATATGCTGGTAGGGGCAGTGACTTTTTTCTAAGGTTGATTTCAAAAGTGTTCACTTTATCGTGAACAGCCTTTACCTCGTCCCAGGTAGGCTATAAAAGTCTATAATTCATTCATGGTTATTTCCAACCTCAGTTCTACTTCCAGGATATTCCTCCGCCTCATACGAAAAAGGCTTAACTACCCCTGGAGAACTACACCAAAGGGACAGCGCACCGGATTCATGTGCGTTCGACGTAATATTTTGCATGGGAACTATTTCTTACTAGGCGTTACCAACACACATATTTCGCCGTGTTTTATTAATATTAATTATAAATGAATTATTATAATGTATGGATTATATATAAGTTAAAAGTCCGATTTTAACAGAAGATATGAAAAGTTTATGTTAATATAAGTATAAAATACTCGTGATAAATGACATTTGGAACACAATCAAGCCTATCAAACAAGGTGTGATTTTTCAAAAGGTTGATATTTATGTTAGGTATTATGCAAAATGAAGCCGGGCCTATGATTTTATAAGACCATTTATCTGTTCCGAGAGATATTCTCGTGATAATAAAAGCGTACAGCAAACTTGTAGATTTCAAATGTACTTACAGGCAAGGAAACAGACAACTAAACTTTAGTCGTCTCATGGTCGAATGAATACTTTAGAAGTAAACCTTGAGCGTAGAAAATAATCGCCGTGCATAACAACGTATGTCTTGAACACTGGCTGGAGTCTTTAGAGTGACGACGGTTATTGAAGGAAGTAATTACTTGCGTTATTAAGGATCCGGGAATATAACTCGTTGCTAATTAAATCAGATGCCATGCGTTTTATATTTGATAATATTAATTAAAGTAGAAACGGGGCTGGAGTGGGAGCGTAGATAGCGAAACGGAGGCTCGGGTTCGATTCCCGGTGGGTTCACACCCGGCTTTTTTTACATGTAGTGAACGTGATAGACGTCTTATTTTAATTTTTTAAAATCATCTTCGCGCTATCGCACGTTGGCAACCATAATACTACAGGATATCCGGTCTTAATCGAGCACTTTTGAAAGCCTTGGCCAGGACACACCTTTGCACCTATTTTGTATCCCCCGGTAATGTACGGTTTATCATTGTATTGGACCCGATCGCTTAATTCATGCGTGGAACCAAGTGTTTGATATTATTTGCAACTCAAATATGAAAGCACTGCGCTAATTCGTAAACATAAATGAGTAAACCAAACTGATAATTAAATCTAAAAATTAAGTGCTCACAAATTTGAATTCTACTATTTATACACATCGTAAAGAAATGGAAATATTTTGAATGCATTGCTACCAACTTTTATAGGAGCGTGATGGTCAATACGTAATTTACGAGTTGTATGGACCCCATAGCTATTTGTGAGATAGTTGTTTGCGCAAATACGCGTATTTTGGTTAATGAATGTTCTGAAAATACGACTTTTTGTCAAAAAATACATAAAAAATATTATCTATGCCCCTACTTTTTTTTTTTTTTTTTTACTTTTGTCATATTAAGTGTATCTTGGAGAAAAATTCGAGAGAATGGTTAAATATCGTATTTTTAAAGCTTGCCTATGCAGTTTCCTTAAGCGGCAAGAGAAAAGTACAAATATATGGGCGTAGTCCAATCTGTGGGCTTTCATCGCGTGTAATAAAACCCCCATGTTACATATCTAATTTACACAGTACAGCGTCACGACGGAAACACTGCACGCCTTGCGCGTAGGAGCGGTGAGGAACTAGGCGTGCGTGTTAGTGTCGCCCGTATCGCTCCCTCGTTTCTTGACCTTTGATGCGGGGGTACATCCCACTCTTAAGAAACACGCAGATATAGGCTGTTCACGGTAAAATGAGCCAGTCTGAAAGCCCTGCTTAAAATAACTTGTACGCACGTTGTGTATTCCTCCGCCTTATGTAAAATTAATATTGCCTGGGCCTCATCACTGTATTCATGCGTCGGTCAAGTGAAACTGTGAAATTATTAGAAAAGTAAATATGTTACAAATATGCTCGTTCTTATACTTACATGCATTCAAACAACAAAGAGGAAAATAAATAATTTCAGTTTGTATAGTATACGGTTACCAAACAGTATTTATTTGACGTTAAGATATGGAAATATTTCATATCCATCATTACCAACGTCATTGGGCGCATGTCATTCAGTGCGCCTATTAAAATATATGCAGGAAGAGGCAGTGAATTTTTTCTAAGTTGAATTCAAAAGTGCTCACTTTATCGTGAACAGCCGTTAGAAGCCAGTGACATCATGCGAAGGTTGATTTCACAAGTGCTCGATTAACCGCGAAGCTGTAGTCCGATGAATTTGCACGAGGAAAAAGGATAGACGCTCGCTCGAGGAAAAGAAAGATAGCGGAGCTTTGAAAGAATTTCAAAAAGCGACGCAGGCAGCTGCAGACGTAGGGCAGAACAGGCGGATAACCAGTGACCCCAGGGGTCACCGCGGCGAGGCCGCCGACAACCTCGCTATGCGCGCAGAGGTCAGCAAGGCCACGGGCGACCAGTCAACACCATCACCTTCAAGCAGATAATTCAGCTTCTCCTGGTAATGGGAGACACAGCGAAAATGGAATATGTGGTACAGTGTGGATGCTGGTTGACCAGTGATCAACTGCCACGTTTCATAATTTAAATGCTCGCTCGACTCTAGAACAGTACATAGTCAATTCACGGTTTCTTCGGTCTTTTTGATTCAAACCTTTGAAAAATCTCCCCAAGTATAACGTGTTTAGTTATTTCCTAAATATGCCCTGTATAACAACAGTTTCATACTCGTGTTCATAAAACTTGCCTTTTTTCCCTGTTAAATTGAAATGTTATTCATATTTTATGTGTAATTTATAATGGTTTATTCATCAATAATTTAAATAAAAACAGGGAGCAAATAGGTATGTTGGTAGCGCCTAGTGAGAAATAGTCCTTATACAAAATACTGTTACACTTATTGCGCATGAATGTGGTGCGTTGTCCTTCGGGTGTAATTCCCCAGACTTAGTTAAGCTTAGTTTGCATGAGGCGGAGGAATATCCTGGAAGTATAAGTATAGCAGGGCTTCAGAAAAGGCTGTAGTAACCGTGAGTGGATTATATACAGAATGTCGAAAAACTCAGTGCACAAACTGCAGACATAGTTTCTTCTCTGGACCAATAGTGGCACTGAATCCGGAAACTTTTTTTTTTAAATCAAATAATCGTGTTCAAGGTTACAGCGTACAACTGTCATTGCCACATGGTCAAAAATGATGAACATGTTTGCTTATAACAGAATTTTTAAATCAGAAGCACTATTGTATTAATTTCATACTTGTACTAATTTCAATTTAATCAAACTGTATTAGAAATAGGTTACAGGAAGTATTAAACACATCTCAAAGCGCTTGTTTACCGAACAGTATTCTAACCTCGAATCCAATCCACGTCGTGTTTGCTGGTCGTGTTGGCAGAACAGCAGATAATGTTGGGACACAGAGACTGGTTGTGCACAGCCAGCGAGATGGGTATACCTCAAATTTAAGTTTATGGTGCGATCATGCGTGTAGTACAAGTTGCATATTTCATAGGCGCGTGACACTAAATTATTATACATATGCAACGCTGAGCGCCTGTGCAACTTATCCTACACCACGTGATCACACCACGTTGTTCTCCAGGCGCTGTAGGCCGCAATTTTGAACACAATTATTTTATATAAAATACGTTTCCGGATATAAGTGTATAGGGAATTTGTGTTACTGTTGAAACAAAGAAACTGTGTCTGGAGTTTGGGCACTGAGTTTCCGAACATCCTGCACACAAACACATTCGCACACACACACACACAAATATATATATATATATATATATATATATATATATATATATATATATATATATATATATATATATATATACACATACACGATGGCTGATTCGGAAGTCATGGCAACTATTGTTTATCTCCCGTACATCATCAAACACAGAAAATGTACTGTGTGCAGTTGATTCTGTACGACATTTACGTTTTACATTTGACACCACATGCGGTATGGAACAAAGACAAACACATGGCTGCTTGAAATCACCGTTTAAATGATGTATTCTCATACATACTGTACGCACCATTTGAACGGGTACGTATTGTAGGTGGAGCTGTTTCAACATCCTTCAAAGTGGTATCCGAGGTTCTCCACTGTTCGTTGCCATCGATGAGGCGGACGGGAAATACCATCGGCTGCATGAGATCCGTCAATGTGCGCTACCTATCGTCGAAATGCTGTGACGATGTCTTGCTTGTTGGCAAAGCGTTCACCACGTAATGGCCTCTTCACTTTGGGAATAAGATCGTAGCCATATGGACAAATATCGGGTGTAGCAACAGCTCCCATCATGTCATGCTACCTGCTGCATGAGATAACCGCTGTCGTGTGAGGTTATAGCGTTGCCCAAGAGCTCAGGACGTTTCTCTCGAACAGCACGACGAAGATGGTACCGCATAAATGACAGGTAGCACTGTGCATTTACATTACAGACCTCACGAACTGTATGACACTCTAAAACACCTCGACTGTCATATGCCAAAATAATCATTAGCTTTGTAGGCAACGGGCTCTGTCGTACCTTGTCTCCCCGTGGTGATCCATGATTACGCCATTCATTGGACTGTCGCTTCAATTCAGGTTTCGTATGTTAGTGCACAGGTTTCATCAATTGCAATGATGCTAGTTTAATGGCGTGACAAAAGATAACTCTCAAATCGCCTCCTTAAGCTGCTTCCGTAATAGTGCAATGGGTTGCGATGCGACGAGCTATACTTGCTGTTTCACAATCAAGCGATGGCATGTCGGCGACAGACGCCGTCTGAGATGGTGCTGCTATCTAGTTTAAGGGTGAAAATTACATTTTCAGACCTCACGAATGTTACAAAATGCGCGCGTAAAAAGTTGAAACTGTATGTTTTAAGTGGTAGAAGATAAAAACAAGGTAGTATGAACATGATGTGTGACGAAAAATAGCGGGAACGAGACATAATAAGACGAAGGATAATTATTTTGATATTAATAAACAAATTTTATGACATTGTCCATATCTATAACAAGCCTTGTATTCTATTTTGCACATCCACGCAGCAATAATAAAAAAATGCAAATACGAAAACGTCGGCGTAAACGCGATCGTCGTTTTCAAATTGTAAAAAAAAAAATATGTTTTTATTCTTCTTGTAAACGAACATTTATTTGTCTTCTTATCCGTCGAGGCTGACGCCGACAATCGCAACTCAAGAATTTCGCGCAAAGCACTCGACGCCTACGCGCTGCGACGGAATCTGCTTCATCCTGATTGGCTACCGTTCATCGCAACACATCGCATCACACTATTGCGGAACCAGCTTTATGGTTGTAGCGTCGTCTTGCGACCAGACAAAGTAGCTATCGCAAGAATTCTCCTCTCCTCTTTCCGTCTATGGTCTGTTCACGCTACATTTATTTTTTCTGAATAAATGCTTTAAAAATCACCCCGTTTACGCCACGTTTTTTGATGTTTTCTAAATAAATCATACATCACAAGCCATTTATACTTCGGTTAACGTCAACTCATCTCCTTTATTTGTTAAACCAAAAATTTACTTATATTTTACTAAAATTAATGATATTTGATTCATAATTAGTAGGAAGTATAAAACAGAGATAAAGAGATATGTTGGTAACGAATAGTAAAAATGACTTCTCATGTTAAATAATACTATCAAGCGGATTTAATTTACGATATTTGTAAACTAGACGTTACTATTTTGAAATATGAATGTATTAATATTTCAAGTTAAAATTTTGTCATTCATGCTAAACAACGAAATCAATAATTTTATTTTAAAAATATTTTGGTATTTCAATAATGTTATAGTTGCTATCGTGTGATAAAACCCCAAAATATACTCTAAATCTAGTATAGATTTATTGGTTTTTGGAAATGCTTAAGAATTAATTTTTGGTTATACGGAATGGGTTTGCATGTTTTTTGTCGCGATAGGAACTATATCATTGAAAAAGTCCTTTCACAAAATAGTGTATGAAAAGTGTATATACAGATAAAATTTAAGGATGGTGTGAAAGTGTTTGAATGGGTTAGTTTTGACCAGGTAAACAATGATCGGAAGTGACGCAACTCGACAACGAATGTGCGCTAGGAATGAATAGCAGTTTGGTCACGAGGTTCGTTACCCAGCCCATCTCGCAGTGAAACCATCTATCGCTACGTGCAGCTGTAGTATACTGACGTATTCGCCACAGTGTTCTTTCAGTGTTTTACAGCAGCGAAATATATCGCCTTTCCTCAGAGCAGTAGCCAGGTACTGACGTATTCGCCACAGTGTTCTTTCAGTGTTTTGCAGCAGCGAAATATATCGCCTTTCCTCAGATCAACATCTCCTCTCCCTTCCTTCGGTAGTAACTTGGCGTGGTTTATTAGTACTACGTTGATAGAATAAACGCCCCGCAGTGTATCTGTTGTCTTGAAACATTTCGCCCATTACTTCGGCGTGGCGAATACATTAATAACAATTACCTAATTTCTGATTATTGGCTCTCAGACTGAGGACCAATTTCACCAAACTAATGTTAAACGTGGTTTAACTAAACTTAGGGTAAAGTTAAACCCTGTTCTCGAATTCGTGTTGTTAATCTTAGCTTAACTTTTCTCCGCTCGGAAAAAAATATATTGACAAGGCTGTGGCGATGTTATTTTGTCCAGTTTTGTAGTAGTATATGAGCTTTGTTTGTAAACAAATCATTGGGAGACGTAAAAGATCTGCAAACTTCTCTACTTTTGAGAAACAAGGTATAGTAAATTTAGTTTCCGAACACGCAAATGTCTTGGAAAATAAAAGAACAGATGCGGTGACTACAAAAGAAAAAAAACAACACTTGGGAGCTAATTGCGAATAAATTCAAAGCAACTAGCTGAATACATTACCGCACGAGTGATAATTTAAATGCTTGCTACGATAATATGAAAAAGAAAGCAAGGAAGGAATCGGCGAGGGAGAAGCTGGATTTGTTTAAAACAGGTATGATAAGTCAAATTTTATGTTTTATCGCTCGTGTTAAGTCCACTACTTTGGGTTGAAATATTGCTTGCAATATGCGCGATATTATTGATACAGATTTATTGTGTTATTGCAGGGGGAGGCACTGTAAATCCAATAAAATCTGATCCTGTACTTGATAAGGTGCGAAAAGTTATTGGTGTCAGCATAGATGGTCTTTACACCAGTGTTCACTGCGATGTTGAATATACAGGTAAGAAATATGTTGTGGATTTTGAGTATGTTACATGAGAGAATTATATTATATTATATATATTTTGCAAAGTAATAATGGCCTTGGTGTACGGTAATGCCCTGCAGAGAAAATTCTGATCAGAGCAATAAAAAGGAAGTTGCACAATGGTATATTTCTGGAACTTTCCATTTCTGAGTATTGTCAAAGGTTATAAATATTTTTAGGTTTGTTTTAGTACCCCAGCATCCATAATTAGGAGTGTGAAGACTCGCGACAATTTTCAAGAATCCAAACTTATTGTGTATAGTTTATTTGTATTCCATCGAGCTAAATATAAGACACAATGTCACAAGGCTATGGGACATGTCAATAAACTCCAGAACACAATACGACAATTTTAAATTTGGTTACATTTGAAGAAACGGGTGCTGTGATTTGTAGAGAACCTGTAATTTCAAGTCAACGGTACAACATGTACTTGAATCAAGAGGTCCTGTGGTTAACCTACGCTTCTGTGGTTTTCACTTCAGTCGTAGTATTAATCAACTGTATAACACTTTATAAATAATTATAAAGTATGTTATGAGAAAAGATCACTGTATTAATTTGGAAACTATATTCTAACGAAGATATTTGTGAATTAAAAATATATTCAATTGTTTAGTAAGGCTGTGCTTTAACAAAACTTATAAACTACTTTTCAAGCAGCTCTTTACTTGTCTGGCAGGTTTTTCTACGTGTAGGGCAACTTGTTGAATATTCTTATAGAATAATAGTATGACCCATAAAAAAAACTTTTAAACCGATTGCTTGTTTGCGGTAAATCTGCATATCTTGAGAATTGCATTGCAAAATTGTTTATAATAACCTGCTGATTATTAGACAGGCAGGAAACGTTTTTGATACCAGCATATATAAATTACAGTTGAGACGGCCTGCACGGAGTTTTTCCGTCTCCTTACTCATCAACCATGTTTGACGACTGCATCTAACCACTCAAGTACGACGCAACACGACTACGTGAAGTGAAAGAACTTTTCCCCCTTTTTGCTTTAAAATATCTTCTGCCTAAACTTATAAACTATTACTACCTTTTTACCAACCTGGTTTGTGAAAACTTGAAGAGCTGCGTAGAAGTTTGTTACGACAAACTTTGGTTTCCAACACGGAAGTTCATTAGGACATCAGACATAGCTCGCCACTTGGAGCCTGTGTTGTTACTGAACTTTCTTGACGTGGCGATGGATTTTCCGCTGTCTAGATGGCGCTGCGATTTGCGGCCACTGCGCATGACCTCCCACCCCTGTGACATCACCTTGGAGGTGGCGCAGGGGTACCAATATGATGTTCATTTGTTTGCTAAATTGGTAACTGATGACGCTACTTTTTCCCTTGTAACTGTGGCGTATTTGTTGGCGATTGGCTCTTGAACGTTTCCTTTTTTGGTAATAAATTCAACCATTGGCTGATATTAATTAGTACCCTATAGGGAGGATTTAAACAAATTCCTATATGCATATATATATATATATACATATAGGAATTTGTTTAAATCCTCCCTATATATATATATATATATATATATATATATATATATATATATATATATATATATATATATATATATATATATATATATATATATATATATGCATATAGGAATTTGTTTAAATCCTCCCTATAGGTTATATATATATATACACACACACACACACATATACACTGGGAACGGAGTTGTCTCGAGGTCAGACAGCAGCCTTGAGAGAGCTTCGGAATGCCAAGATTAGTATGCCACTAGTTGTCATGCCGGCCCTTATGGCGAGACTTTGATGTCCTAATAGGCGGAATGTAGGGGGCCATGATGCCCTAAAACAACCTAGTCAAATCTCAATAAAATGCTTTCTTTATCCTCGGCAAATCTGAATGTAAATGTTAAATCCTTGTAAAATGTTTTTTTTTATGAGATGCCGAATTTTCAATTAAATATGACTCAACAAATAGCAAAATTATGGACAATCTAGGGGAAATGCCCATAAGTTTTGTAAACGAGATAAATCAAGAAAGTGGTTTAGAGTTTTCTCTGAGTTCTGGAAAATAATCCTTAAAAATGAATTATAGAGTTCAGGACATGATATTGTAATTTTGCAAGCTCCCCAGTTAAAATTTGTAGGCGTCTTTTCTGGACTTTTCCGATGAAATTGGTTAAATTTGGGAAAATAAAATGGGAATTTTTCAATTGTGGATAAGCCATAAAAGTATGTTTTGAATAGAGAACAATATGAAACATTTTTCATTGTTTTGGAGAAAACATCTTAAATGGTATTTTTTATTTTGTAATTTTGCAATTAAATGACCTTTGGTAACCAGAATATGGCCGGAAAATAATCTGTAATCTTTAGTATAAATATGACACATAATATTCTTGCATTTTCTATGGCTTTAGGTAAAATTGTAGATGGCCTGAAAATACACTGTTTCATTCAATATAAAAGAGAGAAATGGTAACTGTTAAGACTATAATGCCAGAATTTCAAATGTTATAATTGGAAACTGTAAAATTCACATTTGTGAAAGATATTAGGGGCAGCAAAAATTTTCCTTGTAAATGGAAAATGTCTGAAAAAAAAAGAAAATAAAATCAAAACACAGTATCCGAATTCGTGAGTATTGCATTTCAGCTCATACTTTAGTGTTCTTTCATGCTTTATTCACTTTGTCTGAATGAGGGTTGTTTTCACCTAGGTGATTGTGTTTTTGTTGGATGGTGTTTTCAAATCCACTTTACCCCGTCCTAGGCTCTAGGGCGTAGCACAGTTGACAAACGTATTTGTCTGTATTCTGTCATTCGTCTGCTCGGGGACTTGAACTTGAAGTGTTGATATATATATATATATATATATATATATATATATATATATATATATATATATATATATACTAACAAAGGACTCCAAACTTGGTAAAAATTTACAATATGATTCCCTTTGTTCCACCCCAGCAATATGTACTTGTAATATAATGTAATTATAAAAATACTTCAGGCATTTGACTTGGGAATTGGTAATTTCATAGGCAGTAAACTTAATGTTAACTATGTTATAATTTGCTATACATTTAATAGTGCCAGATTCTTATTAGATAGTATAACAGTAAGTTGCCCAACCAATATTTTGGACACGGTGGCGACTATCTCCAAGCATATAGGCTACCAGTTCCAGCGTCCTTGGACAGTTGGACAGTTGGGGAATGTGCTCGAAACATTAGCGGTATATTACTAAGAAGTGCGTGTTGGAAGTACACGACGAAGGAAAACTGTTTTTGTCTAGAATGTTTATTGGTTTCGAATTGTTACCTATTTATTGGCATTCCTGTGTAGCAATTTGACATTTAAAGCAGTAATTTCTATTAAATGTCCCACCAAGACGAACCGGGTTCAATACCCGGCCGGATCACCGGGTTTTTCGCATGCTTGTATCTGACACTATGAATTGAAAATCATACTTAAGCACTAGTATAAGTATTTTTTTGTTTCAAGTATTGCTCATATGCTCACTATGAATTTCACCCTCAGAAACGGATCGGCCAGGCCCTCTCCGTAGGGAAGACCAGACGAACGTAGGCTCCTCTCGTCTCTCTAGACGGCGGCGTCTCTGCTTCGGCGGAGTCTCAGCAATGGCGGCCTCCTGGATTTGCTCGTTCCTTCTTATACAGGATGTTGCAATATTGGATGTCAATATTTCGAGGGAACATTCCTAACATCTGGAGGATGAAAAAAATGTTGTATGAACATAGGTCCACAAATAATTCGTTTATTCACTACAGTCCGTAATACATAACGTACAGTGTATGGCCCGCGTGCTGGATCATGTTACTGTGGAATGCCATCGCAGCGTTCGTTTGCATGATACACGACACCTCACACTACGGCACTACACCTAGACCAGTAGGAACTGCACAGGAGTCAGTTACACATGTGTGAAAGCTTATCGTCTGCACTAAAGGAAATGTTCAAAATGCCCTCCATCGGCACGAACACATGCATCAACCCGCTGTTGCATGGACACCCGGATGCGTTGATGAATCCCTGGAAAATTCTTGATTGTTCCGCAACCCGCCACAAAAAGTTTACAGAGGTGGCCCGAATCGTCAACTGGGATTGCATACACAAGTGCCTTCAAATGTCCTCACAAAAAACAAAGTCTAGTGGATTCAAATAAGAGCTCCTCGGGGGCTGGTATGGGGCTGCCAATTAAAGCTGCGATGGTATTCCACAGATCCATGATCCAGCCCGCAAGCCATACACTGTACGTTATGTATTATGGGCTGTAGTACGGAAATAAAACATTTGGGGACCTATGTTCATGTAACATTTTTACGTTATCCAGTTGTGAGGAATGTTCCCCCGAAGTTTTTACATGCAACTTCCTGTATACGTTGGCCACGCTCCGGTTTGCCCCCATTTCGCTCGGCTTGGACGGCCCGCTCAGGAGCTCGGAATTATGGCATATTTGGCCAGTATCATTTGACCTTAAGATTAAAATATTTATAAAACCTCTTACTGTAAATTAAGACGCAATACAATCCTTTAAAATATGTCGATTTCTAAAATTTCATTTTATTCTAATTTTGGTAGCAGAAACTCTGTGAGCACAAAAAGTTAGATGCCCGCATACACAGTGCCTTAAGCATAGTAATAAGCCACGCAGACATATTTACTCCGAGAAAATGTCGTAGGTCGTCGGTCGTCGATGGATTCTGTGGGACGTTCTCCTGTCCAGAACCTGCACATTTAGTGATTAAAGTTTTTCTCGGGTGTGAAATTGGAACTCATCATGTAGTTTGATATTAATCAGCTTTTTATTATATTTTCATTCCAAAACGTGCAGTAATGCATTTTTGCAGTTCTCTCCAAGAAGCAGCGGGGACTTTTTGCAATTCTCTCTGAAGAATTGATGCACATGAAAGTGAAGCGATTTTAGTTTTAGACAAAATTTCAATATAAGTGCACTATCTTTTGAGGTTAAATTTGTGTGGTTCCGAATGTACTTATTTACGAATGCGTCCAATAGAATATCGCAAGGCTTCATTGGCGTCTATGGGTGTCGAATGTCCATCCAGTTTGAGTTCATCAAGAAGAAACAAGGCACTAGAAATTAACAGCATTAAGTTTTGAAACACAAAATTTGGGTATGGCATAATTAATCTGTGTAAATTATTTTAGATGCAAAGTATAAAAATTTATTATCGCCACAAACGGACAACCGGACATTTAAAGTATCCTACCATCTCTTAAACGAGCATCCCAGCATTTAACCGCGAGGTACAAAATTTATTCGATCTATGATAGCAAGAGAATTCAAGGGCAACTTTTCATTATATAGGGAACTAATTCATATTCATCTTTACTCTAAGGTATATCACATTGGCATTTTAAAATAAATATTAATTGCTATTGTTTAACTATATTGTATTCACTGCTTACATTTCTTGTGAATAAACAAATTCATAAATCAATCAGACTTTAAATCATCCGCACTGACTTTCTTTCGTGTAATTCCACAACGAAATAATTTTACATTATTGATTTGGATTGCCATTCGTAACCTACACTAAAATTAACTCGCCCCCGGGTGGGCTCGAACCACCAACCTTTCGGTTAACAGCCGAACGCGCTAGCCAATTGCGCCACGGAGGCTGCATGTGTTCAATTTCACAACACAAGTACTTACTGTGGGTTTGTGTGAATAATGACTTTCTAGTTTACAATTAAAGAGAACGTTTATGCTTGGATTTATCTAATTTACTCATAAAACCAAAATATGGGTTTTTAAACGGTAACCGAAACAATTATCATTTTCATTGCCATTCCACTGTTATCGTGCCGTCATTTTATCTCACGATTATCGCCTGGAAAACGAGATATCAAGAGGCGCAAACAGTCCACACACTATCTAGAGGATAGTCAGCCAAACAGCGTATATAATAGAAAGACGTAGTAATAACCTCATTAGAAAACTTAATTTTCAGGATAGTGACAGATGTAGTACAGTGAAATTTAAAAAGGAAACTTTCTGTCTAGCTATAAGGCTGGTTTCAACTTATGCAAACTGCTCATTTAGGAAGAAAACTAACAATACAAAATAATGACGCGTGTGTATGTATGTGTGTGCGTGCGCGTGTGTGTGTGTACTATATGATTTCAGGCAGGACAGCTCTTACTTACGTTTGATCGTCAGGGGAAAAGACTTTAAATTTTTCTTCATGTATTGCATGAAACCAACGCATTTTCTTTTTAGTCCATCATCAAAAATGTTCTGCTATTCTCATCTAAGATTTAATGACATTAATTTTAAAGAGTGAAAATAACATGGTTAGTATAGCGATCGGTAGCGGCGAATATTCGAATATTTCAGGGGGAAGGATGCGCTTCCAACGGTGTCAATTTTGTTCCAGTTCTCTTTGTATTACATCGACATGTATGTTACGTACATTGTTCGCTTCCCCCATTGAGTCGGTTAAACAGTGTCAGCCACTATTACTTCACTAATTTGACTTCCCAGGAGGAATGGATTACGTTCATCATGTAAGCTGCATGGTTTTTTTCCCCTAGGAACGCCAGTTTCAAATGTCAATTTTCACGTGTTTTGCTAGATTAACATTCAGCTTGCAACCTCGTCATCTTCAGCAAGGTATTCTCATTTCGCAGTGGTCAGTTAAACAAAGTTCCTTCGAGGTGATGGGAGAAAGCTATCATTCTGATTACAAAGCTTCTCGTTTGAGATTGATATTGCGTTGATACAAAACAGGTTATTAAATATTAACAGTAAAATTAATTAGACGCTAACTACTCGAAACCATTGTTTGGGGAAGACTTATTCTATTCAGGTTAGGAAAAAAACTAGATTTCTTATGGAACTGTTTGGAATTGGGGAAATTTCCGCCACTAGGTGTGCAGTGTTACGAAAGGTAACTTCCAATAAAAATTCTAAGCAACGTGACTAATAAAAGACAAAGGTTTTACTTAGTTACGAAGATTTTTTTTTCTACAGACTATTCACGGTAAGGTGAGCACTTTTTAAGGCCCTACAAACAGGCACAAACCACAAATAAATATATTTTATTGCAGCCTCAGACGTTAACTTTTTTAAATGGTGAAATGTATACACTGTGTTTATTAGTAACATAGCAATGTTTATATTAAAAAGTGGCAGAAAAACCGAAATTGGCCGAAAAGAAAAATTCGGCAGGGCCTTAAAAAGTGGCGACTTTACCGTGAACAGCCTATACTGCGATTATCCTATTTTTAAACGTAAAAATAGAGAAAGTGTGGTATCTTTTTGTCATTAGTACTTACCCAGTGGCGAAAATTTTCCCTTTGTCAACCTTTTAAATGCTGTTCACGATAAAGTGAGCACTTTAGAAATGAACCTCAGAAAAAAGTCACTGCCCTTGAATGCACATATTTTAACTGGCGCACTGAGTGACATTCGTCCAGTGAAGTTGGTAACGATGGATGGAAAGTAGTTCAATTTCTTAAAGTCGAATAAAAAGTCCTAGGTAACCATTTTGTAAAATTATTTCTTTCACTTTCTGTTTTCTTTTAATGCACCGAAGTGTAAAAATGAGCAGATTTGTAATAGATTTACTTTTCTAATAAGTTCGCAGTTTCACTTGACAGACGCATGAATGAAGTGGTGAGGCCCATGGCAATGTTAATTTTACATGAGGTGGAGGAATACACGACGTGCGTAAAAGTTGATCTTAAATAGGGCTTTCAAAAGTGCTCATTTGATCGCGAACAGCCTATAACATTGGTTCTTCAAACTTGTATTAGAAGTAACCTGTTTAGCATAGTGACTAGTTCTGAATTTTCCATATTTTTTAAATCATTTATAAATGATTTAAAAAATATGGAAAATAGTTTTTTCTCAGCAATAACAATCGAAATATTTTTAAAGGGTGACGTGTACTTCATTGAATTATTTAAAAATGCCATTTTAACATAAATATTTAATTGAGGAGTCATATGAGAAGCTCTTGTAACATAACTGCTGTTAGAATGAATATTTCCGAGGAGGCCCATGCTGCAGTGTGTATCTCGTGCGGAAGCTTTGGGAAAAGGACTACGACAGGTCGTACACGCTAAGGGAGCAAGAAAAGGCCTCGAAGTACAACACAGTCTGTCTCACGGACGAATGAACATTTTTTTTTTGACGGTTGTGAAATCTATTTTGTTTACGGTTTAGTTCATTAGCAAAATATATTTCTTTTGACAAAATGGACAGGTTAGATTAAATCGGGCTAGTGGGGTTTACGGTGATTAATCTGCGCGGGAGGAGACATCAATGTAACCAGGAAATAGCTGTAACATGAGTGCCTTCAGAACTGTTAAAAAAATAAGTGCACTCATCCGTGGGGCAGACTATACCAAGGGTCGTATGCTGGAGATGTCTGCGCAAGGAACGACAGACTCCGCAAGCAGCCGGGGACTCGCCGACCCCGCACTACGCCTTCCAGATCAGCGCTGGGATTCTGTAAGTATTTTTTCACCTCGTTTCGATCGAGATCGTCTTTAACTTCGATCGAAATAATAAATGCAATTATGCAACTTGTTTTTCTTTCATTTCGATCGATTTGCGGTATTTCGATCGAGTTCTTATTTAGATCGAAAATGTTAGTCGTTTTCAACATGGCGGAGGATTACAAGACCCGTATTTGATCAAAATTTAAATATTTAAATTTGTATGGGGCTGCATCAGTAATAGTTACTTTGCTGTTCACAGACAGCGCTAAAGATAATAAATTCTATTCTTTACTCTAAACTTTTATTTGCAATCGTATATGAGAGTAAATTATTAAAATGGGTAACTATTAATTCATAAAACATAGAAAGGTTTAAAAAATGTCTACTTTTTAAAAACCAAGTCATTTTCTTTAACATTGTGCATATTACGCTAGTATATTTACAGTATTTCAAAATATTTGTACGAAATCGTACCATTATTAGAATTTTGTCGATTAGTTCAAATAGCACTAAGATTACTACTTTGCTAGGTTTCGGAGGTGTATTGCTGATAATTTACATAGCCACTGTGCTGTCAGATTAATATTTAAATAAAGGGATAAATATAGATTACGAATCAAAATAAACACACGCATTTTAAGTAAAGTTCTTTGCTAGTAAATATATTTATTAAATGTTAAGAACAAATTACGCGCTTACTCTCTGTTCTAAATACGTACTACTAACCATAGCACTTAAAATATAAATATATATCATTGTACATACAAATAAGTGGTAAAGAATATAAATTCTGATTGGCAACTGGTTGCCAAGATAATGCACTTTCCTTTTTCTCAAATGGGCATCCAATGATGCCACATAGTCATCAGAGAAAACTATCGAAATTTCCTGTACCATTTCGATAGACTTGAAAAAGTTACAGAATCTCTATCTCACAAACCGATCGAAATGGCACTCGATCGAAATCGAGACGAGAAGTTGTTGAATTACAGGATCCAATCACAGGAGGTGGTGCTCCTGATTATGGACTCGGGACACAGAGGCGACCTCGTGAAAGTTCTGGAGGACTGCGGTTTCCTGACACAGGTCCGGCCGCTCTTGGTGTTCGCCGTAGGTGTTTCCCCGCACTCGAGACCTTGCGCGCCCCTCGCCGTGTTTCATAATAGTGACGTCGAGTCGGACAGCGTCCTAGTTGACTAGGGCGGCAACGTGATGTCACGCGACTTCGGCCTGAACACGGTAGCGGCGTCTAGCTCGAGCGGGATTCGCCCGCGACGTCTGCAGCTCCTCCGACTACACGGAGGATTCTACTTGTGTGCAACACAGAGGTAGAATACTCGGCCGTCGACGCACTGGCGTTCGAACTCCTTGCAGGATATCGGCCTTTCGACCACCGAGGAGTAGAGAAGCCAAGAAAAGACAAAACAATTGGGTTTGGCTGTGTTGGGGACACGGCCGTTTGTTTTGCGTGAATACATCTACGTTGACGCGCTCCGACGCCTTGTTGTTTATTTTGCGATCATGTGGGGTTTATGGATATCACTGGATTGCTTTTGAGATGCTCTTTCCAACGGTATACGACTACTGTGTTTCGCCTAGGCTTTTTGAAGAGTATAGGCGAACGTTATGTTGAGTTTTCATAATTTTTTACATTAAAAAAATAAAATTTCCCCATAACCATGCCACATAAATGTTTTTATACACACAACCGATTGATCTTGACGAGAGCTGTCGATTGAAGCTCAAACGAGCGTCGTAGCTTCTCCTAGTCAAAAGTTATACCGCGCGGAAGTTATTAAACGCGGCGAAACGAACTCAAAAGTGCCCCCCCCCCCCCGCGCGATGCTTCGCAGTCTTCACTCAACGTAACATATTCTTTGATCCTATAGCAATGGAGTGGTGTAATTGAATTTTGAATGTAGATCATAGATTCGGAGCTGCAATGCCAAACTGTATCCCCGATTTTGCCATCATAGGATTTTTTGGATTGCCTCCCACTATGATTGCAAATTTAGAGACGTATTCACGTCAAAAATATCTCGAGGAAACAAGCAGGCTGCAAATTATGAGGAGTGACAACTGACAGAAGATTCTCAGCAGCGTATTGCAGTACTGAAGCAGATATCAAAGAGTTGCAAAATGACGCTTCGTGTCCTAAATTGTGAAAGCCCCTCAGATCCTCTGCCTGGATGGGAGTAACTAGAAATTCGAAAGAATTAGTAAAGGGGAATTGCCTTCGACAAAAACTCGTGAGGAATTCCGTAATCCTCTATTCAGACTGTTACCAGTGTCTCAGATTCCGAACTGTTGTGCAAGTTACATGACTTTTCAGGTTTTATGAGAACGATAAGCGAAGCGATCGGCTATTTTCAGGAAAAAAAAATTCGTCGATCAGTGTGAAAAAATCCGGATTTGTGACTATACTGAGAAGCGAATATATTAGGTGTGGTTTCTGGAACACAACTTTGCCCAGAAAAAGAACGTTGACCAGTCTGACGAAGTTCTGGTTCACTGAAGACAACTGCATGCTGAAAATTGCAGATGGGCTAAAAACTGATAAGTATGGCTTGCCGTAGATATGTGCCTTCTAAATGGTTCTAAAAAAAAAAAACAACTACTCTTCGTGTCGCGTCAGTTAACTGCCGGGCTGTAAACTCGAGCAGTCACGTTAAAAAAATATTAATGTTGAGTCGTGGTTGAGGTTTTTGCCGTGTCGTGCTGTGTTCGTCGGGACTATGTGACTATGTGACTCCCATGGTGGTAAAGGCCTGCGCCCGTTCCCGCGACTGGCACCATGGCAACCAGCGGTCCGCCAAACTGCTGGCGCTCAATACAGTACGTCCGAGTGAGGCGCCCTATTCAGAATACACGTACATACACGGCAGTCCCACGCGAGTGATAAAACGTAGCCCGTCGTGAATTAGGCGCGGATAAGGTAACAGATTTCTTTCCATTGAAGTTAAATTCTTGATACGATTGTAGTGTATTAGAATACCTTATCCACCAAGCGCATTCTGTGATACGCAACTACACTGAGCAAGTAATATCACTGCAGGTATTGGCTGTTCACGGTAAAGTAAGCACTTTTGAAAGCCCTCTCATCTGGAATACTAATACTCAATAAATATATTTTATTTTAGACTTAAACGTTAACTTCCAAGTGTGGCGGAATATACACACTGTGTATATCACTTGCATGGCAATATTTACTTCAAAAGGTGGTTAAATGATAAGAAACGGCTGAAAGGAAAAAGTAAATAGAGCCTCAGAAGTATTCACTTTGCCGTTAACAGCCTGTAGTTCTGTAAATATGGTGACAAAAATGAAGTGGTGTGTGGGTTCTATCTAAAGTATTGTTAAACATAAATATATAGTTATCGCGCTCGAACTGAAGAACAGTACGCTATAAAAACCGCAATAAATAAATAAAATAGAATTTATCACATGTATTACTAAAATTATTCTGTTTATATTCCACAGTGTATAGTTAGTCGACGGTAAAATGAGTCCTTTTGATATTAACCTTTGTAAAGTGTCACTGACCCTACCTGCGTACATTTTAACAGGCTCACACTAACTGGCTTCCATCCAGTAAAGTTGGTAACAGCAGAGATAAAGCAGTTCCATGTCTTAAACGGCGAATTAAAAGAGTTGGGTAAATATTAGTGAATACTGAAATTCTTGTCTTATTTTTTTTTGGTTTTCAGTTTTTTTAGTGCACATAATTGTAAGAATTAAAACATTCTTAAATTTTTTACTTTTCTAGTAATTTCACAGTTTCTCCTTGGCCGAAGCGTGAACTAAGTGATCAGGCATAAGACAATGTTGATCGTGCATGTGATGGAAAAAGAAACAATGTGAATGCAAGTAGATCTTAATGTTGAAGTAAAGCAACTGTATATGGAGCACTACACCCGACTATACAACCTCAAGAAATCATAAAAAAACAGTAGTAAAGACACCGAAAAAATTGTCAGAAAAGTGCGACTTATGCTGTATATGAAGGAAGAATGTATGTATTTTGGAACATTGTACAATATTTTACTAAAATATACTTTTTAAATGTAAAAAATAATATACTAAAATAGTCTGTATTTTAACAAAATTTAAGCATATTTCCATTCTGAATGTTTCAGAAAGCAGAATTTGCAAGAAAATCTTCGTCGTCGAATATCTTCACAATGCTTACTCTGATTGTATGTAAGAAAATTATTAAAATAATAATCTAGGAAATAATTTTTATAATTGATTTTATGTGCGACCATTTGTTACAAACATGTATAGCTGAAATTGACGCAAATAAAGTTAGTTATAAAATTTATATGATGCATTATTACTACGATTTCATTACACATGATCACGGTAAATATTACGACGTTCTTTCTTGAAGAAGATTTTCTTGTAAATTCTGCTTTCCGAAGCATCCAAAACGGAAATGCGCTTAAATTTGGTTTAAAACGTGGACTATATCGATCGATTAATTTTTTACTTTAAAAAAGTATATTTTAGTAAAATATTTTATAATGTTGGGAAATATATACATTCTTCTTTCATATACAGCATAAATCACACTTTTCTGACCATTTTTACGGTGCCTGTAATAATGTTTTATGTTATTCACATTGTACAGTCAGGTTTAGTGCTCCAGAGGCAGTAGCTTTACTTCAACCTTAAGCAGGGCTTTCAAAAGTGCTCAGTTTACCGTGAATACGCTGTAGTAAAAAGCCCTGATGTATCGACATGTTCGAAATGGCTATATATTTTATTTCGTGTTCTATGCATAAGAACTTTGGTCAACAGAACTGCTGGAGAGAGAGAGAGAGAGAGAGAGAGAGAGAGAGAGAGAGAGAGAGAGAGAGAGAGAGAGAGAGAGCGAGAGAGCGATGAAAAAAGTAATTTATTTTTATTTACATAAACATTTTATTCGTAGCAAAAGTTAAGTATTTGATTTATCTCTGTAGGCTAACTAAATCACTACCTATTCTAATTTTGCGTTATGTGTGAATGTGTCAGCACAAGAAGAGTACATTTGCTATCAATGACATTTTCTTTCTTACATATACACGTTTCGTGTGGACGTATATTACTTACACGAAATAGTTTGCAACCCAAGATTAAGTGTTGAGGTTTCGTTGGTAACTCTTTCTGTAAGTAAAACAAAAGTTAATACAACAAATAATTCTATTCTTACTTCAGAAAAGATAGCTCTCTCGACAGAGTACAGCAACTTCACGAATATTTAAACTGTGGTTTTGTCAATAAATGTGCTCATTTATATCTGTGTGTTTTCTTTTATATTTCTTACTTTGCCACTAATTCCTCCCGATATTCAAAAAAATGTTTTAAAAAATCTGGAAGAAAATTTTGTCTGCTTCTCTTAAATGATAGCCACTAGTATTAGTGGCCAACTGACCTACACGAAAGACAGTAGACTAAGTGTCAGCTGGATGAATTTAAATAGGAGGCGAGAAATCAGCTTAATAAAGAGAAGTACCCACGACAATTATACATACCGCACTCCCGGTAAAGGACTTATGTAATTAAAAAACACATAATTTGTGAGAACACAAAACTTAAGTCATGTTCTGCCGGAATAAATAAAATTGTAATTTTTTTTTTCATCAAAAATTATTATGTAAACGAATTCTTCCAGTAAATTAGTTAAAATAAGTTTTATAAAAAACTTAGTTTTTTTTTTTTTTTGGAGAAGGGAAGGTAGGGTAATCTTGTTCTTATAGCGTGAACTGAGAATTTTTGTAGGAAAATTTCCCAACTTAACTGACCAAGGATGTAATAACGTACCAGTAATAAATATCACTATTCAGCTCAGTAAATAAGTTGAGAGCTTATAATAATATAATTTGGTTATCAAACTGCTGCACTGCCTGATGAAATTAATTCTTGGAATGTGAAAGGTAAATCTACTTGTTGCATTATAAATTTAAACTCACATGAAGTTTGTAAGAACATAAGGAACTTGGTGTTATTTTTGTGAGAATGGCAGTAGAAGGAAATAAGTTTGGCGCAAGGGGGTGGGGGATCGGTGCCTGAGCCGCCCGCCCCATCTTGGACTTTCCCTTTTTCTCTCAAAGTTTCAATTTTTTCTTAACATTTCCCCGTTTTTTTTACCTCTAAATCGACTAAATTTCCCTCCAAATTTCCCTTTTACCATAAAATTTGCCTTTTCCCTCTAAATTTCCCCTTTTATTCCCCTCAGAAAAGCACCCATGGCCCCAGTTGCAGTGGCCGGCTCGGGCTCAGATCTCCCATCCCTTGCACCAAAATTCTCTTTGTTTTTATTCCTACTGATGCCACTTGTTATCACATAATATCTTGCAATCGCACGATATAACCCCAATTTAAAAATAAAACAGTAGCCATTTAGTGCGTTTCTGATACGTACTTTCTCAACATGCCGATATATTCAGCGTATTCCACAAGAGGAAGTGCAATGATTAGACATCAGTATAATCACTGATAAAGCCACCTGACATTAGCCATATCAATGATAATCCACGAAGATCTAAAGCCCCTGTCACGCCGTCAAATTTTCGCATTCGACTATATTTGACAATAAAATTTGAAGACAAAATATGGCTGTCAAATTTTCCCTTCCATCAAATTTTATCAAATAATCTTGAATGTGTTTGAAAATGTGTCACACTGCCAAATATTTTTACTTGGAGAATATAATTTCAATTATTAATAAGAAAATTATTTTCACAGTGAGATATTACTTTTGTTTTCCCATGCAGTCCATTACAAGAAGAAATGTAAGGAATGTTGTAATTTATTTTTGCTTCTTTACTAAATTAAAATTTTATTTAAAAAAAAACCTGTTTCCTGCAGAATGAAATTTAATGCCTCAGAGTCCGTAATATTATGTGTAATATTCGCTTAAAATAGCATTCATCCCAGACAGCTTCTATAATAAACTTATTATCTTCATAACCTTCTTCGTTTCCAGCAATTGTTCGTTATTTTAAAGTTTCTTGGCGTCCATATTTGCCGTGCGCGATTCTGATATGCTGAGACCGTCAAGCATCAAATAAATTTTAGAACCGGTCCGATTTTCAAATGTTCGATGGCAAATATGGTGGGGTTTATGACGTTTCAACGACGTCATAAGTGCCCAACTTTATTTGACCAAACTTATTGGAAGCAATTTTTAGGAAAAATTTGACAGCGTGACAGGGGATTTGCGTCAAACTTCCATGTCTCGCAGTGGAGAGCGAGACGAGAATTTTAAATAAGAAACTCCCCCAGCTGCATTGGCCTAAGATGTAACAACAACCTGAAAACAAATAATTATTCTGCACAGTAAATCAGCCGAGAACGTAATAATTTATTAATGCTACTACTGCTGTACTACACCGGATTAAATTTATTCATATAACGTACACATTAAAATTACATTCTTTATTTTAAATTTGCACGCACACGAAGTGTGTAAAAATGCACGGATTCAAAATAATGTAAACAATTTTATTCCCATCCACTTTCAATGATATATGCTGTTCACGGTAAAGTGAGCAATTTTGAAATCAACTTTTGAATAAAAAAGACACACGGCTGGTTAAGTGCACTTAGATCTGCTGTCTTGCACACTCCCATTGCGTCTCTCGGTTATGTTGGTAGCGAATTAAGTAAACGAGTTCTAAGGGTGGGTTTACGATTCAATGCTGAAGAATTAAGAATTGTACTTATTTTGTGTGTACTTCACGAGTTATCCATGTTGCAGTTTATGTTTGAATTATCAACTTTTAAGTCTAGCCAATCAGTAATGCAGGAGACGAAAGCAGCCTACAAAACATGTAAAAATGGACAATTTAAATATATCTAATTATTTGTAGTTATTGTTTGTGTAATCGTCTTGAAAAACTCGTAATATCTTATAGAAGAGGATGCCGATGCTAAAATTGGGCATTTACATCAATAATTCTGAAAAGGTTAATTAAACCGAATTCAATAGGCATAACCTAAATACAAGTTGTAAATACATTTTTCCGTCAACAACAAATGTCACTGGGCTCTTATTGGCTATCGTCTTGACTTGTACTTAAGACAAAATATAACGATCTCGTAAGTCACGCCAAGAACGCACACGACCTGTCACGACCAGCACACGACAGTCATAAACCAATGCCCTTGAACACATTGATTTTTATCCTAAGCACACGGCACACTTATTCTGTCAAGTCAATCGTAAATCCCATCTTAAGCCTTGATATTGTGTTGCGAGTGTATTGTTCAAATTTATAGCAAATCAAGTTGGTTTTGATTTCCTATATACCTAATAAGTGCACGGATAAGAAAATAATAACATTTCGGTTGCTAACAGTTTCATATTTTCATTTGACTGACGAATGAATAAAATTCATGATTGGGCCCATGCCAATGTAAATTCTATATACAGCGGGATGATACAAAATTAGAAGCAAAGTAGATCTTAAGCAGGGCTTTCAAAAGTGCTGAATTTACTGCGATCAGAACATTTGTGTGAACATATAATTATGTAACGATGATAAAAATATTATTTAACATCAGGCTTCCATTGTGAAGACGATGCCAATAACCGTTTACTCTTCACAATCTTATACAGGACAGTTGGTATACAAAATACAGGAAACCGCTTTTATTCGAGCCCCTTGCTGGAATGGTTTGATAATGCTAATTATTTATGTTACATTTCGACAGGTACATAAAGTTACGCAGGGATTTTTTTTCTGAAGATTAATATCAAAAGCCATTTGCTCTAAGCTAAAGCTTCTATAACTGAAACGGTGTTTATACAGTCAATTTCTCAGTAACTGTTGGTACTTGCTGGAATTTCGTGAGTGCATAATTCATACAATAAAGATGAAGCAGGCTGATTTCCCGTCTCCTGACCATACCCCCAAACATTACCTTGTGCATTTTCCAGAGATCTCTCAAACTCACGCGTTTGTTTACATTTATGTTTTCCAACAGTTCCAGTCTCTGATTAAAAAAAAAAAAAAAAAATTCGCAGTGTAGTTGTCGGGTACACAGCCAAGGAATTAAATTTAAAAATGTCTGTGTTAGCGGGTAATATGATCTCAGGGACACAGTAGCAAAATGAAAGAAACGAAAATAATACTTGAATTTTATGGCTTAAATCTTTAGATGTAGCCAACATCTTTCGTTTGGTACCAAAATAAGCTCGCTAGTACATCGGAGTAACGAGATATAATGCCCGAAAATTTTCGCTCACAAACCAAAATTTCCGCCAATCCCCACCCGCGCCACGCGCGTGCTCACGTCGTAGTTGTGTACCCAATCGAACGACGAGCTCATCCCGACAATCCGACACGACTTTCCAGTCCGAACATTTCCGCCACCAAAATTAAATGATTGTTCACAATACCCCGGCAGTTTCCATACAAGTGTTGCGTGGCCTTCGGAACACCCTAGAATGGCCAGTAACTTGCAATGGAATGCAAAGAAATCACAATTCATTGTACACTTTTTTGTTTTGATAAAATTTGGAGGTAAAAGTATTTTTGGATTTTGGAGCAGTTATTGTTCACGAATATTTATTTTCGTCATTTTAACAACTTTCTGTTACAAGATAACCAGGATGTTCAGACACAAAAAAAAATATTTTTAGTGTGAAATTTACCACAGTAGTGAAATCCTCACGAAATTTTGGTTTGCAAGATTATGTTTATGTTTTTTTCTTTCCCTTGCCAAGCGAGTCTGACCAGTCCAACGCCAGACGACAGTAGAAATAGAATATACTTTTGTCGGGCTGTCGAGGCTGCGAATTTGTCGGGGTGACATTGTTCCTGATTAGCTGATGAAAAATTCTCGTCTCTGTCGGGGCTGTATTTTTTGGACTGCTGGGTTATTGTAAATCCAGAGTGACAAAATTATAGTGTCGGAATAAACTCCCTTACAAACGTTACATCGCCTTTTCCACCCTGATACCACATGTGTCGATCTGATTTTAAAGGCGTCAAAAATATTTCGTGGCTGGAGTCATCAGGGGTTGAGGCCAAATCTGTTTGAGAGCTTGTCTCGGAATACTGGCATGTCCTTTCACGGCCACCACCTTAAAACAAATACTCGTTTGAAGATAGCGGCAACAGGACATGTCGAAACGCCATGATCATTTCTCAAACAAAAAACCTCAACACAAAAACCTTTTTTTTTTTTTAACTTAGTTAACATTTCTTACACTAAAACTCGGCCAAAGAAAGTGGTATGAAATTTCAGAGTATACATTTATGTGAATGGTTGTACTGAGAGTTCGAGGCCTATATCGAAAAGATAAAAATAAATTTACAAGAAACTTACTATTTTGGAGAGAAATTTTTAACATTTCGAGGAGAAAATTAATATTTCGAAGGAAAACGAGTAATTTTTAAGAATTCGTATTAAAAAAAAAATTAAAACCTTTGAACTACAATGGCTGCCGTGTAATCGGCAAACGTCAAGGTCAAAGGCACAGCCAAGACGACTGCCATTACGTCACGTCCAATCCAAGATTCCGAACCCTTGATGTTGTCCCAGAATCCTTAAGCTGGAGTCACAATAGCCCGACTAGCACGATACGACAGACCAACATGACGTCAGTGGTCGACGGAACTTCATATTATATATCATTTAGTGTTCACAATATCCCAACGTAATCTGCCAGACAAGTGTGTTAATTGGCTGTTGTAAACTTCTAAAACGGTAAGTTATCCTTCTAATATTCAATAATTGGTTTTTAAAAATCGTGATAAAATAAAATAATAATTTTGCTTTTGACAATATTTGAATGTACACGAGATATAAAAGCATTTAAAAAAGAACGGGTACGTTATTTTGGCGACAAGTTAGTTTGTCATTTATTACAGTAGAGAAATACGCACGGAATGTTGTTTTCTATTGTATTTACATTTTTTCCGTCCCGACGAATCAGCCATCGGCGGAACGCAGAAATAGAATCGACTTTTTTCGGGTCGTCGGGGCTTGCGATTTTGTCGGACCGACATCACAGTGACCTTGCTTTTCGTCGGCTGGTACTCAGATTTCGTGGTTTCAGAATTGTCCTGTCGGTTTCGCCGGGGTGTTTGTGATTCCAGTTTTACGCACTAGGCTATCGGCCAAAATGGCGTCTCTCAGTTGGCGCAGCTGGCATGCGGACACTGCGCTGAACGACGGGAGCAAGAGGCTGGAGCTATGGACGGGCCGCAGAAACCTTGGATGCGGTCGCGAACTCGCAACTCCATCGCGCTGGCCTGGGCTGTCCCGGGCGTGTCTCCTGCAGGAAGGCCGGGCGTCGTGCTGCAGCAGGAAGACAGGCTGGCCGGCTGGCTCACCATATACACGTGAGAACGACTAGAGCTACCAGGCTGTTCACGGTTAAGTGAGCACTTTTTAAGGCCCCAACTAAATTTTCCCTTCCAGCCAATTTCTATCTTGCCACCAGTGTTTAATATAAACATTGGTATGTGACCAGTAAACTAAGTGCATACATTCCACTATTCTCAAATGTAAACATCTAAGACTGCAATAAATATATTTATTACAGGTTAGTGTCTGTTGGGATGGCCTTAAAAAGTGCTCACTTTATCGTCAATAGCCTATACCAGGCGAACGGTTGTCGAGGGAACAGACATACTTTGTAAGGGTATAGGCTGTTCATGGTAAAATGGACACTTTTGAGGCCCTAATTACTTTTCTCTTATAGCCATTAGTAGTCTTTGCATGGGGATCTGGGATAGAAGCCAGCCGCGGACCACCGCCATCCACTTTACCTTCGAAATCGACCATTTTTCGCTTAAAATTTCCCTTTTTCTCATCAAAATTTCTCTTTCCTCCTTTAAAATTTCCCGTTTTTTCTTCAAAAAGCATTGATCCCCTCATTTATAAAAAAAACAGCCGGTTGCAAAATCCATCTTAAAGGCATTTCGTTTAAATATTATACATAGTTAACAAATCACCAAATATGACAATAATATTACTAACGTTCTAAAAGGTTATCCAAGCGATAGAATTGTAACTAAAAGTATAATTTCTTCATTGGATCTCATACCGATTCCCATGAGAAATCATGGTTTCTTTTATACATTTGTAAACACCGTAATTATTAAAATATTCATTATGTTCTTTCACGTGGGATTAAGCACGGCATATAAGCGGAGTTTATAAATGTGCTCTTTTCTTATAGCTAACGATTTAAAGGGGAAACTTAGATATTTTTTAATAATAAATTTCAAGCGTCAGGCTTACAAGATTTAGAAATGAATTACCACCCAACATGGACATGAGTGTACTAAGAAGTGCATGACGTATTAACAAGTAGTATAATTTTGAACTAAGAGGATTACAGCGCTAATAAGTAGCTATTTTATCTCCCCAAGCTTGCACTGCATATTTAAAGTGTTGAAAACGAATATTTAATGCATGCTATTTGTTCTATAAGTTTTCCTGTGGCGTGTGCCACATCCAGTTTTATCATAGCATTTAAAATGATTCGAAACCATTCGTGAAATTGCAAATATTTTGCGATTCATTTTATTTTTTCCATTTTACAGATGCGATTAATTTTACTCATTCATTTTCCGGCTTAAATACAATTTGTAGATAATACATTAGAATCTAGTCGGTCATTTGTAAAACTCAAAATACATGTATTTTGTTGTAGGCCTACTTTACTTCTATAATTTATTTTGTAGTCCAGAATGCGTGTTTTATAACTAAGCTCTATAGTTCGTTTATTGTTAACGGAACGATTTTAAACCTTGTTTAAATTATTCTTTCTGTCTGCAATGTATCCGTCCTCTCAATAGGAATATTAACATTACCATTGCATCGTTGTATCGAAAAGGGAACGTGAAAATGTGAAATATGTAATCATTTTGTCTATCCTTACGTTTAATAGTACGAGTCCAAAGAAATCGATTCCAGTTGCCACAATGAGAGAAAATTTGTTTGTATGAAGCAATTTGTTGGTAAACCGTTTAAATATTATCAACTTAGAGATCAGTACCAACATAGATGTCTGCTATGGATTTGTCTGTGCTTATGTTTGTAATATTACACGTAATTATTATAGCAGCTTGCCATGCTCTTTACCACGGAACATTTATTTCCTTCGAGAGAACCAATTCAACATTTAGTTTGTTCCGGAACAAATGAAACGGTACTGACTTAACATATTTTTTCTGTCAGTATAAAGGCTGTTCACCATATAACGTGAACACTTTTGAAATCAGCCTTAGAAAATGTCACTGCCCCTGTCTGCGTATATATTAACGGGTACACCGAGTTACATGTGTACCAGTAAAGTTGGTAATGATGAATGGAAAGTAGTTCCATATCCTAACCTAACATTGAATAAAAAGGGTTATTTAACTATTTGTCATAACTTAAATTATTTCTTCCGCTTTCTGTTTTTTAAATGCACCGAGGTATAAAAATGAGCAGATTTGTAAAATATTTACTGCCCTGATATTTTCACAGTTTTACTTGACCGACGCTTGAATAATGAGATGAGGCCCAAGGAATTGTTAATTTTACATAAGGTGGAAGCGTACACGACGTGCATACACGTAGATCTTAACCAGGGCTCTCAAAAGTTCTCACGTTACCGTGAACAGCCTATAGAAGTTTGGCAGCTGTCACCCTGAAACTTGATCGTATCTCGGTTCTTTCGTCAAGTTAATTTTCTTCACTTTTAGTTAGATATTTAAGAACGGTACTATTCGCCCCTACTCCCCTAATCCTTGCCAACAGTACTGCTAATATTTAAGAACGGCACTATTCGCCCCTACTCCCCTAATCCTTGCCAACAGTACTGCTAATATTTAAGTCTGTGTTTAATCTACCGTGTTGCATGGTAAAGGAGACGAATATTTCCTACACTCTACTCCTGAATCAGTGAAATTTTCACTGTTTCAATCAGTCAAGAGTACCTGACTGATTCAATAGTCACTTCAGTGAATATTACTGCTGAATCAGTGGAAAAAAAATGCCACATTTCCTTCGCTTATAGATTCAGTGACATTTCCCACTGAGTCATAAGTAATTTTTTTTTTCACTGTTTGCGAGCGGTTTATTTCTGACTGATGGATCAGTTAAACATAGCGTGTACAAATGGCCATTAAAAACGTGTATCAAGTGAAATAACAACGATTAAACTAATGAAACTATTACAAAATACCTACTTTATGCGGTGAAGAGAGTTTACACATATTTACATTTCGTTTTAACAATCGCTACGGTACCAATTAAACCAAAAGCGAAAAGTAACGGCATACGATTTGAATCCTTACGAGTACAATAGTAATCATAATTCCTATTTTCTTCTCACGTTTTAAGTTGATTTGGTAGCGTAGATAGTACAGTGACGACGCAAAATCTTTACGGGATGAGTGTGTGAGTTCAACTCTGGCCCCCTTCCAATTTCATTTCACTTTTTTTTTCAATTCCAGTGAATTGCGCAATATAATCAGTAAACTATTGCAAATATGTTTATTTCACATAATTATTTGGCTAAAATCAATAAAAACAATATTTAATTCTCCACTGCAGGCGGCCGTCACTTATCCAATCAGTGGAATTGTTTCACGTCACTAATTCACTCAGTGAAATTTTTTTCACTGGAAAATCAGTGGTGTTCCACTGATTCAAAGTGGAGCCATTTTCACTGATTGGAGTAGTTGAATCTCACCGCGAATCAGTTGTTTTCCGCTGATTCGAGTTTAGAGTGTAGGGGTTGGTTCTGGAGGCGTTCAGCGAAATGCTAGCCCGCTGTAATGACGGGGGGTGTTTCCTGCAGGGGCTACTCCGACACCCGGGAGGTGAAAGGCCTCGGGGTAGGAAAATGCTACAACTTCCGGATCAAGTACGTCTTCCAGCGGGGAGAGTCCTCGTGGAGCCCCGTGCTCACTGCCGCTACACAAGGTAGGCCTGCTGCCATAGAATATAATCTGTTCACGGTTTCTTCACACTTTATGCATCAAACATTTGAAAAAAAAAAATGGGGTGTGGCTGTGTTGGGGACACGGCCGTTTGTTTCGCGTGAATACGTCTACGTTGACGCGCTCGGACGACTTGATGTTTGTTTTACGTTCCCGGCACCGCATCACTTGATTGCTTTTGAGAAGCTCTTTCCAACCGTATAGGATTTCTATACTTCGACTTTCCTTTTTGACGTGTATAAGCCGACATTGTGTTAAAGTTTCTTAATTTTTTACATTAAACTCATACAATTTCACCATAACCACGCCACGCAAATGTTTTTATACACATAATCGATTGATCTTGACGAGAACTGTCGGTTGAAACCTAAACGAGTGCCGTAGCTTCTCCTAGTCATAAGTTATACTACGCGGAAGTTATGAGACGCGGCGAAACGAACTCAAAATCGCTGCGAGCGATGCTTCTCAGTCCTCACTCAACGTAACATATTCTTTGATCCTTTGGCATTGGAGTGGTGTAATTGAATTTCGATTGTGAACGATAGATTCGGAGCTGCAATGCCAAACTGTATCCCCTGATTTTATCATCGGACTTTCTGGATTGCCTCCCACTATGGTTGCAAATGTAAAGACGTATTCTCGTCAAAGACACCCCATGTATGACGTGTTAAGTTATTTCATATATATTCCATGTATCACAACCGTGTTTTATAACTGTGTTAACATGAAAGTATCTTATTGTTCATTAAATTGACGTTTTACCTGTATTTGATTAATAAATTATAATACATAATTTATAATAAATATGAAAAGAAAACAGCGAGAAAACATGTGTGTTGGTAGCACCTTGTCAGAACTAGTTCTCATGCAAAATATCATGCGTAGTCTTGTGGTGTATTTATATAGACACAAATAAGCTTAGTTTGCACAAGGCGGAGGGATCTCCTGGAAGTAGAACTTCGTCAAGGCTCCAGAAAAGTGGGACGTAACAGTGAATGGAGTATATTAAAATAATTACAACAGGACGAAGATATCACAGCATTATTCACGTTTTAACGCTATTTTCCTGGCCGTAAAGTGAATATGTGCGTGGAGTGCGCATGCCAGGTGCGCAGTAATTATCTCACGTGTTCTAATAATGTAAAGAATTTCTCCTTACAGTACCGTAAACCTAATGTGACTTTGACTAAGGTTAGCGTACTGTTTACTTGAATAAGGGAGATTCGTTTATACCATTACGGTCACTACCAACTTTCCTGAAGTTCTGCCAAAACTCCTCTTCCTCGCGCAAACAAAGCGTAACTGTGTCTACGAAATTACATACAAAGGGACAACGCACTACATGCGTGCGCACTCAGTCTAATAACATCTTACAGAAGAACTATTTTTACAAGGCATTATAAACCCAACTATTTTTACTCATATTAATTATAAATGAAATATTGTAAAAGTAAATGTTCAATTTAACCAACAATAAGATTTTTTGATGTTAACAGAAGTACAAAACGGTAGCGATTCACGCCATATTTAGGAAACAACCAAACGCAGTATACATGGAGTGATTTTTCGTATGTTTGATTTAAAAAAAAAAAGTGCGAAGAAACCACTAATAAACTATATGCACTTATTTTGACTAAGGGGTAACGCAGGTACGCTGGAATTAAGTTACGTAAACTGTAATCCTTTATTTTCCCCGTAAGAGCGCAAATTCGTTGTGAAACCAAATGGAAACAAATTGAACAGCTATATTTCAACCTGTTTTTTTTTTTTTTTTTTTTTTTTTTAGAACATGAACAGAAAACGAAAATCGGTCCATACATCTTTAGTGTATGTTCCTGGCTTGATACGATGTAGTAGGCTAACTATGCAAACGCAACGGTATGTACTGTACGCGATGTTTTTATGCGGGGAAACAAGTAGTTATCGCAAGACATCGCTTTTATCTTCCTGGGAGAGCAAAATACGTCCTTCCATACCCCCTTCATCCTTGAAAATATGTTAAGCCTGGTCCACGCACCGATCACGCCAAACTGACATGGAGAACATAATATATGACTGTTCACTTGTAAGCAGATTTTCTGTGTAACCGGTTTGGTATTTAGCTGGAAGATAAGTTTACGACTACGCTGGTTTCTTTGTTACTTACCCCCAGGTTTTAGAATTAAATGGGGGACAACGAACTCGACATTATTGATTTCTTTACGCTATTCAAGTAGTATAATTTCAATGTGGTAAGAATTTTTATTGAGCTATTAAAAATTTTTTTTAAATGTTACCACAAATGTTTTATGGGTAATTGCTCCCCATTAGTTAATTTTCATAATTAATCTTATAAATTTGTCCAGTAGAATTAACTCAAATATAGATAAATTTCATCACATCAGATACGTGCATTTAATCATTATACATTATTTCATAAATATATTATGTTGACAATCCATCAAACTTTTTGTATGAAACATTTGAAATATTTGCAATTCCAGAAAATATCGGCGAAGTCTGCTTTTTCCGTGAGCCGATTTTTCGACGCTACTCCCTAACTATAATACTATAAATTTTCATATATTCTGTGCCTCACACAACTCGGGTACACAATGGTATAATAAAACAAAAACAATGTCAATAATTATGGAGTTGAATTTAAACCTTTTAAATCTGCAAAATTGAATTTAACATATCTGTTATTACGCTGATAACGTTTCTCTAGCTCCAAATTACCTACGGTGTAATTGGTTGTCTTAAGGGATATTTGTTGGAACGCCGGCTAACTGCGCCAACGCCTGTTATCAAGGAAAACAGTACAATTAGTGTCTAGTTGATATTTCATAGTTTTCTTCTATAGTTCTCTAAAGCTTAATTTATTTAATTTCGGTTCGTCGCAGATTGTTTAGCTTATTTCGATTTCCAGGATATGTTTTTATTCTGTGTTTTTTTTTAAGAGTTTTAAAAGTGTGTAATTAGTGTGTTTATGTTTATTGTTCAGTGTCATTCTTCCATTGCCTTTACAGTCTAGACGACACAGTCAATTTATTACAATAAAGAACTACTATAGCTGACAATCTAAATTCATTTACAACTAATCCAATACTTTTAGTATTACCTGCGCAGGTACGACCACGGAGCGTTCAAATACACGGTTTGGTTGTAAGCTAATGCATTTGTCCTGTAACATTAGAGGTCGTGGTTGCTTAGTTCATAACTACACTGTTTCAGAGGATCAAGTGCCGACTACCATCTTGTACAGAGCTATACAGCGCGGTCAGGCTCAGACTGTGCGGAAGGTATTGACTAACAGGTAACGTATCACATTGACAATACTTATTACTTGTGACTAGGGACATGCAAAATTTGCGTTATTATTTTGCATCAGGCTGAACTTCATAGTACTGTATGCCCAGATGTGAAGACACTCCCTCTCTGACTGAACTACACGTGATTGGGGCACGCAATTGTGAAGTGTTCCTTTATTGGCGCAGTGTTACCCAGGGCGTGTCACATAATGTTTGGTCCAACGACAAATATATAGCAAAGGTACGTGTGTTTCAAGTTTAACATGTCCTCAAATAATAACGGCAATTTTGCAGGTCTCTACTTGTGACTGTAAGTCGTGTTGCTAGAGACATGGAAAATACGCGTTATTATTTGGCATCAGGCTAAAATTCACAGTACTGTGTGTACTGGACCCGGCGTCATTTTGCTATTGTCAGTTGCATACATGTGAAGCTACGCCCTTTCTGACTGAACTGCGCGAGATTGGGGCACGCAATTGTGAAGTGTTCATTTACTGGCCCAGAGTTACCCAAGGCGTGTCAGATAAAGTATGGAACAATGACAAACGTATTGCGAAGGTACACGTGTTGTACGTTTAACGTATCCCCAAATAATAACACGAATTTTGCAGGTCTCTACTAGTATATGGCCGTGAATGAAGGGGGTGGGCGAACACAATTATACCCAACTAATGAGTTTGGTTTTATGTCAGAAATGTGTCTCCTTCGTGTAGTTTAACGAAAATTATATGATGCGAAATTCATGCCTTCTCTGAAAATACGGCACACACAAAATTTACACCAGTTCACCTAAATTGATTTTGCGATATTAAGTTAGAATAATTGAAACAGAAGTTTTAGAAATGCATAGTGTATACATACAGATCATGTTTTAGTGACGATTCCATTAAGGCAGATGTCATCGCAAATCCACCTGGAATAAAATGCAACGTGAAACAAGATGTCACATCAAATTTACGCAGTTACGTGTAAGGTGTTATCGCATTTTAGTATATTACTGGATATGTTGAAGTGCTTAAAAAAGTATGTCTACAAAAGAGTAAAGTAACAATTTGAATAATTTAATGGTTCTGGAAATTTTGGTGTAAATTCGTCCGCATCATTCAATTCTAGCAAGAATATAGCTGCATTAAATCTACTTTTAAAACCCCAGTCAGTTTTTTTTAATTTGTCGAACTTCAGTTAGACGAGTTAGCCACGTTGACTTACTACTTGGATTAGTGTACATGTTCCTTTCAATACTTTTGGCACCACATAGTGTTTTTAAAATGGAATTCGTTTTATTAATTTCCACTAGGCCTATAGCCACGCTGGCCTAAGAACGACCTGTACTTCAATGAAAGAGAGAGAGAGAGAGAGAGAGAGAGAGAGAGAGAGAGAGGAGAGAGAGGAGAGAGAGAGAGAGAGGGGAGAGAGAGAGAGAGAGAGAGAGAGAGAGACAGAACGACTCACAAACGCCAATCCCGCCTAATACAGGTATTGGCAGAGAGCAGTCTCGTGTAGTGTTCCCATGTGTAAAGGATGTTCACGGTAAAATGAGCACTTTTGAAAGCCCTGCTGAAGATGTACTTGTAGGCACATTTCGTATACTTCCACCAGGTATAACATTAATATTGCCATGGACCTGATCACTTTATTCATGCGTCGGTCAAGTAAAACTGTGAAATTTTCGGAAAAGTAAATATTTTATCATTTTGCTTATTCATAAACTTATATGCAATAAAAATACATAAAATAATGCAAATAGTTTCAGTATTCACAAATGATTTCCTAACAATTTTAATTCAACGTTAAGACTCCGAACTACTTTCTCCTCTTCATTACCAACTTTAGAGGACGCATGACACTCACTGTGCCCGTTAAAACACTTGCAAGCAGGGGAAAGTGACATTTTTCTAAGGTTGACTTCAAGTGCTCACTTTATCGTAAATAACCTTTATCGGCAACGTTTCAAACAGTTTCAAGTGCGGGGAGCCGCTCGAGATAATACGCAATGGGCTCAGCCGAAGGTAATACGGGCGATCGCAATTAATTGAGAATCTTGGTACGAGTATTTCGAATGCAATAAAAACCATCCACACATTTACCGCTATAGTAAATGAAGTAAAGTTATACTGTGATTACTATCGCTCTTCCATATCACATCACTTGTTATATGAAATAACTATTGTAATCAGTAATGTGATTAGGTTGTTTATGAACTCAATGACGTAACTAGGTTGTAAATATGAAACATCTAATTTCTCTCTGTAACACCACGTATTGTCATATCAGTTGTGTGTTATTCCAGAGCTCATTATAGCGTTGAAGGACGTGAATAGGCCAACCGACTATACTTATTGTATTCGTATCTTGTATGTTATTGCTTGTATGGATATACCCTTCACTGTTATGGCGTAAAAAAAAATATTGCGCTTTTTTCAAGTTACAGTTTCTTCGTAGGTCATATAAAAATTAAATTACGCCAGCAGGAGTGAGTTTGACGCTGCAAGTAGACATCGACCAGATCTGAGGACAAGGCGAGCGTCTGGGATGCAGGCTCAGAGTCCGGAACTACTGCCTACGTGTCATATTGTACCACACACTATTGAACTTTCAGAGATCATCAGTGATTACTCTTTCCTCGTAAAAAATTGAGTGCATGTAGTTTTTCCTAAACACATTGAGGTCTGCACACATTTACTGCACAGTTAAATGAATCATCTGGATCCACTACTGCAATAATAACCAATTCTGCAGGGGCGTTTATTCCATAGACGCAAGGTAAACAATGCTTATCCTATACATATTGGAAATGTTTGCCCCTTTATAGTTTTCACCTTAACTTTAAATTTAAACATATTTAAATCTGAGTTTCCCTTTTCCGATTCCAGAAACAAAGTGTTCGTAACTCCCGTACCGTACACGCATAGCGCTGCTATCAAGTATTTATTTCCACAAACGGGAGCGACTGGCGATGAATCGAACTCGCAAGCGAGTTACCCTGCCACGTTCCTTCGGCAGGATAAGCAGTCGTTCTGTTTGCGTCCTCCAGTCCTACATTTTTCCTTGGAAAGTGGATATAAGTGTTCTATTTTTTTGGAAAACGAGAGTTTTCTTATAATTTGTAATATGGTCTCTAAATAATATTCAGTTTGATTATAATTACACTCATTTCATTTCCATTTTTATAACTAATGTTGGATATAATAAAACGGTAAATACATGTTGAGCGTAAGCAAAGATGGAAGTTGCGTTTGTTAGAAGAAATTGAAATTGGAACCACAGCCCGGCACTAGCAAATGTTATCTAAAACACTCAAATATGTCGGGCTATTATATTTCTTACCCTGTAAAAAAAAAAAACACGACACGCGCAACTGCAGTTCTGTTGGTATCTGTTAAAACTCACCATCGTCCTATTGGTCCATACCACACCGGACACTACCCTGAACTTTACACCGTTCATTATTGGATGGTCATCAACCAGTGGAGAGCCTAGCAAATATTGGCACAATCAAATGTCCTTTATCGTATAAAAGGATTTACAATCAATCATGTTCCTTTGAGTGGCTATATAAAAAGAGAAATTTGAATCGTTATCAATATCATTGTTACTGCACTGAGGTGTTCTTGCGAGGTCGTGTTAAACACTAGCCGAACAAAGATTGCACACCCATTCGAGTTTTGTTCTAAATAACAAAGAAACTTTCAAATTAGCTCTGCTCGTACAAAAAAAAGAAAAAGAAATTCGCAATGAAAGAATATGCAATTTCGAACTATTGCTGAAAATAAGGAAATTATTGCGTAAATTTTGATTCATGGCCGCCCCTGAAAAATTTGTAAAATGATTTTTGCTGAGCGTATCCTAAAATGAATTAAGTCAAGAGCTTTGAGTTGCCAATGTTGAATTTTCTGCAAAAAGTTCGGCTTATTTTATTTCTTCATTGCGCACTCGAATCCTGAAGCAGTGAGGATCGAGCCAAATATGCGGAAACAGTGAAAACTGAGCGACTGATAACCAGTGCCTGGTAACAAATTAATATGACTGCTGAATTTCGCTGACATATTCGTGACTCCCACTGAATGTCGATGATGCCACTGCCGCGAGTTGTTCCCAGTTAATTTTACTTGATTTACCAGTCGGCAGTGGCTTATCAACTAACATTCAGTAAATGTTATTGTCACTGATTGATATCACTGGTTCGTGCTTAGGGTCAAGTGAAGTCTTTCTCTTTTATTATTCACGTAGCTTGAAATTTTAACTAAAAGTGACCTCTTTGGAATACTAGCGCATACCTAGCGGCAGGAAATTTTCCTTGTGCCAAACTCACCCACAAGAAAACTCGTTTTGTTCCTAGCCTAGAATTAACCTTATCTACCATGGCAATGGCGTGTGGTGAAGTGCTGCAAGGTAAGCTGTTGCTTGCCCAGTGCTGTACATTCTCGGTGCACGCAGCAGGAGCCAGTAACCAGGGTGGAGCCTAGAGAAACTGAATGTATTCCGACCACTCACAAGCGAGCAGCAAGGGATCCATTACACACTGAGAAAAAGGTTTAGTTGAACCAAACAAGATTTGTTTGGTGCAACCAAACTATTTGTTTGTATAGGGGCAATGGAATGTTTTGTTGCTGAAACCAAATTATTTTGTTGTTCTCATTCGCTTGCCCCAAAACTGTAAATTTGATTGGTGTAACTAAAGATTAGTTTGACTACATGTATATTAAACATTTGGGAACGATATAAAATTTTTTTGCACGTTCGACCGAGTTTCGAACCTATATTACTTGCGTCCGAGCGCTACGTCTTAATAATCTCAGCTAACGTGGCAACTGATGGAGCCGGAAAGCTTTTAAATAGATATACTGCAAATATTGGGCAACGTGTGAAAAATATTTACAGTTTTACAGCTTTATTTGTCAGTTTCTTGTTGCACTGTTTTATTAATGTGTTTATACGATTGTTAAGCATCAATATATGCACTAAAAAACACGGTTACTACCCGAATTGTCACAAAAAAATACAAACCAACTCTCGAGCTGTATTTTAGAACGAATGCTGTCAAATGAGTGGCCAAACAAATATATACAGTTTATTCAACAAAACATTTAGTTGGCAGTCTAATTAATTTGGCTCAGCACACAGATTATGTTTATTCCAACATATATTTTGTTAAACGAACAAAAGTAATCTTACTGCGTTTCAAATTTTGTTTGTTCAACAATATATTTTGCTAGGGCAACTAAATAAATATTTGGCTCTATACAAACAAATATTTTGTTCGATTTTCTCTCAGTGGACGCGTGCTGTCACGTCAGCTGCCGAGCTACGGTGGGAGTGTAAACTGGCAAGCGACAAGGTACAGCACAGAGGTAGCGCCAGCTTACCTTGCGGCAGTTCACCACACACCATTACTTATCTATAGGTGCCGGCGTTTTTTGCGAAAAGATTTCAAGAACAGTTGTACTCCAAAACACGTTTGTTCATATGCACTTTCGCGGTTGGATGATTTTGAATGTCACGTGCCTCAAGTGTCAGTCCTCGAATCATGAAATGTTCACTATCGCAATACTTTATTACGATTGGCCCAGTTAAATAGGAACATTTATTCTCATGTAGACACGCAATCAATAACCAATGGAGTTGTAGTTCTGGACGTACGATATTGAAGTCTAGCATGGCCATAAATATTTCCGTGAAAAACACCTGTCTCTACTTATCTATGGTTGCGAGGGCCCGTGCGTGTGTGTGTGTGTTTGCAGGCCGACAGCGCTGCACAGCCACGACCGTGTGGGGGCTCCTCCCCTCGTGAGGGCCGCCGAGAAGGGCGACTCGCAGATGGTGAACCTGCTGCTCAACTCCGGCGCCGGCGTCAACTGCGTCACGCAGTTCGGAGACCGCACCGCGCTCATGGCCGCCTGCTTCCACGGACACCTCGACGTCGCGCGTCTCCTCTGCGAGCGTGGCGCCTCCTGGACCCTCAAGGACAGGTACACGCAATTCACGGTCAAGCGAGCACTTTTTAACGCCCTCCCAACACAGGCCTTAACCACTATAGGCTGTTCACGGCAAAGTGAGCACTTTTGAAAGCCCTGCTTAATATCTACTTGTATGCACATTGCGTATCCTCCCGCCTGTTGTAAAATTAACATTGCCACGGGCCTTATCACTTTATTAATGCTTCGGTCAAGTGAAACTACGAAATTATAATAAAACTAAATATTATACAGATATGCTCATTTTTACACTAAGATGCATTAAGAAAAAACACTAAGCGAAAAAAATAACGTATGTTATTACAAATTGTCACCTAACACTTTTTATTCGACGTTAGTATATGGAACTACTTTCTCTCCAGCGTTGCCAACTTTACTGAGCGTATGCCACTCAGTGCGCCCGTTATAATATATGTAAGTAGGAGCAGTGACTTTTTTTTAAGGATAAGTTCAAAAGTGCTCACTTTATCGTGGACAACCTTTAATAAATATATCTTATTGCTAAAGCCTCGAGTATTTCGTGGATTGAGTTGGCAGCAAGCTAGGCTGGACAGCCTTCTATACACTCGTGACATTATCGTTTGATTATTGGTTGCTGTGATCAATCGAGGCCTCTGTAGAGGACTGTTAAATACGTACTCATTCTGCAGCTACCTGATTATTACTTGCTCGCAGTGAAACGAGGCGTGTGTAAACAACTGTCATCCAATCACAACATTAGGAGAAAAGAACAAGTGTTTGGAGTCTACCTCACCCCCGAATGAATCCGCGAAACACTCGTGGCTCTACTTATTCCAGCCTCAGGGATTCAATTTTGAGGGTAGTGAAATGTATACACGGTGTTTATTGTTCACATTGCAATGTTTATATTAAAAAGCAGCAGGAAGATGGAAATTGGATGAAAGGGAACAGCCTATACTACTGACTACAGAAAAAACTCGCAGCTTCGTCGGGGGCCGCGGTGGTCGAGCGGTTAGCCTGCTCGCCTCCCGCCCATGGGCGATCCGGGCTCAATCCCCGGCCGGGTCACTCCCGAATTTTCGTTGGAAGGTGGGTTTTCCCAGGGATCTCCCGTTTGCCCTGCCCTTGCTTTCCGGTGCTGCTCCATTCACCTTAATCACCCTCATCGGTTCTCAAGACCCCGATGTTAAGAGCCGCCCAATTCTCTTCACTCGCTCACTACACTACATATTCGTCTGTTTACTCCAGCCTAAGCAATAGTCCATACATTCCTCCGCCTCATACAAAGATAGTAATTACACCAAAAGGACAAAGCACCGTAATTGTGCGCACTCCAGTTAATATTATTTTGTCTGAGAACTATTTCTTAGAAGGCATTACCAACACACCTATTTTCTCCCTGTTTTAGTTCACATTAATTATAAAAGAAATATATCAATTTATACAAAAATATAAGTAAAAGTTCTATTTAACAAAAACAATACTTTTATATTAACTTAAATATAAGACGCTTGTAATACGTGGCATATTCAGGAAGCAACAAAACACGTTATAAATTATGGAAGTTTTCAAAGGTTGGCTTCAAAACGGGTGCATATACCGCGGTGGATTACATGATCCATACATTCCAAGTACGTAAAAGTTGCAATCAATTACAAAAAAAAAAAAAAAAATACTTTACGTTAGGTGAAGTTTTCAGTCCTTGGTGTGTGTGTGTGTGTGTGTGTGTGTGTGTGTGTGTGTGTGTGTGTTACCGTTCGTTATATCTGTAGCGTGTACATGCTCAAATCAAAGTTCTTAAAACCGAGTGAGGTGGCGCAGTATGGCGACGCACTGAACTCGCATTCGAGAGATCCCGGGTTCCAGTTCATGGCCCAGCCATCCTGATCTCTGTCTCCACTGGTCTTCCGAAAACTCTCCAGGTGATCGCTTCTCTCTTAATTGAAGACTTTGGTTGATTTCCTCCCCGATCCTGCGGTCGGTGAGACGTTGAACCATAGCTGGCGCAACTAGTACAACTCTTAATTTGTGTTATTCCTTCCCAATCATCTGTATTGCTGCTAGTACCGTAACATTTTTGCTGGTAATAACGAACGCATTATTACCTACCAACCAGCTGAATTAATCGGTGACCAGAAAAGTATTTTTGTGGTTTTACTTCTAAATATTGGCATTATAAAAGTGTTTTTAGTTCCGATAAATCTATTGTGATATCTGCATTGGGAAAAAAAATTGTTGCCTCCAACTAAATTTGTTTGGTTGCCGAAAAAGTGATTTTTCAGTGATCTCCTCTTGTTTAAACATAAGCCACAAAAACGTAGTTATCTCTGCTGCGTAAGCGCCAGCTTGCTCGTGAGAGACTGAATTTTCCCGTCAGCTCCGCCTGAGTATAGGCTATTCACGGTAAAGTGGGCACTTTAGAAAGCCCTCTTATTAGTAATAATAGATATAAAATATATTTTTATTTTAGCCTTACACGTTAAGGTGATATTTCTCTTTTTTTTGTAATTTAGTTATCTGAGAGAGGTTTCAAAAAGTGCCCCCTTAATGCAGTTTTTAGTTGTCAAATCATTATAGTTTTCAAAATATAACACTCAAATTACGACACAAGTGTGTTATAGGCTGGTTGAAAGTGTTGAATTAGAGTCTAAGAGCGGTATACTGCATTTGTGTTACAAGCTACGAAAGGAACAAAATCAACTTTTCCTCTACAGTTTATGGTTTAAACTATTCATTAAATGAATGTTAACAGTATCGCTTGAATGAACAAATATATATTTACGACAAGTCTGACCCCTATTTTTAACAAAATTCAGAGTGCCAATACTCGCTCACCAGTTTATAAGTCGCACTCATACTGAATCAGTATGTTCTGCACGCCATACAGATTGCATTATATGCAATTTGACAGGAAAAAATATCCAGGAGCAAAGCCCAGTATGCTGCAGAATTCAGGAAATAATACTTTTGAGTGTTATATTTTGAAAAAATATGACGATTTGACAACTAATAATTCCACTAAAGGGGCACTTTTCGAAAGCTCTTTCACATGAACAAATACAAATAAAGTGAAATATCAATTTGACTTCCAAGTGCGGTGGAATATACATAGAGTATTTATTAATTCCACAGCAAAATTTATTTAAAAGGGCGTCTAAAGGATAAAAAATGGCTGAAAAGAAAAAAAAATTCAAAAGTGCTCACTTTACCGTGAAAAGCCTATATGTAGAGCGCCGAGTATTTCACGCACTGAGTTGGCAGCAAGCTGGGCTGAACAGCGCTCTACACGCTCGAGACATTATCGTTCACTTATTGGTTGCTGTGATCAAGCGAGGCCTCTGTGCAGGACTGTTAAACACTCACAATACTGCTTACCGCTTGTTACCCGCTCGCGGTTAAACGGGGCGTGTCACAACAGCAGGAGAAAAGGACAATTGTTTGGAGTCTAGCTCGCCTCCCGTGCTGCGTGCGACGAGAGAGGTTTAACTGCATGTGAACAATATCACAGCCTGCAGTGGGGGGGTCACACCCACTTGTCGCTGCGGGTCGTCGCTGTTTTGAAGTGGTGTTTCGCTGTTTTAGGATCGGATGTACCGCCCTCCACGAGGCCGTCTTGTCATCTCATCTGGACGTCACGATTTTCGCTGCGAGAAACGGCGCCGATATCGAGGCGAAAGACAGTCACAACTGGACTCCGCTGATGCGAGGAAGTATGATTACATTATATTTTTAAGAATTATTTGCCAAAATAAAGCGTTTCTTTAACGTGCGACTATACTGAGAGCTTAATTTTTATGTCGGATTGCTACACACAAATGTTTGAACGATAGAACGTATAAAATACACACTAGTAAGTTTAATTAGTGTGTTTCGTACCACTCGATTATCGGATCGATTCTCATAAATCCAATTATGCCAGCTGAGGGAGGGGACCATCTCTGATATAAAATTATCGCCACGTGAAGGCGGCGCTTCAGAGAGCAAGGTCGCTAAGTATATACTTTCGCTTACTATTTCCAAATTTTTTATTTATCAGTTAAATATAAAGAATTTGAAAGCAATTTGTATGGGTAACCGAGATCTTGCCTGTAGGTACTGAGTGTGATATCTTTTTTTGGTTATAACTATAGGCATTTTTATTTTCAGTTCACCGATGACTGGCAAGTGAATATTATTCTCTCCTCCACTTTGAAAGACACTGTCATGTCTCCTCAAGAGCTCCAGCTGAGTGAACATGAAAGTCGTGGTTGCAGCCTTCTCGTATATTTAGCCTGGTAAACCAGGAGGTGGCATTAACGGTCGATGACCGTCAGGCTTCACATGCAAGTTTGGACGCTCTGGGTGGTGGAGATCGAGTAGCGTCGGGATACGAACCGGGGGGGGGGGGGGAGGGAAACTGGAGTACACGGAGAAAACCCACTATTACAAGCAACATCCGCCAAGTTTTCAGACTTGACCCCGCTGGGTATCGACTGAGCGCTAAATCCCCCGTGGCTGCCCCGTGGAAGGCCGTAAAAATGACGTCCATGAGATGAGTACGCCCGAATAATAATCATTTTTTTAAATTTATTGCTTATCATCTCGCCGGCAGGGCGGTCGTTAGAGAAGAAAAGAATCTCTCAGACGAGCAGCAACGAGAAAGGAATCGACCACAACACGTATCGTCACGTCACTCTGATGAACATGTCAGTGTATAGTTAGTAAAGGCTGTTCACGATAAAGTGAGCACTTTCTAAATAAACCTTAGAAAAAAGACATGCGCCCAGCAAAGTTGGTAACGATGAATGGAAATTATTTAAATATCTTAACGTGAAATAAACGGTGTCAGGTAACCGTTTGCGATAACTTAAATGGTTTCGTTCACGTCCTGTGTTTTTTAATGCATAGAAATGTAAAAATGAGCAGATTTGCTAATGATTTTACCAATGCATTAATACAGTGGCCATGGCGGAAAATACACATGTGCATAGAAGTAGATCTTAAACACGGCTTTCAAAATTACTCCTTTTACCATGAATAGCCTATATCAAAATGTCTCTGTCCTTGATGACAAAAGTTACATCAGTATATAACCCGTTCAAGGTAAAGTGAGCACTTTTGAAGCCCTGGTTAATTCTTTCTTTCAATCAATTCATATCCTTCCACCACTTGTTAATGAAAACCCTGCCATATGAGTAGATAATAAGCACAGTGTAGTCATTCACCATACACAAAACCAAAAGTCCTAGGCCACAATGAAATATATTTATTGGTTATTATGTCTGATTAAAGAGCTTCAAAACGTGCTCACTTTAACGTGAATGGCCTACAGCATCATTGTTCCAATAGTGTGTCTATTCTTGATGACAAAAGTCATTCCAAAATAGTATCGTTGTTCCAGTAGTATCCCTGTCTTTAATGATAAAAGTTACACCAGTATAGTGCCATTGTTACGATAGTATTCATACGGCTTTTCCAGGAGCGATGCCGGGTGTAAATAAGTAATTCTTGCACGATTACTCAGATGAAAATATTTGATTTTATATGCGGTTCACAGTAATATGAGAACTTCTGAAAGACCTGCTTAAGATGTACTTGCATGCATATTGTGTATTCTTCCACGTTATGTAAAATTAACATTACTATGGGCCTCATCACTTTATTCATGCGTCGGTCAAGTGAAACTGTGAAATTATTAGAGAAGTAAACATTTTACAAATCTGCTAATATTTTCACACTGTTCCATTAAATAAAACAGAAAGCGTAAGAAATAATTTAAATGATCACAAATGGTTACCTAAGACTATTTATTCGACGTTAACATATGGAACTACTTTCCATCTATCGTTACCAACTTTACCGCGCGCATGTCACTCACTGAGCTCGTTAAACTAGATGCATGCAGGGGTAGTGACATTTTTATAAGGTTGATTTCGAAAGTGCCCACTTTATTATGAACAGCCTTTGTATAGGCCGTTCACAGTAAAGTGATAACTTTTTAAGGCCCTTCTTAATTTTTCTTTTCGTCCAATTTCCATCTAACTGCTGCGTTTTAATATAAACATTGCAATGTGACCAATAAACACAGTGTATACATTTCACCACCCTTAAAATTTAATACCTGCGGCTGCAATGAGTATATTTATTAGTGGTTAATGCCCGTTGGCAGGGCCTTAAAAAGTGCTCACTTTACCGTGTATAACATTGGTTATATAAGGAAGTGCACTTTAACTAGAAGTCACTCAACCCGCTAATCTACAGGCTGAAACCTGGCCGATGATAGCAGTTGTACGGTACAGTAAGTGTTTCCGGTGTAATGTGTAGTCTTACCAAGAGGACCGCCATTAGTGGTAATACAAGAGACCAGTAGAACTAGTGTTCCTGCCATAGTGACCATGGTGTATATTACATTTTTTAGATACGTTATCAAAAGCCAGTTCAATAAAAGGGAGTAAAAGTGGTACATTCATATTAAAATCTGAAAATAAAGGAATCGCAGTGATCTTAAATGTATGTGTTGAGTCAAACAAATGCCAATATCGTACCGAAATGAAATATCGTATGCACGCTCAAAGAAATTTTTAGTGTCGCCAGAATGCCACGAAAATAATTTCTTGGAAATTCGTACTGTGGCTTATCTATAAATTCTTTTCAAGCATGAGGATGAAACTCAACTCTAGAGAAGGGTGAGGGACGAAGGGGAAATCCGAAGGAGCCAATTCTGGCGGGTGGGATGGGCGAGGATGGGCGAGGATAATAGACTTTTTTTTTTCCGGTGAGAAACTCGTGTTTTATGAAAGTTCGGTGACAGAGCGCAGGGATAAAATAGGTGTGTTGGCAGCGCCTAGTAATAAATAGTTCTCGTGATAAATATTATTGATCCTCTAAATCACAGTGTACTATGTCTAGGACGTTGCATATGAAGTGGCTTTGAAGGGTTTGCTCTGTACCCAGCAGAACATCCTGTTCTCTCTAAATCGGAAACAGTTATTATTTTTTTTTACTGATTGTCGGTTAAAACTGCTCCATCCGGAATCTGTAGAAAAAAATATCACTAATTCATCAGTTAAAAGAAATCTACTAATTCAAGCAGTATAAAACTAGTTATTTATAGTTGGTTAATAAATAAGCATAGATCATTCCTATGTGATGTAAGTTAGGTACGAATTATTGTTTCGCAGAACACAAATATTGTCTACACAATAACGTTTTTGGACGTGGTTGTGCTTGAATCACCGTCCATAAAGTAAAGCATGCTGAAACTTTCATGATCCGTCATATCCACTGCCCTACTTCACCACTACCAAACGTATGCTCGTATTATGGGTACTGAACCACAAAACGTAATGCCAAATATTGTTGTAAGTTTCGTGATGTGAAAGTATTTCTTGTTGTCTAAATATACAGATCATTTACGCAAGTAAATGGTAAAATGGCGGATACTAGTGGACATTGAAACCACTATATCCATCTATTAAAGCACAGCATCCTAACTAAACTAAAGATGGATTGACTTTCAAACTTTGCAAAGACATGTAGGCCACATGTCTTTGCAAAGTTTGAAAGTCAATCCATCTTTAGTTTAGTTAGGATGCTGTGCTTTAATAGATTGATATAGTGGTTTCAATGTCCACTAGTATCCGCCATTTTACTATGCAACGAGATATTACAAATTTAAACTGTTATTTTTAGTGACAGATAGATCAGTGATAATTCTATTGACTCGAAAGCGCGGTGATTCAATAAGATGAAATAAGGTGGATTTACACCAACAAAAGTTTAGTGATCTGCAAGTTAACGTATCAAATAATGAGGAAACGACAAATTTTATAAAATATTGCATTGTTTCTAACCTACCGCTGTCTAATTAGCACTGTCTATTTAAATAATAACATTTTCATTCTGTAAAATCTCGTTGCATTGTAAAATGGCAGATAATAGAAAACACCGACAACACCATTTAAACCACTATATTTATCTTTTAAAGAACACAATCTGAACTAAACTTAACTTAGAATGACTTTCGAGACTTACAGGGACATGTAGCCTACCTACGTACCCATAATATGTGTATATTTCGACAACATGAAGTACTTTCACATTACGAAACTTCCAGTCGTTCGCCATTGTAAGTTTATGTTACTACGCATATGCGAGACCGTTAACTCAGCGGCAAAGTAGCAGAGTTGGTAGAACGTCAGCCAAAAGAAACACGAGAATGTGTTGCGTTTTGGGGTGGCGGCTCGATACCAACCACTTCCAAAATTACCTTGTACACGTAATAATTTTGTTTTGCGACAAAATATTTGTACTTAATTTATTTCAAATCGTAATTCACTGTTTTTTACCCTTGTGCTTTTTATTAATCGACTATAAATAACTGAGTTTCTACTGTTCGTATTCGTGAATTTCATATAACTGATGAAATTAATAGTTTTCTTTTTCTACTGATTCCGGATGGAGCAGTTTCAACTGACAATCAGTAAAAAATAACTGATTCCGATTTAGAGTGAATGAGAAAGGTTCTCTACGTGTGGGAGTCATCATTCGCTGCTGGGACTATGTTCCGTAGCCCACCGTTGCCAGTAACATAAAGCACACATAGATTTATATTGGTCCCGATGTAAGACAAAGAGTTGTCTGGATATTAGTACAGTCCAGAAAAAATAGATTTTTTTTGTAGCAACACACACACTTATATATATATATATATATATATATATATATATATATATATATATATATATATATATATATATATATATATATATAATTATTTTTTGACTGAAAGGGTTAAATTCATGCTCACAAATGTGGTGCATTGTCCCATTGGTGTATTTATTTAGACTTAATTAAGCTTTGATTCCATTAGGTGTGGGAATAGCCAAAAATGTAGAACTTTAAAAGGACTTCAGAAAAGTTGGAAGTAAAGGTTCTTTTCACAAATCAAATTTTTTCTTCGAATTACCTTCATTGTTTTTGTTGAATTCATTTTATTGAATGCTATATGACGCCACAGAAATGCCATAATCGTGGCGATTTTCTGGTTCAATTTCTTGAATGTCTCGTTCTCCTTCAGGATTTTTGTTTAGATCTTGTTTACGTTTCCTTGAATCCAAAATTTCAATCGCTTATCACAACTTTTCTGGCAGTATTAATGGGAGTAATATAATAATATAGTTGTGTACGACATTTAAAGTTTATTTCAAAACAAGGACGCATGTTTTTTTAAAAAGAAAATGTACAGAAAATGAAGAAAATTTGTTGGGTTATAACCGATTAATTTCGTATTGTGCATGAGGTGAAAATACTTCTAAAAATTTACTTTAGAAATTTTTTAATCCGGTTTCATTATAAGTTTGTGATAAACTATTATGTGGAGACTTGAAAGTTAGTTGAATGTAATTCATTTGCAGGCAAATGAAATGGTTTTTTTAAGTTCCAATAAATCGAATTCAAATAACTGAATTCAATAAATATTTTATCGTGTTAAATTGTCTGTGCCGTGAATGGACTCTATAGGCTGTTCACGATAATGTGAGCACTTTTGAGAGCCTAGCAATTTTTTTATTTCAGTAATTTTTTATCCTTTAATCACCTTTTTAGATACATATTGCTTTGTACGTAATAAACACAGTGTGTATATTCCACCGCACTCGGAAGTTAACCTTCCAATGCTAAAGTAAGGCGGATTCCCACCCACCATCTGGTGTGTGCCGATTTTTCACTAAAGCTTGTATTTCAGAAGGCGTATTGAAATATCCCGCCAGACATATCCTAAATAACAACTTCCCAAACTTTATCGAATTGCCACAGCTTCGCAATGTTTATCAATTTTCAGCTGGTAATTGTCGAAGCGAAACGCGAGTTTATTCCTCGCGAACGATTACAAAGGTGACGATATCAACAGTAATCAAGAAATACTGACCTTAGACAATGTACTAGTCAATGTTCTGTGCTCTGTCGTTCCAAAAAAAAAAACCATGATAAAAGAACTGTATTTCCAGAGCATGGCAAAAATTCCATAAATCGAAGATGGCGGGTGGGTATTTGCCTTAAGGGGAATGGTGCACGAAAGCCGCGTATCTAACTTAATTTTGGTCAAAAGTTGTTTTTCAGAGAATTTTTCAAAATTTTTGGCACTACAAGACATAAAAATAATTTCGAACTTTACTACCATTACTACTATCAGAGCGCTGATGGAAGATAAGGAAGAATATCTTATTTCTCATTTTAAATCGGTCATCACAGAATAAAAAAAAGGAAGTGAATTTAGCAATGCAAGAAGCAGTTAAAAATTAATATTTACGTCTTGTCGTGCCAAGAATTTCGATAAACTCTCTGAAAAACAATTTATAACGAAAATCAGATAAACGTACTGCTTTCGTGCACCACTGGCCTTAAACATGTTTTTTTGACAATTACTAGAGCCACGAGTATTTCGCGAATTCATTCGGAGGCAAGGTAGACTCCGAATACTTGTTTCTTTCTCCTGCTGTTGTGATTGGGCGACAGTTCTTTAGACACGCCCCGTTTAACCGTGAGCCAGTAACTAGTAGGGAGCAGTAGTGTAGGCGAGTGTCCTATACAGAGGGTCACGGCAACCAATAAGCAAACGGTAATGTCTGGAGCGTGTAGAGGGCTGTTCAGCCTAGCTTTCTGCCAGCTCAATCCGCGAAATACTCCAGGCTCTAATCTATTATACGCTGTTCAAGGTAAAGTGAAATACATTCATAGACTACTTTTCCAAATGAGAGGTCTTTCAAAAGTGCTCACTTTACCGTACATGGACTGTAGTATAACTGACGTTACCCGTGTTACGTGCCTGCAGTAGTTCTGGACTGCAGCGGCGAGGTGGTAGGAGCGCTGCTGTCGCTGGGCGCGGACCCCAACTGCCGCGGCGACGGCCCGCTCACATGCCTCATGCACGCCGTGCTGCACGGACGGACGGACACAGCAGCCCTGCTGCTGCGGGCCGGGGCGGACACGGACTTGCGGGACGGACACGGACATACCGCCCTCGACATGGCCCGCGCCCTCCCCCACCAGCAGGTGAGACTACACACCTGTCCGCACATGGCGCGGGAACCTTCTGTGGCAACATGTTTCTAAACGCTGTAGCGGAATGTTACATTTGTTGTTATACATTTTTATATTGTATTTATTATCATAAATATGCCATTTTAGTTCAAGTTGGTTATGTTAGGTCAAGTGAGGTTTGGTCATGATCTAAATATAGCTCTTACATAACTTATAAATGCCATTTTCATTGATTACATCATGTTACATTAAGTTAGATTAGGGTAGGTTAGGTTAGGTTACATTAAGTTCCATTTGGTTTTTGAAGTTCGATCACGTTAAGATATCTCAATATGTGTAGGTGGGCGCTGGTGACTTCAATCACCTGATTACATTTTACACCATTTTTTTTAACAACTAACGTTTAACCCTACCTAACCTTACGCATCTTAACGTAACATGACGTAGTCAATGAAAATAGCACTTATAAATTATGTAAGAGTTAAATTTAGATCATGACCTAACCTAATTTGACCTAACGTATCCAATTTGAACTAAAGTTGCAGATATATTGTCATGTTTTTTCCTTCTGTGTGTTGTGCTATGAAATTGAAAACTAATAATGTTTGAAATGTTAAAATCCATCCATTAGTTTAATAGTCATTTTCCATAAAAGTGCATATAATTCTGACTCATCCCAGCTGTATGTAAACGAATCAATAGCGTTCATGATCAGACTAATATAATTCTCAATGGTCCAGTCCAGTGGCGTGTGGTGAAGTGTTGCAAGGTAAACTGGTGCTTGCCCAGTGCTGTGCACACTCGGCGCACGCAGCAGGAACCAGTGACCAGAGCGGAGTCGGGATAAACAGGACGTACTGCGGCCACTCACGAGAGAGCAGCGAGGCACACACTACACACGTGCTGTGACGTAAATTACACTACTGCGTTTAAGTTGCCGGAGTGGAAACTATCGAAAGATTAGGTATAGCACAGAGCAAAACACAACTTATCTTGCAACAGTTCACCACACGCCGCTGGTCCTGTCGAATGGAATAAAAGTTTTTAAACAAATACAACAGCTGCTAACAAAAGTTAAAAACTTGTAAGACATGTACACACACTCTAAATTCGAATCAGTGTAAAAACCACTGTTTCGCAGTGAAATTCAACTACTCGAATCAAAGAAAATGGCTCCAATTAGAATCAGTGAAAAAAAAACACTGAATATTTCTGTGAAAAAAATACCCTGGTCGAATAAATGACATGAAACAATTCACTGAATGAATAAAGGACGGCCAACTGCCAACGATGTCTTGAGAGCCGATGAGGGTGAAATGAGGTGAGAATGGAGCAACGCCTGATTGCAAGGGGGGACGGGAGATCCCCGAGAAAACCCGCAGACTAGCAGCATCGTCCGGGACGATTCCCACGTACGAAAATCCGGGTGTGAACCGGCCGAGGATTGAACCCGGTTCGCCTTGGTGGGAGGCGAGCAATCCAACCGCTCATCCACAATTGAATATTAATCACGGGAAGTCTTTGGCGAAACTCAGATCGTGCTTACACGCGACCGTTATTTACCGGGGAGTTTTCGTGTAGAAACGAGCAATAGATATCTGCGACGTTCTTTGCTGTACTGAGAAACTATGAAAGCTATTTAAACATTAAAAGGGCCGAACTATTGGCAAAAGAAACCCGCATTGCACCGCAGTTCTGTAATTTCGTGTACTGTGACCCCGTCGGCAATGTTTGTGGTGGTGGTGGTGGTGGTGGTGGTGGTGGTGGTGGTGGTTGGTGTTGTTGATTTTCTGTTGGTGTACGACAGGTTGTATGGCATAATAGTCAGCGTTAGGGTCGATGTAAATTGTTTCCTTTCTGTGTGCAAATAGAGAGCAGTAAATTATTAAGAAAGGCGTAACATTTATTAGCGAAAATTTTTTTTTGGCGATTAGTTGAAAATTATTTCTTGTAAAAACCCGAAAAATATTTTACAATGTAGGTATTTATCCAACTCCATCAAGTTTATTTTTTTTAATTTTATGCTTTCTGTTAATTAGAGTCGGAACCCTTCTTCATGATTAGTAATTATTGCCCCCTTTAAATTCTCGTTTAGCGAGGGAACGTTGCAGAATGAGGCACGTTTGGATCCCTTTTAGGTACCAATTTATTTTCTAAACAAAATGAAGTCTTGAACGCAGCACAGTTCAAAGGGTACCAATTTGGTAAACAATATAACTTTTTTTTTTTTTTTTTGTGAGCGGTGTTTCAGTCCGTAACACACAGCGGAAAATTTTGCCCCATTATAAAGTTCCGTAGTACACGTTTATTTAATGTTTTAAAATAAATCGATACAATTTTTACTATAACGTATGGTATAGGTTATTCGCGGTAAAATGAGAACTGTTGAAAGCCCTGTGTATTTTTATACACGTTGTCTATTATTCCGCCTTATGTGATATTAACATTGTCATGGGCGTCATTACTTTATTCATGCGTCGGTCAAGTGAAACTATGAAATTATTGGAAAAGTAAATATTGTACAAATCTGCACATTTTTATTTTATACTTCGATGCATTAAAAAAAAAAAACAGAAAGCTAAAGAAATAATTTAAACTATCAGAAATGGTTACCTAACACTTTTTTTTCGACATTAACATAGGTTAATACTTGCCATTCATTGTTTACCAACTTTACGCACGTCACTCAGGGCACCCGTTAAAATATATGCAGGCAGGGGCAGTGACTTATCCTAAGGTTGATTTCAAAAGTTCTCACATTAACGCGAACAGCCTTTACGTATCAGTCCGTGCGGAATGGTAACGTGAATTTGAAATCATAACCACAGCAACAATCATCAAGCTTGCCGTAACGTTTCCATCTTGCTACACTGACAATACGAAGTGATATAGGGAACAAACATGTGCAAGATGAAAGGAAAATCAAATAATAAATGCTGCCCCCATATTTGAAGAATGGAATTGACGAATATAACGCAGCACTGACGACTTTATATATATATTTTTGTTTTTTGTTTCCACAGGAAATCGTGGCGCTTCTGGATCACGAGAGTGGCAATCCTGCCGAAGACAACGCGGCGTGAGGGGAAAAGATCACGAGTTCCTTTTGCGCCGATACAACTGCAGACAGAAATGCCAAGTGCGTTCCACGGACAAGTTTGGGAACGTTCCCACGATTGACACTCGAGTGTGTATAAGTCCATTCGCGGTTTCTTCACACTTTTCGAATTAAGTTTTTGAAAAATCTCGCCATGTATGAAGTGTTTGGTTGTTCCCTAAACATATAGGCTGTTCACGGTAAAGTGAGCACTTTTCAAGACCCTAGAACAGGCAATAACCAACAATAAACATATCTTATTGCAGCCTCAGGCATTAAATTTCGAGGGTGGGAAAAGGTTATACGCTGTGTTTATTGGTCACATTGCAATAGTTATATTAAAAAAGCAGCAGGAAGATGGAAATTGGATGAAAGGAAAAAAGTTAGAAGGTCTTAAAAAGTGCTAGCTTTACAGTGAACAGCCTATACCACGTATCACAAGCGTTTTATACTTGTGTTCATATACGTAACCTTTTATTTCGGTTGAATCGAAATGTTATTCGCATTTTTTTATTTAGAAATAACTGGAATAAAAACAGTGAGAAAACACGTGTATTGGTAACGCCTAGTAATAAATAGTTCTTACATAAAATATTGTTACAACTGAGTGCGCACGAATATCGTGCGTTGTCTTCCGGTGTAATTTTCCAGACTTAGTTAAGCTTAGTTTGCACGGGGCGGAGGAATATCCTGGAAGTAGAACTTTAGCAGGGCTTTAGACAAGCGCGAAGTAACCGTGAATGGATCATGTAGCGGGGGCTTGTTTTAGGCGGGTAACAAAACAGACCACGCACCTCTGCGATGTAGTGGGCAGTGTTCTTGGCTCTCACTCGCGATAACTGGGTTCTTTTCCGAGTGGTTGGTCCGCCTGCATGGCTTACGTCCCTATCACAAGATACGTAAGTATAGGCTGTACAAGTTAATTGAGCACTTCCGAAATCAACTTTCGAAAAATGTCACTGTCCCAACTGCATGTATTTTGAAGGCCACGCTGACTTACATGCGCCCAGTAAATTTGTAAACGTCGCGTCGGAGAGAATGTAGTTCCATGACAGGAGTTGAATTAAAAGGCAAACATTTGTAGTTTGTCACATTTTACTTGATGGAAACACGGATAATGTGATCAGTCCCGTGGCAATGTTCATTTTACATATCCACAATGTGTTTAGGCTGTTCACGGTAAACTGAACACTTTTGAAACACCTGCTTAAGGTCTACTTGTATGCACATAGTGTATTCTTCCTCCATATCTAAAATTAACATTGATGTGGCCCTATTCACCTAATTCATACGTCGGTCAAGTGAAACAGTTATTTTAATATAAATTTTTTATTTATTTTTTTACAAATTTGATGTTTTTGGCACTTATCTGCATTTAAATACGTAGGAAGCATAAGAAACCGTTTATGTTTACCGAACGTTTTTAAAATTCAATTTTGAGAGGTAAAACTACTGTCACTTATTCATTACCAACTTTACTGGGCGCATGATACTTCGTGTGAATGTTAAAACAAATGTAGGTAGAGGCAGTGACTATTTACAAGGTTGATTAAAAAAGTGTTCAATTAACCGTGGACAGCTTATATACAAGGGGATCTTAAGCAGCGCTTTGAAAAGTGCTCAGTTTACCGTGAATAGCCTATACAAAGAAGTTAAATTCTGTGGCACTCCCTTTGATCTGCGCCTACCCATCTGCCAATTGGCTGAGTGAGGAGCTGAGAAACAGGCCTAGTGCCTGATTGGCTTCTGCGTGCTGCGAACGATTTCCCATAGGCTGTGCTGCTGGTGGCTCGCGAGGAACTTACCAGGCGCCGATTGGCCAGAACGGCGTTCCGACACGTGACGCTATTATGCTGCCATACGCGGCCGGAGTTCGCAGTACATGTGGGCATTTCACTTCTATATTCTAAAGTATTCTACGGCGCAGTTTTCTTGGGGTTCCTCCTGCAATGGTTAGGGACATGCAAACTTGGCGTTATTATTTGGTTTCAGGCTGAACTTACAGCACTGTATGCACTAGACCCGGCGTCGTTTCTCCATTCGCTGCTGCACAGATGTGAAGACACTCCCTCTCTGACTGAATTACACGTGATTGGGGCACACAATTGGGAAGTGTTCCTTTATTGGCGCAGAGTCACCCAGGGTTTGTCACATAAAGTATGGTCCAATGGCAAACGTATTTCAAAGGTACACGTGTTTCAAGTTTAACATGAACCCAAATAATAACGCGAATTTCGCAGGTCTCTAGCGATGGTTCGTGCTGTCAACTCATCACTAATTACAGAACAAAGAAGCCTCTTGTATGTGGGATTGTAACATTTGTTGTGCTAACCATAAATAAGGTTTTAAAAAAATTGTAAGTATCTTTATTCGCATCAGTAGTTAGTTCACGAGGCATGTAAATATCTTATTACCAATTCAATGTTTATTGAAGTAATTATTTATGGTAACGAAATTTTATATTTGTAGTCCAAATAAATAGTTTGGGATAAAAACACATCTCTTGTATCTAAAAGATTCCATGAACTGTTTTTTTTCTAATTAAGTGGCAAATAAAATTTTAAGAACTTGAGGTGCATGAAAATTATTGTGTATCATATCAGCATAAAAATCTAAGCAACATTTGTAAAAGCTTGAACTGGAATTTATGTTTATCTTCCTTAGTACATACATGAATTACGGATGACTCTTCCTTTTTTTTTAGTCTCTTGATATTCAGCATCATTCGAATTAACAGTGTCAGTTTTACACTATTGTCTTTTCTGAGAGTCAACAATGAGATAACCGGTGTGAAACGCATAGAATTAATTTATAATTTTGTATTTTGAAAAAACAGTATCTCGTTGCATTGGTGGTTTCGCTATTGATTTACCGGTGTTTGATGATGAGACAACCCAGGAGAGCTTAGTGTTGATATGTAAAATTTGTTTCGGTTTGTATGCAAATTGAAACTGCTGTAGTCTATTCGCGGTTTCTTCAGACCTTTGTAATCAAACCTTTGAAAAATCATCCCTTGTATGCCATGATTAGTTGAATCCTAAATATACCATGTATTACAAAATTTTATACATCTTTTAAGCTGAAGGTACCTTATTTTTCACTAAATCGAAGTCTTACCTGTATTTTATTTATAAATTATTATAATTTATTTATAATAAACACGAGGAAGAACAGTGAGAAAAGATGTGTGTTGGTAGTGCCTAGCAAGAAATAGTTATCGTTCAAAATATAGTTACAACTGAGTGCGCACGAATTCAGTGCACTGTCCTTTGGTGTAATTTTCTAGACTTGGCTAAGCTTTGTATGATGCGTAGGAATATCCTGGAAGTAGAACTTTAGCAGGGATTCAGAAAAGTGTGAAGTAACGGTGAATGTATTATAGGACTAGTTGCTTGTTGTTCACCGTCATCTTTTATCAGCCGAATACGGTCGTCATTTCATAAGACATGAAAATGAGGAACGTTTTGTGTTGGGAAGGGTTTAGAATATGTAATAATGTTGATTTGAAAATTGCTGCCAGTTAGTACGGGTAAAGTGCCTGGTTTAACGTTTTGTTTGGGCCATGAAGCAGGAGGGGGAGGTGAAGAGATTTGGGCGGCTCTTTAACAGCGAGGTCTTGAGAGCCGATGAGGGTGATTGAAGTGAGTATGGAGCGGCGCCGGAATGAGGGGGCAGGGGAAACGGAAGTTGCCGAGAAGACCCGCCGACCGACGGCATCGTCCGGCACGATTCCCATATGTGAAAATCCGGTGACCCGGCCGGGGATTGAACACAGTTCGCTTTGCTGGAAGGCGAGCGTGTTAATCTCTCAGGCACCTTGGCCCTAGGAAGGGGATGCGGCTTAGTTATCGAATATGAGTGATACATAATAGCGAAGCTACAGCAAAAGTCCTCCGCGTTTTTAGCCTACTTTCCGAAGAAAAGAAAGGTGTATGAGATCACTTCCCTGTCTGTGTGTGTGTGTGTGTGTGTACGTATGTGTGGGCATAGGTGTGTGTGTGTGTGTGTTCCCTTTCAATTCTCTAACACGTCAACCGAATTTCGCCAAACTCGGTACACATACAGTTTTTAGTAAGGACACCTGCATTTCGTAGTTTTCGACCACGCCAGGCACTTACTTTCGAAATGGCAGCCATTTTAATAATATTGTGGGTGATGTCATATATTGGGGCCCATTCAACAGATTTAAACCAAATTTAGTATTCTTGCAGAGCATTATGTAAGCATTAAATCTGGAAGTGGACATTGTTGTTAGCCTGCCATTTTGGAAGATAGCGCCATTTAAAAAATATAGATTTCACATTACACCTCGAAAAATATCAAAGCAATTGGCACCCAATTTCGCATGCAAGTAATACTATTACAGGATAGGTAAACGTAAGTAATTAATATTGATTAGGTACTTATTTTCAAAATGGTAACCATATAAATATTTTACGTTTAATCGGTGTGTCTACTGTACCATACAACCAATTTCGACCCAATTGTGTATGCTGAAAATGTTTATTACAAGCATCAGACATGATAACACATAGGCACTTTTGTCAGCCATTTTGTAAGATAGCGCCACATGAATAAAATAAGTTTTTAAGTAATACCTCGGTAAACAATAATCGGATTCCTACCAAATTTGGCAATAAAGTATTACTGCGGCAGATGATGTTAAATGATATGCTTTATGTTTGTCAGACACTTATTTTCAAAATGGCAGCCACATAGGCATACTAGCTTAGAATGCTATACAGTCGTAACCATGTAATCAATCCAAACTTATCTTTGTATGCTAGCAGAAGATTTAACAACTATGAACTTTATCTATATGAAGCATATTTTGTCAGTCATTTTGTAAGATAACCCTACACGAATAAATAAGGTTTTTATGTCATATCTTGAGAAACAATTGACCAACTAATATCCAATTTGAAAAACAAGTAGTACACCGGCAGATGATGTAAAAAGGCATGTTTTAGTTCATTGTACATTGTAGAACTGAGAGGCGATGAGGGATACTTACACGTGTGTCTAGTACGATATTCTGAATAGCTTCCACTGGAAATATTAACTGGTGTTTTGAATTCGTAAGCAGGGATAAATAATTTTCATCGTATTTTTTTATAACTCACCCTTTCTTGGGTTTAAAACTAGTATGGTTTAATTCAAGTCGTTCATTCGTGTAAGTTATTCTGTCGTAAATTATATTGGTAGGGAAACAAATTTTGGCTTCGTTGTAGGTATAATTCTATTTACTCGTTGCTTTTTTTTTATAACACCAGCATTGCTGTGCCGGTTATTAAGTTTTCACTTGGAAATATTCTCTGTGGACTTTAATTTCTATGTAATTAAATATATTCTCTTTGCGATTCCTTAGTATTTTATTTGCGTGATATTTTGTCGTATATTATACGGGTAGGGAAATAGTTTTTGGGAGGTCTTCATATTTTTTTTAAACGTTCGTGTGCGTAAAAGAAATTTGTTCGCTGTTTCATTCATCTATTATGTCGGTACGTGCGTCTTTAACTGGCTAAATTTTTTTTTTCTATTTGTGAAGTGTTTCAATACGTATTTATTAACTCATTACTTTTGTGCTAGTCGAGGAGTGAATATGTTGCATGCATCGTACGAGTCTCTGTTGTTTGTCATACATTAGAGTCCTAGCATACAGGACGGGTTAGTAAACTGCCGTTGTGGATTTCAACCTCTTATTCATTTTTAAATAAAATACGCATTTCTGAACTCCGCCGTTTCTCCTAATACAGTCTATAATAAGATGTCGGCTGAAGCAGACGTGTCTTATCCCTCAGTGGCTTGCCAGAAGGTAAACGAACTCCTCAATACCATTAAAAAACTAATATTACACAATACCTATATATTCCCCTTCCTCAACACATCACACCTCAATACAACGCCAGATGTCCAAGGGTGAGGACTTACCATGCCGACCCCCGAAAATAAAAATTAAAAAATTAAAGAAAGACCCTTTACACACTCTTGCACCAAACTATACACTTATCAATTCACACAAAATTCAAAAATTCAAAACAAATTATTTTCGATTGGTCAATTCAATAAAATTAATTGGATTTATAAATAAAATTTTACCGAATTAAGATTTGCTTTATCCAATTTTTTATCTGATTAGTTACGAATTAATTACCAGATTAATTGAGTCAATCAATTTGTTATCAAATCGATCATTCGATTGATCAAAAGTGGGTTAGAACCATCACGCCCCTACTACTGTCAGACGATGCCGCTGGTCTGAGGGTTTTCTCGGGACTCTTCCGTTTCCCACGCCCTTGCATTTCGATGCTGCTCAAAATCATCTTCCTCCATGCCCACCTCGCTTCACTGTCGTCGGTTCTCAAAGACCCCGTTGTTAAGGGCCTCCCCAATTCTATCCGCTCCACTCATTTCATTACCACATACTAAAAAAAATATTATTATAGACAGTTCACAGTTACTTCCAACATTTATGAAGCCCTGCTAGGGTTCTACTTACAGGATATTCCTTAACATCATGCAAACAAAGCTCAACCAAGTTTAGAAAATCACACCATAAGGACAGCGCACCTGATTCGTGTGCTGTCAGTGTAATATTATTTAGCACATAAACTATTTATTAAAGGCTGTTCACGATAAAGTGAGCACGTTTGAAATCAACTGTAGGAGAGAAGGAAAAAAGTAACTGCCCCTACCTGCATATATATTTTAACGGGCGCCCTGGGTGAGATGTGTCCAGTAAAGTTGGTACTAGTGGAGCGGAAAGTAGTTTTATATATTAACATCGAAGGAAAAGTGTTAGGTAACCATTTGTGATATTTTAAATTATTTCCCTCGCTTTCTGTATTTTTTAATACTTCGAAGTGTCAAAATGAGCAGATTTGTACAATATTTACTTTACTAATAATTTCACAGTTTCACTTGACCGACGCATGAATAAAGTGATGAAGCCCATGGCAATGTTAATTTTACATAAGGCGGAAGAACACACAACGTGTATAAGAGTAGATATTAAGCAGGGCTTTCAAAAGTGCTCATTTTATCGCGAACAGCCTATATATGTTTTATTCATATTAACTATAGATATAAAAAAAATTTAGATAGAAAATATGCCGAAGTTCATTTTAACTAGAAATAAGGTACTTTTATGTTAATACAAATATGAAAGGCTTAGAACAAAACCAGACACGACATACATAACGTGATTTTTCTAAGGTTAGATTCAAAAATTTTGGAGTGAAAATATTTGGGCGGCTCTTAAGGGGGAAGTATCCTTGCTATCTTGGATTTACGTATTTTCCTCATTAACTTAATTTTCGGAGTCAATATCTAAAATCCAAGCTAGTCATGACATAGGGAACATTTTAACAGTTATTTCTAAATCCCACTTATTTTTCTTACATGATCAGTGCCACATCTGTAACCGTAATAAAACATTATTTAATAATTTAACAATTTCAGTCCCACATGGGAAAATACAGGTATATTTGAAACACTACAAATAAAAAATAATCGTTAAGTAGTCGTCCATGTCACGTCTAGCTTTGATTTTTTTTATTTCTGGCTATACATTTTCATTACGAAGATTTCTAAGAAAATTCGAAGATGGAGTAGATACTACCCCCTTAACATCGCGGTCTTAAGAGCAGATGAAGATGAAACGAGGTCATTACGGAACAGCGCCGGAATGCCAGTGAGGGGGGGATGTTGGGAGATCATCTAGGGAAACCCGCCCCTCAAAGGCATCGTCCGGGAAGATCCCCACATGCGAGCATCCGGGAGCGCGCCCACTGGGAATCGAACCCGGTTTCTCCTAGGTCGGAGCGGCGAGGAGTATATCCACTACACCATCGTGGCCCCCAAATGTGTGACGAAACCGCGACTCGAAACCAACGATCGAGTTCCCGACAAAGCTACAAAAGCACAAAAGTATTTTTTAGTGTGAACGGAAGCTTTGAGAAGGAGAGATCGGCGCCCGGTCTTGAGGAATCCTTTCTTTTTTTTCTCTCGTCGACGGGCGGGCGTCCTCGGGATTCGTTCGGCTTCCGTGCCGACGCGGGTGGGAAGGGAACGTATCAGAGACGCCGCGTTAAAGTACCTGCGCGTTCAAGGCCAAGAAGCGAACGAGCGATACGGGCGACACTAACTCGCACGCCTAGAGCCTCATCCCTCTTACGCCCAAGGCGTGCAGTGTTTCCGTTCTAACGCTTTGCTGTGTAAACTAGATCTGTAACTGTAGGGTTTTATTACACGCGATGAAAGTTCACAGATCAAACTACCTGCGGATGATCGTAGTTTTCTCTTACATATTAAAGAAACTTCATAGGCAAGCTTTAAAAATGAGATATTTCACCACTTTCAAGATTTTTTCTCCATTAATACACTTAATATGATAAAAGTAAAAATATAGTGACATGGGCAATAGTTTTTTTTATCCTTCTTGGCAAAACTTCGTATTTACAAAACATTTATTTACCGAGACACGCGTTTACACGCAAACGACGATTTCACAGAAAACGTTTCGGTACATAGGGCCCTTAACGATGTCGACACGTGGGGGTACTTTTTCGTTACACCCCCTCCCCCCTCGCAGCCCTAAGGAAGGTTCCACTCTGCCGAGCACGCCTTCGAGAGGAGCAGCAAACTGACGGACAAGAGAAAACGATTTCGTTCAACATCACCCGCAGCACGCGTTCGAGAAATTCAAGGCCAAGCGCGGCGCAATGATACTCCAACTGTAATTACTTTCCCACTTCTAACGTCTCAGCGCTCTCATCTATGTCATGGCCTCTCCGATTTCTTCGCCATGGGGGGGAAAAAGAGCGGTTTTATTTCTGGACTCGGGAGAAGGATATATGGGTTGTCGTTACTTGTGTTTTGACGTAAATAAGTCTTTAAATTTGCGCCCATAGCGGGAGGCAATCCAAAAAATCCGATGATAACAAAATCGGGGGATACGGTTTGACATTGCAGTTCTGAATATTTCGTTTACATTAAAAATCCAATTACACCACTCGATTGCCAAAGGATCAAAGAATATATTACGTTGAGTGAGGACTGCGAAGCCTCGCCGCAATTTTGAGTTCGTTTCGCCGCGTCTCATAACTTCCGCATACTATAACTTTTGACTAGGAGAAGCTACGGCGCTCATTTAACTTTCAATCGACAGCTATCGTCAAAATCAATCGATTGCGTGTAAAAACACATATGTGTGGCGTAGTTATACGGAAATTGCATGAGCTTAATGTCAAAATTAAGAAAACCTAACACAACGTTGGCCTATACTCGTCAAAAAGCCAAGTCGAAATACAGAAATCGTTTACGGTTGGAAAGAGCATCTAAAATGCAATCCAGGAATACCCATGAAATCCCATATGATGGAGTGAAGCGTTGCCGGGAATGTAAAAAAAAACATGAAGGCCTCCGAGCGCGTCAACGAAGACGTATTCCCGCAAAACAAACAGCCATATCCCCAACACAGCCACACCCCATTTTTTTCTTTTCGGATGGACCACGGTTATTGTATGACGGTGGGAATTTATTGTGAACGTATACAAACTGATATATTGGAAATCTATTTACCGTACTGGGTATATTTGGGACACCGGGGGTAACTAGATACAATTAAAAATAATTTTTGTTGGAAAATGTTTGCAGCAATGATGTAGGATTATTGAGTTTCATAAGGTTGGTTGCCGGAATTAATGTAATGGGCATTATGTATTATTTTACTTAGAGCTGTCGCATTAAAAAAAAAAAATTCCTTTTTAAAGTGTCGAGGTATTCCCAGTTGACGAACCCTTTCATACAGTCTACACCGTTACAAACAATTCTCCTATTTTATGGGAAAAGCACCGGTGATAAATTTCTCCAGATCTCTCCGTAAACTCTCCGTAAATTTACGGGCACGTTGCTTTTCCAGGAACGGACCTTCTGTGAATTTCGCAGGAAATTCCTCGAATTCACGGGAACACTGTAAATTTTCTAGTTAGGTTTCCATACATCCAGTATTAAAAAAGCGACAGTAAATATTTAATTTTAGCTACACGCGTATTGCAGCCTACTATGTATAAGAAATAAGTTTTTAAAAAATAATTTTTATCTGCGCGAGAATTGAGCTAGTGTCAAACGTTAGCCAGTATATGTCTTTAAACAGTCACCTTCGACTTCCTCAAGATAGAGTCAATTACTCAACTTTTTCAGTTACTATAGTTTGTTCACGGTTTCTTCACACCGTTTTAATCAAACCTTTGAAAAATCATCCCATGTATGACGTGTTAAGTTATTTTCAAAATATGCCATGTATCACAAGCGTTTAACATCTCTGTTAACATTAAAGTATCCTATTTTTCGCTTAAATGAAGTTTTACCGGTATTTTTACCGGATCTATAACACAGGGGTTTTATTACAAACGATAAAAGACCACAGATTAAACTACATCCGTATCTTTGTGCTCTTCTCTTGCCGCTGAAGGAATCTGCATAAGCAAGCAGTAATATGGTCGACGATGTTTCAGGCCACTTTTGATTAAGTGGATTAACCATTTGATATCAAATTCATATCAAAAGGGTTAATCCAATCTTAATCCGATCAATTTGTTTATTATATTTTAATCCGATGGGATTTATTCTTAATCCCATAAAATGTGATCAAAGAAATTTGATCAAATAAGTTTGAAGAGATTTCTTTGATGGATTTTTTTGTGTGTGTATATTTAGGAGAACTTTATTTTAATTCTTCCTTTTTTGGGGTGGGGAGCCGCTCTGGTACGTCCTCACCCTTGGAGCTCTGGCGTCCTATTGAGGTGTGGTGTGTTTGGGACAGGGTATATATGTGTTGAGTTTTGTGCAAGTGTCATAAGTGTTTTTTGGGTTTGAAGGGGATATTATACGTAGACGGTGTTGGGAGATAGTCGACTCTGAAAGATACAATTTACGTTGTTTATGTTAGTAATGACAAACAGATGAACTTAAGTGTAAACTATAAAATATACGACGATTTTTTCCGAATGCAATTAAACCGGTGACGTATAACACGAGAGAAATAATGAGTCTTTAAAAGAATATAACCGAAATATATTTTTAAAGAGTTCCACCTATCAATTTAAATAAATAACCCGAGAGAAGTATAACGAAAACAACTACGCGAATAACCTGGTCTCAAAGAAACAAGTGCTAACTCACTAAACGATCACAACTATGTGAGTATCCCGTATGAAATTAATTAACACGCTACAACGAAGCAAAAATGTCCCTATAAATTAAAATGCAGTCTTACTAAACACAACAACAATGTACAAATTACACTTCCTGACCCCTCAGAGCTCTACACATACCGTGATTGATTTAAAAATATGTCTGTAATATCCCACAGTTAACACTCGTAGAGAAACTTCTGAAATGGAATCCACCTGTTAAAAGAAATTATATTATTAAAATGAGCAAAAATAATAAATAAAATTTTTAACAGTTAGTGCTTTTAACATAAGTCCATTCGCTTGGGAGGTCGCTGCAGCACTGACTTGGATAGACCACTTATGTCGATGTTGATAAGCTGAACGAGGTGTTGAGAGAAAACAGAACCTGTGTGTGCGTCGGCCTACGTTTGATTATAGACTGAGCTGAATAACTGGGAAATGAACGAAACGAGATGTGAATATGTCTTAACACAAAACGAGTGTTTCCAAATAAATTGAACCATTGACATAACTAGGCGACTATCCAGTTTTTTTAAATTAATGAAATCGCACAAGCACCTTTCCTAAAACATGTCTGGTTGGCTGTGATGTCAGTCAAGGAATTACTGCAGTGTATGACGTACACCAACTTATAAGCTGTTAGAAACATGGAGTTTGTGGCTGAGTTTAAGTTATGTTAGAATCTCTGAATACGACTCAATAAACGAATTACAGAACCTATTTTCCTAGAAAACTCGTTTACCACCTATCCTGATAATTTAAAGATGAAATAACACCCAAAGTTAATAATACGCATACTTACTAAGAACTGATTTGAATACACTACACACAGACAATTAAATATTTCCAAACTCGCATTTCGAATTAAATTTTAAGCAGATACAATAGCGCAATAGACATACATGTACGTCTCCCTCTCACCTCTCATTTCTACACATATCTTAAATGATTTTAAAACAAGTTCGTTCATTGTAGTGTCTCATGTAGAAATGAGTTGAGCGTACCAGTTACGTTGACGTATAAGTGCGGCCGAGTTTAAATTACGGGAAAAACTTATAAACGAAGGAAACATCTTAAATGTTCATGAAAGAGCAATTAATCGAAAAGAGAGTTGAACACACAATTATGTTAACGACGTATCCAGAGAAGTGGTTTACCATTGCGAATAAATGTTCCTATTGTAAAAAGAATAATAATTCATTATTAATTTCCATTGAAGATTAGTGTGAGGTTCGGCTCGTGTCAAAGATTAACTTAAAAATGGAAATCGCACCTACTTAATGAGAAAATATAGTGACGATTTGAGTCCAGACACTTGGTCGAGGAAAAAAAACGATGAAACAAATACCACCTTTCGTTAAAAAATAATATAGACGTACTACATCGAGTCGAATAATGTTAACACAAATTTCTGTTAAGTTTGGGAAATTCACGGCACTTGGTAACATAAAACGAGTTGAAAATCCTATAAACTTTCTTCGATCGAGCTCAGAAACGGGGTTTACACGATAAAAGCTTATACAATTATTTAAAAATAACGGATGCACAAATTCGGCCAAACAAAGGCGAAGCCCAATGACCCCCTGCCCCTTCGATCGTCGGACAGAACCCCGCCTGAACACTGAGCCCGGTGAGGAAGGTGCTTCAGAGGGGAGAGCGATGTATGTGTGTATCCAGGGTGAGATTTGGTGTCAAACTAACATGGCGCTGGTCAGTGAGAGTTTGACAGATCACTCCTGCCTGCCTACACCCCCTCACCTCTCCCCATTACCTACACCAGAACATGTCTTCGGTTTGCTCGAGGATTTTCTGTCTCGGCGATGTGTCCCTCTGCCCCTCCCCCATCCCCTGTCCAGCCCAGAATGTGTCTTTGTCCGAAATGACCAGTTCCTTGCACCTGCTATCGATCCAAAATCATCCTTTGCAAAACCTGCATAGCACAAAATTCTCCCACCCCCTCCAACCATCAGCTCGGAGCGCATGTTTTCCGAGATGAGAACTGCCTCTGCTAACCATCCCTCTGCAGCCCCACTCCAGAACACATCTTTATGCATCACATAGGAGAGTCTCCAAATGTCAGGCACCCCTCGGACCAGCGAATTTTGAACTCACCCTACCTGGCTAGTTCTCCTCTCCCCTTCCCCTCTGCCTCACAAACTTTCACTTTCGCCTGTCCCTTGACTTGATCTGAAATGATGCTTCCTCATATTTTCCGAGACACAAGGGATAAAATTACTTCCAGCCAAACAAAATTTGCTGCCAAAGTCCCACTGATCAAAATTTATATCCCTGAGGTTATGTGCAGTACAGACCAAAAATTATCTACACATGCATAATGTACACATTTGTGTACACTGGGTCTGAATAGGTTAATCAATGTATTCAATACTCCGCATCCTTTTTTGCTATGCTTAGTATGGGCCATTGTTTTCAACTGAACACGAACCTATACATAGACCTACATTTGTGGTTTTTACATTAGTATGTTACCTAATACTATAGAAAGGAAGGTTATAAAACAAAATGTTTATCTAATGGCAATTACAAATATGAAATAAAATGTAATTGAACAGAAGTATGGTATTCTTTTACCATCAAATATAACTTGTATAGTAAGAAGTCCTTCTTCATGTGGAAAAAATTGTATTATTATGTCGCTGTTGGAGCATCTGAATGGATATAAATTTGAAAACATATATGTGTTTTTCTAAAACTATACAACAGGAGAAATATCAACGATTAGCGAACATTTTGTTGTTAGTTGAAGGAATGCGATATTTCCCTTTCACAAATAAAGAAAATATCGTGCCTCCGAATGAAGCATTGCCCAATTCCGTGTTTGTATTTGACGATGTTTAGTGCGAACCACAGGATGAAACACATCAATACTTTAGTTTTGGTAGACATTCAAATGTCGATTGTTTTTATCTACTGCAAAGTTATGTACATATTCCAAAACATAATTTTCACGATAATAAAAATATTTTATTTGTGTTTAAAATTGACAATATGAATCTACAACATATCTAGAATGCTCACATTTTAGGCGATATGACATTTACAAAGTTTAAAGATATTTGTTTTTACTGTTGGAAAAACAAGTATGATTGATATATTATTATAATAAAACTTCCCCTATATAAAGGCAGATATAGTCCTGTGTTTAACAGTTTTTTACTTCCCGACAAATAATAATGAGTATCTAAAAGTTTGGACATAGCAGTATAGAACACAATCATTACAATGCCTGTTTAATGAGAAATCTCGATGGGAATTGTCATTTGAATGGACATATATTATGTAGTGTGGGTATGGCTGTGAAAGATACTGATGCGGTAAACAAACGTTATGTGGAAGACTTAAACACCATTAAACTAAATGTATTAAAATCGCACTCAATCGACATGCAAGAGAAATTAACAAACATAATTGAAACTATTACAAAAGTGTCTGCTAATATTAGTTGTATTTCGGAAATATTAACACAATGATATTTAGCTATAAAACAATCTTCGTCTATTCGCGATATGGTATTTGGTGTATATCGTCATGGAAATATATGGCTTCTGGGAGATTCAGTAATTAAGTTTTTGCCTGAGAATAGAATTCAAGTAGGTGTACGTAACTGATGTTATCGAAGGATTGTTTGAATTACTATTTTAAAAAGATCCGAATGGTTATTCCGATATCGATTTGGAGAAATATATGGATCCTGTTTGTCGAACGAATGCAAATAATCGTTTAGGTGATTATGAAAATCATCCGAAAATACATTTATTAAGTGGTATTGTTGGAAGTGGAATATATAAAATGAAATTGACAACCGGTTTTCTCCTGTATATTGGAACATTCCTAATGAATTGGTCGACACATTAAAACTATTCATCGCTTCGAGAGAGTCTGGGAATAATTCATATAGGAACGAAATCGTTTCTATAATTGAAGAATTGACTGAAGATGGATATATTACAAATGAAGTTTAGTAAGATTGCTCAAGAGCTTCACGCTCCTGCCTGGATCAGGTATCCTGGAAGACCAGTTATTACTAAAGGGTTAAATGATCTTTTTCAAGCAGATTTGTGTGAAATGGCATTGCTTTCAAAAGACAATAAGGGATACAATTATATTTTAATCGTAATAGATGTTTGTTCAAAATATGGTTTGCTGATACCTTTGAAAAATAAAATTGGGAAACAGGTTACCAATGCAATGAAGATCGTTTTACGAGAAAGAATGCCGAATTCGCTTAAAAAAGGCAGAGGAAGCGAGTTTTTTCAAAGCCGTTTAGGAACTTAATAACCGACAATAGTACTAATCCCTACATAATGTATTCAGACCTTAAAGCAAGCATTGTGGAACGATTTAATACATCGATTAAGCAATTAATATATCAACATTTCACGACAAAAGGCACCTATAATTGGATGCGCGTTTTACCTGAAATAATTCAGTTTTATAATTTTAGATATCATAGAACTATCAAGTTGGCGCCGAAAAAGTTACAGACAGTAACTTGATGAAAACCATGTATAGAAATGTGAAAATAACCGACCAGAGGAAGCAACCGCTCAATGTCGGGGGGTGTATGTATGGGTCTCAAAGCTGAAATCTGTCTTTGAGAAATGGTATACAATTAATTTGGTCTTATGAATATTTAAAATTATTGCAGTTAGACAAACGTATCCCAGAGTGTATTACCTCGATACCTACAATGGAGAACTGATAAAAGGCGGATTTTATCAACATGAACTTCGAAAATTACTTTACCAAATTAATATTTGATCTACAAAAACATTAAAAGGAAAAAAGATATGTCTTTGGTTCGAAGGAAGGGTTTTACAAAAACCCACAATTCGTGGGCGAAGAATAAATATCTTAAAAGTTTGTAATACTATGATATGTAATATTTTGTTATGAAATAAAAACTTTTTTAAACATATTTTATGAATTATTCATTTAATAAACCTATCGATATTGCTGGGAAGTGGATGTACAATTTATTGTGCAATCATTCCTATTGTTTCGGTGTTAATCTATTGAATTTAATTTATTATGTAATTTATTATGTAATTCTTTGTATTCGGTTAATATTTTCCGGTTCGTAAGGAGTGAAAATATTTGCGTTGTTTATTTTCTTTTTCTCGGGTTAATGATTTTAAAATTTTTGTACACCTAACATGTAAAGCGATGAAAAATAATATTATGACACGTGGCTTACATCATTTTTTTTGTGATACATTTTTTTGGTTTTAATAAGAATGTAGTATGAAAAAAGATATGTAAACACCACAACACCTATCTGTCGCCGTTATCAGATAATTCAGTGGAAACAATCACGCTTACTACCCTTAATTCGACTTAATATCCATGACGCTGTAGCGAACTTCTGTACATTGTATAAAACAAAGTCATCCGACCGCGTTTGTCTGTGTATTCGCCTAAGGATTTGGATGCGGTTTCCATCATCATTTAGAGAATTTCTTCAGGAAGGTTTAAATATATACTACATTAATATTTAATATACGGATAGTAGAGAAATGTCGACGTTATCTAATAAAGTCAGAAAAAAGCCGCTTTGTGGGCGCTTACATGACTTACGCTGACTAAACCATAAGAGATAGGTCTACACCAAATTAATGTACTACAGCATTTTAGATCTCGAAAAGGTCTACAAAGAAGTCCGCGACATCATATGTTTATCTTATGAGGATGACCCACATTAACCACTTTTATCTTTCAAAGGTCACTTACGAAGACTTTTTTTAACAACACATTATTAATCCTATGTTAGTTACCTTAAGCATTAAGTGTACATACTTGCTGTGAACCTAAGCAACGCCATATTTGCAAATCGTACCCGAGCTAGGACGGGGTGGGTGGCTAGTGCGATATAAGATATGGATTATTTATCTGCATGTCACAATATCTATACACATTATGCAGACACCCAGTGTTCAGGCATAAAATAATTTTTTCAGTATTTGTAATACACTTCTCGTCAAACTTAAGAAATGTGTCCAGACCTGACGATTCACTCTAGGCCATAGGTTATATATCGGTTTTCGCCTTCTTTTTTCGTGATTAACTTGCTGCGAAGTTTGTCGATTTAATTTAAATACATTCTGTATAGCTTGTTTACAGGCATTTGCCTAGCTCAGAAAAGTAATAAATTATTTTATATAAATACGCAAAATCTTGGCCTACATTAAACAAGCGTTACACACGTGCTTAACTACATGTATAGGCTGTTCGCGGTAAAATGAGCAATATTGAAAGCCCCGCTTGACATTCACTTGTAGGCCAATGCCTTTGTGTAATTTTCCGCCTTATATAAAATTAACATTATCATGGGCGTCATCACTTTATTCATACGTCGGTCAGGTGAAATTGTGGAATTATTGGAAAAGTAAATGTGTTACAAATCTGACAAATTTTACACTTCGATGCACAAAAAAAAAAAAAAAAAAAAAAACAGAAAGCGAAAAAAATAATTTCAGTTATCACAAATGGTTACCTCACACTTTTTATTCGACTTTAAGATATGGAAATACTTTCCATCCACCATTACCAACTTTACTGGGCGCATATCACTCACACCGCCCGTTAAAATATATACAGGCAGGGGCAGTGACTTTTTTATAAGGTAGACTTCAAGAGTACTCACTGCACAGAATGACAGAGAGAGAGAGAGAGAGAGAGAGAGAGAGAGAAAGAGAGAGAGAGAGAGAGAGAGAGAGAGAGAGAGAGAGAGAGAGAGAGAGAGAGAGAGAGAGGGTATGGGGGAGGTATGGATATAGAGATAATATCGGAATGAAAATGGGTACTGTCAAAAAAGTGTCTGACACTAGCCCTCCTCCCGGAAACAAGAATTATTGGGATTATTGGTGATAGAATATCTAACGCCCGACAGCATGTACCTAGTGGTTCGGATCCCATTGTAATCAGGAAGTCCCTCAGTCTCTGGCCTTTTCGCATTACCGTACGACGTGAGAGATAACCAGAATTTCGAGTTTAGTTTTGTGGGAATTGCTCTAGTACGAAACATCTAACATTCGCAGTTTTCATTCTGTAGGCTATATGTCCTCTTAATAAGGGTTCGAAAATGCAAGGGAATTGTCCATTGTCTGTCCGCTCTGATATTTTGGAGACGTATTTTAATCCTTACGCAAGGTTAAAAATATTGCTGATAATTACAGCGTTCTTAATTTTTTCTGAGTTATATCATTTTTTTGAATATTTTGAGACAGTGCTAGTCTTGTACGTCAACTGACTAATTCTGAGGAAAATACAAAACAATTTTAATACATAGAGATGACTATTTTCAGCGAGTTCTTAACGTCTAAAATATGCAATTTCAGAACACAGATTTTGCTGCTATCGGTGTAGAGCTAGAGGAAATTAATATTTATTTTGGGTTCGTGGTGACGTATACATGAATCGTTTCGCTTATGTAAACTTAAGATGCCTATTTTTGGCCCGAACCAGGTATGCAATAAACTGTCTTTGTGAAAAAATAGATCGAGTCCTACTATGTTAATTCTTGTTGTATAAGTAGAAACTGCCGTGATAACTTGTTCGAGGTTAATTTAATATTTATAAATTAATTTTTTAAAATAAAAAACTTGTGTACCTACTTAAAACTATAACATTGGCCGAATAACGTTCGAATCAGGAAAAGTAGATCTATAATTGATCTATTTCCAGGTGGCAGGAAAGATGAAAGGCTGCCTGCAACAAAGTCGAAGCGACTGGGTGGCTGGCTAGCCATTTCACAGTAAGACTAGAGACTACAGCAGAAAATAGTTCGACGGTAATTTCAATTTTCGAAGTGGTATTTTAAGATATCAGTTGTTTCATTGATGCTTTGTAATATAAAGATAGGATGCGTATGCAAAAGGACGTGTGCTTGCTGTTAGGGATTTTTTTTTTTGTTTTGTTTCGGGGAAACACCGAAAGACGAAACCAGAACCGTGCAAGATGGCGGAAGGGTCTGAGTCCAGCTGAATTTTCGGAAAAGATGAAAGGGGATAGATTGAACAAATAAGATAGAATGTAGGCTGTTCACGGTAAAGTGAGCACTTTCGAGGACCTAGATACTTATTACTTTCAACCTTTTTTTTTTTATCCTTTAAACATCTTTTTAAATAAATATAGCCACGTAAGTATTAAACACAGTGTGTTATAGTCCACTTCACCAGGACGTAAACCTCTGAGCCTAAAATAAAAAATATATTTATTGACTGTTATCCCAAAAAGAGAGGGATTTCAAAAGTACTCACTTTACCGTCAGTAGTCTAATAGTTAATATATTTCTTAATAAGTTGAAATAATGGCATGCATAAAAAATTCTTAACTAAAATAAATATTGATTTTATAATGTGACAGGGAGAAGGGCATGATTCTGGAAACTCATTCGTCCTATTCGCAGTTTCTTCACGCTTTTTGAATCAAACCTTTGAAATATCACCTCATGTATGACGTGCTTAATTGTTTCCTAAACATGTCATGAATCACAAGCGTTTTACACTCGTGTCAACGAAAAACATTTTTTTTTTTAGTTTAATTAAAAATTTGCATAATTTTTTTTTCTTTATAAATTATAATATTTTATTTGTGAATAAAAACAAGGGAGAATATGGGTGTCGTAAATGCCTAGTAAGAAATACACGAATGCGGTGCCTTGTATCTTTGGCGTAATTTTCTAGACTCTGTTAAATTTTGTTTGCACGAGGCGGAGGAACATCCTGGAAGCAGAACTTCAGCAGGGCATCAGAAAAATTAAAAGTAGCCGTGAATGGACTTTAAAACTGCACCCCACTCGAAATGCTACTGAAATTATTTTGTTCTTTCTTTTATACTCATGACAGTGAGAATTTTGAATATTGTTAACCATTTTTTTTAAACAATTTTATAGTGTCAGAGCCGCAGAATGCTTGTATTTCGTCCCATTCAAATGTTGATAGTTAAAGGCTGTTCACGATAAAGTGAGCACTTTTGAAATCAACCTTAGAAAAAAACCACTGTTTCTACCTACATAAATTTTAACGGGCGCACTGAGTGACATGCGCACTGTAAAGTTGGTAACAATATCGGGAAAGCAGTTCCATGTCTTAACCTTGAGTTAAAAGTGGATAGCCATTTGTGATAACTTACATTTCTTTTTTCCGCTTTAGGTTTTTTTAAAATGCATCTAAGTGTAAAAATTAACATATCTATAAAATATGCAGTTTCTAATAATTTCACAGTTTCACTTGACCGACGCACGAATAAAGTGATGGGGCCCATGGAAATGGTAATTTTACACAACGCAGAAGAATACACGATGTGCAAACAAGTAGATCTCAAACAGGGCTTTCAAAAGTTCTCAGCCTATACATGTGGCGTCAATGTACACAAACTGGGAAGAAGGAAAACTAAGCCGGGCTTTCAAATGTGTTCACTTAACCGTAAGTGAAGTATAATGAACGTCCCTCGAGCGTTCCTGTTATGAAACCAGTAAGTGAAAGTGCATTTGAAACTTGATGACCGCCAAATCACGTATTTATTGCGAACGTTAGTGTAGAACAAAGCGACAAGTGGGCGCGAATATTACGTTTCAAGTGGAGCTATCGCGGGGAGAGAGAAAAAAAAAAAATTCTCCGTTGTCGGAGATCTGCAAAAACCTTTCAGTTCGTTCCAGATCTTTTCTTGATATAAAGACAAGTGATGATCAGGATTACCTTGGATGAAAAACCATGTTCGCAAACCACCAGCAAAGTTACACAGTTTAACTATATAGGCCAAAGATTCTAAACAAACGTCAATAACTCGAAAAAAAAAAAATCAGTGTATTTTCTTGACACAAACTGAAAAAAAAGTAAAATAAGCGTAACAGATTTACTAAAAAAATAACAATTATTTTTTTCCCCCATATTAAAGTTTTACGTGATCAATAACTTTGGCCGCCTCTCCTCTGAAATTTTTTTGCAGTGATGTGTAAGCATTCCTGCAAAAAAAAAAAAAAATAAACCGAGGACGTAGAACGAATTTTGATTTTCCGTTTCTAAGTGCCTTAAGGTAGTGGTGTGCTAAGAGGCAACACTATGTATTACGGTATAATTTACATCGATTCCCTATGTAGGTTCTGTAATTCTAAGATCTTGTCAAACAATTGTTAACCTTGAACATAATCACCAAAACTGAACTGATGAGTATACATACGGCACAACCATTAGAGCACCGACATTCCATATGGATAATGTTTAAATAAAAAAAAATATTGCTTATGATTTTAAACATTTTAATTAATATAAACATTACTGCCGATAAACTTATACAGTTACAAGAACTACTGAAATACATTATGGGGCACTTCTAAACTTTATAGAGACAATCAGTTTTTACAGGAGCATTTGAGATCTTACCTCGAGTGTTTGTATACAGAAAATGTCATTAATTTACAGAAAACGTCTACAACTCGTTTGTTTATATATTTTTTAAAGTAGAGGTTTACTTACAAGCATTCTTCACCTTTTAATTTTCCGTCTCTATAACTTAACAATACTTTTCTCGGTAGTAGTAAAGATAATTACGGTCAGTAAACATGCTTATGGTTTTCTCTAAAATTCTTAAATTCTTAAATGTGCCTGATATTACTCATTAATAACTGGAAACTTTCTCTTTTAGCATAGCCAGAACGGTAATAAGTTGAAAATATATTAAATACGACTTTTGCAATTTTCTGTATGTGATTTTGTAGTTAAATAAAACAATATGTTAAGATGAAAACTTTCTAGTGAGGCCACTATTAGAACTTGAAACACACTAACATATTTTGCTTGTTAACGAACACATCTGTGAAAGTGACAAATTCAAATTACTATTTAAAATTGGAAACATTTAGAAAGACATGGAAAGATTTCTTAAGACCGGTGTGTTTGTGTGTGTGTATCTACATGTATAGGCTGTTCACGATAATTTGATAACTTTCGAAAGTCCTGCTTAATATCTACTTGTATGCACGTTGTGTATTCTTCCGCCTTTTGTAAAATAAAAATTGCCACTCGCCTCATCGCTTTATTCATGTAGCTTTCAAGTGAAACTATAAAATTATTATAAAATAAAATATTTTACAAATTTACTCATGTTTTACATTTGGATGCATTAAAGAAACAGGAAAGGAAAGAAATAATTTAAGTTTTCGAAAATTCTTACCTAACACTTTTTATTGAACGTTAAGATATGGAACTACTTTCCCTCCATCGTTACCAACTTTACTGGGCGCGTGTCACTCAATACGCCCGTCAAAATATTTGCAGGCAGGGACAGTGCCATTTTTCTAAGGTTGATTTATAAAGTGCTCACTTTATCGCGAACCGGCTTTAGGCCTATGTGTTTAATATAACATGCGATACTCCTAGCAGCTGGCTGTGGTGAGCATGTGTAAACGTGTTTCGAAAACTATTCCACATGATTTTCTGTCAAGAAGATTTATTACTCTGATGTGTGTTGCTGATGCTGAATCAGTTGAACCACGAAATGTCAAACATGCTGTGGCATTTGATGTATGCGTTCGCCGAGAGAACGCATCAGGGGCAAGATGTGTCTACGGGGATCGTTTCCTTAATAGGCATGTTCGAGACAACAGGACATTCCTACGGTTACGTGAACGCTCAAGAGAGACAGGCTCATTAGAATAAGATGCATGCCTGACAGTGAGAAACCAGTTGGTGTGTTTGAATAGTATCTCCCGACGAGCGGACTGGCAGTACATAAAAACAGTCGAGGCCAGTACCCGAAGAAAAGCAGAAGTTGAGCACATGAGGCACATGACAACGATAAGAGTTTTGCAAAAGCAAATGATTTGTCTCATTCAAGTTCAGCAGCCCAGGCACTTCATAAAGTAGCAGGTAGGTGAGTTCTGTAGGAGTTTCCAAGCGCGAAATTCCTGAATTCTCCTATGAATGTTGTCAAGTATTAAAAATAATATTAGTCATAATTCTAAATGGTGGTCATTCTTAACAAGTAATTTAGATAGTCATGATTTTGTTTAAATTTTTCTGGAAAAAAAAATATATATACACACACATATGTGTGTATGTGTGTGTATATAAATACACACATACATACTTATACGTATGAATGTGTTGATGTGAAGGATATGTGTAGGTTATAAGAAATACAGAAAAATTCAAGCTCAACGATTTTTCTAATACCTAAAATGTACCATGGTTAAAGTAAATGGCAAATGTGTAATTTTTATAAAGAGAGATACAAATACCTTTACAAAATATATTTGGGGACAATGGCCAAAATATTAGTAGTAGCAATGTGAATGTACAAAATTTTGATGCCTATAATAAAATGATAGTAATGAATCCCACAAGAACAGTGATGTAATAACAAGGTCTGTTTTAGGACAAATAGCTATGTATTACAGATTATTTCCAGGCAAATTATGAATTAAGACAACTCCTCGTTGATACGAGATTCTTTTGAGTAAATGACATTAATAGTACTGCTTATATTTGAAGTTAATTTACAACAAAATGGGTATAAATAAAGAACATCTCACATGTTGTAAGGTGAATGTTTTAGAGCGGAACTTATACCAGCGATATTCCAGAAAATGATAGCGGTTGCAGAGATACCAGTCACACCTAGTATTGACACTGGAGATCAAGTGGGTAATTCCAGGAATACAATTGAATTAATAACTGCTGAAAGCTTCTGATCTACCAAAAACAAAATGCGTTATAGTGTATCATTGTGACTGTGATTGCAAGTTGTTAAGCATCAATAGATGCACTAACAAACATGGTTACTAAGGCAATTGTCACAAAAAAAATACAAACAAATTCTTGATCTGTATTTTCGAACGAAGGCAGCCAAATGAGTGGCCAAACAAATATATACAGTTGATTCAACAAAATATTTAGTTGACAGACTAATATTTTTTTTTTTTGGCCCAGCGCAGAGATTTTGGTCTATTCGAACATATATTTTGTTAGACGAACAAGAGTAATCTTGTTGCATTTAAGAATTTGTTTGCTCAGCAATGTATTTTGTAAGGGCAACTAAATATATAGTTGGCCCTATACAAACAAATATTTTGTTCGATTTTCTCTCAGTGCAGGCCATGTACTCCCCAACCGGCGTCTGTCCACTTTGCACTTACCCTAAAGCGGTATGAATTTCCTCTGCGTGTGTTGCCTTTGTCTTGCCGCGAACAGCCATGGCTGACAACCATGGAGGTAATAGATGACGGAGTGGCAACAGCCTATCCTCTCCACGTTTGTCAAGTGAAGCCGATGTCTTGCCTGACTTTTCCAACTGCGCATGCGCAGACCGATTGTTTACGTCAGCCGCCATATTACGAGTGGTAAAAGTTACATAGTAAGCAATGTAAAACGTGCACATTTTTTTGCCACTGCTAGCCGTGCCCTTGTCGTTCATTTACGGCTTCACTTTCGTGTCTCGGCTTCCACTCCGTAGACAAATACCTCCACGCTGACAACACAGTTGAGGTGCGCCTCGACCTGACGGGTTTCCCCAAGTTGACCACTCCTCCCGTTGTTTACAAGGCCATTTCCCTTGATCTTGTGTCTTCTGTGCCCCGTGTTTCATTTGTCTTTACACTGATGGCTCCAAGTCAGATACTTCGACTGGGTGCGCATTTGCCTCGGTTTCATTTTGAACTTCATCCATTTCGTAGTATTTTAACTGCGGAGCTATCTGCCATTTTCAAGGCTCTTTTTTGTATAAGTAGGGAGTTTCACTGCAAACGCTTTGTTGAATCAACTGTATATAGTTATTTGGCCACTCATTTGACTGCCTTCGTTCGAAAATACAGCTCGAGAGTTTGTTTGTATTTTTGTTACAATTAAGATAGTAACCGTGTTTGTTAGTGCATCTATTTTTTCTTAAAAATCGTATAAACTCATTAATGAAACAATGCAACAAGAAACTGACAAGTTAAGCTGTAAAACTTGAAATATTTTTTGCACATGTTGCCCAATATTTGGAATAGATCTATTTAAAAGTTTTCTAGGGGATTCAGTTGTTACATTAGTTGAGATTACTAAGGCGTAGCACTCGGTCGAACTTGTAACATTTTTTTTATGTCGGCCCAAACTTTTTAATGTACATGTAGCCAAACAAATTTTTATTTGCACCAACCAAATCTTACAGTTTGGGGCAACCACACGAGAACAACAAAATGATTTGGTTTCAGCAATGAAATATTTCATTTCCCCCTATACAAATAAATAATTTGGTTGCACCTAATAAATCTTGTTTGATTCAACAAAATATTTTATGTCAGTGTGCAACCTTCCACCCTGCGACCCTCGCGTGCCTGTGTGAGGGGTGTGCTGCATGCGGCTTGTAGCCTTGTCTGGCAAGCTTGGCCGCGCGAGTGATATTCTCTTCCACTGTCCAACAAGCTGTGTGCCATCTCCAGAACTTGCCTCTTTCACTCGTCCTTCTGTCTTGCGCATCCGTAGGGAACAAGAGATATCTCGACTTCGGGTCGGGCGCACGTTTTTGACACACAAAATAGATATCTGCTTCGTGTCGAACCACTCCCTTGACTATCCGGCACATTCCGGTCGAGTGTAGCAGGTAAGACCAGGCTTGTCACACTTCTAATGTTTAATGCTCCTAACGACCTACGGCGGATGCTGTGGGATGGAAGTACGTCTGTGAGAGACGTACTCACATTTTTACGTGCGACAGGCATTTTTAATGTGCTGTGATTTTTTTTTTTTCATTATTGTCTACTCTGTTGTATTGTTGCTCCTCCAGAGCATTATTTTATAGTTTGTTTGATTTGCGACAGTTCTTTTTCCACCTGTGGAGGCCTTTAAGAGTGGGATGGAACCCCGCGTTTTTTTGTGAAATAGTTGTTTGCGCGTATCTCGGTAAATACATGTTCTGTAAATACGACTTTTTTTCCAGAAAAGATAGGTATGTCATATTTTTTTTTTACTTTTATCATATTGAGTGTATTCTTGAAGGAAAAAAATTCGTGAAAATGGTCAAATATGGCATTTTTAGAGCTTGCCTATGCAGTTTCCTCAAGCGGCAAAAGAAAAGTACAAATATACGGACGTAGTTTATTCTGTGGCCTCCTATCTCGCGTAATAAAACCACACCGCAAAAAAACCTAATTTTACAGTACAGCGTTACGACGTCTTGCACGTAGGAGCGATTAGGGGCTAGAAGTGCATATTAGTGTCGCCCGTATCGCTCCCTCGCTTCTTGGACGCTTGGGTCCATTCCACTCTTAATGCATTTTTTCATTTTTATAAGAATTTTGGCAGCCTGTGAGTAACTCCTCAGCAGGAAGTGAATGGACAACAGTCGTATTGACAAGAAATGTTGGGAAACGGAGACTGGTTGAGCGGAGCCAGCGAAATCGCTGTACCTCATATTTAGTATACAGCGGATATTACACGATACCTGCTGTCGTACTTAGTTCTTGTACAAGCTTCTACAAGCCCTGGTGTACGAGCCGGTATACCAGCCGCTATATGAGCCGCCATGGAAGATTCATATTACACGACAGCAGTTAGAGTACTAGCATTTGGCACCCTCGGTGAGTGCGCAGTGTGTGGTTTGTAGTAAATATGAACCCCATTCGTAGAACTTCTACCAGTTAGTAACTTGCTAAGGCCTATAAAAATTACAAACACATCTTAATATTGCTATCTTACTGTTCGCCTTTTACATAAATTAATTGCTCATTAGTATGATTTCATTCATTTGATTGAAAAAGATGTGAAGTCACTACAGTACGAGCGTGTTATTTTTTATTTTGACGAAAATTACTTACCCGGTTGCAAAATATAGTTTTTTATTTACTTAGCGGGATATTATCTGCATGTAAAATTTAATGATAATAAAAGTTTGGGTGCGGCGGAGTTTCGAACTAACGCCCAAGAGTTATAGTGTTTAATTGTGGATCATACGACGTTATCACTGTACTACCAGTCCATACTAATTCGCAAGATTATAAAATGTAAATTTAATAAATTTTGAATAAATTTTTTTTCATACAGTAGGTAATGTTTTAAGTATTTTGAACGATTTTAAGCAGTAATTGAAAGTGGTCATAACCAATATTATTCGTTGTCGTCGTATTTTAAATCTATTTGAAAGAGTTTCAACCTCACGGATGTAAAATCAAGATGGAGGCTTCCTTTTCGGTTTCTTCATCAACTCGTTTCAAGTAGTAGCCATGGGGAGCTCCTACGCGCTGAAAATGCAACGTAATTGGCCAGGTACGAGAGCCGGTATGGAACCCGCCACGGAAAATAGGACAGGTCCAATTACCAAACCTGTGATGAAATCTGGCAGCGCCAGGTGAAAAATGCCATGACGGGGGCCGTACAGGCCGGTATAACGGCAGACCTTGCACAATCTTTTACGATATCTGGTACCTTGTAGTATGGCCTTGGGGCTAAAACGACAGACGGCTGACTACTGGACGGACTCGAACGGACAATTGTTAAGAGTCCAGCTTAAGCGGCACATACAGACGCCAGCTACAAGCGCTCCCACACCTCGCGGCGAGGGCAGGAGGTGATACGCCCGACAGTCGACCAACTTCCGGCGACCTTGGCGGGGGAGCGACCCGCGCACGGGATCTCGGTGGGCGGGGCCGGACCCCACAGCCTCCGTCCCCTCCCCACCCACCAATCTCCGGGCACCGGAGCTATATCGCTCACGGCTAAGAGAAAGGGAAAACTTTTGTGCGGCAACGACGCCGAACTTCTTGTACGCAAGCTCCGCGTTACAATCGAAGAGCGGCCCATCTCCCGCACTCCCGTGGAACTGCCCACCGTCTGTCACATGAGAAGTATTAAGGCCACTGGTGCATTAAAGCAGTATATTTATATATGTTATGCCATAACTTGTTTCACAGCGGATGGCATCTCAAGAGACGTGAATAACAACTTCCCACGTTGTTAGATATTCACTGCCGCCATTATTCTCAGAGCACTGATTGCAGATAAGAAAACCAAAATTCTTTCTTTTCTTCCACCAGTGCTCCGAGGATAATGACGGCAGTGAATATCATACTACGGAAAGTGTTAAAAGTTGTTATTTACGTCTTGAGATGCCAGAAATTCTGAAAAATCTGCTGTGAAACAAGTTATGACACAAATTATATAAATATACTGCTTTCATGCACCAATGGTCTTAATAGGAAAATCCCACGTTAAGGAAATTTCGCCTCAGTGTGTTAATTTTAAAGATAGGTGTTTAAAACGAAATGTATTATTCTAAAAGTTTTTTAGGAGAAGTTCCTTACGAACGTATATTTTCGATATACACAGCAGTATGTACTTTGTTTTTGTAATATATATATATATATATATATATATATATATATATATATATATATATATACAATTCCTTGCAAACAGGTTATACATTTTGCGAAAACATCTCCGCTGTAGCGAACTTCTCCTAAAAAAGATCGTAAAGAATACATTTAGTTTGAAACTCCCATCTGAGGCGAAATTTCCTTAACATGGGGTTTCCTATTTAAATTTCGCAGCTGCCAGCTGGTAGACAGTGCCCATTAAGGGCCTTGTGCACGGGAAAATGTGAAATTTTATATTTGAGCCATATATTTTTCAACTTGTAGGCATTATCTGTGGCTACCTTATACTCAGATATAATAATTTTAGACTTCATAGTTTTTACAAAATGACACGTCAAAGTCAAATTTTTACTTTATTTGTGATGTACAAATAAAATAAACCATAACTATTTGTAGAAGATTTAAAAATGTTATCTGAAAGTTCTTGCCTTAATTCATTTAAAGGTATGTTTAGCAAAAGCTATTTTATAACAATTTAAGGGCAGCCTAAAATAAAAAATATGCAAGAATTTCCTTATTTTCAGTAATTTTATAAAATTGAAACACCCCCCTCCCCTTTCTATAATACTATAGACGTCTTGGAGTAGTTCTTGGAATCTTCTTTCAGCGTGGATTATCTTATTTCTGTACGTAAGATGGTTTTCATCATTTTTGCATACGTGCATCAAAAAACCAGTGAAATGTTTAATTTGACGCGTCATTTTGCAAAGACTATGCAGTCTAAAAATATTTTGTCTGAGGATAAGGTAGTCACAGACAATGCTTACAAGTTGAAAAATATACGGATCAAATATAAAATAACACAATTTTCCGTGGCCAACACTCTTAAGGGGAATCTTTAGTAATTTTTTATTAAACCTTAATGTTCCGTCTGGTTATAAACTAAGCAAGCACTTCGACACCTCTTCCCGAGGCTGTGTTACGCATTTTCAGGCAGATGAATTTCTCACAAATTCGATATCGTAAGCAGGGGTCACTTTGTGACAAGTTGAAATAACTTTGTGACACAAAAAAAAAACCCACACTTAAATGTCCCCCTATTACAGTGGGATGTTTAAAATATTCAGTAGTGGCCATTGAACCACAATGAACATTACAAATAGCCTCTTTGAAATTGAAGGAAATGTAAATAGCAGTGAAAAATCCTGTGTCACAAAGTCCCCCCCCCCCCTTTTTATGACCAAAGCTACCTCAGCTTACTGTATGTAGAACAGTGAGCCAATGGATTTACCTACAGATATTACCATTTTTGTACTTTCTTCTGTTTGTTGAAGTTAACAGTGTATGAAAGTCCTATAATTGCTGTTTTTTAATAGCAATTTTCGCAATTTTTTTCTCTTTCAATGTATTTAAAAGGGTGAAAGTAAAACAAGTGGCGGCTGTATAAAAAAAATCTGGTTTTTATCTTTCCTGGAAAAATTAGGTATTCCCAGACCATTAATTTGCTGAAATACGCGCATACGCACAAACACCGATTTTGTTGACAATGTTTTATTAAGGAGTACCCTTAACCCTTTGAGGACTACTCAAATTCAGTGGCACTGAGGTTAGGGTTGAATTGAGATACCTATATTCTCCACTACAGCATTATCTTTTGCGTTGGTCTCTGTATTTCCCATTATCATCGTCTTATTGATCCTCGCTAGGTCAGAAACGTTTACTGCACTCTGCAACGTTTAATTATTGGCTACCCGTCGGCCAATAAAGTCGTGGGTTGACTGTACGCTGATTACTGTGTCGCGACGGATGTAGCAGATTTTATATCCATCGTGTTCTTTGAGAAACCATTAATAATAACAGTTTTATTCTGAAGAACTGAAATGTTTGCTACTTGTAATTTTTTACTTTGATTCCTATAGGTTCCAGAAAACCAGTAAAACCACAAAAGTGTGAGAGTTGTCTTTAAGAGCAAAGAAATTGCAATACAAACGCAGCTACGAGTATATAGATGCATACTACTCAATGGGTTAAGACTCGGTCTCATAACAAGACAGAAGATGAGATAGATAGATTATCGTGCTCTGTGCTTGTACCCAATGTTGACCTACCCCAAACAAACATAACTGTCAAAGTCACGTAGTCAACAGTGATGAACATTTTTGATTGCATCTTAAATAATAAAATATGATTTATTAAATACTAAATTATAAATCATAAACCTTCTGCTTCCCAATACCAAATACATAGCACAGATAAATTACCATGTCAAGTACATGCTGCAGTTAGACCTCAGAAAGTTTCTTTTCGTAGGAGGTATAATTTCAACAAGACAGACTGGCCAAAATTCGCAGAGCTACTGGACGCCAAAGCGTCTACCATAGAACCAACATCAGATTTTTATGACACCTTCACCGCGGCTGTAAAAATATGTTCCAGAAAGTCCATTTATCGTGGTTGTCGGACATCTTATATTCCCTTGTCTCACCTGAGAGTTAGCAGCTCTCCTAACAGAATACCAAATCTTGCTTTTAAAAAACCATTTGGACGTAACGGCAGTAGAAACTGGAAACAAATTTGGCTCATCGATACGAAAGTCCAAAAAGGATAACTGAATCAGAGTGACAGAAGATATAAATCTATCGAGAGACAGACACAAAGCATGGAGACTACTGAGGCGACTAAACAATGACCCTACCAATGCCACTGAACATCATAATATCACTGCCAACCAGACTGCACATCAGCTAAACCTGAATGGCAAAGCAATCGTCAAAGGTAAAATGTCTAAACTTAAAAAAGAACACAGCAGATTAATCACTTTGGCCTAGTAACAAAGAAAGTGATTCTCCAGCTCTTCAACAACTGTATGAGCAGATATCAAATTCCAAAGATATGGCAAAAGAGCCAAGTGATTGCTCTGGTTAAACCTGGAAAAGAAGGAATCCACGCAAAGAATTTCAGACAAGTTGCGCTTTTATGCCATCTACATAAACTCCCAGAGAAAAATGATCTTAAATCGCTAGATGGAGTTTTTTGGACATTCACCATTGCGATGCAGATGTCCGTCTTGGAAAAATAGGACTGAGCACGAAAAAAATACTCAGATTCTTGGAATTTTCCAGTGTTGTATAAATGTATTTATAGGTTTATAGGGTCGTAGGCCATCACCCAGAAATTTGTAGAAATCCTGCGTTGTGCCGAGGGTCCCAATTCCCAGAATATTCTTGTTCATCCTCCACACTTGTCCGCTTCTCCAGCAGGGGGACGAGGAAGGGCTTTGACGCCAGCCAGGTCTCGCCGCTGTCAATCATTCCCCGGATTGTCCTGGGGGAGGCGACGCGGCAGCGAGCGCGTCTGTCTGGGGGAGGGGAGGATCGAGGTGTCACCCCATACACAGCGGGACCGCGCATAACGGGAGAGAGCATAACAGTATATTGCCAGAGAGGTACATATAGATAGTTGGGATTTCGAGATAAGTATCCCCAAAGAACAATGGAAATACGTAACTAGTAATTCAACATGGGGTATAAGGCCGAACTTTAAGGGGTGGAAGTAGACTAGCTTCCAATGGATGACTGCGCCTGGCTATACCATACTATAGACTAAAGATATTTAGTCTGTGAGCTATAAAACCTACAGAACTTACTAAAAGAAAAGTAACACACACGCTACCAAACCTGTCAGAAAAGTAGATACTATTTATGCTGCATATGAAAGAAGAATACATACATTTGATAACCCTGTAAAATATTTTGGTATAATTTTCTTATTAAAATGTTAAGAATAAATCAGCCCAAGTATGTTTTTAATTAAAATTAAAGCGTTTTTTTTTTCACTCTAGATACTCCAGAAAGTAAATTTTTCAAAAGAAGGGGAATCTCTCTTAAGTAGGGAATCATAGTAATTACCATAGCTGTATGATAGAAAATATTGTTACCCACTAAAATCGGAATTAAAAAAATATATTATTTTAAATAGTTGATGTGATGTAGTTTACGTTCATATCAGTTACAAACTTGACATTTTCATGTAATAAATGGAAGTGCATAAATATGCTTATTAATTTTGTTCACATATAACATGAGACATTTGGACAGTAAAAATTAAATTCTTGTTATAGTCTGCTCGCGGTTTCTACACGCTTTCTGAATCAAACCTTTGAAAAATCACCCCATGTATGATGTGTTTGGTTTTTTCCTACATATGCCGTGTATCACAAGCATTCTATACTTTTATTAGGATAAAAATTTCTTTTTTTTTTGTGAAATTTAAATTCTACTTGTATTTTATATACATTATTAATATTTCATTTATAATTTAGATGAATAAAAGAAGATAGAAAATGGATCCGTTGGTAAAGCCTAGTAATAAATAATTTATATATATATATATATATAAAATTAAACTGAGTGAGAAGGAATGCGTTGCGTTGTCCCTTTGTTGTAATTTTGTAAACTGTGTTTTAAACTTTGATTCAATGAGGTGGAGGACAATCCTGTAAGTAGAACTTTAGCAGGACTAAGTAACCGTGAATTGACTATATTTCCATTTGCATTGTAAATAACTTTAGTTACGTATCGCAGGGATTGATTTAAGTGAGACAATAATCTCAGCTGTGAGATTTTTGGAAAATTCTAACAAGCAAGTCTTCGACGCTCATAGGGGTAACGTGAGGAGATTGTACAGAATGCAATAGTGGTTGGAGGAGGGGGAAGGAATAACCCCGAGAAAACCCACTGCTACGTCCTTTTTGTTCCCCAAGTGCGGAAAAACGGGAGCGGCCCCACCGGGAATAGAATGGGAAAAGTGATGTGTGCATGTTTTATCGGGAATGTTATACCGTGTTACTCGGAAACGGGAGAAAAAAAAAAGAGGTGGACTGGTTTTGAGTGTTCTGCTCGTGTCCTCAACGTTGACTCAGCCATTGCCATTGCTGTCAAAGTCACGGGGTCAGCAGTAATGAGCATGTTTGTTTACGAATGGGTAGAGACCTGCGAAATTCGCGTTATTATTTTGGGACACGTTCAACTTCAAGCACAAGTACTTTTGCAAATAAGTTTGTCATCGGACCGCACTTTACCTGACACGTCTTGGGTAAATATGAGCCAGAAAATCAACACTTCACAATTGCGTAGTACAATCACGCGCAGTCCAGTCAAAAAAAAAAGGAGCGACTTCACATCTATGTAGCAGCCAATGGAGAACCGACGTCGACTTGAGTATATACAGTACTGTGGAGTTTAGCCTGATGGCAAATAGTAACACGAATTTTGCAGCTCTGTACGAATGAGTTTTCAACACATCCACCATTTAACCCATTCAGACATATTGTACTCAATTGTGTACATCACGCACGTGGAGGTAATTTTTTTTTCTATGCTGCACACTGCGAAGCTCATCGACCAATGATCGTACCTGTGGGTAAATGATTCGCAAACCGTCTTACTGGTCTATGTCATCATTGGTTCATAGAAATGTAGCCGAACTTATAGCATACAGTTCATCGTCTGTGCCAATGAAATAAGAGTTTATTTTTCGACTTTGAGTACAGTACGGATCATAAAATTTATTTTCTTCAACACCTGAAATAGTAAATTAATGTGGGTCTGAAAGGGTTGATATGTACGAAATAATTACTTTAATTAACTCGAATACAGTCTAGCTGCAGTGAAAGAGGAACTATGCAAATATCTCAAAACACTAACTTACATCATATAGGCTACATTGTTCAAACCCAAATCCTATCCACTTTTTTTTTGTTTGGAAAATGCTCTTGACGAAAGAGATGTCCACTTTAGCAACATGGGCAGTGGTCGTGCGCAACTTGTATGCGCACTCTAACCCATATCTCCTCTACGGCGAAGAATCTCCTCCCCCAGTGCCTACGGTTGGGATCCAACACTCTACCTTTGCAAGTCAGGAATGGTACAGAAATGTACGCCAAGGCGATGGAGCGTGTTTTCAGAACAGTATCAAGTTATTGGTATTGTCGACCACGGAAACTTAAAGTTACCAGTATTTTTAAACAATTATTCAAAAATTATAAACAATGAAAATTTGTAAGTACTGTTTTGGGACTGGTTAATTACGTGGAAGAAAATAGGAAATTTAGACATTTTGTGACTCCTTCTGTTTTCTTAAAAACCAAAGACGGTGGCTAACAAACTGATGCAACTAGCTTGAAAACTAGTTAAGCCTTACTGAGATTACTTCCGAGATATATTACTTTACAAGGCAAGTGAGTCTATTATTATGCAACTACATTTTGCTTGTCTCATCATCGAGTAGTCGTAGCTTTGAATAACCAACTTTCGTTTAGAGAAACCGAATTTCTTTCTATAAACTTCTGATGTAACTTGTAGAAACTGATCGGAGAACAATAAACACCAACATTACTTATAACTGCAAGGGGTTGATTCTCATAAAGAAATCTCTCAAAAACTTCTGAGAGACCACTGGGCCAATTTAAAGTCAAGCAAAAAACATTTCAATGCTGAAATATACCCAAGTTTTCAGTTTTCACTTAGAAAAAACTTTAAGTTTCCTGGTGCACTGAGGCAATTTTTCCATAATCGGAAATAACTCACGTTCCAGTACACAGTTTGCTTTCAGTTCAAACAAGTTGAAAGAAACTCGTCGATATCAACCAAAGAATTAGTAGTAGTTATGTTAATAGAGCGTTTTCCCAGTTGCCACCATTTTGTCTGGAACGACAAATTAGGTCACAACTCCGTCCCTATTCTAAGCCGTCCCCTATTAACATGTATAAAAGGATTTACAATCCAGCGTGTTCATTAAAAAATTGCTGATAGGATAAAAGTAACAAGGGCATTAAAATTGCTCACTTTACCGTGATCAGCCCATAACACAATTTATTTCTTTGTGGAGTTAATTGTTTAAGGGTTGTATTGTTTCTACATGATACAGTCATAGGAGGATTAATGGCAGGGGTGGATCCAGAAGGTACATGACTCCCTCCCCCCTCAAATCCTAACGTTGACACAAAACTGACCTGTACATTAATACAAGTTTTAAAAATGGAACAAAATAATAGGATAACCGAATTGTTTTAAATACTGATTTTATTTGACAATGTTAACATTATATCCTAAGATTATGATGGAATAGTGCCTCCCCCCCGGCCAATGTTACGATTTGAAAATCTAGAACATACGCCTCCACATTGGGAAGACATAACCTCCTCCCCTTCCAAAACGAGAGTGTAGATCCGCCCTTGAATGGTGATATATTCGACGAGGCATTTTGACTTCAAGGGCGCAGATATCTGTATGATGCTGGTTGATCGCGTTATATCATGTTATGCGTGGCTTAATCCTTTCAGTTACACATAAAAAAAAATATATATTTTTAGGAGTCGCAACAAACGAAATTTGTTGTTTGGAACCGTACATCGAGACCAATAAAAGTCTGCTCGTGTTTTCTCGTGTCCTTTATCTTACTGGCAGCAGCGTTTTTATTAGGCTACGGAATATAAAGCAGTTTGAACAGCGAAATGACGTTTCTCACAAGTACCAAACATTTCTCATTGGACGGTATGTTCTAATGCGTACAGTGCAGACTGGTAAAGCCTTTTAATATGCAACGTCCTGTATATAGGACACTGTAACGTGAAGGATTAACATCTCGTATACAGCAGGGACGGTAGAGAGGGATGCGATTTGCTTTGAAATTCAAGAGAAAGGAGAAAAGAGAACTCAGCCTTTATAAGGGGGGCAGCCCAGAGTGATTTCCAAAAATAATGATAGGACCGGGGATCGAACCTGAGCCCTCCCGAATGGAAGTTCAGGGATTGCTGCGCCACCATTCTCGGCTCGCGGTAGGTAAGCTCTTTCAAATGTCCTGCTTGGGATACATTTCTTTGGCTATGTTCATACCCTTCCGTGTGTAAAATTAGCATTGCCATGAACCGGACGTGGTCTTACGAGGAAGTGAAACTGTGAGGACCACGAATGTATTATTAAATGTCAAATCATACTTACATGTATGTTTCATGCATTCTCTCCACCTCCAACGATGGACGTGAGTCGTATAACATGACAGTTTTAATGATTTAATAATTATAAATTGAATAAGAAAGAATATTGATTTTACTATGTTTGAGAAGAAAAAAATGATAAATATATAATTTTGTCGAAGAAAAAGAAGCACGAGTAAAATCAGATTTTGAGAATATTTCAATTGCAATATTACGATTTCTACTGAAAGGTGACAACTGACAACTTGGATAATTTTTTTAATTATTACAAATTGCGCCTGACGTATTAAGTGCAGAGTTGTGATTTGTCTGAAATTTGACAACATGAAACAAACATAGCCAAGAAGAAATCATTTCAGTGCGATGCTACTTTACCAACATTAATGCAAATTTCACTGGGAGCATGCCAGACAGGATATCTCTTAAGATATAACCCAGTTATGAACAAGGGATTTTTTAGTGGTTTATTTATTTTTTTAATACTTGGTATAAGGCTCCATCTAACTGGAGCCTTGGTTGACAGAGTGGCTGACAGAATATTTAATCTATAAGGTCGATGCTGGCCAGTAGATCTAACGGAGAATCGACGCTGTGCGCAAGATACTGTTTTCGCCACGTAATATGCAGCTGCGGAGCTTAACCAACAATCGGCAATCCTACCATTTTATTAGTTTCAAAGACAAAAACAGTCGCTTATCTTCGGTTCCCATTTCGCATTTTTCTGGGAAGTATGTTTTCAGCTATCGTTCCATTAACGGACACTTCACAATTTTGTTAAACTACAATTTTAACGAAAATACTTGTATGTTAACAAAGGTGTAAAACGCTTGTGACAAATACAATTTTTTGAAAATAACTAAACTGTGAATAGACTATAATTTGATATCAGTGTAGACATCTCAGTCATTTACATATTCGTGTCACACTTCTTTATTCATTAGCTACAGAGGCTTTATTTTTTCATTCAAGTTGGTTGCAGGTGATACTGTCACTTTATTTCTTCCTGTTCATTACTGGCTGACATGTTGAACAGGGCGTATTCAAAACCCCCGTGGCCCAACAACAAAAATAACACTAGAGTGTAAGTGTTTGAAGTCTGCCCTGCAAACCGAAATAATTAGTGAAATTGACGTGCCTCTAGGGCTGAGGGACGAGATGTACGTACCTTGGGTCGACCTCGGTGCTGTCGCACTTCTGGACCTCGGACACAAAATACGGCCTGGGTAGATAGCACTCTGAACATCCAATCAGCTGCAGCTAGGGACAGGTGTATCTCGCGAAAATATTTATGTCCATGCTAGACTTCCATATCCTACACCCACAACCACGATTTCCTTTGGTTATTGGCCGGGTGCCTACGTTAGAAGACATGTTCCTACTTGACTGGGACAATCGTAATAAAGTACTCCGATACTGAACGTCCATGATTCGCGGACAGACACTTGAGGCACGTGGCATTAAAAATCATCCAACCACGAAAGTTCATATGAACAAAACTCGTTTGGAGTACAACTGGGCTTGAAATCTTTTCGCGAAAAACGCCTGTCCCTAGCTATAGCGTAAGGCGAGTCATGCTCGGACACAATACTTGAGGATATAGAAGTGAAATAGCTCCGGCACAGCACTTGGTAACTACTTGCCAGACGACAGCCTATAGCCAATAGGGGATATTTTGCAGTACGCAATAGCCAGTCGGGTACAAGAACCGCTCCAGAGCCTCGCGCGGCTAATAATAGGTCCCCACACCAAAGGAATCACTGCTGCATGCTGCATGAAGTTTACGGTATCACGTTACGACATCAGTATTGTTCGAAGACACAGTCAAAGAAATATTTCTTCGCCAGCAGTTTTCGCGAGGTTCTCTGTGACGTGATATCACAACCAGCTACACTCCAAGTTTAAATTACACAAATATACAGGATGGACTGTGTTTTATTCTACGAAGAGAAAACAAAACATTTTACTGTGGCACTTTCAAATATAGGATTTTGGCAGAGAGCCTGCCCGTATATGCTATTCGCGATAAAGTGAACACTTATTGAAGCCCACTCATTTGGAATAAAAGTCGAGTCCGGTGAAATGTATACACTGTGCTTATTGCCTACATGACATTATTTATGTTAATAGAAGTGGAAGGATAAAAAGTGGCTGATAGGAAAAAAGTAACTAGGACCTCAAAAGTGCTCACTATACCGTGGGCAGCCTATAAAGGACTTTGTACAGTATAGCAAGCGTGCTTGGTGTTGTGTGAATCAGCAGGGCCAATAGAACTGATGAGCATGCAGCCGAGTCGTGAATATAGTCCCGAGTCGTGAATATAGTCGCGTCTCTTTCAGCTTGTCTTAATTGTCAGGTCGAAGGTGTTATAAATGGCGACATGCAAAATTCGCGTTGTAATTTGGCGTCAGGAGTCGTTTCTCCATTGGCTGCTGCATAGATGTGAAGACACTCCCTCTCTGACTGAACTACACGTGACTCGGGCACACAATTGCGAAGTGCTCCTTTATTGGTGCGGAGTCTCCCAGAGTGTGTCACATAAAGTATGGTCCGATGACAAACGTATTGCAAAGGCACATGTGTTTCAGTTTAACCCTTTGAGGAGTATGCTCGTATATACTCGGGGCTACGTTTAAATGGAAATTTATTTGCTCTTGAAGACAACGCTCACACTTTTATAGTTTTATTATTTCGCTATACTTTATCGGAATCTAAGTAAAAATTGACAACTAGTTAACATTTCAGTTTCTAAAATTAAAACTGTCCTTTTTAATAATTTTTCAAATGAACACGATGGATTGTAAAACTTGTTACTTCTATCGCGATACACTGATGGGTACACAGCAAACGCGTGACTTCATTGGTCGACGGCCAGCCAATAATAGACGTTGCAGAGTACAGTAGGCGTGTCCGGCGTAGCCAGGACCAATAGGACGAAGGTAAGTAAAAATACAGAAACGAACCAAAATGATATTGCTGTAGTGTAGAATATAGGCAGCTTACTTCAACCTTGTCCTCAGTGATAAACGCTGTTCACGATAAAGTGAGCACTTTTGAACTCAACCGATAAAAAAAGTCACTGCTCCTGCCTGCATACATTTTAAAGGGCGCACTGAATAGCATTCGCCCAGTAAAGTTGGTAACGATGAATAGAAAATAGTTCCATATATTAACGTCAGATTAAAAGTGTTACATAACAATTTGTAATAACTTAAAATATTTCTTTCGCTTTGTTCCTTTTTTTTAATGCATCGAAGTGCAAAAAAGAGAATATTTTTTAAATATTTTCTTTTCACATAATATTCAAGTTTCACTTGACCGACGCATGAATAAAGTGATGAGGCCCACAATAGTGTTAATTTAACACAAATTAGAACAACACACAATGTGCATACAAGTAAATCTTAAGCAGGGCTTTCAAAAGTGCTTATTTAACGTGAACAGCCTATAGTAAATATGTGCCCTTCTCGAAGGGTTAACATATCTCCAAAGAATAATGCGAATTTTGCACGTCTTTAGCAGTGGCGTTTATTCCATAGACGCAAGGTAAGCAATGCTTACGCTATACATATTGGAAATGTTTGACCTTTTATAGTTTTCGCTGTTTTCGATTCGAGAAAAAGAGTTTTCGTAACTCCCGTACTGTACACACATAGTGCTGCAATCTAGTATTTATTTCCACAAACGGGAGCGACTAGCGATGAATCGAACTCGCTAGCAGCAACACGCCACATACTCGACCGCGTTCCTTCGGCAGGGTAAGCAGTCGTTCTGTTTGCGTCCTCCAGTCCTACATGAAAGTGTTCGTGAAAACGGAAGTTTTCCTATAATTTGAAATATCTCTCGAAGTAATAGTCAGTTAAATTATTATTACATTATTTCGTTTCCGTCTTTGTAACTAATGTTAGGTATTATAAGATGGTAAATACACGTGGAGAGTAAGCAAAGTTGGAAGTTGTGTGTTTGTAAGTAGAAATTGCTTATCCTGTAAAAAAAAAATCACTATACGTTGTTCACAGTAAATTAGCACTTTTTAAAACACTTATAAATTTTTCCTTTCATCCAATTTACATCTTCCTGTTGGTTTTTAATATAAAAATTGCAATGTGACCAATAAACACAGTGCATAGATTTTACCACCATCAAAATTTAATGCCTAGGGCTGCAATAAGATATATCTATTAGCGGTTAACGCCTGTTGGAAGGGCCTTAAAAAGTGCTCACTTTACCGTGAACAGCCTATACCCGAGATAAGGAGCGGGCGGGCGCGGAAGTCTAGGTCGTCGTCCCCAAGGCGGCCTCCACCTTCGGGGCCTCCCCTCGGGGCTTCCTCGACGGGGCGCGAGTGACGGGCCCAGAGGGTCACTCGAGGCAAGGTCACGAGGCTCTCTCTCTCTCTCTGTCTCTCTCTCTCTCCAAGGCGCCCGCCCCAATAGCACACTTGCCCGAATGACCACTGGGGGTATAAAAGTGACGGGCGGCGTGCGAGCCAACCACAGTCGCTCCTCTGATTGAACTCTGCAGCCGACATGAACACTCTGGTGAGTACTACCTCCGTTAAACACGTGCCGACAGCAACGTGAGCCCGGCTCTTGGTTATAACACTCCCATAATACATTCATACTTACTCCACACTTTTTTTAAATCCCAGCTAAAGTTATACTTCCCGGATATCCCTCCACCTTAAGCAAACCAAGCTTATTTAAGGCCACAAATGTTTTCTATTACGTCGTATAATTTTTTCAACTCAAGAAAAACGGTATAATTTTTACTAATTATTAAATGAACAACATTTTCGTTAGTAAATTAACTGGGTGAAAGTATACTTTTTTTTTTGTGTCGGAAAAATTAGACTACATAGTAGAAACAGTTTGTAAAACAATTGTAAGAGGATTTTACAATATCGGCTCCCGTTTACGTACAAAAAATTAATTCTCGCCAAAGCTGTGGAAATGAAGGATCGTGGCCTTAAGTCTATAAAATTACCCCAAAAGACTACGCACCGAATTCGTGTGCACTCAGTAGTAATGATATTTTGTATGAGAACTATTTCTTACTAGGTGCTAACGACACACATGTTCTCTGATTGTATTTTTTTCACTCTTATTATAAATGAATTATCATAATTTATAAATAAAATACAGGTAAAACTTCAATTCAATGAAAAATAAGATAGTTACGTATTAACAGAGGTGTAGAACGCTTGTGAAACATAGTATATGTTGGAAATAACTAAATACGCCATACTCGGGATGTTTTTTCAAAGGTTCGATTCAGAAAGTGTGAATAAAACTAAACAGACCATACTTAACCTATTCAGCACCCGCAACCATGATCGTGGACATGTTGCACATGAATGATATATATGGTTGGTACTGTACGCTAGTGTTTTGAGGCGTCTTACTTGTGATAAATAATATTTTTTGAAGTTCCTGGACCTCTCGTTTGCGAACGGTTAACGCTTACATCAGTAAACACAGTGAACACGCAGTAAGTTGTGCAATGATTGCGAGAAGCACACTAGACACAAGTACAGAGCACATTATAAAATATAGCGACTTGCAACACTCGTGCTCGTAAATTAATTCGTGACTGAAGGGATTAAGTCGGTTCTGTACAGCTGTCTGGTGGAGCAGCTGGGCAGGTGACACTTCGGGTATAGGCTGTTCACGGTAAAGTGAGCACTTTTGAAAAACCTCTCAGTAAATATATTTTATTTTAGACGTAAACGTCAACTTCCGAGTGTGGTGGAATATACACACCATGTTTATTATTTAAATGGCAACATTTATTTTAAAATGTGGTTAAAGGGTTAAAAAAATGGCTGAAAGGCAAAAGTAACTAGGGTCTCAAAAGTGCTCACGTTACGGTGAATAGCTTATAGATACTCCGGCGTAACACACTTTTCGAACACTGCTCACGGTTAACCGTGTACTTTTGAAAACACTGCTTAGGATCTTCTTTTCTTCTCATTGTGTATACTTCCGCTAAATGCAAGTCCAACGTTGCCATGGACCATCTCGCGTTATTCGCGCGTCATCCAAGTGAAATTGTAGAATTTTTAGGGATGTAAATGTGTTGATAATATGCGAATTCGCGCTCTTTCTTACGAGCACATAACAGAAAACGCTTACTTCTGTGGCGTCACTTTTACACATCACACGTCCAGTGCCTCAAGTCCAAAACTACTTATACTGATTAGCTGCCAACTTATCTGATAGTACGTACATATTTTGTTATTTGCGGTGATTTTTTTTTCTCAAAGATTGATTTCAGAAGTTAACACTTTACCGCCGATAGTCTATAACATCGGAGGTTCAGAGGTAATTTTATTGAGGATATTTCGTCGTCTTAGTCCTTTCTTTGCATAGCTATACTCATTAGAGCCCTCACTAAACTCAGCCTACTTAAATTTGCTGACACAACACATGCCACGATACAATCTTCATGGAAAATATACTGTAGCTGGAATGGAAAACTTATAATAAAAATTTCTCAGTTTTGCCACGTTATCGCCAACCACTCATTCAAATTGATACGCCACAGTCGAACTATCGAAAAATTGACACGAAACAAATAAGAAAATCAAATAAAAACATTAACTGCAGCAGAAAATTTGAATAAAATATTATCCTTAATTAGAAAGAGAACGATAACATTATCGCGTTTTAAATAAAAACAGAAGATGGAAATTCCTTTCTGGTCATTGCAATCGAATGCAAGCCTTCTCTTTGTAATCATTATTTCTTGGGACATTATTAGGATGAATGTGCACGTTATTTCTTAGCGGAGAATGTATCGAGTATCTAAGGTCATGTCACTGGCTTAAAAGAGAACCAAAGTACTGCACGACGAATGAAGTTCTCTTTTAGCATAGTATGTTATTCGCAACAAAAATTAAAGAAGGCAGCCAATGCGCTATATTAAATATGTTCTTCGCAGCATCAGGTATATGTATGAACAATGCCTACAAATTTTTTTCCGACAAACGAGCTCATTTAAAGGACCTTGTTACATAAATCTTGGTATAACTTACATATTATTTATTATTACTTTTAAATTTTTTGTTAATTGTTTCATGAATTAAATACGGACTTATACATATTTAATTATTATTGTAATTCTCAATTATGACGCGGAGGGTTTACTTCATGGATGGTATGGTACTACAAATATAATTTTATGCAATACAACTCGTATGTTCAAAGAAAATATTAATTTGAAGGTAGAATTATTGGCATGGATTACAGGTTGTTCACGATAAACTGAGTACTTCTGGAATCCCTGCTTAAGATACGTGTAGGCTTGTTGTGTGTTCTACCACCTATGTAAAATTGATATTGCCATGGGTCTCATTACTTTATTCATGCGTCGGTGGAGTAAAACAGCGAAATATTTATAAAATTAAATATTTAAAAAAATTTTCTTATCCTTATATTTTTAACCAATAAAATGACAGAAAAAAAAATTAATAATTTCAGTATTCGCAAATGTTTACCTGACATTTTAAATTTAACGTTAAGATATGGAACTACTTTCTCCCCGTCGTTACCATCTTCAATGGGCGTACGCCAGTCAGTGAGTTCGTTAAAATATATGCAGACAGAGGCAGTGCCATTTTTAGGAGGTTGATTTCAAAAGCGATCACTTTATTATGAGCAGCATTTACAAGATTTAATAAACAATTCTAAATCCCATTAAAATGTGTACAAAATAAACCACCACCACATTACAAATAACAAATATTCTTGAAGCAAAGACTAACTTGGATCACTAGCAATTACTACAATTGTTATGACTTACTATTCATTACAAGACAGCAAAATATTACAAAATGATGCCTAAAAGGAAACAAAGTTAGTAGGGGTGCGGAGGTACTGGGTCCAGTAAAATGAACTAAACTTAAAAGTTTATTTCTGTCATTACTAATAATTTATCAAATAACCCTAGCAATTTGGAATATGTTAGCAAACCAAAAATAAGTTTATGAAACAAATTGTGTAACGTCAAGGATTGATGTTAAATAAAAATTATATTCTATACCTCGACTTTATTGGATATTCTGTATTAAACTTTGTGACTTGCTGCACTGTTAAGCCAGCCCTGACAAATTTGCTTGGATACGGATGCTGCAAAATATGCAACAAACATAAAAATGTTTTTTCATCACGATTCAGTAGTTTTTCTTTGCATGTTATCCAACTAAAATAAGTTTCAGACATATTAGTATGCAATTTGATTCTTTAAAAAATTAGAAAACAGGTTGTTAATGCAGAGATGTTTTGCAGTTTCCCAAATAATATTCTGAAAAATCCCAGAAAACTTGAATAAAATTGAATGTTTTACACACTATATCATTAATTTATATTTGATTTTTTTCATTGCAGAAGAAAAATTCAACCGATAAAGTGAATTTTGAGTAAAAAAGTTCATTGAAATGTAAGATAAAATTAATTTTTTCAAAGTCAACACAATAAAATACACAAAATCAATTTTAATTTCCACAGATCTTCGCCTCCTGCCTCCTGGCCCTAGCGGCAGCCGAGCCCGGCTATCTGGGCGGAGCACACCTCGCCTACAACGCTCTTCCAGTCGCTGGCGCCCTCACCAGCCAGTACCATGCTCAGGATGAGTTGGGCCAGTACAGCTACGGATACTCCGGAGACACCTCTGCCAAGCACGAGACTAGGACCCTGGACGGCATCACCCAAGGTGGATACTCCTACCTGGACGCCAATGGTCTGGTGCAGAGCGCTAGCTACGTGTCCGACCCAGTGAACGGTTTCCGCGTGGCTGCCACTAACCTGCCTGTGGGACCCTCTGCACCTGCCCCAGCTGTGGTGGCTCCCGCCGCTATCGTGGCCGCCCCCGCCGCCTACGCTGTTCACGCCGCCCCCGTGGCTGTAGCTGGCGCTCCTCTGCCTGTGGCTGACACCCCTGAGGTGGCCGCCGCCAAGCTAGCCCACTACCAGGCTCACGCTGCTGCAGCACATGGCCACCTCCTGGGACGCAAGAGGCGCAGCATTGGCCACTTGGGTGTTGCTGGACACGGCATTGTCGCTGCTCCCGCTGCTGCAGTCTACGCTGGTCCTGCCCGTAGCTTCGGTTACTCCACTGTAGCCGCCCATGCTGCCCCTGCCTTTGCTAGCTATGCTGCTGCTGCCCCTGGTGCCATTGCTACCTATGCTGCTGCCCCTGCTGCTGCTGCCGTCTACGCCGCTCCCGCCCGTAGCTTCGGTTACTCCACTGTTGCTGCCCACGCTGCTCCTGCCGTGTATGCTGCTGCTCCCGCTGCTATCTCCACCTATGCCGCTGGCGGCCCCGCTGCTGTGGTCGCCGCTCCCGCTCGTAGCTTCGCCTACTCCACTGTAGCTGCTGCTCCTCTTGCTACCTCTGGCTTTGCTGGCCCTCTGGCTGCCCATGGCTATGCAGCTTCAGTGGCCGCTCCACTTGCTGCTGCTCATGTTGCTGCTCCAATTGCCGTTGCTGGCTCCAACCAGTACCAGGCTCAAGATGCACTGGGACAGTACAGCTATGGCTATGCTGACGGCAACTCTGTGAAGCACGAGAGCCGCGCTTACGATGGCTCGACCCACGGCGCCTACTCCTATGTCGATGGCCATGGTCTGGTGCAGAGCGTGAAGTATCATGCTGATGCCCTCGGCTTCCGTGCTGTCGGTACCAACATCCCCGTGGCTCACTAAATTTACCATGAACTGTTTATCTTTACATCTGGAGACTCATAATTTCCCCTTCTCAGTTCACTTTCAAGTTTCGCTAGTCAGTTTCGTCAAACTAAATTCAATCAAAATACATATTCTCAGTGAAATTAGTTTGTTTGTGGCTGTCAGAAATTTCATATCTGAGTCTACCAAGAAATCTATCCTTGCCATTTTGAGGCTGAATTCCAGAATATGTAATATTGTTGGCAGCGCCAATAGACCCACTCTGAGCGAGCGACCTGTTTTATGGTGTTTGTTAATCAGCTGGGCAAATGTCTCCTATTGAGACAGTGCCAGAGCTATTACAAATGTAATTATTACTGGTATAGGTTTAGGTTAGACGTCCTTCAATCTCTTCAGTATTACTTGCAAGAGCTGTCCTGTAATTTCTTCATAGAAACTTAACTTATTTCCGCTTTACTATGACTGAAATCGTTAGTGATTTTATTTAGCATATTTATAGGTAGGCTATGCAAAGCAGAATATGATCAATTGTTTTCCTCGTGCTAACATTATCTCTATTTGCTTTGTATAATGTTGCATTGCACTTTGTGTACATAGACATTGAAGATGACTGTCTTATATAAAGTTTTTTAATAAATGTGCATATTTTTTATTTATCGTCTTTGTTACTCCTGCCTGATTCCTAAATATTCTTGGAAATATACACTTAAAATATAGATAATTTGGGCATAATTCTACATAGTCCTTGACATTTATATTTTAATTGTTTCAACACTGACATTCATGTTCATCATTCCAAGTAAACTTGAAGGAATGTAATCTCGACATGCATTTCTAATTTCTTTGAACACGCCCACAAGACAAAAGAAATTATAGTTCATTCAAGGTTAATTCCAACTTTTCTGAAGCCCTGTTAATGTTTTACTTCCAGAATATTATTTCGCCTCATGCAAACAAAGCTTAGCAGAGTCTAGAAAATTACACGAAAGGGACAATGCACCGCATTTGTGTGCACTCAGTGTAATAAAATTTTGCAAAAAAAAAAAATTTCTTATTAGTCATTACCAACATACTTATTTTCTCCCTGCTCTTATTCATATTAATTGAAATTTAATATTGAAACCTGTAGATAAGATATAAGTAAACCCTCTTTTTAACAAAAATCAGTGTACTTCTATTTTAACACAAATATAAAACGTTTGTAATACATCATATTACTAAAAAACAACCAAGAATTCACGCAGTAAATGATTTTTCAAAGGTTTGATTAAAAAACTGCGAAGAAACCGAGAATAGACTATAATGCTAAAGAACTACACCCGCAGTAAGATAGAAACACCGGTATATCTGCAGAAATTACCAAAACTTAAAATTAGATGATTAAGTAACAATCATTGAAATATTACAATAATCGCTGGAATATCCTCCATTCTATGAGTTGAGAAAAGTACACAGGTTGTGTTTCCACTATAGAAGGAAAGTTTTCCCAGTGGTTAGTGCACTGCTTCCTATGTGCCCTATACAGAAACTTGGTTCATATACACAAAGTTGTTCGTAGAAATACATATTAAGTTTCAGACGAATTTCGTATTCATGATCTTCAAAGTGTACGGATACTTTTATTCGTATGTCTCGAATGCCTAGCGAAGTTAGTTTTGATCTTTTTTCTAGAAAAGAGATGCTGTTTTCGATAAGTGGCTTACAGCTACGTTGTGTATTTTAGCAGAACCCGCTTCATCTGGGCGGTAAGACGGTTAAGTTATAAGCGGTTCGGTGTGTTTGAAACTATTTCTTTAATTAGTAGTTGGATAACAGTATTATCGTCGTGTGGACTTATGACAGTCAGAACCATATGCATACTGGAATACGAATGCTAATGACAGTCAGAACCATATGCATACTGGAATACGAATGCTAATGCTGAGATATACTATAAGGTGGAAAATTCAAGTTATAAAATAACTCTAAAATAATGACGCCCAAATTACAAAATAAGTGCAAAGGAAAGAGCGTGATTGAGAAGACTACTGCGTACTGTAAAAATATTTAGACTGCGATATTAAATACATTTTATGTTACTTCAGTAATTATCAAATTTGTTAATTACAAATATGAAAGAAAATATGCATTAACTTGATTGTGTTGTTAGTTTCCAATCACCTGTTTGGATAACGAGATTTAACTATTGGAGGTGTGGTTTTTCCCGTATTGCTGGAAGGTCCTTCAAAATCTTGGAGGTTCCGACGTCTTGAAAGTTTCTATGCATAGTTTTACTACTTTAAACTCATTAACTTAACCTTTTCTCCGTCTGGCAGTTACATAAGCAGTGGAAACTGTGTAAGCAGAAGATTAACTTCTTGTTCTCGTCTTGCTAGATGACAAGAGTGGCCGACATCACTTCTACAGCTGTCAATCGGAAAGGGGCAACCACTCCCCCCCCCAAAACCATTCTGTTAGTCACGTTAGAGTAAACAAGAAAACTCAATCTCCCAATATAATATTAGAATTTTGGCTATGTTATTTTAATTCCTGAAAATATCGTCAAAATTAAGCGAAATTAAATAAAAAAAGGTAAAAAATCAAAAATAATATAGAAATTAAAGAATTTACCGAGAAAGTTATCTAATAACAGCGGCTTGAAACCTTGGGGAAATTATTTCATTTCGCATTGAAAACCAAATCGAAACACTAACACATTGTCTGAGCCAATGTAAGTAAAGACAAAGAGTTTTCAACATTAAATTTGAGTTAATCATTATTTTCACAAATGAATAATTATATTCACAAATATTTTGTTCACAACCCGTCTTTAATACTTACCAGAAAGTATTGTAAACGCAAGCAATGCTACGAACATAGTGAATTTTGTGGAACAATAAAATTGTTAGACAAATATAAAAACATTATGTACTGTGTATTGCTTACAATGGAATATTTTTTTTTTGCCGGAAACAAATATTAAAAAATAAATATTTCTGTAACTTAAGGATCTAGAAAATGTGGTGAAAACTATATGAGGTTGGTCAAAGCAGCCAGCTAAACTGAAAATATTTTTTGAAAAACGAGACTAGAGTATATGTTTTCCCTACGAAACAACCCGGAATAGATGTGAGAAGTGTAATGAAATTGCATAGAATTATATATATATAAGCCACTTAAATATTTTTCTAATATTAAATTAATTATATAAACTTTGCACCCATCTTATTGTGCTTACACGTATCTGTTTTGAGTTCAAAAAATTCAGTAAGTTTTGATACCACCTACAATTTGATTAATGTAAAACTATTAAACATTTTCATTTTTGTTACCTTTTTGTGATTGCACTAGTTAAAACCAATGTAAAGCTACGGAACTGCATTGTTCATATCGTGTATATTAGATTATTTTAAACTGAAATCGAAGAAGACACTTGGGATAAATTTTAATGTTGATTCAAGAACATTATAAAGCAACTTCGTTTGGAAAAAAAAAAAAAAAAAACACCAGATGTAATTAATTTAGCCTTCTCTAAACAGTCAGGTTAATCTGCAAAGGGAGATTTATTCATGATGGCTTGTTTAGTAACAGTTAATTTATGTAACGTAGTTTGTCTTTGTGTTGTCGTTAAGCACTGCCGTCGCAGACGAGTACTGCGTAATTGAAATGTCGAGGCATAAAAAGAACGCTTCTCTACTGTGTGGCTTCCTTCAGTGGAGTATAATCATCCTGTTTTTTATATCTGCCGTCCAACTAGTTTTATCGACTCGCCCAGAGCTCGTCGCATTTGCTAATTACGCCATAGGGCAGAGGTGTGATGCGATGTCACAGACGGCTCTAGAAATTCCGCCAGTCTGATGGGAAATGGCCCAGATATATCGCGTGATGAAAAATTTAGGTTTATTTGCAATGGAAGTTTCAGAGAACACTTAAAGCACTATAGAGGCTGTTCACGATAAATTGAGCACTTTTGAAATCAACCTTAGAAAAGAACCACTGCTCCTACCTGCATATATTTTAACGGGCTCACGGAGTGACATACGCCCAGTAAAGTTGGTAACGATGGAGGAAAAGTCGTTCCATATCTTAACGCCGAATTAAAAGGATTATGTAACCATTTGTGATTACTTATATTACTTCTTTTGCTTTCTGTTCTTTTAAATTCATCTATGTCTAAAAAGTATTAGATTAGTAACATAATTACTTTTCTAATAATTCCACATTTTCACCTGACCAACGTATGAACAAAGTGACGAGGCTCATGGCAATGTTAATTTTACATACAGTGGAAGAATACACAACGTGCATACAAGTAGATCTTAAACAGGGTTTTCAAAAGTGCTCGTTGTACCATGAACCGCCTATAGTTAATATGTAGGGACAGAATTTTAAGTATAGGCCATTCACGGTTATTTGCAGCTTTTTTGAAGCCCTACTAAATATATAATTTCAAATTATTCCTCTGCCTCGTACAAGCAAAGCTTAACCAAGTCTATAAAATTACACCAAAGGGACAGTGCACTGCATATTTTGCATAACAACTATTTCCTACTAGACATTACCAACTCACCTATTTCCCTCCCTTGTTTAATTCATATTAATTATAAATGAAATATTAAATTTTAGATAAGATATAAGCGAAAGTCCAATTAAAGAAATATGAGATATTTTTGTATTAACATAAGTATAAAATGCCAATGTAACACTTTGCCTTCCTCCTGAATGCTAATTAACTCTGGTATCCAATAATCTATACTTGAACCAACATCAAACTCGGTATTACTGTACTAGGAGGTAAGGGGTGTCACAGGGAGTGCTCGTGATGGTGGCTAAATAAGAGGGATTACTTATAAAAATATATATTTTAATATAACAAACTCAAGTATAAAAACACAATACATCTACGCTTGCACAACAATGGGAATACAGTTACGTTCAGTGAATATACACAAACAGTAGTTCCACAAGATACACAATGTAATCGCAGCTAATTCCCTAACCTTGCCGTAATTAACTTTACAGTGGGGAAGAGGGACGATGGCTGGTTACAATAATGGCTCCCTACCGCAAACGCGTTTATGCTCACCCAAAGTCTGCAGAACAAGTTGGCCTCAGAGCTCCTCCGGGCATAGGTTAGTCTACTGCCTTCGTCTTTAGCCTACGATCTCACCCACAAGTAAACTGCGTCGATTCACGGTGTGGAATCCTGGGGGAAGGGGGGGGGGGCACCACCATGCGGGGTTACTTTTATAACTTGGTCAACTGGGGCATATTTATGAAACAAAACTGCGCTCGGTCACCAGCTATACCCCGCACGACCTTAGGCGGCGTAACGATGTTGGGTTATCGCTACAATATGACGTATTTGGGAAACAAACGAACACGGCATACCGTGATTTTTTTTTAATTTTGATCCAAAAAAGTAGTGAAGGCATCATGAATATACTATAGTAGTATCATTACAAAGATGAATATAATTTGTTGTCGGCACTTACACATCGAATGGAGTAAGACTGCCAACGCATTCCAGAATTTCGAAACCGCTACAGACGGAACGCAGTCTACAAATGAAGCAGGGCTAAAAATGCATTAGTTTTCTAATTTCTTCTAGGAAGAGGGGCCTATGCTAACTTACAGTCTCGCCTAACAAGTCACGAGGCAGGAATTTGGATCACCTCCTGAATGTGGGATCAACATTGCCATCCGTTTAACATGCTACACTCTAAATTCTAATTAGCGGGAAACCACTGATTTGCAGTGAAATTAAACTACTTTAATCAGTGAAAATGGCCCCACTTAGAATCAGTGAAAAATATTCACTGATTGAATTAGTGACGTGAAACAATTTCACTGATTGAATAAATGACGGCCGACTGCAGTGGTGAATTATATATTGCTTTTATTGAACGTAGGGAAATAATTACGTGAAATAAACATATTTACGATAGTTTTCTATTTATATTGTGCAATTTACCGTAATTTAAAAACGTAAAAAAGGTTTCTCCTATGGTCGGGATTGAACTAGCGCACCCTTCGATTCTAGGCCGTTGCCTTACCACCAAGTTGAGATTTCGAGAGGAAAATATATTTCTTATATTGCGCTGCGAAATGATGTAGTTTGAAGTTGTATGCTCATACTTTTCGTGTTTGGTTTGATTGGTACGGTTGGGATTGTTAAAACGAAAAGTATATTATAAGAGTACACTCTCTCCGCCACCTTAAATGCAGTTTAAACCTTCAAACAGAGTGCTGGGACGATTACATGGGAACGAAATGGAAGACGTTGAAACGGAATGAAAGGCTGTGTTTTTACCTCGTAAAATGGCGTTTTGAAAGATGAAACACATTTTAGAAAGTATTTTGTATTAGTTTTGTTCGTTTATTCTCTGTTACTCCACTCGATACACTTTGCATAGCGGCCTTTTTTAAACGATGTTCGACGGCCATTCTTACACACAGTTTCACTGATATATCATGTATAAAATAATTAGAGACGGAGCAAGTTGCTCAGATGTTTCACTGGTCCATCAGTCAACAAATAAACCACTGAGAAAATAGTGGAAAAAAAAAATGACTGACGAATCAGTTGGAAATATCACTAGATCAATCAGCGAAGGAAATATGACATTTTTTTTCCACTGGTTCACCAGTTAAAGTCACTGTTGTATCAGTAAGATACGTTTGACTGATTGAAACAGTGAAATTCTCACTGATTCAGATTTAGAGTGCTATATTAAAGAAATATGCAGCGGCATTACGTAGTCATCACACTCGTGAGAATATGTTTCTCTAACCAATATTAGGGTTCAGCACGGCGGGTTTTCAAAGTTAACAACCAAATCAAACAAATAGGAAAGAATTACTTCCCTAAGACGCTTCTGAAATGAGGATTTTGTATGTTCTTGCCGGGATCTTCTCTGAAATTTCAACACAATAATGGATTGGAAATCTGTGGGCACAGTTGTAAAAATGGATGATGCATTCTGTTACCCTGTGTAGCTCAACAACAGCCTCTACGATTCTCAAGTTTGGGACTCCAGTAATGCCATTGCAGAACTTTTACCTGACAAATAAACCTTCCATGGCACCAGGCTCCAAGTGAAGTCTTGGCAAAAAAATGTAATGGAGGCCACACTCTTCGTTGGATTTGTGCGAGGGGGGGGGAGAGGGGGATTTAGTAGCTGCTTGGTGTAGTACACGTGGGCGGATCCGCGGTTAGAAAGCTATAGGTTATTCACGATAAAATAAACACTTTCGAAAGCCCTGCTTAAGATCTACGTTGTGTATTCTTCCGCCTTATGTAAGATTAACATAGTCATGGGCGTTATCACTTTATTCATGCGATGATCAAGTGAAACTGTGAAATTACTAGAAAAGTAAATATTTTACAAATCTGCTAATTTTTACACTTCCATGAATTAGAAAAGACCGACAGCGAAAGAAATAATTTAAGTTAACAAAATGGTTACCTAACAATTTTTATTCGACGTTAAGATACGGAACTACTTTCCCATCCGTCGTTACAAATTTTACTGGGCACATGCCAATCAGAGCGCCCGTTAAAATATATGCAGGTAGGAGCAGCGGTTTTTTTTCTAAGGTTGAATTCAAAAGTGCTCACTTTATCGTGAACAACCTTTAGTTACATATATTTTTATATTATTTGTGCACAATAATTACGAGCACCGGCGTGTGGTGGATTCTTGCGAGGTAAGCTGTGTTTTGCTAATCGTTTGCTAGTTTACACATCGGCCGCTTAAACTTGGTAGTGCAGTTGACGTCACAGCACGTGTGTAGTGGGTGTCTCGCCGCTCTCTCGTGAGTGGCCGCAGTACATTCAGTTTCTCCCGGCTCCACTCTTGTTACTGGTTCCTGCTGCGTGCGCCGAGTGTGTACAGCACTGAGCAAGCACCAGCTTACCTTGCAGCGCTTCCCCACACGCCGCTGATTACGAGTGTAAACAGAAGGTGCATACTGCTGACGACATTTACAGGATTAAAGAGGTTTATAGGCGATTCACGACAAAGTGAGCACTTTTTAAGGCAGTGCTTGTAATTTATTTTCATCAGATTTCTATCTTTCTGTCACTTTTTAATATAAACAATGCAATGTGACTAATAAACGCACTGTATATATTTTACCACTCCTAAAAGTTAAGGTCTGGAGTGGCAATAAAATATAATATTTATTAGTGGTTAATGCCTGTTGAAAGGGCCTTGAAAAGTACTCACTTTACCGTAAACAGCCTATACGAAATAATACAAACACTCTTTATATGGATTATTTTTCTCTTTTGTAGTTACTGTTTAAAAAAAAAAAATCAGTAAGGAAATTTGACACACTGGAATCCCTTTTTGTGGTGAATTTTCGTTCAATAAATTTTCGTTATGGAAGTTGGTTGGAAATTTTCCTGCTTTTTAATTGTTTCTCACAGATTTGGGAAGCAAATGTCCCAAGAATATGACCAAAATACTTTGAGGATTGTATGACGATGTCTCTGTCTTTGAAGATAAAACTCTCACGGATATGTTTTCATTTCTGTACTAGCTTTCATGTTGACAGAACATCAAATTTCAACAAACTAGCAGAAATCTTCGTGAACAAAAAAAATAAATTTCTTGAAGTTATAGTAATGAACAGGGTGGAATGTGCATTGTGTTAAACGTGATATGTTACTTTGATTGGGACACAGTCAGTTGGCCGATTCATTGGCTGGGCAACAGCCAATAAGGGATCTTATCAGTACACTGAAAAAAATATTTTGTGGCGGCCACAAAATTATTTTGCTGGTATTAACCCTGCCAAATTTTTTGCGGTGTACACAAAAATGTTGTGGCCACTAAAAACTTATTTTGTGGCAGCTACAAAATTTTTTGTGTACACCACAAAAAATTTGGAAGGGTTAATACCCACAAAATAGTTTTGTGGCCGCCACAAAATATTTTTTCAGTGTACGGTGAGTATGTCTGGTGTAATTTATGTTAATAGTTGACTTGAGAGATTTGAACGGTTCTTAACAACTAGGTCTTGAGAGCCGACGAGGGTGAAATTATGTAAAATACCCGGCCGGAGTGACCCGGCCGGGTATTCAACCCAGATCGTCTTTGTGGGAGGTGAGCTGTCTAACCGCTCAGCCACTTTGCTCTTGGAGGTTTCTCGACTGACACGTCAACTCCCGTTCGTTAGATGGAGCAATCAACGCAACGTACCGGATAAGGCAACAATCCGTCAAGTAACCTGAACTTGGTCCAATATCAGAGGAGGCTCAGTAATGGTATTGAGAAACTTGAAGACGTAGACGCCCAAGTGAATCTCCTTTAGCACGGGCGCAGTGACAGCCGTCTGCTTCGGATTTCCGTACACAACAACTTTAGTCGTGCTTGTCATTTCGGACACAGTCCTGGTGGGCCCTCTGATTCGTCTCGGACGGCGAGTTAGTCAACAGTAGGCACCGCGTCGTTAGACCTCCGTACACCTTCGTAGCCAACCGCTCACATTTCTCACCAGTAACGCGTCTCCATCTGCAGTTTCCACGCCGTTCATTCGCAGTGGGGCTGATTGTCCGATCACGACTCGATTTAACTACAGCAGCATGTGAACAGTTCACAAAAAAAAAAAAAAAAAAAGAGCTGTTTCAAAAATGCTGCCGCGCTTAGTCCGAGAGTTGTTAATCAACATCTTTCCAACGTCTGTCAAATCACGTATTTCGCCCATAACAGCGATGGCTGATATTTTTGCAGCTGAAGAGTGCCTACACAGCACCCTTAAGTATCGCCACTCTGTAGAAAATTGGGAGTAGGCTCTCCTCTTTTCCTTTCGGCTGTGTATTTCAAATTGTGCCTCATGCTCGACTCTGAGGCTGCGAGGTTCAGGGAGAATTGCAGTCGGTGTCCAACTAGTAGTTAAGTAAAAGGTATAAACAAATAGAACTAGGTTTTACATAATTGAAACATGCATTTTAGTAATTTAAACTGAAATAGTTTAAATTGAATATTTAAATTATTATTCAACCTTTTTATAGGTAACTTTTTAATACAACGATGTTGAAATTTGTGTGCGAATTTTAATAGTTACTTTAATATTCATAAAAGTTTTTTGTGATCATGAGTTACATAATATAAAAAACATTTAAAAACCGTTTAAAAATAATTATATAAAATAAATAAATTAAAACTTATATTATAATTTCTAGGTAAATATTTAAATAAATCTAAAATGTTGTCTAACCTAGACTGCTGGAAATTTTTCAAACTAATAACGAAAAAACTTTTTCATTCTATTAAATACTAATCGTGAAATTCATATTTTTCAACCTCTGAAGGTTTAATTTTACAATCTAGAAAACAGAAGAAAAAAAAAACGAAAAAATTAACATTAAATTATAGCAGCTAATGAAAGTTATACACAAATTCCGATGAGAAATGTTATTTTTTAAATTCAACATCTTTGACGTGAAGAATTTATTTTAATGTAAATTGTTCCGATTAAGAATTTTATAGTTGATTAAAAATATTTGTATTGATATTACTAAAATGAATATTTTAATTACTTAAAACCTCGTTCAATATAAACCTTTTAATTAACTACTCCGTTGTCGTGTTGGACTTTGTAGACGTTACCTACTCTATGTGACGCGCAACTACAAACTCCTGTACACATTGTGTCACAGCGGTGACTCTATGACCAAGATGAATGGCTGTTCAACAAGCAGACCATCCGGCTTTTTTGCAGTCCGGCCATCCGACCACGTTCAAATGAGCCTGGGTGGTGATAATTCTTCATGAGCAAAATGCTGTGGCAAACTTGTGTATTTCCAGTCTGTTGTGTGACCCTTTCAAACATTAATTGCCCCCCTATATCATGTGCTGTGGTGATATTTCTGCCACATCGCTTTGCTGAATATGCATTTGAATTGCATAAATAGTGCTTTGGATGCCGCTGCATAAGAGGTCTTTTTTTTTCAGCAAATGTGTAGTTTCCTCCGCGCGATTGGCGAACGCCTGTTGCGAAACTGGTGCAGTGGGAAACGTCCGGGTTTCAAGGCTGTTCGCGATGAAGTGAGCACTTTTGAAATCAACCTTACAAAAATGTCTCTGCTCCTACCTGCATATATTTTAACAGACGCACTGAGTGGCATGCCCTCATTAAAGTTGGTAACGATGGTGGGAAATCATTCAGTGTCTTAACGTCGATTAGAATGTGTCGTGTAACGTTTTGTGATAACTTAAATTATTTCTTACGCTTTGTGTTTATTGTAATGGCTCGGGTGTAAAAATTAGCAGATGTATTCAAATATTTACTTTTCTAATAATTTCACAGTTTTACTCGACGCATGAATAAAGTGATGAGGGCTATTGGAAACGTTAAATATACATTAGGCGGAAGAATACACAATATGCATACAAGTAGATATTGAGCAGGCCGTTACGGTCCCTTCCGGCTTTTCTGAAGTCCTGCTGAACTTCTATTTCCTGGATATTGACAGACTACGCGTAGACATGTGGGCCCAATCGTTTCCAAATATGCACTTTAAATTTTCAAAAATTATGTGGGTTTCCGAAAAAAACAAAAAAAAAATGTATATATATATATATATATATATATAGTTTTCAATATACTTTCAAGAAAGGAAGCAGCAAATGAGTAACTTGTAAGTAAAATGTAAGTATCCTTGAAGTAAGAATGAATAGGCCTTGTCTGTCTCGTGTTCATAATACGATTGCTCGGGGCATCGGTCTTGGCGTTCCGGCTCCCAAGATAATTCAGCCCCAGCCTCGCTTCTACCTGCAGTTCGCTCGGCGCACGCCACTGATTACAGGACACGGGGATTGTGCGGTTGCCTTAACGTATACATTATGTGCCTCCTCCAGAGTGCGGTCCCCCGCAAATGAACTCCGCAAATGAACTACTTTCAAACAACGTAACCGTGCACTTGCAATTTACGTCACTCAACTTCGTTAGACGAAATTGAAATTAATTTATGGCATGTAATTTAAAAACCACAATTATAATTTGTATTGTAAAGGGCTTTTTAATGTCCCCCCGGTTTCATGCTTGGAAGCTTTGCAGGGGACGGCTGACAGGCTAACTTATAACCTAACTTAAATTAACACCCATGCCTTACCCGGAATTTGAACCCGGAACCTCCCGCACCCCAGATCGGTGGTGCACCAACCGACTGCGCCACAGGAGGTCGGCTCAAATTAATAAAACTATCATAATTTAGCTAGTAGAAAGGTTGTCATAAAAATCCTAGTTAAGTTTCACTGTCCGCCCTTCTTAAAATGATTTAATTTTTTTATTTAAGTATAACATTGAAATGTTAATAATTTAGAGTAGTATCTTGTTAATTCTGTAGCTCCCTGTTGGCTGTATTTATTTCTGTCGTCAAGATTTTTTTATAAGCACGCATCAAAACAGTTTCGTTAAATATTTACAGCGCCTACCTCATACAATATATACGTATTTTCTGTATATTTGTTTGAGCAAAGTGTTTCAAAATCTTATTGTGTGTGTGTAAATACAATACGTTAATACACGTAAATAATAAAAATTAGTAAAGGTTTTATTTAATCACCTAACAAATGATTTTATTACCTTTGCTATTGCGCAGGAAGAACTTATATTCCCGAACGTAAATATTAATAAACTTTCAGAAAAAAAAGTAATATCATTACATTTACAACCTCATGAAACAAACATAATGAAAACAAGAAACGTGCAAAACAAAACAAGGCACACTCTCACAGCCTTCTAATAAATACGGAATGAAGGGGTAAGAGAACGCTCAGGTTCAGACGGCTGTGATTCCATCCGTCCGTCCGTCCGAAAGTTGAAGCTTGCCAAGCTTACGATGGACCGATAAAATTATTGTAGGCACCCGATCGGTTGTTGGTCCCCTTAAGTGAGAAGGACATGTACAGGGTTTAACAGCCGAGGTCCTAGGAGCCTGGTGAAGAGTGAGCCAAGGCGAACATGAAGTAGCGTCGGTTTTGGGATGGGATGAGGGGGGGGGGGGTAGGTACCCAGAAGAAACACACGGCATCGTCCGCCAAGTTTGCCACATGCGGAAAATCCTTTTTTCACCCCGCCGGGAGTCGAAGCCCCTTTCCTCATGGCGGAAGGCGATTACAATAAATGAGTAGAAAGAGACAATTTCATTTGCGCGCTAATCTTATTCATCTGATTGACCTTCATGTTGCTAAGGCTAATAAGAGTGCAGTTTACATGACAATCTAACTTAAATCTGCAACTGGAAATGACACGCCCGCGCTTGTTCAGTAAATACAGATTAATCACTAAATATGAAATAGGCCAACAAACGAGTGAGATGACTCAGAATATCTACAATAAAATGGTAGCGTGGCAAGCCTGTCACTACAGATAGAGAAGTAGTTAAGAGACGGGCGGAACTCGGTAGAGCTAACAACTGCCAAGTCATTGTAACTGCCTGCTAAAATTTACAAACGAAGGAAATGCCAACCGTTGCATATACGCCCAGCCCAATACAGAGGTACGTAAACTTGCTTCATCCAGTGAGAGCCCTACAGTGCCATTATAAAAAAAAAAAACCGACAGCGAAAGCGTGCCACAGTGAGTTGTTAATTAAGATGTGCCAGTCTCATTAACCACCGACGTTCGGCATGAGAACAAAAAATGCCCGCATTGCCTCGTGCAATTAATACGCAAAAATTGATGACGTAAATTTCGTGCTATCGATGGTGCGTTATTTTTCATCCTCTTAGGTATTTGAAATAAACTTTCTAAGCGCGTCATCTATTTCTACAGCAAATAATCACAGATATATAATCTATCTTCTAAGGTTATTCATACAATAAGAAGATCAGTGCAATTTTCCCGCCACAGCATAACTTAATTATTCTATAATGATTATATCTAAAAACGAAACGTTCTTGAATTTTCACGTCTTACCAGCCATGAGACTTGCAGTTAACACATTTTAATTTGTAGCGAAACTGTTATTATAAATCGCTAATCTTGAGCTCGGCATCTCAGAGGCGAAAGTTTACGAGTCATTCTCGCCCGCCAAGAGTAGGCGATATCACTAAACGAAAGAGCAATTATTAGGAAACTATGTCAATGTCACGTTTCGCCCTGCGTCCAGTTGCGCCACGTTCTCGATCGTTTCCGATTTTACACAACTTCAGTGACTTGCCATTTTTTTACGTTTGTAACCATAGCAGAAATTACTCCCTAAGCTAGTTCTACCGGGTGTTCGTGAACAAAGCCGACAAACTACGGCAGGTTATTCCTCACGAAAATATGAGACGAGAATGTATGTGCACTTTTCTCTAAAGTGGTTTTCCAGGAAGTTATGCGCCCCTACAAGAGCCTAATTTAAAATGCCTTTCTATAGTACACGTGTTGCCTGTCAGGCAAAACACACCCTGCTTTGAGAGTTGCGCATGTATTTCTTGAAGATTGTTCATCTGTCCAATATGACGACCTGTCTGTTTATTTAGACGTGCTGATTCATTGCGTGTTTTGAAAAATCACATACGTCTTAGTATTACAAAATTTTATCCAAGAATAACATGTCGATCCGCGCTTCCACCATGAAGGGGCATTATATTACCAACCACGCTTCCAGATATTATCTCCGTTCTATACCCCATTCACCGATTCATGGCGATTAGCAAGTAGTTTTTGATATAGGGAATAGCCCGTCAGAGTTGGTCTGTATCGTTAAAAAACGCCTAGTATATTTCCCTTTAAAGTAATGTACATCCTGACAGATAACCCTCTCAGGATTATAACCAAAAAACTCTTCACCAAGGATGTTGGCTACATTGAAACTACATGGGAAATTAACACGTACGAACTCCAGGTTGATTTACAGTCACTTCCTGCGCAAGGCATTACGTAGCGGAGTTGTATTGGAAACAGCCTCCGTCGACTTGAACCTTTTGCCATTTCTTTGAGAAATACATTTTAAGGACGTCATAGTGTTCGTCTAACATCCTGGTGGACGCTAACAAATTAATGACTTTAAAATCGGGAGTATTGTACTCAGGTTTAAGTTGTTATTTTTCCATCGCGTATATACTGACTATACAAAATATGGCAAAGCGAAGTTAAATTACATAAAACACGAGAAGAAAATACTTTCAACCAATATACCCACATGAAAGGAAAATAACAAAATCTTCCACTTACAAACAGATGTAAAAATTCTAAATATGAGCATCACTCAACATCCATCCCCCCCCCCCCAACCCGACAAGGACCCTTTTTTTCTTTCGAAAATGAGTTAGTGGTTTCGGTGGATATTTTACTGTATTTTTCACCAGAACTGAGGAAATTGTCACGTTAACACTAGGGAATAACATACAACTAAGAGTTCTCACCACAGTTATTGTTGAGCTTAGTCTAGACGTAACCAGCAGTTAAGGGCCATTCGTCTGTCGTTGTACAAATTAAACTGTTATAAAGTATTACTTGAAAAAAAAAATCCTAGATATGATGATTTCCCACTATCAATGCGACGAAGGAAAACAGTCAATTCTGATACAGTAATACCATCCAGCATTGTAAAGAGTTCGCGTAATCGGCCACAAGCTCTCTTTGCTTATGAACCCCTGGAGAATCCTGGGACTACTCGGATTCACTATTAATTAAGACCATTTTAAAGTCCAGCTTAGTTCCCTCTTTTGCCCTATTATGTATCCTTCCGTCACATGTGTAAACAAACATTAACATAAAGCCACGTGACTATTGCCTAGGGCTTAAATCTAGTTAAAATACGAAATAGCCAGAAACATTTATGCCTACTATAAATTTCATAAAGTGGAGATAAATACATTTCAGTTCGCAGTATTTTAAATAGTACAAATATAATAAGCTACATAATTACTTATTTTTGAGTTATGTGCAAACGTTGGTGCGCGTACTAAATTCAGTAATTTCCGTTAAACAACGGGATTTTTTTTTACAAAGGTCACTTGAAAGGAACCAAACTAACCGTAAACAATTACATTCACTTGTAAAGGAGAATTGGCTGGCCTCATTGCAGACCTGGATGAGCGAGTCATTGCAAAAGAGGTACTTGCTTCACTTGAGTTCGGAAACGGGAACCCTGGGCCTGATGTTAACAACTTCTACAGTCTCTGGGCGACCTTTGCAAATTCCTACAGGGCACCTGAACGAACGTAGCAAATTACGGTTAAAGGCTGTGCGTGTTAACTTCTGGAATTAATCTGTCAGAAATGTCACTACCTTTATACGCTGTTCACGGTAAAGTGACCACATTTTCTTTCAACCATTTTTTATCCTTTAGCTACCTATTTAAATAAATGTCGCCATATAAGTAATAAACACAGTGTGTATATTCCACCGCACTCGGAAGTTATCGCGTAGAGTTAAAATTATATATATATATAATTTTCACTTTACCGTGAATAGCCTATATCTGTGCGTATTTCAATGGGCACATTGACTGGCATGCATCCAGTAAAGTTGGTGATGATGGAGGGAAATTATTTCTTTTGTTTTCTGGTTTTTTAGTGCATATAAGTATATGGATTAGCGAACTCGTAGAATTTTTACTTTTATAATACATTCAGTTCCACTTGACCGACGCATGAATAAAGTGATCTGTCCCATGAAAATGTTAACATTACATTTGGTGGAAGAATACATAACGTGCATACAAATAGATCCTAAGCTGGGCTCTCCTAGAGCTCATTTTACCGTGAACATCATGTACTACTTTCGCCTCAGTTAAGTTGGCATTGCGGCAGAAATATACCTTACTCTCATGGAGGTTTCGTATAATACTGGCAGGACTTTGTTTTACAGGTAACACTTATTAACGAGAAGAGCTGGTGACCTCAGGTAATACCATTTAAGAAATGGGCACTCTAAACCAATCACCCGGAAGTTAAATCTGGACACAAAACACGCTGACAGCAAAAAAAAAAATATATATCTGGTGACAAATAATTTTACCGAGCAATCAATTAGGTTTCTGTTTGTTAAGACACGCACGTCAAACTGTTGTTGGACACATCAAGGATGCTGGTCGATATCTGTCCTTCTGATATGAGTACGCATGTCGCCTAATCGATACTATCAAAAAGTTGGCCTACACGCCTTTCCCTCGTCGTCAACCCTCCCCCCCCCGTCCTTCCCCCTACAAACGAGTGGGTGACGGGGGCAGCTCGTGGCTGACCAGAGGGTCATCCAGGCGAGGTCGCGGCTGGCACCTCGTGCACTCTCTCCACGGAAAGCCCCCCCCCCCCCCGGGCGATCGTGGAATGACCGCTGAGCGTATAAAAGTGACGAGGCTGCATGCGACCAACCACAGTCGCTCCTCTGGTCTCTGGCAGAACCTCCAGCCGACATGAACACCCTGGTGAGTCGTGCGCTGAATGTAGTCAGAATCGTAGGGTTGCGTTCTCGGGATCAACATCCAAACGTTTATTTTATCTGGTGGTCGTCTCAGGGCAAGCCCTATACAGGTCCGAATTCGTATGTTAAAGAGTAAACATACCCAACAGCTTGAGAATTGCCCGGTGCCTAGCTCGTAATTGTAGCCGTGGTCACGCCACGAAAGAGGGAGGGCATAGGTGGTAGAGCTCAGAAAACCAACACGAAACGGAGTGGGCGTCGAGAAAATCGTGTGCTACATCTACGGATACTTTACTGGATTAATTCGGGAGATATTATGGTTATTTGTTAGCCAGCGAGTCAAAAGCAGGATCGTTAGATACAAAACAAGTGGCTCAGACTATCAGGCTTGGGGATGCAATATGCCATGGCATAAAAAAAAAAAGAACCGTAGAGAAAATGTGTAGTAGAGTGAGCATGCGATCTGCCCCGTAACCACTGACTGTGTTCCGGCATCAGACTGTTTTTTCGGCCAATAGCATGATGAAAACAAAAGGAAGGCAGGATTTGAGGTCAGAATACTATTTAAGCGAGTAAGTGCTTCGAGCCGGATTTCAGCGTCATCTAACCTAATTTTAATACAAAAATAATATATTCAAGTTAGTGAAAGGGATTTGTTCACATAAAAGGGCGGGTCCGTTCCAAAAATTCAAATCTAAACAAACATGTTCATCCCTGTCGACTGTGCGACTTTGGAAGACGTAAACTACTGGCGATGGGCGAGTAAATATTTGTAGGCCCCACATTCGCAGAAAACGAAGTCGGCCTACCTCGTCCATGTTCTGCGATAAGAACCAACCCAGCATTCACGTGAAGCGTTCTTTGTAAACTGCGGAAAACGGAAATGAAAATGTCCGGCAGAGGAAACTGAACCCGAGTACTATCGAATGCAAGTAATTTCTGTCAAACTGCGCCACGCCACTCGGGTCTTACGAACAGTTCAAATGTACACAAGGGAACTAAGATTAGTATTCGTGCACCAATTCAAGAACAGCTTCCTTCTTAAATCTGGTTCCCGAGTCTTCGCATAACTCACAATCATTGCATTGTTTGTCCCAAATTTATCAACGCAAGAGCACGTAATATAATATATTTGTAGTATATAGCTCGCATTAAATTATACAGCCCACATTTTTAAAACAAATCGTTTGTCCGTTGTTATACCAGAATATGTAGCTACGATGGAAGAAAACACACAAACAAATTGCGACAAAAAAATTCACGTTTATATTTATATATTACAGAAAATGCTGCAACATGGATTAGTAAAATATTCACCTCAAAAAACTTTTGTATTGCCTACATTGGTATTGCTGTTCACGGTAAAATGAGAACTTTTGAAAGCCCTGCTTACGATTTACTTGTTTGCATATTGTGTATTCCCCCACTTTATGGAAACTTATCTTTACCATAGGCAACGTGCCTTTATTCATGCGTCGGTCAAGTGAAACTATGGAATAATAAAAATAGATAATAAATTAATATCTGCTTGTTTTTACACTTCAATGAATTAAAAAATCAGAAAGCGAAAGAAATAATTTTAAGTTATCACAAATGGTTATTTAACACTTTTTATTTGACGTTAAAATATAGAAATACTATAAAGCCATCGTTACCAACTTTACTGGGCGAGTGCCACTCAGTGTTCCCATTACAATATATGCTGGCAGGGACAGTGGCGTTTTTATAAGGTTCATTTCTAAAGTGCTCACTTTATCGTGAACAGCATTTAATACGTTTCATTAGAATGAAGGATATTCACTGGTACAGTCGGCACATTATAAAAACACAGGTGTGAAGCCTGGCATGGTAAACTGAACGGGGAAATGTGAATTTTTGCCCATGTTTTCTCTTGGGATGTAAACAACCTACTAATTCAGAAATATAAATGACGTAAAACACTTTTAAGCGTGTATATACAAAATAATGCTAAGGAGATACAATTGAAACACAAATTATGAGACATGAAATATAGAATGTAAGTTGTACTAAGATTCTCACAGGTTCCCAAAATATTGACGTGTGGCACAATATAAGCTTTACAGAGCAATATAAAACTCTAAAAATTAAAAAAAATACAACACATTTTAATGAATATTTCCTGGTCACAGATCTTCGCCTCCTGCCTCCTGGCCCTAGCGGCAGCCGAGCCCGGCTACCTGGGCGGAGCACACCTCGCCTACAACGCTCTTCCGGTCGCCGCCGCCCTCACCAGCCAGTACCATGCTCAGGATGAGTTGGGCCAGTACAGCTACGGATACTCCGGAGACACCTCTGCCAAGCACGAGACTAGGACCCTGGACGGCATCACCCAAGGTGGATACTCCTACCTGGACGCCAATGGTCTGGTGCAGAGCGCCAGCTACGTGTCCGACCCAGTGAACGGTTTCCGCGTGGCTGCCACTAACCTGCCTGTGGGACCCTCTGCACCTGCCCCAGCTGTGGTGGCTCCCGCCGCTATCGTGGCCGCCCCCGCCGCCTACGCTGTGCACGCCGCCCCCGTGGCTGTAGCTGGCGCTCCTCTGCCTGTGGCTGACACCCCTGAGGTGGCCGCCGCCAAGCTAGCCCACTACCAGGCTCACGCTGCTGCAGCACATGGCCACCTCCTTGGACGCAAGAGGCGCAGCATTGGCCACTTGGGTGTTGCTGGACACGGCATTGTCGCTGCTCCCGCTGCTGCAGTCTACGCTGGTCCTGCCCGTAGCTTCGGTTACTCCACTGTAGCCGCCCATGCTGCCCCTGCCTTTGCTAGCTATGCTGCTGCTGCCCCTGGTGCCATTGCTACCTATGCTGCTGCCCCTGGTGCCATTGCTACCTATGCTGCCGCTCCTGCTGTAGTCGCCGCCCCAGCTCGTAGTTTCGCCTACTCCACCGTGGCTGCCGCCCCCCTGGCTGCCCCTGCTATTGCAGCCCCTCTTGCTGCTGCTCATATCGCCGGCCCCGTGGCTGTGGCCGCCTCCAACCAGTACCAGGCTCAAGATGCACTTGGACAGTACAGCTATGGCTATGCTGACGGCAACTCTGTGAAGCACGAGAGCCGCGCTTACGATGGCTCCACCCACGGTGCCTACTCCTATGTCGATGGCCATGGTCTGGTGCAGAGCGTGAAGTATCATGCTGATGCCCTCGGCTTCCGTGCTGTCGGTACCAACATCCCTGTGGCTCACTAAAACAGTGGTACACAAATTTGAGGCTCCAATGTTCCCTAGTGAAGTTGATCTATATTTATTCCTGTTTACAGTTACCTCGACAAAATATCTTTTAAATTCTTTCTAGTATATTGACACCAGCTTACGTGTGTTTCATGAGGCATTGTGGTAATGAAGCTGCGACCGAGTGTTCTGTACTGTCATTATTTGTAAATGAGCTGGGCAAATGTCCCATTTCTTTTGGGACAGTGCCAGAGCTATTACATATATTATTTCTGCTGGTTTTAAAGCAGGCAACATATTAATGTAAATCAAAACAATATAAAAAAATGTTACAGTTTAGTGATCTGAAAAACTTATGTAAATAAAATACGATATATTCAAAAGAACTGCTGTTTTTTTAATTTTTATTATTATTAAATTTCAGATAATTTCACTTGGTAAATATGCCAGTGAATAATGTTTCATGGCGTGATGATGGCGCATTTTATATTCACCTGTTCTTAAGTTCGAAAATTAAATCACTAATAGTTTTAGTTATTTTACACATAAATTTAAGTTTTTATATTATATCTATTCTACATTTCAAATTAAATTAAAATCTTTCTAAAGTTACTTTTTACCTATATTTATGTCCTTAGTACAGTTATAAGTTTGATATTTCATGAAATATCCACTAAAATAAATCACAGGTGTAATAATGGCAAACTCCATGTTCACAGGGAATATACTTGGAACATAAATACAATGATTGCCTTTATATTATAGTTCTTTACATAATGAGTTCTTGCTCTCGCTCTTGCTCTACTGTTTCAAACCTACAATAAGAACAAAATATTTGAGGCTCTAAGATAGTTTCAAGAACAATTCAGGTGTGTTGTTACATTTACAAATTACGCTCACAATACCGAAAATAATATATGCCTAATGAATAATATAAATATATACATTAATATCAACATTTAAATTATGTTAACATGAAAATAATTCTATATATTGAACTAATATAATTTATGTAAAAATATACTGAATGCCATTTGCAGCACACAAGATAGTGACACTGAGTTTTGGAAACTTACAAGGATATCTCAGGGTTCTTTGGTGTTTCTCGCTAGTAAAAGTTTCGCGTCATTGCTAAGGGATGATTTCATACATGCTCGACATAGTACTAGTAGGAACGTGAGACAAGATGGCCACCAAACAGTTCAACAGGATTCTCCAATAATATGTACATAATTTGTTTGCTTAAATCTAATTACCAAATTTTAAAACCTTGTTACAAGATAATTTCTTACGACTATGTAGCGCCCACTACTCAGGATCACTTGATTGTTAAGTGGTAATTTTTACTATAGGTTGTTCATGGTAAATTGAGCACTTTAGAAAACCCTACTTAAGATCTACTTGTATACACGTTGTGTATTCTTCCGCCTTATGTAAGATTAACATTGTCATGGATCTCATAAATTTATTCATGCGTCGGTCAAGTGAAACTGCAAAAGTATTAGAAAAGTAAATATTTGACAAATCTGCTCATATTTACACTTCAGTGCATTTAAAATAACGGAAAGCGAAAGGAATAATTTAAGTTGTGATAAATGGTTACTTAACACATATTACTCGACGTTATGATACGGAACTACTTTCTATCCTATGTTACCAACTCTACTGGGCGAATGTCACTCAGGGCGCCCGTTAAAATATATGCAGGTAGGGGCAGTGGCATTATTATAAGGCTGATTTCAAAAGTGCTCACATTATTGTGTACAGCCTTTACTGCGTACTCGTTATAGAACCAGTTCAGTGTCAGTGTGACTTTCACTACTCCTGGCAGCTCAGCTAAAGTCGCCACTAAATTGTTCTCCCTGTCGATATCTCCCTGTTTTATTTTCCTTAAATATGATCATGGTATAAAAACAGAGCTTTAATGAGGATCCTATATCCCGATCACTGATACAATACGCAGATACTCTTCTCCCAAGGCGTATTAGATTACCCCATATTGTAAATATACAACACTTGAATAGAAGTAGGCCAGTTGACAGACATTCCAGGTATGGCGAAACTCACATTTCATTACCAGATATCACAACGCAAAAGTGGAAAATCACAGTCTTTGTTATTTTATCAGCCGCAGGATTTAGACAGTGTAACAATATTATCAGATCCAAGACCAAAATATTTTTGGGGTAATATGGAGAAACATCAGAGAGTAAGTCATGGTCTAATTAAAACTCAACACAATCAATTTCTAAACCAGTTGCACAAAACCCTGTCGTCCTTATATTGTCCAACATGGATACCATATTATTAATTGATCCCTTAATATTATTTTCTGTTTCTTTCACTCAGTAAAGAAATCATTATATTTTAAAATTGAATTCTAGGACATTTTCAAACAAATACTATGTTTATAATTTTATAATTTAAAGATAGCCAAATATACAGGTATTACGTGTCAAACTTATTTCGTTGCTTCAAAACCTCAGGAGTTTATTATCATATCAACGTGTCTCTGTAGTTTCTAATAATGAGTCAATTTTTTCTGTGGTTTTATATCACTGACAGGAATAAAAAAAAATGGTCAGCTCTTACGCTGGCAAGTAACAAAAATTTAATTTCGAAACGAGTGTGTAACTTTTATTATTTTTCCTTTAAAATCTAATATATTTACTCTTTAAATGTAAAGTATTTCAAGACAGTTGTTTGTGGTTTTAAGTTCTGAATGTTTATGAGCAATTTCTGTAAATAAGATAATTTATTAATGTTTACAAGCACTGCAATAAACCTGGGCTGACAGGGTGTCTTAGTCAATTTCATAAAGAACATAACAGACCAATATTCTGCATTGCCAATTTTGGATTCACTTGTAACAAGATTATCGGTGTTTTCTAGGTACAATGCATTGTATATTCCAGTCTAGATATTACTGATTTAATTTATATTGAGGCCAATAAAATCAATAAAGTAAACATAATGGCAATAATTGGTATATTATATGTGGGATTGCTAAAACATGCTACATCAAAAAAAATAATTTTCTTATAGTATAACCAAATATATGGTCTGTGTATCAGCAACTGCACTGAAATTTTTTTAAGTCAAGAGATTATACTTTTCATAGTTCCAGTTAAACCAGAAATAATTCATTGATGAAACATAGTTTCAAAAATTCATACACACATACACACGTATTACCTATTTGGAACCGTATCTAATGACCTCACTGTCGACGAGACGTTAACCCAATTACCTACCTACATAACGATATATTTGGAAAACATAGCAATTTTTTTTGTCGAACCAAGAGTAAATATTAATTCTTATATAATATATAATATATGAATTATATTATTACATAACATGTGTTGTATGTGCTATTAATATTATAATAAGTTATATTTTATATAACACATTGAAATATTGACATCTACTGGCTGGCTACCTTAAATGAGACTTGCGAAGGGGGTTTATTTTTACTGAATTTTTTAAACAGTTTCACATGCTAGTGCGAAAACAATAAACGAATGGGTGGTCGCAAAAATAATGGCCAACCATTGTATCATATAACGAAAAAACAGGTATTTATATACTTCTAGAAATAACATCGAGTGCGTAAAACAAATATCGTCTGCAGGTTGTCGTATTAAATAATCTTTATTCCACTAAAGAACAGTACGTTATTGAAACGTTTCGAAGATAAGCAGGATAAATGTTAATTCGCATATTAAGTTACATAAATAATATTTGCAGCCATTGAAAAGTGGTTCCTCTAGGTTTTCATGTGAAGTATCTAGGTCCAGTTCTTTGTACAACTGGCGGTAACTTGGAGGAACATACTCCAAAAGTTCAGTTCAATCTTTGGTGGATTTAATGCTGTTCTGTTATCATAACTTTTTCAATAATTCAATGGCAGAAAGTAAAGGCCTATCTTTACGGTCTTTTTTCAAATGCTCACTGAGTCATATTTGCCCACGGATTAATATTAATACTGAATACTTAAATAAATACTTAAGAATTTCATCCTTTATTATCAGGTCAAGGAAACCTTGCATTACAGGACCTTCTGTTTATCTTAAGACAGTAATATCTTGGTTACTTCTGTCAAAATATTTTATTGTTAATTTACCTTATGGTGAGCAGACATCCTACCATACAATATTTCGAGCAAAATGTTCACACAGGCCTCAATTTTTTATCTTGCTGCTCCTTGATGGCATGTGATGGCCGATAGCTCACTTTGTAATAGAAACCTCGATATTAATTGAAACAGTAAACTTCGGCTATGTCTTGTGCCTAACCTGGAACCAAAGTTATTAAGTTTCGGTACAGTATAGTAAGTCTTTCAAATGCAGGTGCTTTGTTGTGCCATTTCTCTGGCTGCAATAGTAGTTTGCAAAGCAATTTTTGCTAACAATACTAATTTAAAAGCGTTAAAAGAATTTTCTGTAGTAATTAAAGTTAATTCATTATCTTTAAATAATCACAACTAACATAGTTTCGAGAGTGTTATGCATATAAAAATAAAAACTTAGTAATCAAAAGTAGCAAAACAATTTGAGCTGTTCAACTTGTATACCTAATTCGGCCGGCATTGCTTTGGTACAGACCAGAGCTTCAAAAAAAATTATCGGGGAAAGTAAGTGGAGTATTTTGCCATCATTGATTCCTGGTGCCAAACAATGAAGGAGAGAGGAACGTCTTTTCCGGTTTATCTCCCTGTCTTTAACGATTGTGTTCTGAGCTGCAATTCAAGGTGGTAGTATCCTTACCATGTGGAATTAATTTTTGCAATAAAGGTTAACTCATCATTTATTATTATTGTATCTCATGACAAAATATATAATTACATCAGTCCAATCCGGATTCAGGAATTCCGTAAAAATGTTCTGTATTTAATAATAAGTTTTCAACCTTAATATCAAATATTTACAGTATGGATGCCAACTTTTTAAAACGAATAAAGCTAGTAGTTAATACCGATCTCCCCCCCCCCCCGGCCCTTCTACAATAAATGTATTCAAATAATACTCCAAGATCGAGCCAGCATCAGACTCGCTTAGGTCTGGGAAAGGTTTGGTGAACGCCGAGAGAGGGAGGATAAAATGCAACTCTCGGTGGCTAGCATTGAATATCTATGATGCTAATATTTCCGTTAACGATTGCATTATTTTTTAAATAATTTACAACAAAAACTATTTTCACTAAACCCAAGGCATCAGGCACCTTATTACACTATGCCAATTGCAGTGGCATACATAAAACAAATTTACTTAATTTGAGTCATAGACACCACAATCAGCAAATGTAATAAACTTCGACATAAATAAAAAAAAGTCGTTGAATTTCAGAAATTATTCATGTTTTCCTTTTATTTGAAAAGGACACTGTGCGATAAATAAATAGCAACCACATAAAAACGTAGCCACATTACAGTATCGCAGAAAATGGAATAAGCTTGTTTGGGTGGAAGGAACAAATAATAAACAGTAAATAGTGTATATTCTAAGCAATTATAAATTTATTTACAATATTTTACAGATCAAAATGCTATATAACTTGTTTATGTTATACAGTTGGATCAAGAACTAAAATTTTATTTTTGCCTGCTTTAGAACTAGCAGAAATAATTTTTGCGATAGCTCTGGCACTGCCCCAAAAATAAAGGACATTTGCCCAGCTCATTCACAAAATGACAGTACAAATCACTCGGTCTAGGCTTCGTTACCAGGCTGATAAATGAAACACACAAGCGCATAAGTCATATACAAATAACAAACTAATATTTTTCGGGATATTTGACGTGAAATATATGTATTCAGCAGTGATTTTGTGCTACTGGTTTAGTGAGCCACGGGGATGTTGGTACCGACAGCACGGAAGCCGAGGGCATCAGCATGATACTTCACGCTCTGCACCAGACCATGGCCATCGACATAGGAGTAGGCACCATGGGTCGAGCCATCGTAAGCGCGGCTCTCGTGCTTCACAGAGTTGCCATCAGCATAGCCATAGCTGTACTGTCCCAGTGCATCTTGAGCCTGGTACTGGTTGGAGGCGGCCACAGCCACGGGGCCGGCGATATGAGCAGCAGCAAGAGGGGCTGCAATAGCAGGGGCAGCCAGGGGGGCGGCAGCCACGGTGGAGTAGGCGAAACTACGAGCAGGGGCGGCGACTACAGCAGGAGCACCAGCATACGTAGCAACGGCAGCAGGGGCAGCAGCATAGGTAGCAATGGCACCAGGGGCAGCAGCAGCATAGCTAGCAAAGGCAGGGGCAGCATGGGCGGCTACAGTGGAGTAACCGAAGCTACGGGCAGGACCAGCGTAGACTGCAGCAGCGGGAGCAGCGACAATGCCGTGTCCAGCGACACCCAAGTGGCCAATGCTGCGCCTCTTGCGTCCCAGGAGGTGGCCATGTGCTGCAGCAGCGTGAGCCTGGTAGTGGGCTAGCTTGGCGGCGGCCACCTCAGGGGTGTCAGCCACAGGCAGAGGAGCGCCAGCTACAGCCACGGGGGCGGCGTGCACAGCGTAGGCGGCGGGGGCGGCCACGATAGCGGCGGGAGCCACCAGAGCTGGGGCAGGTGCAGAGGGTCCCACAGGCAGGTTAGTGGCAGCCACGCGGAAACCGTTCACTGGGTCGGATACGTAGCTGGCGCTCTGCACCAGACCATTGGCGTCCAGGTAGGAGTATCCACCTTGGGTGATGCCGTCTAGGGTCCTAGTCTCGTGCTTGGCAGAGGTGTCTCCGGAGTATCCGTAGCTGTACTGGCCCAACTCATCCTGAGCATGGTACTGGCTGGTGAGGGCGGCGGCGACTGGAAGAGCGTTGTAGGCGAGGTGTGCTCCGCCCAGATAGCCGGGCTCGGCTGCCGCTAGGGCCAGGAGGCAGGAGGTGAAGACCTGTGTGCAGAAACAATCGTTCAATTATATAGTAAATCTCTATTTTATGCAATGAAATACTAGACTAAATTTTAACATTTATAGTATATTTTTGTGACTATATATATTGTATTATATGAAGGTTTAATAAATAAATTCGCTAGAGATATTAATTTAGCTCCGTATCTTATTCCTTGTTCGTTTACTTCGATTAAATAAAGAATGCATTTGATTTCAATGACTACCAAAAATCCCTTACCATGTTATAGTGTGATACTGACGAAAACGGTTTTGCATGGAAGTGTACTTATTTATTTACTTTAATTGTGCAATTTTTATTATCCTGCAGTTTAATTTGTTGTTATTTCTACCAGAAAATTTTTAATAATTATTATATAGTCTGTTAAGACCCATAAAAAATCTTATTTCATCGTCTTCTAATACATTTTTTAACAACTAAAAAATTATTTGTAAGCGGACTTTCCACTGGTCCACCCAAACCACTCTATTCAAGCATTAACATATTTTTGAAGATTTCTCGCACAGTCAGTATTGTTGGTTAAACTCCATACGTCAAAATCCGAACTTTGCACGAGTTTAAAAGAAGCTAAGTGACTAAACTCGACTCACCAGTGTGTTCATGTCGGCTGGAGGTTCTGCCAGAGACCAGAGGAGGGACTGTGTCTGGCCGTACACCGCCCGTCACTTTTATACCCCCAGCAGTTCAGCGGTCATTCGGCGAGTGCCAGGGGGCGCCCGTGAGAGAGAGAGAGAGTGCGTGTGCGAGCCGCGACCTTGCCTGAGTGACCCCATGGGCCCGTTACTCGCGCCCCGTCGACGAAGCCATGAGAAGCTATCGTGTAGGTAGTTAGCTGCAGGCGTGCGACTGCCTATCGAGTACATTTTTTTTTTTTTATCTACTCAACTGCATGGATGTATTAACCACGGCCGGAATCAACAGTACTTTTCACACGCCAATCCTACTCCCGATATGACGGAACGATGTGATGCAGTGCTACACTACTGGACTCGCATTCGGGAGTACACGGGTTCGATTACCTGTCCAGCGATACTGTTTTCGGTTTTCAATGTTTTTCATTCGGATGAATGCTGGGATGGTTCCTTAACCGTTCCTCCTCTGAGCAGCTCTCTTCGTCTCTAATGACCACGCTGTCGACGAGGCGTTAATTCCTACCTCCTTACCCGCTTCCGTTATAAATAGAAGATATGATAGAAACAAAGAACAATATGAAAGGACAGAAGGCCCAAAGCCCCTGTCACACTGTCAAATTTTTCCGTCAATCTGCTTCCAGTAAGATTGATCAAATAAAGTTGGACGTATGACGTCATCGAAAAGTCTTGAAAGTCGCCATATTTGTCTGAGAAAGTTGGATGACTTCAGTTTCCATCCAACATTTGAAGCTTGGACCGGGTCTAAAATTTCTTTCATTTTTGATGGTCTCAGCCAATCAGAATCGTGCATGACAAAGATGGACGTCAAGAAACTTTAAAATAACGAACAGTTATTGGAAACGAAGTAGATTATGAAAATAATTAATTTATACAAAAGCTGTCTGGGCATGAATACTATTTTTAATGAATATTGCACATAATATTACGAACTCGGAGGCATAAAACTTCATTGTACAGGAAACATCTCTGATAAAATAAAATCTGAATTTATTAAAGAAGCGAAAATAAATTACATCTTTCCTTACATTTCTTCCTACAATGGAATGCATGGAAAAACAATAGTAATATCTCACTATGAAAATAATTTTAAAATAATAATTCTAATTAGATAGTAGAAGTAACGAATTTGACTTTTTGGCACATTTTAAAACACATTCAAGATTATTTGATAAAATTAGTTGGAAGGGAAAATTTGATGGATCGTCAAATTTTATTGTCAAATATACGTGGTTTAAGGCGGAATTTGACAGTGCGACAGGGACTTAAGAGATTCGCTCCTTGGTTTTGAAGCTAGTCTCCCGAGCTGCCAACAGCAGAGGAGACTGGAAAACGATACCTGTGACAGCCACAAAATATTTCGCTGGTTTTAATTTGGTCAATTTTTGTTTTGTGGCGTGCAAAAATTATTTAGCTGTCACCACTTAACTTTCGTTACCACTCAAATTATTTTTCGACGCCTACAAAAAATTTGACATAGTGTCAATCTACAAAAGACTTTCTCAGTGAAGTAATTTTAAGGTAGCTTTCACTCGTCCCCTTTCATTCCTCCCGTGTTGACACATCACAGAGGCGCATGTGTTAGCCCTCATCAAGGACGTCAGCTACTATTAGGTTACTTAGCTCTCTGCATGATGACGTCACAGGCAAACACGAGCGATTATAGCTTAGTTCCTTCTGCAGTACTATTTATAATATTCCACCACGAGGTCTTTGTTTTCTCTTCACATGTTTGTCAGTGCACCATTGGTTGGAACGCTTCCCGAATCACATAAAAATGAAAACCAGCTTGCTAAAGTGAATTTTACTTTTGTTAGCTTAACGATGTGCCATAATTTTACACGCACCTCTATGCTGCGAGTTCTGAGTTATATGTCCGTGTAATGCATGTATGTATATTTGTATGTGTGTTTGTGAATAAACGTGTATATGGAAGTATTTTACAAACTTCAAGAGGTGATTCAGAATGGGAAAATAAGCATAAGATATTTAGGCAACTTATGACTTACAGTGATTATTATGTGAGATGTGCGCCTTTGAAGATTTGACAAGAGAATGTTTCTATGTAAATTTGCTGAACTACGTGAGATTAAACAACCGAGTACTGGATAGTAATTGTTGAACGATATATCCCCCCCCCCCCTTCGTGAATAAAGTTAATATAGTAGGATGTAGCGTTATGCGCTCTCGAAGGTGACATCGCAATGAGTGTTTATTAAGAATGAAAAAAAAAAGGAACCAGATATTTGACTTTTATATGAGGTTGATTACAATACAACCACTTAGTGTGGTAGCTGATATTCTGTTTAAGGAAGTAAACATCGTCAGAGAGTACGTATTCCTGTATACCCGCCAACCATCGCCACGTCCGTTAACACCTCCCGTGCATATTTCTCGGCAGCTGTTTGCCTCGACAGTCATCTACCTTAGAAAGCTAAATTTATTGTTCGTCTCAACGTATTCATTCACAATACATTATTAATTATCAACCGATGCTCATAGTTTAGTATTTTCTGCGATAAAAATATCACACACCCTAATTTATTCACGAAGATAAAGATATTAAGAAAACAATTTTTATTTCATATAATCTTTTCACGGTTTCCTCACACTTTTTAAATCAGACCTTTGGAATAAGACCCCATAAATGACATGTTTGGTTGTTTCCTAAATAAGTCATGCATCACAAGAGTTTTCTACTTGTGTTAACATAAAAGTAATTTATCATTTTTTTTTAAATTGAACTCTTAGTTATATTTTATCTCAGAATCATAATACTTCTTTTCTGCCTATTATGAATAACAGCAGGGGAAAATGGGCGTGTAAGTAAATCCTAGAATTTGTTATTTTGCAAAATATTATTACATTGACCGCGCGCGAGTGTGGTTCGTTGTCCCTCTAGTGTAATTTTTTCAAGTATTGTTTGAGTGAGGCGGAGGAATATCATGGAGTAACACTTTATCAGGGCTTCATAAAAATTGGAAGTAACCATTAATTGAGTATAATAGATATTTTAATGTATACATATATGTATGCACTGCATACATAGCAACAAGTTTCAATATTAAACTGCCACCACCTAAAAGAAAGGTGTAAATGTAGGAGCGTCAGCAAGCCTCCCTTGAGATTTAGTTTACTGCCAGTACAGTATTCAACAGTTCGTAAATTCGATATGTTGTTGTGGTATCTGTAATGATTAGGACAGGGATGTGTTCACTACAAAGTAGTAAACAAAACTTTAACCAACATACATCTTTTCCGTTAAAGAAGTTATTGCTATAGAATTGGAGGCAGACAGAATTTCGTCACGTCCCTACCGTCTAGTCAACAAAACGAACGTACAAACTCTTACCAGAATAATGCGCCAAACCGTCCGAGCGAAGCCATGTTTCCGGAGAAAATGTGTGGACAAGAAACACATAATCTGTCTAGCATTTAAGAAAAAACTTTTTATTGAATACAGCTCGGGTGAAGTGTAGGACACGGGTTTTACCTAAATATCAATCGAAATTCCTCTTACAAGAAACATTTTTTAGAAAAAATTTCACGGTCTTTCCTTCTAATAAAGTGTGAACAAAATCATAATTTTCTTAACAACATCAAGAAAATACACGTGAGCTACAATTGGCGTCTAATAACTCTGCACTCTCTCCAGGCAAATACCTATGTGGTTTCTTAACGGACAACTTCTCATGCACCACCTATTGCATTACGATTAGAAAAATCTTCAGCGAATGACGATAATAAAAAATAATTACTGATTGCTTAGGCAGCATCGTAATTATTCACAATCAATCAGCTTCAAAATAATGTAGGGATATCCATAAGTTTTCAGGATATTATTTGTTTTTAATAGTTTCGTTTCAAATCGTGCGTTCAACGTGAGGATGAAAGTTAACGTGCTTTAGAGAGAATATTATTAATTTCAGTACTACATCTGAGCCATAATTCTCTCATAAGTCGCGACTGTCTTCTGCAACACTTCTTGTGATGTTCAATTTATTTAGATCAGGTGTGTGGTGCTGATGTCTGGAATTAGGAAACAACGGTAGCATATGCGAAAAATTTAGACTCATTAGTTAAAAGTTTTGATAGCAACTCAGCAGCGAATATTTATTGAAGCAGCAGATGCATGAATAGTACACTGATTTCTTTGGCTATATTATTCATTGTGATTTTCATTTCCCATCTTCTGGGGCTTCACTCATGCCAATCACTTGGCCTTGACACTGAACAGTAAACTTTATTACATCTACTTGAACAAGAACTTACTGTATTAATAATATTGAAATCGAGAGGAAATACTGTTGAGAAACATATCCAACGAAGACGAAATAGGGTAGGTAGCAATAATTTTAAGCTTAGTAATACTGCAAGACGCACCCCTGTATGTAAAAATATCACAACATTTGCCTGTTATAGTGATATATTATTTACAGTTAAAATGTGAAACTAATTATCTGTATTGTATCACGTTTCGTGAAAAGTTTGACTTCAAATATTGTTGTTGTCCTTCGTATCATTAAGGTCAAATTTCATTTCACACAATATTGTAGGAAATGACGAAATGATAATATATTTATGTTTATATAATTTTCACACTTCTTCACTTGAAGGACGCATGGGTTATTTCTGTTTGATCAATGGCAATGTTAATCATTTCTTCACGAGACATAAAAATACACAGTGCGCAAGAAGAAATTAAACTGTGGTTTCGGACAGTTGGTGAATCTGGAGCGGGGGGAGGAGGGGTTGGGGGTACAAAGGGGGGGGGGGGGGGGTAGAGGGTTTGAACTTCCCCTCCGACTTAGAGCTTCGTTTTGCAGTGAATAAAATTATGTTATTCTTAAAACAAAGAACAGGCCTATTGTTTATGAAACCTTAAATTCTAGTACATTATTTTATAAAGAAAATAGGTAGCCTATCCACTAAATACTGACTTTTACAAGTAGCATTAAAAATTTCTTACTGGCAAGCGTGTGGTTGAACCTAAGGCTCAGCGCAGCACCTCTTCGAATAGCCCGACTTTTAACTCCAACGGCTTCGGAAGAGAGCGATTTAACTGTGCGCATATTATATTGCCTAACTATAAATCTGAAGATTATGAACGAAAATTAAAACGAGGCACTCGAGAATATTGCATGTGCGAGGGAGGAGATACCTTAGATAGAACATGTGGTAGAGTGCACATACCACTTGCGCAGTAAAAAAATTTCACGTACAAAACTGAGCTGCTTGTTATTCCATTACGTCTGTCAAAATTACATGACTTCGAATACGGTTAGCTCAACGTTTATTTTACATAAATAACTTATTTGAGATGTTACTATGATTCTTTTGACAGAGATGTAAGGCAACTACGACAACTACATAACCAAGTTTAGAGTAATACAGGAGTACTATAAATGATTCGTCGAGTTTCAAAGAGCTCTATTTTTAAGAGTACTGCACTGAAAATAAACATTGACACATGAAAAAATAGCAGAAACGTATCAATTTTATTCAACATCCAGTGTTTCCGCTTGGTCACAGGACAAATGACCAAGCGACTGCGGAGTTATGCCAGTACCTTCTGCAGTATTTCATCATCGGTGTATGTCACAGCGGCACTGATGCATTCCCTCAGCACTGCGAGTCTTGCAGGCAGTCTCGGGGCCTAAACGTTGTCCTTAAGATGTATGGCTTCAGATCAGGAGACCTGGTGGGCCATGCAGACAGAGCTACGCCATCCTGACAAACACGCTCAGTACAGCATTGCGGAACTCTCTGAATGTCAATAAGTGAGAATGTCATTGTTTCAATCATTCGACAGTACCTGACTGTTTCAACAGTCACTTCAGGGAATTTAACTCATGAATAAGTGAAAAAATGCCAGATTTCCTTCACTAATCGATTCAGTGACATTTTCCACTGATTCATCAGTCATTTCTTTCACTGTTTTTCAGTGGTTTGTCTTTTGACTGATGGATCAGTTAAACAGCGTGTAAAAATCGCCGCTCAACAACGTTTAAAAATTGCCTTTAAAAGCAACGTGTATCAATGGAAATAGCAACGAATAATCTAACAAAACCAACACAAAATACTTTTTAAAATATGTTTTTTTTTTTTTCAAGCTAATGTGAACATTTGGCCTTTCATTCCATTTTTACGTCTTTCATTTCGTTTTCATGTAATCATCACAGCGTTCTGCGGTGAAGAGGGTGCACTCGTATATACTAATCGTTGTAACAATCCAAACGGTAGCAATTAATTAAAAACTGAAAAGTAAAAATAAAATTCCGCGATATCGATAAATGCATCTAAGAAATATATTTTACTCAAATCTTTCAACTTTATTTGATAGCGCAGATGGTAAGCTAATGGTCTCAAGGTAACTTGCACAATGTGTGTGGATTCAATCTTGGCCACCTGCGGAAAGTTTTTTATTTTTTAAAATGACGGTAACTATCGCAATATAAATAGTAAACTATCGTTACCATTTATTTCCTGGAATTATTCGGCTAAACTCAATAACAACAATATTTAATTCGCCACTGCAGTCAGCCGTCACTAATTCATTCAATCAGAGAAATTTTTTCACTGAAACAGTCACTGATCCTAAGCGGAGCCATTTCCACTGATTCGAGTAGTAGAATTTTACTGCGAATCAGTGGTTTTCCACTCATTCGAATTTAGAGTGAAGATCGTCATTTAGGTATTGACTAACATTGATGAATCGGATTTCTTTTCCATACCACGAGTTTGTCGTAAAACGAAATGTAAAAAATAAAAGAACGCAATTGTCTGAAAATGCGATCTTGATATCTGTTGCAATTTTATAAATCGGAAGTTTAAGATATACACAGAAGACGATAATGAGCCTATCTGATGTCCAGTTTATGGAAGAGAGTCTAACCCTTCAGGCCCATTGTATACAAATGTCTGTAGGTTGTTCACGGCAAAATTAGCACTTTTGAAAGCCCTGCTTAAGATCTACTTGTATACACGTTGTGTATTCTTACGTCTTATGTAAAATTCACATTGCAATGGGCCTCATCACTTTATTCATGGGTCGGTCGAATATAACTATGCAATTATTTATAAAGTAAATATGTTACAAATCTGCTCATTTTTACATTTCGATGCATTAAAAAAAACAGAAAACGAAAGAAATAATTTTAAGTTATCACAAATGGTTACCTAACGATTTTTATTCGACGTTAAGATATGGGACTACTTTCCATCCATCGTTACCAACTTTACTGGGCGAATATCACTCCGTGCGCCCATGAAAATATATGCATGCAGGGGCAGTGACTTTTTTCTAAGGTTCATTTGTAAGGTGCTCACTTTATCGTAAACAGCCTTTACACATTACGCAGGGAGTTTGTATTCGAAGAGCACTGTTGACTGCGAGGCTCTGTGCCCTATGAAATTTCCTGTTCAGTAAGAAATTTCTGTACTTGTTATAGACAATTCTTTAGAAATTAGTTGCCAAAGATTTTCTTTTAAGTCTACAGCTGAAATACTGTATCTCTACATATAACAATATTTTATAAAACATAGCAATGTTTTTAATACAATTTCACTCTACAAAACTTGCTTGTTGAAATTCAACATAAGTCTTACATGTTCCACTCTAATGTTTTGTCAAATGTATTCTAAGTTTTATAAAAAATATCTTTAGTTTCCAAATTATTCATTGTACAAAAATATAAATAAAGTTTGGGGGGGGGGGTGAGTGCTACTGCTCAAAGTCATAACTGGTTTATTCCACTGATTCCCGAGCCTGAAGCCTGCATCTTATTACGTTTGATAACGAAACAACCTCTTTGCCATCTTAAGTACATACAGCGAGCATAACAAATGTATCATCTGCAACCCCACTAGCCATAAAATAAGGCGGTCAAAGGGCTGACGAACTCCGCCGGTGGTGGGAATATACGAACATTCCCTGTCCGGAGACCGAATCTCACTATAATGTACTGGTAATAATTATGTACGTAGGTATAAAGATATTATTTTACTCTACTCATAAACCCAATCGTAGCCCTGCCGCTGAGTAATCCCGTAGTAAACTATATAAAAAAAACAAAGACTCGTTCATACCCAATTCATACAGCTGTAAGTAACTGATTCGTAAACTCTACAACTTATTCTAGATTTGGAATGGTTCGTATTACTATTTACGAAAACGAAGCCCACCGTTTAATGGTTTTGATAACAAAAGATTTTTTTACTCAGCTGAACTACAGCACGCAACAGATTTAATTTAAGAACTGTCGAATATTGTATTGGCGGCAGTTTGAAAAAAAAAAAAAAAAACTAAATTAAGGGGATATTGCTTACACTTCTACATTTATACCTTTCTTTTAAATAGCAGCAGATTTATTTGTAACTTATTTCTATGTATATTTCTATAAATACATTTCACTGTGGCTTCGACTTTTTGTTTTGGGTATGCTGAATTTATACACTGTTTATTACTCACATGACAGGGTTTACATTAAAAGTGGCGGAAGGATATAAATTGGTTCAAAGAAAAAAGTAACTAGGGTTTCAAAAGTGCTCACTTTACCGTGAACGACCTGCATACGTACATATACAACGCGTGCATTAAAAGATCTAATAAGCCATAAATTTTGATTTGTTAATATATCTCACTTCAAGAATAAATTAGGTTGTTGTGATACTTTTATCGCATGAATTATTAAACAAAGAGAAACTGTCGATATTTAATAATGTATTATGAATTATTATGTTTAAAGTAACAATTAATGTAGCTTTGTAAGGCAGATAACTGTCGAGGCACACAGCTGATGAGAAAAATGGCGCACACACTCGACCCCGACAGGTCAGTGTTCTATTCCCGGCAGTGAATTTTTTTTTAATACTAAACGCTGTTCACGATAAAAGCAGCACTTTTGAAATCAATCTTTGAAAAATGTCACTGCCCCTGCCTCCATATATTTTAACGGGTGCACTGAGTGTCATGCGCCCAGTAAAAGTTGGTAACGATGGATGGAAAGTAGTTCCATATTTTAACGTCGAATAAAAAGTGTTATGCAACCATTTGTGACAACATAAATTATTTCTTTCGAGTTCTATTTTTTTATGCACAAAAGTGTGAAAATGAATAGATTAGTAAGATAATTACTTTTTTAAATCAATTTCACAATTTCGCTTGACGGACGCATGAACAACGCGATGAGTCCCATGGCAATGTAAATTTTACACAAGGCGGGGAAATACTTAACGTGCATACAAGTAGATCTTGAGCAGGGCTTTGAAAACTGCTCATTTTACCTGAACAGCCTATATCATCCCTAGTACTTAAACATGTATACAAATGACACAGGTGACTTCGAGAGACGACTCATAACTGGGATGAATACCACAGGGTGGTCGTATCGCCGTATAGCCCACCATGCGAGTCGTTGGAACCATACCGCCCGATGCTGCTGGGAGCGATTGAAAACGGACGAGAGGTCGACTACCGACAAGACGCGGTCGACTACCAGTCGAGAAGAATCGACGGATCGTGCAGTACGCCACGCGCAGGGGAATCCTGTAGAGTATTGGCCAGTATTTGTGCGCCCACGAATCATTCCCCGATACCTTGCTGTTTCTACGCTCTAAGAAATTATTCGCAAATTTGCTATGTGAGCGTATGCGTAGAGTTAGCAAGCGCGAATGGTAAAGTTAATTCCTCATTCATTCATGCTAGCGTTCATACATTTGCTCAGGAAACAGTCAAATGGGTCGGAAACGTGCCCAACTTTGTATAGTAGCGACGATAAACATTTCATATTTGTAACCAGACGTGCGGTATTTTTTCCATGCGATAAATGGCTTGAAAACTTCCTATTTAGTTTAGGAAGTTTACCAGAAATTTTTTTCAAGGTGTAACCACGCGTTGATGTTCAAACGTACTTTTCAGAGACACTTTGATTTACGATTTCTGTTGTTGCAAATATGGATTCATGCTAAACTTTGGCCGACAGAGCTCCTGTTTCGTTGTCAGAGGCCTTAGAATCAATGAAACGCCAAGGGCGACCCAGGCATACGCGTCACGCATAATTGTAACCTCTAAGCTTCCAGCGATACGGGCCTCTAACACCCATATCACTGAAATGGCTTGCCTTCTGCCCATCGGCAACGTTACTCTAAGAGACTTTCAGAGGTGACCACGTTACGTTTTGCTGTATTACTAAAGGCAAACGTTTGCTGCACTTGTATGTACCTTGTTGAATATTCTTCACCGGTATTCTCGCCTCCCACCAAGGCGAACCGGGTTCAATCCCCGGCCGGGCCACCGGATTCTCGCAAGTGGGAATCGTGCCGGACGATGCCGTTGGTCGACGGGTTTTCTAGGGGATCTCCTCGTTTCCCCCACCACCCCTTTTTCATTCCAGCCCCGCCCCACACTCACCTAAGTAACCCTCATCGGCTCTCAAGGTCTCGCTGTCAACAGCCGTCCAAATCTCTTCACTTCACTACACTTCAACGGTATATACAAAGGGCCTACTTAAAAATTGAATAACCGCGAATACACGCCACTTAGCTTGCTTTGGAGATAAATTGGGAATCTGAAATTGATATACACAAGTGCAAAATTTCTTAAACGCTATTCTTAATCAATCATCGTTCAAGTACGCTGAGCAGTTTTGTAAGAGGACGTTTTCTACCAAAGTTCTCCACAAAGTTTGGCAGCGTGGGCAACGTAAGCTAAATGCTACGAGTCCCCGGCTGAAGGCCATTACTGGTCGCAGTTATGAAAATTAAACAAATTTAAAACTTATATTTGTCGAAATATAAAATTTGTCCAGGCATAATATTTCTAGTTATATTTTAAATTACAGAAGTCTAACAGATAAATCTTGTTTTATTCTAAAGGACGCAGTTTTTAAATACCGAGTCATAAAATGAATTCCGGTGAAACACTTATAAGCCGTATACATCGAGGGGACCTGTGCTCATTAACTTATCCAGTATAAGCGTGGGCGTATAATCCAGTACGATAAGTCAAGCGCAATTATCGGCACATGTGACAAGATTTATACCAGCGAACCTTGATTTCGTAGAATAAGTACCCAGACAGTCACAACCGCGGGCGCTGGTAACTGGTTCGACAATGACTTGCCGTTGCGCGGGATTAAACAGTCGTTTCAATCTTCCGTGTCTCTCCCCCCCCCCCCTCCGCCCGGCGTTGTTTCACATTACTGCCGTGACAGTAATAACAGAGCTCAGGAAACTTGATCATTATACATCCATTACTGTACGGAAAGCAACGGTGAACCACTAGGTCGTCACTTCTATACAAAATGTTTCCTAAAGGCTGTTCACAATAAAGTGAGCACTTTAGAAATGAACCGTAGAAAAAAGTCACTGCCCCTGCATGCATATATTTTAAAGGGCGCACTGAGTGACATTCGTTCAGTAAAGTTGGTAACGGTGTATGGAAACTAATTCCATATTTTAACGTCGAATAAAAAGTATTAGGTAACCATATGTGATAACTTGAATTCAATTATTTGACTTTATGTTTTTTTAATGCATCGAAGTGTAATAATTAGCAGATTTATAAAGCATTTAATTTCTTAATAATTTCACAGTTACATTTGACGAACTGATGAATAAAGTGACGAGGCCCATAGCAATGTTAATATTACATAAGGCGGAGGAATACACAACGTGTATAAAAGTAGATCTTCAACAGGGTTTTCAAAAGTGCTCATTTTACAGCGAACAGTCTATCGAAAGACTTGCAATGCGTAAACTATTTCCGCCACATATTATTATTTTAAATGTTGGAATGGGGATGTTTCTTTTTTGTAACCGTCTTCTGTAAGTTAAATAAAATTAAAAAAATTTCCCTCCATTAAACGTGATTATTGTACAAACGCTTAAACATATTATTTTCTAAGTATTGCAAATTATTGTGTTTTTACTAAATTTTAAAAATGCCTTTACCAAATTGTCTTTTTGCCCTGCTATGTCTGGTAAAGTGATCACTTATTACCGGCCAATTACGTTCTTCGCATTTAACTGTTTCTCTCATTTGATATATATATATATATATATATATATATATATATATATATATATATATATATATATATATATATATATATATATATATATACATCCATCAGTTGGAGACTGAATTGAGTACCAGTAGGTCACAAAAACCAATAAAAGTACCGGGCTTTTCAAGTGTTACTTTTAATGCCGAATGGCGAACTGCAATCATTTCACTCTCAAGTGGCGAATGTTTCAAGCCGTTAGTTTAAACAAGGTGGCTTGACAATTTCTTCTTGGAAGTTGATGCACGACAGTTTGTCATGAGTGAAAAATCTACTGTGTCTTTTAAAGCATAATTTAATCTTTTAGTGAGATTATAATGGATAATTATAAACAAACTACGCGTTGAGGTAAAATCAACAGTATTAACCACTTCCCTTATATCAGGCATGAAAAAAACCACAAACATTTTAATATTCCTATAAACAATAATTTGTAAGACAACCAGATCATATGCTCTCAGACCTCTCAACTGTTTCAAATACGCGCCACCAGACTGCAGCACTCTCGAGCTGAGTAACAGTTGATGGCCGCTTTACCCGTACTGGCCACTTTACCATACTTCCTCTTATGTAGGATTCGAGAGAGTATATAGTAATTTTTTAGTTCATTTGATTACAAATCACTAGAAAAAAGAATGTGTGTTAAATACTAAACTCCGTTCTCCAAACGGCGTTTACAGTTTAAGTAAAGTACGAGTACGTATAAAAAATAACTATTGTGTTTCAAGATGATATATTATTTAGGCCGCATCTCAATCTAAAGAGTAATCTCTTAGTAGAGCGCTTTTTCGTGATCTCTTCCTGTCTCATTCCCTCGTTCTGGAACGATGCTCTCTTTCTTTCTGGTTAGCGAACGAAACTTACGATGATGACACGCAAACGCTTTTAACGGCGATTAAAACACGCGCGAAAATATGCGTGAACAACTGATATAATAGTTATAAACCACCCCGTGCCTTGCTTCTAATTTTAAACGCAGTTTTACACGTGGAATTAATTTACCACGAAATATTCTTTAGTGAGTGCAATAAATAATAATTATTGACAGAATTGCTGCCCGGAATCACATATTAAAACATTGTAGGAGTGTTTAATTAAGTGATTTCATTGAAATATGATTCCTTTGCCAAATTTAGCCTACACGCTGCCTGGAACAGTCTCAACTTTCAAATGTAAATGAACATGGCGGGTGTCAGAAAGTCCGAGATAGCGTAGTCAGTAAGCCTATAAAACTTTGTGATCTTGTTTTTCGCGCTTCGCCAACGTGTTATTGGTAGATCCCCGAGTATTTCGCGGATTCAGTTGGCAGCAAGCTATAGGTTGGACAGCTCTCTATACACTCCTTACATTATCGTTCGCTTATTAGTTGCTGTGATCAAGTGAGGTCTCCGTACAGGACTCTGTTAAACACTCACTCGCACTACTACTACCTGATCATTACTGGCTCACAGTTGAACGAGGCGTGTCTACACAACTGTCGTCCAATCACAACAGTAGGAGAAAAAAAAAACAAGTGTCTGGAGTCCACCTCGCCTCCGAATGAATTCGCGAAATACTCGTGGCGCTCGTTATTGGCATTCAGAGGAGCTTGCATACATGGAAGTCCCACGATGTTAATATGGACTAAACTTAGTCCATATATAGCATGAAATTACACTGAATTCGACGAAGCAATAGCCTAAGATCTAGCTTATTGTCGTAACTCCAGTAATGGCTTTTAGCCGGGCACTGGAGCAATAATCAAGCCTTGTAGTAGTAGTTGTTTTTGGTACTCAGCACAAAGGCTGACATTCTTGGGGGTGGAGTGGAAATATTTGGGCAAGCTCTCAACATCGAGGTCTTGAGAGCCGATGAGGGTCAAGCGAGGTGAGTTTTGAGCAGCGCCGGAATGTAAGGGTGGGGTAAACCGGGAGATACCCGAGAAAACCCATCCGATAAGCGACGTCGTCCCACGTGCGGAAGTCCGCGAGAGCGACCCAGCTGGAAAGGGAACCCGGGTCGCCTAGGCGGGCCACCGATGTCTCTGAGTGCGGGAGTCTCAGAAGATGTTGGGGAGGAGCTGACGGCGTGCTGCAGTAACCGGTTGGGGTTTTGGAAGTGTTCGACTGCCGCACTATCTGAGCGCTCTTCCTTGCTGATGGAGCCTAGTTCAATCCTTGCTCCTTCCAGAGACCTTGGGCGTCCGACTGTTTATACTCCTTTAGGGTGACGGTTGATTTAGGCTATTCACGATAAAGTGAGCACTTTTGATATCAACCTTTGAAAAATAATCACTGCTCCTATCTGCGTATATTTTAACGGGCGCACTGAGTGGCGTGCGTCCAGTAAAGTTCGTAACGGTGAAGAGAAAGTAGTTCCATATCTTAACGTCGAACAAAAAGTGTTAGTTAACCATTTATGATAACTTAAATTATTTCTTTCGCTGTCTGATTTTTTTTATGCGTCGAAGTGTAAAAATGGGCCGATTTGTAAAATAATTCCGTTTATAATTACTTCACAGTTTCGCTTGACCAAAGCATGAATAAAGTGATGAGGCCCATGGCAATGTTAATTTTACATAGAGTGGAAGAATACACATACAAGTAATTCTTAAGCAGGGCTTTTAAAAGTGTTCAGTTTACCGTGAACAGCCTATAATTAGGGGCAGGTGTTTTTCGCGAAAATATTTCAAGACTATATGTTCTCCAAAACAGTTTTGTTCATATGCACTTTCGTGGTTGGATGATGTTAAATGTCACGTGCCTCAAGTGGCTGTCAGCGAATCATGGACGTTCAGTATCGGAGTACTTTATTACGATTGACTCAGTCAAGTAGGAACATGTCTTCTCACGTAGACACCCGGCCAATAACCAAAGGAAGTTGGAGTTTTAGGGGTAGGATATTGAAGTCTAGCATGGCCATAAATATTTTCGCGAAAGACACATGCCCCCATTTATAATCCATTCACGGTTACTTCACATTTTTCGGAACCCCTGCCAAAGTTCTGCTTCCAGGATATTCCTCCGCCTCGTGGAAACTAAGCTACCAAGTCTGGAAAATTATACCAAAACACGACACACCGAATTCGTGCGCACTAGATTGTAATAATATTTTGCTTGGGAACTATTTCTCACTAGGTGCTACCAGCACACGTTTTCTCGCCATCTTTATTCATATTTATTATAAATGAATTTTTGATTTCAAAATGAAATGTTAGGTAAAATTTCAATTGAACGAAAAATTATATACTTAATACGTTAACAGAGGTATAAAACGCTTGCGATACGTAGCATATTTACGGAATAACTAAACACGTCATAAATGAGGTGATTTTTCAAAGGTTTGATTCGAAAAGTGTGAAGAAACTGCGCATAGTCTATACCAAAATTTTCATTATGTTGTATTTGCACGAAAGGCCACTCAACTTGTAGACATAACTCTTAAGTCGGCCTATAAGCTGTACACGGTAAACTGAGCACTTTTGAAAGTCCTGCCTAAGAAATACTTCCCTGTCAGTTTTCTATCCTTCGATCATATAAGTACCAAATTAGCTTTGCTTCTGATCCTCTCACATTATTCATGTGCCAATCGAGTATAACTATGAAATCTGCGAAATGATTGAGAGTGTAAATATGTTAACGATAGTGGCGATCATTAATCTAAGCGCGTAAAATACACATAACATGCTTTAAGTAAAGTCACCGGTCGCAAGCATAAAATTTACACTTTGAATACAATGTTGAGATACGGGTCTACTGTTCGCACGTCGCTGCCTATTTGACTAGAAACAACGCGAGTCAGTGCGACCGTTAAAGCACACGCTGTCAGCAGGCAATGATTTTTTTTTTCATTGGTTGATTTCAAAAGTGCTCAGTTTACTATAAACCACATTATACTCTTTTCCCACCTACAACTATTTTAAACCACTTATCGTGAGCCGAATGACATGTCAAAACCACAATTTTAGTGATTTCGGGGTGTATAAATAATAAACACAAATACTGAGAGTTGCTGCTCAAAATAAGGAAATTTTAGCATTTCTATTATTTGCAGCAGCTTGTAATTCTTGGTGAGATCAATTTTGCTAAGCATGCCTTAAAATGAACTAAGACGTGATCTTTAAGTCGCACTTTTAAAAATTTTCTTCAAAGGTTTTCGTTTTTTCTAATTCGAACGGCCAAGAAACACTAAGATTTTAATTAGGACATGTCATAATTAGAGACCTGCAAAATTGCCGTTATTATTTGGAGACACGTTAAACTTAAAACGCATGTATCTTTGCAAATACGTTTGTCATTGGAAAACAATTTATTTGACACGCCATGGGCACCTCTGAGCCAATGAATGAACACATCACAACTGCGTAGTCCAATCACGTACAGTCCAGTTATAAAGGGCTAACTTCATATCTACGCAGCAGGCGATGGAGGAAAACGACTCCGGCACGAGAATATACGGTAATGTGAAGTTTAGCCTGGTGCCAAATAATAACGCGAATTTTGCAGGTCGCTAGCCATAATGTAAACACTACGCGATCTAAAAACCACGTGTGCTAGGGAAGTGCACTTGTAAATAGCGTTTGCAAGTTGCACATCGGCTGGCTGTCCAGAGAAATGTCAGAGAGCACACAAGTGTTAAGACATGAAATCGCGTGCCGGTTCTTGCGACGTGGGTGTGGCCTTTCTCTGATTGGCTGCGCGAAGAGGTTCGGGGAACGGGGCCTCGAGTCCGATTGGCTGTTGCATGCCACGAAAGGTTCCTTGTCGGCTGGGTATGCCATCTGGCTGGTGAGTTACCAGGAGCTGATGGGCGAACGGCATTCAGACATCCCGCTGGGCAGTGACGCCATTTTGGTGGCGTGTGCGGCTGGAGTTAGCAGTATAATCGTCTGTTCCGACTCTGTACTCATAGCTATATGCCTTTCGCGATAAAATGAGCACTTTTAAAAGCCCTGCTTAAGACCTAATTGTATGCCCGTTGTGTATTCTTACGTCTTATGTAAAATTAACTTTGGCATGGGTCTCATCACTTTATTCATGCGTAGGTCAAGTGAAACTGTTAAATGATTAGAAAAGTAACCTTTTTACAAATCTGCTTATTTTGGCACTTTGATGCATTTAAACAAAAACAGAAAGCGAAAGACATAATTTAAGTATTCAAAAATGGTTACCTAACTTTTTTATTCGACATTAAGATATGGAACTACTTTCCTTCCATCGTTACCAACTCTAACGGATGTCTTTCACTTAGTGCGCCCGTTAAAATATACGCAGGTGTGAGCAGTGACAATTTTGTAAGGTCGATTTCAAAAGTGCTCACTTTATCGTGAACAACCTTTACTCTGCGATACGGCAAGGACATACACAACGCCTGCTCCACAGCTCCATGCAGACAGCGACTGAATAAACCACACAGTGTGGATTCTGAGTATAGGCTGTTCGCGCTTAATTGAGCATATTTGAAATCCCGGCCAGGGAGCGACACTGCATATTCCCTACGCTGGCATTGTTGAAAATACCGTACTCACTTTTACCAACATGAACACAGCACTACCAAACGTTTTAATTTGTAATATGATACATATTTTAGTGAAAATAGTTCGTCTAAGTAATGTTGATCCTAATAATTATCCTTATTTTAATAAGCTGTGTTGATATCACATTTGATTTTTATCTTTATTAAATACTTGTGCTTATGTTAGTGAGTTTTAACTTGGTTTTGGTGGTGTAACTGGTTAATGCGATATGAGTCTGTGGTCTACATTGATGTATTTTGAAAATTAGGATGTGTAAAATAAAACAGAACAGTAATCTAAGATTCCGGGTATCCTTATCGTTACAACTTTTTGGCAAAATATATTATGTGATGAATCATATGCGATCTATTTACACGTTTCTAAGACCGAAACACTGACATAACAATAGTATATTCCGCCCTGCAGAAAAATTGGCGACCGTTTATTAATACAAACGAACAATGAAGCTTAAAAGAAGGCAACAGCGGTGCAGTTTGGCAAACAAGCTTAAAGCTGGCATACGAGATCAATTTTCAGGTACACAAATGGATGCGTAGTATTTAAATGAACGTATTCAATTTTTTTTTTGATGGGGTGGTGTGGTTGTTACTACGATTGTACGGTATTTGCCATCCATCCTTCCCCCCACAACTTCAAGATCCCATTGCAAATAAGGAGGCCAACGTAATGTAAGAGTGCCACCTCTTTCTCTCTTCTGTTCTCTGAGGTCTCGCTTGGGATCTACTTTTCTGTTTCATTTTGTACCTTTCTGCCACATATAAAATTAAAAATTGTCACTGATCTGATCACTTTATTCATGCATCAATCAAGTGAAACACATAAATTTTTTATAAATATCAGTGTATTAACGATTTGCAAGTTCGTACTCTAATGTATATAAAACAGAAAAATACTTACTTTTATGACCATATGTTACAATATTACGCCTGTAACAAAATGTGTAGTATTAGAAATATTTTCATTAATTCGTTGCCAACTTAACTAAAGGAGCCTGCTTGTCAGTGTATACTGTAACGCATGCGTCATTATGGAGAGTAATTTATTTTTCAAGAACTAATTTCAAAATTGCACTCTTTACAGTGAACAGTCTTCGTGTGACTTACCTATTGTGTAATGCGGATTGACACCGAGAAAAAAAGCCACGTATTTTGCAGTAGTTTCTTTTAAATTCAAATATTAGTATTTTATTTTATTAGTGTAACGTTCAAACAACGGTTTTGTAATGGAAAAATAATATTAAATTGTGATTTTACACATTTGTTAGAAATGTACCATAATTTTGTGCCACTGTAGTACCATTACTCTGAATGTCCCGAGCCATGATAAAGCAATGATGATCTACATCCCTGTACGAACGGCAGTCGTGGAGTGATAGTCACTTGTCTGTATCGTTCATCAGTGCTACTGAGCAGCAATAAACGAAGCGAAAGAGTTGTTTTCAAATATATCATAAGGTATATCAAGAGTTCGTATCAGTAATATTAACAATCTAGTTGAATGTGACTGAGATCTGAAAGAGGACGCGAACAAAGCGTTGTTATTGTTTTTGAAGTACAGTGGGGATGGTGTAATTAAACTATACTTTACCGATTAACTCATTTTGTCTACTTCTATTAAAATTTAAAAAGAAAATGTATTGTTTTTGGAAGCTGGTAAAACAATTTGTATTTTGGTTTTAAGCAAGGGACGCAAAAAATGCAGAATTAATACCACTGGAATATTAACAGATATACATTTCAAAACTTTAACGAGTAATGAATATACTGCTATGATGATCTGTAATAATAGTTGTACTGACATATAGTGTACCTTCAGTAGGATTCATTAGTCGTGCTGAATTCTCAAACGGAAACAGAAAAGTAACAAGCACACCGGAGGCCTACAATTCGGCAGTTGCGTGAAAGGTATGCGAATTACGTAACACACCGCTCGTTATTCCATACCAAACTGAAGTTGAGTCTTGTAGAAAGTAGCAAGGCGACCTTCGTTAGAATCTACACGGAACAAATTAAATTGAATGAAACTGTCGGCCTTCCGTGACGTGAGCCGCAGCGTCCATTGAGAAAATCATAGCTTCCAGACTAAATAATAGACAACAACAATTCAAAAGTAGTTTATTGGTCTAGCTATCGTGAGACGTGAGTATTTAATCTCGGGCACAATCCCTTCCTCTATCTGGATTTATATTAGGTTTAGTCAGCTTCAGCGCTGCTAATGATATACCCTAAGGTAAAGGACTGATTCCACACGCTCATTCCCTTCCCTTATCATCGCCACCAAAATTGATTATTTATTCCTTGCTTCATTATTTATGGGTGGGGAATTAGAAGTTTATGTGTTAAGAGTAATAGTGCATGAAAGCAGTATATCCACCCGATTTTCGATGCAAGTCATTTTCCAAAAGGTTTATCGAAATTTTTGTCTCGACAAGACGTAAATAATAATTTTCAACGCCTATTATATTCACTGCCTTCATTATTCTCGGAGCACTGATGTAAGGAACGGAAGAATTTTTTCTTATCTTCAATCAGTGCTCCGAGAATAACGAAAGTAGTGAATTTGCAACAATGTAAGAAGGTGTTCGAAATTGTTATTTACGTCTTGTCGAGCCGCATGGCTCTGCGACAGTGTTGGCTTTCAGAATAATGGATCAAAATACATCAAGTAACAGTATCGAATCCACGAACTCCATGATATGATTCAGACACGTTACCGGATAACCAAACATTTCTATTTCTCTTGATGAATACATTTCATGTCCTGATGTGATAACGTATACATAACGCATACTCATTTAAGAGCACAGTCTTATGTAACATATTATGAGCTAAAAATTTAATACCTCTAGACAAGAGTGGAATCAAAATATCATCATCGGGTGAGTTTTCTCTTTTGGCTTAGTTTGTACCCCGGAAACAACAGGTGCGCTATAAAATTGCAGACCTTAGATTTAAAAAAAAATACTAAGAGATGGGCACCTCCAAGGGGCTTCGGTGTTCACCCTTGCATCAAGACCAAATGAATCGCTGACTTGGCTGTCTTGGGAGTTCTATTACTTGATATATTTCGATACATTACTTTGAAAGTATTCAATATGATAACTTTCAAGTCTATCGCAAATGTTTGTAAGCGATTAAGTTGGTTTTCCTTAAAAACCATTACTAAATTATTAAGGATAACATGGTAACAAAATGAACATAGAAAATTAAATCTCAGTTACATCAAAATTTTCCTTGTTGATAACTCGGATAAAAAAACTTTGCTTGTTCTGCTTTACATTATACTCGTTTAATGTCTGAAGACTGCAACAGAAATACGCCATGATAAGCTTAATAAAATATAAACAACAGGTATGCTATGTCCAAAACCCAAGCATTTTACACTGGAAAGTAGAGTTTCATATACTTCATCAAAGAGTGCATATAGAGGAGTGTTCAACGCAGATATAAAACGCAATACATTTGTACTCTAAAGCTTACCGCAAGCCATCTTATAATTACATTACAGGAGATTCCGACAGCTATCGGAAGCAATACTTACATCTGCATTCGGGGCAGGCTCCATACTATTTTTACCATGGGAAAGTTTGCATCTCTCTAGTGTTTTAAACTCATGCGCAAAGTTGTAACCGATTTAAAAGGTTTCCTTCACTGCTTTGATACTGTTCAACTAACTTCACTGAGCAGTGCAATCAGCTGACAGATTTCTGGTGCTTTACTACAACGTTCTTCATGCGGCTATGCACAAAAATGCTATTAAGACCGAACCTTCTATTCGTACATTCTGGATAGGTTACGAACCATTACCAGGTCAGCCTGCTTGCCATTGGTAACCACATCCATGGATGTAAGTGGCATAAATTATTTATCAATACACACATATATTTGCGAACAGAAGAACACCAATAATTATATTAATTATATGAATTCCATAATCACTTGGTGTTTTAAATAGTGATTTAAAAACCGCAGTTGAAATATCTCGGCTAAAGGAAGTAATCTTCTATCTGGCAAAACTGCATAGAACAAAATCGCAAGGCGGATGTCTACATAAACCCGTCCAAGCGCGCGTTACGCTCAGAGTGACTTTTTCAGTCGCCAATCACGACGTGTAAATCGATTATAAGAACAACTACATGGCCGGCAATAAAGACCGCTAATGACATATTGAGGTGGCAGATCGCGATAGGTACGAGGCCTGGCGGACGGCCGGGTTGAGCTCCTCCTCGTGACGGTGCGCGGGTGACGGGCCCAGAGGGTCACCTAGGCAAGGTCACGGACCGCCCGTCGAACATACAACTCTCTCCCCGGAACACCACCGGCGCTCGCCCGAATGACCACTGTGGGTATAAAAGTGACGGGCGGCGTGCAGCCAACCACAGTCGCTCCTCTGGTCTCTGGCGGAACCTGCAGCCAACATGAACACTCTGGTGAGTACTGCTCGATCACGCCTCCCATTGTAAACGCCGTCGATTTTCACAATACAAAACTCATTACTCATGCGTGAGTCTCTACAGTTCTAAATTAATTCCTCTTCTATGGAGTCTTTACAAATAAAACATTAGTATTTATTGCCATTCATGAACTTTATTTACTTACACAAACAGATGAATGAATTTATTGCATCTTATATGTTTTCCATCAAACACAACCCCAACATTTACAACTAACAATTAAGGTCATAACTTTCGAAATATCTTCAGCTACATTACATTTCATTCTCTTGGCAATTATTAATACAGACTGTTAGTTTAAAAAACATCAATAAACTAATAGAAATGATGCCCCATCTATTGAAGGCCTAAATTGAATTTGTCCACAGTATAAACAATAATATTATATATATTCATTTTACATTGAAAATGGAAAACTAGCCAATATTAAAATATTAAAAATGAATTTAAAACCTAACATTATTTTTATATTGTCAGCTATGAAAATGAAATTTGAGTAAGGCCACTAAGGCACTCACATCTAAGACCATTTAAAATATTCCAATCAAAAAATGAAATATGAATTATGGAAAAGATAATTATTATTTTATGCTTAAGATTTTTGAAGTTTAGTACAAAAATGCAATAATTACGTCTGCTCGCAGATCTTTGCTTCCTGCGTGCTGGCCCTAGCGGCAGCCGAGCCCGGCTACCTGGGCGGAGCACACTTCGCCTACAACGCTCTTCCAGTCGCCGCCGCCCTCACCAGCCAGTACCATGCTCAGGATGAGTTGGGCCAGTACAGCTACGGATACTCCGGAGACACCTCTGCCAAGCACGAGACTAGGACCCTGGACGGCATCACCCAAGGTGGATACTCCTACCTGGACGCCAATGGTCTGGTGCAGAGCGCTAGCTACGTGTCCGACCCAGTGCACGGTTTCCGCGTGGCTGCCACCAACCTGCCTGTGGGACCCTCTGCACCTGCCCCAGCTGTGGTGGCTCCCGCCGCTATCGTGGCCGCCCCCGCCGCCTACGCTGTGCACGCCGCCCCCGTGGCTGTAGCTGGCGCTCCTCTGCCTGTGGCTGACACCCCTGAGGTGGCCGCCGCCAAGCTCGCCCACTACCAGGCTCACGCTGCTGCAGCACATGGCCACCTCCTGGGACGCAAGAGGCGCAGCATTGGCCACTTGGGTGTCGCTGGACACGGCATTGTCGCTGCTCCTGCTGCTGCCGTCTACGCTGGTCCTGCCCGTAGCTTCGGTTATTCCACTGTAGCCGCCCATGCTGCCCCTGCCTTTGCTAGCTATGCTGCTGCTGCCCCTGGTGCCATTGCTACCTATGCTGCCCCTGCTGCTGCTGCCGTCTACGCCGCTCCCGCCCGTAGCTTCGGTTACTCCACTGTTGCTGCCCACGCTGCTCCTGCCGTGTATGCTGCTGCTCCCGCTGCTATCTCCACCTATGCCGCTGGCGGCCCCGCTGCTGTGGTCGCCGCTCCCGCTCGTAGCTTCGCCTACTCCACTGTAGCTGCTGCTCCTCTTGCTACCTCTGGCTTTGCTGGCCCTCTGGCTGCCCATGGCTATGCAGCTTCAGTGGCCGCTCCACTTGCTGCTGCTCATGTTGCTGCTCCAATTGCCGTTGCTGGCTCCAACCAGTACCAGGCTCAAGATGCACTGGGACAGTACAGCTATGGCTATGCTGACGGCAACTCTGTGAAGCACGAGAGCCGCGCTTACGATGGCTCGACCCACGGTGCCTACTCCTATGTCGATGGCCATGGTCTGGTGCAGAGCGTGAAGTATCATGCTGATGCCCTCGGCTTCCGTGCTGTCGGTACCAACATCCCTGTGGCTCACTAAATCATGTCGAAATGTGATTATCTTTTCATACACGAAAACTGGGTTACATTTATTAAATTCCACCGATAATTTTAAAGTTACATGAACTTTTTAAACATGTTGTTGGCAGTGCCACGAGACCAGTTTTAAGCGAGCGACTTGTTTATATATTTGTTTAACTAGCTGGGCACATATGATCGTTTTCTATGTTGCCAGAGCTGTTACACACATTCATCCAGACTTCATTGTCTAAAAATCACTTTTATATTTTGTACAATCATTTCTATTATTTTTAAACCATGTTGTTTACAATGTTTCTCTTTCATGCTCATACATATGAGTACAAAATATGTTGTAATTTATAATCATATGATTTTTAATAAAATGTTATAATTTTATTATGCCTTGCTTATTTATTCTATATGTTCATCTTATTTCCTATTGACTCTCATTATAATAGCTTATAACATAGTATTTTTAGTATTTTATTTGAACTTTGCTTAAAATAAAGATTGTCCTTTTTTTTTTTTAATTGCATATGCGGACTTCAGTGAACTTCAAATTAACGTAGACTGTATAGGTGTCGCAGAAAACGGTAGCACAGGAAAACGAAATGTCTTTACTGTTCCTTTAATAGAAGCGAGCTCACTCGCAGATTGGCTACTTAATGCTCCTGAATATGTCTGGCTACATACTGCTGCAAGATATTACTTTTTAGTTTCGCTGGCCTCTTATTAGTTCGTTTCTAAGTGCGTATTTTAAAAGTTTTTTTGTTGTAGTGTTAGGGAGGAGTTTTGGATGTACTCCGCACTCTCATTTCTATACGAATGGGTACTTTGTAATTATGTTGTAAATATAGTCCTTTTCCTTTTGGCATTTCTGTATTAATTGATCAGCTTTGCCGTATCTTGACGAAACTACCATGAAAAGGACCAGGGAAAATTTATTTTCTAAAGAACTTTTCCTCTGGCCACTGATGAGTAATTATGTTAAACGAATGCCAAACAAAAGTTTTCACGAATATATATATATATATATATATATATATATATATATATATATATATATATATATATACATGACAGAATGGTAATATACCTACCAAGTAAAAGAATTTGTACGACAAACAAAACCACGTGCCATTTTTTTTTCTAGTGAGAATAAATTCGGTCATTTGTGTTTCGAAACTTACATATCTTGCTAACTCATAAACACGGCAAGATAAACCTTGTGTACGGATAATAAAATGGATTCCGATTCTACTCAAAGCAGTGGTATGTTTCACTTTGTACAACTTAAAGATGTGTTACAACGTGAACATTATAAACATTAACCTTTGAATCACGATATTTTACCTAAGTCAGCAGTATAATTCATTTCGTGAATAGTTGACTGAGTTGCTGTAATATACCAGCGTTTTTTATATATATTGTCGTAGTTTGTAAGCTACTCTGGCAATTATTATTTTTTTATGTTGAATCACTTTATTTTACCATTTTAAGCAGTCGACTGTACACTAAGGGGGCTCTATAATTATTTGTGCGCATGTTCACTGTTCCTCACTCGAGTTGCATTTACACATTTCTGTCACGCTCTTATTTATTCATTGACAATCGTTATCTGATTTAATGGTGGAAAATTGTAGGCATTATGCTTGAAGATACATTGATGATTCTAAAGACTTAAACGTTCTTAGTCGGAGTTTTCAAGCTGGCTTTAGTCCTTCGAACTTCCTGAGGCTTACGTACCAGCAGGTTTAATTAAGTTTTGGTGCGGATAGTTATCGGCTAGACTCTTGAAAGAGAAAACCACTTGGTGCATTGCAACATCATTTGATCAAGGACGTGATAAATTCTTAAATATTTATTTCTGGATCTGAATAATGACCAACCAGTAGATCAAATAAAAACGACAGCCAACTTGAGATAGTGGTAAACTTTCGTTTAGGACCATTTGCGATTTGAGAATGAGAACTTCTCGAGCAATTATACGGGACATCAAGTAGCTACAGTTACAATATATTAAAATGAAAGTAGAAGTCTTCTGCAAAGGAAATCTACTTATTTTCTCATTTCTATCAAAATCTTCGTTTTAACCGCAACCTACTGGGAGTTAGCATAGCGCGGGGGGGGGGGGGATTTAGAGCTAAATTAAATTTGTTAACAGAGCGAAACAGAGTTTCGGACTAAGAGCTGCTGTGCCTAGCTGTGTGGCTACAGTCACTAAGGCTGTCATGCAGAATAATTAAAAATAAAATACAAATAAAAGTTGTTTCCTGATTGATTGTAGACAGTCCAATAACGTACATCCATTCATCCTCTCTTGGTTAAAATGCCAACTTAGTATTTCAATGATTTTTTGGTTTCGAATCTCAAGTTAGCAATGGTTATTTGTACCCATTTAGGTTTAAGTTAAGGATTTGTTCACTTTGTAAGCCACCACCGACTAGCTTCCTACTATATAGATCTGGAGGGTAAATAAGCAGAGGCAGTTTGTCGCATTAGTTTCCTGGCTCGCTTTCGCGCTCGTGGGGCCATCGTCCGAGCAACCAAGTGACTACCCCAAACCATGCTTTCTCTGTTTCTTAAAACGTCAAATAAATGCACTGGGACATTTGCCTGCCTATATAATGGTGCCACGATTATTTCTAAGCCGTTATACTAATTTTTGTAACACCTACATTGTGCAGATTTTCATTTCTTACGTACTTCCTTTGTCTCCTTGTGATAAATTGGTTAATAACTAGTTTACTTTACCTTCAGAAAATTTTATGTAAAGCGGTCTTCAATATGTAAATTCATCGAGCCATGAGCTACAAGTACGGGGAAAGTTTTGGAATGGCTCCTACAAAAAATTATTTACCTTAAACTAAATATTTTTCGAGAACGATAAAAAAAAACTTTAAAATAAAATCAGTGACAAAAAATTATAAAAATTTATTCCAACTTTCGTAACAGTATTTTCTGTTTATTTATACAGCATTAATAGCAAATCATGTTGCTTAACAGATGTTTAAAAACAACAGAAAAACAATTTTTGCACTAGCTTTGTTTCTTATGCACAGTGATTTTCATATTGAGTGTCGTGTTTTTCGCGACAAGATTTAAGCCAAGGCTAGACGTCAGTATTTTAGTGCACAACTGTAAATCTAATGTAGTTGTTGGCTGCGTATTTTTGCTATAGGCAGTTCACTATTAACTGAGCGCTTTTGAAATCTACACTAAAAAAAATCTTTCTACTTTTACAAGAAAAATACTTAAAACACCAGCTACCAATAAAATCCTTTTTAAAAGTACAAACTGATTTCTTGTAAAATTTGTAAAACATACTTATATTTGTAATACTACAGATGGTAAGCGAAATACATATTTTTAAATAAAACTAATGTTATTAATTAATAATAGAGAATAACTAAAAAATATAATTCAAAATATAATTTTCGAAAGAAAAGTTACACTTTTTCAGCATGGGGACTAGAACACATACACCGTATGTTATTAGCCCGCACCCTTAACCAAAAACCCAACTTGACTGATAATCTTAACTCTTATTTTAATAGTAAATACATCTGAAAGTGTCTACAAAATAATATAACGTTATTTAATTAAGAACAATATATTTGTTTCATTTAAAGAGTTTTTGTTGCTGAGTTGAGAGATTTGGACGTCTCTTAACAACGAGGTCTTGAGAACCGATTTAAGAGTTTTGTGTAGCTAGGAAACAGTTAATGAGTAATACGGTCACGTTTTATTATGAACATTTGATTTGTTTTAAGTTTTTTACGTTATTCAAACTTGCAATACATTTCTTTTTACACGCAACTACACTTGACACCACCCATGCCATAGGTTTTTCACAAACACCTATACATGGATTTACGTTGTTGAGTGTCCGCCATTTTGCTGAAGCTCGTGGATACGAGTCAGAATAGTACAAACAATTCTTGAGGTGTATTACAAACATGGCCCTTGCAGTTTTACAACGAGTACTTTCACAAGAGATATCATTGTACTGTTACAAGCATTTGTAAAATTACAAACAATTTCTCAGTAAAAATTAAATTTTTTTTTACAGTGTATTTTTGAAAATGTCACTGCCCCTGCCTGCATGCATTTTAACGAGCACACAGACTGGCGAGCATTCAGTAAAGTTGGTATCGACGAAGTAAATGTAGTCCCATGTATTTACATTGAATTAAACTTATTAAGTAAACATTTTTGATTACTGTAATTATTTCTTTTCTTGGAGGTTTTTTTAGGCATATACGTATAAGAATTAGCATTTTTTAATATTTAATTTTCTGATTGTTCCTGAGTTTTACTTCGCTGAAAAACGAATAAGATGATGAGGCTCTCCCGAGGCAGTGTTACATTTTACTTATGGTGGTAGAATACACAATGTGTATACAAGTATATCTTTAGCAGGTCTTTTTGAAGTGCTCAGTCTACCGTGAACGTTCTATAGACGATAGTTTCATACTTGGCCGGGCCAATCGGAATTAAGTTGCTACAACTCTGACCCTCCGTGATTCGCGGGCAGATACTTAAGACGTTGTGGCAATCACAATCGTCCAATCACGAAAGTGGATAGTAGCTAGAGTGTTTTGGATTATGACTGGTCGTGGAATCTTTTCGGCGAAAACAGGTGCCCTTAAGCCCCTGTCACAATATAGAATCCTCGTCTTCAACTACATCTGACAGTAAAATTTGAGGACAAAATACGGCCATCAAATCTTTCCTCCCAACAAATTTTATCAAATAATCTTAGATGTTTTTGAAAATGTGTCACACTGTCAAGAGTTTTATTAGGGAAATTTAATTTTAAATATTATTTAAAAATTATTTTCATAGTGAGATATTGCTTTTGTTTTCCCACGCGGTCCACTACAGGAAGAAATGTAAGTAATTTTGTAATTTATTTTCGTTTCGTTTCTTTACTAAATTAAAATTTTATTTATAATATAGGTTTCCTGCACAATGAAATAAGTGCCGGTGAATTCGTAATATTATGTGGCAATATTCACTTAAAATAGCATTCATGCCCAGACAGCTTCTACATAAATTAATTATTTTCATAGCTTACTTCTTTTCCAGAAATTGTGCGTTATTTTAAGTTTCTTAACGTCAATTTTTGCTATGCACGATTCTGATTGGCTGAGACCGTAAAATATCAAATAAATTTTAGAACCGGTTCAATGTTTAAATATTTGATGGAAACAGAAGCAATCCAATTTTCTCAGACAAAAATGGCGGTGTTTATGACGTTTCGATGACGCCATAACTGTCCAACTTTATTTGACCAAAATTATTAGAAGCAATTTGACGGAAAAATTTGATAGTGTGATAGGAGCTTAACACATGGGAACTATTTCCGTGTGTATGTGTGTGTGTGTGTGTGCATGAAAGAGAGTCGCGAAAACAAGAGTGCTTAATAATACAGAGGCGAAACAACCGCTTATACCTCGAGCTCTAGTTGCACACGCTAGCAAAATGGCGTCATCTGCCAGCAAAACGTTGGAAAGCCGTTCGCCAACCAGCCCCTGGTGATCTACTCGCCAGCCAATAGAGAAGCTGTCGTAGCGCGCAGCTGCCAAACAAACACAATTCCAGGACCCAGATCTTAGCGCAGTGAACAAGTAGAACCACGAGTATTTCGCGAATTCATTCCGAGGCGAGGTAGACTCCAAACACTGGTTCTTTCCTCCCACTGTTGTGATTGGATGACAGTTATTTAGACACGCCCCGTTTAACTGTTAGCCAGCAATAAGCAGGGAGCAGTAGTGTGAATGAGTGTTTAACAGTCCTGTACAGATGCCCCACGTGATCATAGCAACCGAAAAGCAAACGATAATGTCTCGGGTGTATAGAGGGCTAAGCAGGCTAGCTTGCTGCCAACTCTACCCACGAAATATTCGGGGCTCTATCAATAAGAGGATGGGTACGCCCATATCAAATCAGTGGCGGATCTAAATACTTATAAACACTTTGACGCTCGAGTGTAGCTCGAGCAAAACTAATTTGAAAATTTCTTTGCTGTTCATAACGAAACTCGCATGGATGTGTAGTATTTGTTCGGCTAGTGTTTAACGCGACCTAACAAGAACACGACAGAGCAGTAACAATGGTATTGCCAACGATAGAATTCTTTTTATAGACACTCAAAGGGACATGCTTGATTGTCAATTATTTTATACTACAAACGACATTTGATTGGGTCAATATCATCTCGGCTCTCCATTGGTTGATAACCGGCCAACAATGAACGCTGTAAAGTTCAGGGTAGTGTCCAATGCGGTATCCACTAGTATGACGATGGTGAGTTCTAACACACACGTCAACAGAACCAGCGTTATTGCAATAGTGGCTATAGGTGATTCACTTCTAATCTGTCTTAAGTGCCAGTAAATGTGTGCAGACCTCAATGTGTTAAGGAGAGAGCTATTTGAAGGTTGAGGCACTGTGCCTTACATTCAAACCACGTATTTACTAGCGTGCTTTCAGTCTCAATGCTACGTACATATCAGGTGCGCAGCAATAGGAAGGGGCAAGGGTATTTGCCTCACCTCTGAATATTTAGACGATGGGCAAGAGAGGGCAAAGGAAGTACTGAATGGTATCCAGTCCTGTTAGAGTTCCGCGGAAAGATTACAGAAAGTTGAAAAGAAAAGAAAATCTCGCCCAGATTTGAAAAACAGAATCATATTTCATGCCTCTTGTGTGTTTATCAGTTTCAAATTAGACAGAAAAAGTGAGAGTTGTGTTGAAGTGCAAAACACAAACGTATTTGTAACACTGGGATATCTGACAGCAAAATGTACCAAAAACAGATACAAATATTTTTTACCTATATGGAATAAAAAATTAACCCCACACTGAAAGAAAAAATTTGTTAGTGGCTACAGAAACTGTTTGGTTGATGCTTGCCTTAGCGAAATTTTGTTGCTGGTAAAAAAACAGATTGTGGTGCCCAATCAAGTCTCAGTACTGCTGCAGCCATAACATCAAAGTTTAAAGAATGCAACATAAAATAAGTTGCTTGGTCGCTAATACTTTACAATTAATTTGCATGAACCTGGTTATTCATATCTCATCAACTACTACGAAACAGGCCTTTTTTATGCCTAGGAAGCTGAAAAAATTACTTGTGAACTACTATGTGTTAAGAGAGTCAGTATGATTTGTTATTACATTTCTACCAGCAAACGGTGGATGAAGTAGAGTTTGTGAAAATAAATAATATTACCGTGTGTTGGCAAAGTTGAGTAAAACTATACGAATACACGCCAATAGAATTTTGCTTATTTTACTACATGCCTGTAGTAACAATAAATACGACTGTACAATTTCCATTCGAGTCTGATCTGATACAGTTTTACCCCGTATTTAAACAACGAATGACCTAGCGGGTTTTTTCCAGTAAGTATGTTTGATTATTCGCAGTTTAATTAGTAGTATGCCATTAATATTATAAAACACACCATTATTAAAATAAACATTTTGTAAATAGTGTGTCAGTTTAAAGAAATGTGTCATCTGACTGGTTGGCGTTTATTCTTCAATGATGAACTTCTTAGACCACAAACAGCTATGATAGATGTGTTAATGATTGGCGAACAAAGAAGCTTTTCATCACACAGGTAGACTGATATTTAGACATAATATAATTTTGTTACACTTGACATATGATTAATTTGTTCATAAATATAAAATTTACATGAATATGATACACTAAAAAGACTGCCAGTGAAAGCCGACAGTGCATTAAAGACTTGTTATTGAATGGAAATAGTTCTAAACGCGAACGAGTTTCATATTGTGGAGTGAGTGTTGAAAATCTCATTTGTTATGCTCCTGGTACAAATGTCATTATTTAATTGCCAGGTAGGTGATGTAATTTTTTTTTTAACTTCCCGTTAAGGGTTGTTCACAATTAATTATGCACCTATGAGTTTAACCTTTGAAAAATGTCACTGCCCCCACAGGCATTCAACAGGCACACCACACAGACTGGTATTCGACCAGTAAAATCGGTAAGGATGGAGAGAAAGTAGTTCCATACCTTAACGTCGAATTAAAAGTGTTAGGTAATCACATATGAACACTGATATAATTTATTTTGCTTTCTGTTTTACAGTGTATATAAGTGTAAGAATGAGCAAATTCGTAAAATATTTACTTTTCCCATATATTCCGTGGTGGCTTAGTGGTTAGCCTGCTCGCCTACTACCAATGCGAAAAGGGTTCAATCGCCAGCCTGGTCACTCCCGGATTTTTGCGAGCTGGAATCGTGCCGGACGATGCTGCTGGTCGATGGGTTTTTCTCGGGGATCTCCCTTTTCCCCCCGGACTTTCATTCCAGCACTGCTCCATTCTCGCTTCGTTTCCACTCTCATTTCACTCGCAAGACCTCGTCGTTAAGAGCCACCAGAATCTCTCACATCAACTCAATTTTTCATATAATTACACAGTTTTACTTGACCGACGCAATAATAATATGATTATTACCACGACAGGTGTTAATTTTACATATGGTGGAAGAATACATAATATGTATAGAAGTAGATGTTAAGCAGGCTTTTCGAAAGTGTTCTGTTTACCACGAACAGCCCATACTATAGCGAATTCATTGATATAGGCCGTTCACGGTAAAGTGAGCACTTTTGAAGTCCTAGTTACATTTTACTTTCAGCAAATTTATATCCTTCCACCACTTGTTAATGCAAACGCTGTCATGTGATTAATAAACACAGTGTATACATTCACCATACCCAGAACCAAAAGTCCGAGAGTACAATGAAATGTTTATTGGTTACTATGTCTGATGAAACAGCTTCTAAAAGTGCTCACTTTACCGTGGACGACCTACACTACATTGTTATCAGTATACTTAATTTCAAGAATATAACTTTATCCAGCGAAAAATCACACTCCTACGGAAGGGACTAAGCCCCTTTACCCCACTTTCCATTGGATCCACCACTGCAGTAAAGGAATACCCATACCATTTCGTCTCTGTCAAATTGTCTATAGTCAATTCGCTGTATCTTCACAATGTTTTGATATAAACACCTTGAAAAATCTCCCCATGTGTTATGCGTTTGTTTATTCGCTATCCAAGTACTGTATAACAAGCGTTTCATACTTGTGTTAGCATTAAAAAATTAATTTTGATTAAATTTATCTATTACTAATGTTTTCCCTTTACGTTATAATAATGCATTTATAATTAATTAGAATAAAAGCAGAGACGAAATAGGTGAGTTGGTATGGCCTAGTAACAAATAGTACTTATGGGAAATATTATTAAACTGAGTGCACACAAATGCGGGTGTTGTCCCTTTCGTGTAATTTGCTAGACTCGGTTAAGCTTTGTTTGCGTTGGGCGGAGAAATATCTCGGAAGTAGAACTTTAGCAGGTCTTAAGAAATGATGGGAGTAACAGTGAATGGAGTATTCTCAGTGTCATGGATGTGAGCTGGGCGACAGGCCCACGATACACCCCCACCCATGCCCGCGAGGGGTGAGCGCACGGTGTTGTAGTGGTTAGACTACTCCCCTCCCACCTAGTCGAAGCGGGTTCGATTCCCGGCAGGGTCGCTCCCAGGATTTTCGTATGTGGTAATCGTGCCCGGATGATGCCGCTGGTATGTAGGGGTTTTCTCAGGGATTCCGGTTTTCCCAGCTTCACCTTCAACGGCTCTCAAGACCTCGACTTTAATAGCTGCCCAAATCTGTTCACTCACTCATCAGTCATTCTCCCCCCCCCCCCCTAACTCGCCAAGCCGACCTCCCGTGGCGCAGTCGGTTGGTGCGCCACCGATCTGGGGTACGCGAGGCCCTGGGTTCGAATCCTGGATAAGGCACGGGTGTTAATTTAAGTTAGGTTATAAGTAGGGCCACTGATTTTTCGCGAATACATCGGGGCACACAAATAGACTTCAATACTATATGCACACACACGTCGGCTGTTGTCACACCTCCATTGGCTGCTGGTGTCGTTTCCGCATTTGACCGAGCCAATCAGTATTCCGTTACTCCGACACTGTACCTTCGTCATTCGTGCGCAAAGAGTTAACACAGACCAGAACACGCTCCAAACCAATTAAAAAACCTGGCCAACACCACCGTTCTTTGAATTATATCTTGTCTCGAGATATTTTCGCGTAATATCACTGCCTCTAGTTATAAGTTAGTCTGTGAGCCGTCTCCTGCTGAGCTTTCAAGCATAAAACTGGGGGAAATTAAAAAGCCGTTTACAACACAATAAAATTGCCCCCTCCCCTGCCCATTCACACCATGCAACCTACCTCCTGCATCAAACGAAACCCGCTCCACTTCGCCTCTGTGTACACGTGTACTCTGTATCACGGATATGACCTGACTAGCCGCCCGCTACACACACCCCCACCATAGGTCCGCTGTAGAGGTGTACGACGTAACGACTCTCGTCAATGGAAAAGGCCGGGCCGGCGAATGCGGTCACCGGGCAAGGTCGGGCGGACTGTCGCACGATCAGACCTTGCATTCCAGCCGCACGTGAGGTCCTGCTCTCGCCACATTCACCTCCCCAGACAATCAACGAGTGATGCGAGAGGTTTGGGGGGGGGGGGGTTGGGGGTGGCTACGGGACACGTCCAGACATCGTCCCCTTGTCTGCAGTCGCCGGGGGTTATTAATACACTGGAAATACAGTCAATTCACGGTTGCTCCAAAACTTTTCTGAAGCTCAGCTTAAGTTCTACTTTCAGGCTCTTCCTCTGCCACATGCAAACAAAGCTTAACTAGATAATGTGACACACTGCCGTGTCTGGCGGTGTTCGTCTGGCTCGTCTCGTGCAGCCCTATGTACGAAGCGACATCTGGTGTCCTTGTTTGTAGACTGTTCAAGGTAAAATGAGCACTTCTGTAAGCCCTGCTTAAGATCTTCTTTTATAAGAGCTGTGTGTTCTCCCGCCTTATGTAAAATTAACATTGCCATGGGTCTCGTCACTTTATTCATGCGTCGGTCAAGTGAAACTGTGAAATTATCAGAAAAGTTAGTATTGTACAAATCTGCTGTTTTTTTTTACACTTCGATGAATTAAAAAATACAGAAAGCGAGAGAAATATTTTAAGTTACCAAAAATGTTTACCTAACACTTTTTGTTCGATGTAAAATATGGAACTACTTTCCCATCCATCATTACCAAGTATTACCAAGTGACTTTTTCTATGTTTGATTTCAAAAGTGTTCACTTTATCGTGAACAGCCTTTAGATACAATATTCGACAGATATGGACTGCCTGCTGATGATTGTTCTGTGTTTTGATTTTAAGAATTATTCAGTGCAACAACAGAGAGAATAATATAAGTTGGCCATTTATGAACTTGTCGGTTGACTTATTTATTATTACTGAAGCAACTGTTCACGTGAAGAGTAAATTAATAATTCGTCTGTTTTATTTGAGTTTCAAGAGTGATGTTTAGAAGCTGTTATTTGTATTGAATACAATATGTCATCTATGAAAGGCAGTGAATTCTTCTCAACTTAATTTGGTGGCTAATTTCTACAAAGCATGTTCCTCAAACTAACTGAATCCCCACAAAAATTCGTTGATACTCAAATACTTCTAATGTTGGTTCCAGCTTTATTATTCCTACTCTGGTTTTGTCATCCACGAATCTGAAGCAAGTCGTGTGATTTAAAATGTTCCATAGTCAAGATCTTTCATCAGTTACGCACCATATTAAATCTAATACTCGTTACATTTGCGGGGTCTTCGTGAGATTGAAAGGATTGTACCGTCACAGTACAATGCACCACGGATTTGCCAAACCATTGCCCAGCTGGATGAGTTTGAGAGACGTCGCATCGTCGGACTCCAAAGAGGCAGGTTGGACGTTCCGGCGCATTGCTCGCCACTTGAACCACCCCGCCTAACGACTGTTCACGATAAAGCGAGCACTTCCGAAATCAACTTGAGGAAATAGTCACTGGCCCTGCCTGCATATATTATATCGGACGAACTTGGTGACATGCGCCCATTAAAGTTGGTAACGCTGGACGGAAAATAGTCCCATATATCAACGTCAAATTAAAAATGCTATGTAACCATTTGTAACAACTTAAATTATTTCTTTCCCTTTGCAACTTGATTTTAATGTATCGAAGTGTAAAAAAGAGCAGATTTGTGAAATATTTACTTTTTTTTAACAAATTCAAACTTTCACTTGATCGATGCATGAATAAAGTGATGAGGCCCATGGCAATTTTAATCTTACATAAGGCGGAAAAATGCACAACGTACTTACAACTAGATCCTAAGCAGGTCTTTCAAAAGTGCTCATTTTACCGTGAACAGCTTATACCATTTACTACGATTCCCGAACCCAATCCGGCGGTGACTGAAGGAAACGTGACGCCGCGGCGATACGCACAGGTTATTCTGCGACCACGTGAGCCTTTGTCCTGGTGCAGCTCGACAACGCTCATTTTCAGACAGGATAATGCCCGGCCTCGCCCGGCGCAGCAGGTATCTCTGGCCTGTCTTCGTGGTGTCAACATGCCTCCTTGGCCAGCAAGGTCCCCAGACCTATCGCACGTCGAGAACGTTCGGGGCCAGATTGGACGGAAACTTCGGTCAGCGGCAACTACGGAGGACTTCCAGGGTCAGTTTCACCAGCTGTGGCAGAATCTTCCTAAGGCGAACATCCCACTGTGTGTGCTGTAACGGCACTCACTTACGGAGGCCCCTGCGATTACACCTTCGGGGTGAGCAATTCTTTTGCAACTGGGTGCAAGAGGAATTTCAGAATTGCCTCCAAGAAATAAAATTCTGAGGCGTGTGCAGAGAGAGAGAGCACTACTAGCAAACAACGACTATAGGCTGTTCACGGTAAAGTGAGCACTTCCGAGGCCCTTGTTACTATTTCCTTTCAGCTATTATTTAGCCACCAAACACCTTTCTAAATAAATTTTGCCTTATAAATAAAAACAGTGTGTATATTCTACGCCACTAGGAATTTAAATTGTAATGCCAAAAATAAAAACAAATATTTATTGACTATTATTCCAAATGAAAGGGCTTTCAAAAGTACACGCTTTACAGTGAATATTCTATAGCTCAAGACCTTTAAGGGGACTATGTACGGTAACATTTTCTGTGAACTCGTCTGCACGTAAACGCGTATCTCGGTAAACAAAAGTTCTGGAAATACGAATTTTTGCCACAAAGAATAAAAATATATTGTTTATGTCCTATCGTTTTACTTTTATCATATTAACGGTATTAATGGAAAAAACAATTCGTGTAAGTGGCCAAATATAGCATTTTTAAAGCTTGCCTATGTAGTCGGTATCCTTAAGCGGCAAGAGAGAAATACAACGATACAGGCACAGTTTAATCTGTGTACTTTCGTCGCGTGTAATAAAACTCCACTGTAGAGATCTAATTTGCACCTTACAGCTTTACGACGATAACACTTCACGCCTTGTGCGTAGGAGCGATGAGGCGCTAGAAGTGCGTGATACTGTCGCCCGTATCGCTCCCTCGCCTCTTGACCTTGGACGAGCAGCTAAATAGTCCCCTTAAAGAGTATAAAAACCTAAAACGAGAAGCTTTCTTCAAGCTATTCATGTCAACTTCTTTCCTGATTTCTCCTTCTCAGAAAAAAATCGGCCTTGGACATATTCCGTTCCCTGCACTAATGAGGGCCCGCTGCAAACCCGTCTGTCGTTTCCCTTGCTGCGTGCTTCTGAGAAGTCGGATGTAACCACGAACGTCCGGGGGTTCGAAGCCGGAATCTGCCGCGGGGGAGGGCGGTATCTCGGACGACCTTGTCGGCGGAGGTGACCTCCGGAATGACGTCGCGTGCCGAGGTGTAGATGGAGGGGGCAGCTACGGTATAGGCTGTTCACGATAAAGTGAGCATTTTTTTAAGCCATCCCAACAGGCAATCACCGCAAATAAATATACCTTATTACAGCGTCAGGCATTATATTTTGATGGTGGTGAAATGCATATACTGTGTTTATTGGTCGCATTGCAATGTTTACATTAAAAAAAAGCAGGAAGATGGAAATTGGATGAAAAGAAAAATTTATAAGGGCCTTAAAAAGTGCTCACTTTACCGTGAACAGCCTATAAGCGTGCGACCACCTCGCGAAGGTTCAACGAGATGTGACGGGCTAGCGGGAGACACGTAGTATTATAATACATGCGCGGTTCCTTCAAACTTTTCTATAGTCCTGATAAAGATCTATTTCCAGCATATTCCTCCGCCTCGTAAAAACAAAGTTTAAGATTGGGGTCCCCCTTCCTCCGCATTTTTTTTTAAATTGTTGTTTGCGCGAATACGCGTATTTCGGTAAATAAATGTTCTGCAAATATGACTTTCGTTAGAAAAGATAAAAAACAATTATATATATATATTTACTTTTGTCATATTAATTGTATTATTGAAGAAAAATATTCGTGAAATGGTCGAATATTGCAATTTTTAAATCTTGCCTACTCAGTTTTCTTAAGCGGCAAGAGAAAAGTACAAAGATACGGGCGTAGTTTAATCTGTGGTCTTTCATAGCGTGTAATAAAACAGCACAGTTACACAACTGATTTTCACAGTACAGCGTCACGACGGAAACACTACACGCCTTGGGCGTAGGAGCGATGAGGCACTAGGCGTGCGTGTTAGTGTCGCCCGTATCGCTCCCTCGCTTCTTGACCTAGGAAAAGCGTTCCCACGGGGATCCATCCCACTCTTAACGAAGTCTAGAAAATTACGCCAAAGGGACAATGCACCATGCATTCGTGCGTGCTCAGTTAAATTATATTTTGAATAAGAACTATTTCTTAGTATGCATTACCAACACACCTATTTAACCCCTGGGTTTACTCTAATTATAAATATTATATTATAATTTAAACCATAAAAAAAGTCACTGCCGCAAAATGCATATATTCTAATGGGCGCACTGAGTGATATTCACCCAGTACAGTTGGTAACGATGAATGAAATGTAGATCCAGATCATAAAGTCGAATAAAGTGTTAGGTAACCATTAGTGACAACTTAAAATAATTTCTTTCACTTTCTATTTTTTTTTTAATTCATCGAAGTGTAAAAATGAGCAGATTTGTGAAGTATTTTCTTTTTTAATATCACAGTTTCTTTTGACCGACGAATGAATAAAGTGATGAGGCCCACGGCAATGCTAATTTTACAAAATGCGGAGGAATACACGACATACATATAAGTAGATCTTAAACAGGGCTTTCAAAAGTGCTAATTTTACCGTGAACAGCTTACATCGAAAAATTACAAGTAAAAGTTTAATTTAAGTAAAATTAATATACTTTAACGTTTACAGAAGTATAAAACGCTTGTGATGTGTAAAATATTTAGGAAATCACAAAGGACGTCAATCACGGGGTATTTCTACGCATACAATTTAACCATAACCACGCCACACAAATGTTTTTGTATACACGTAATCTATTGATCTCGACGAGAGCTGTCGATTGAAACATTAAACGAGCGCCGTAGCTTCTCCTAGTCGAAAGTTATACTACGCGGAAGTTATGAGGCGCAGCGAAACAATTGTCCCCCCCCCCCCCCAACCTTCGTCGATGATGCTTCGCACTCCTCACTCAACGTAAAATTTTCTTTGATCCTTTGGCAATCGAGTGGTGTAATTGAATTCTGAATGTAGACGATAGATTAGGAGCTGCAATGCCAAACTCTATCCCCCGAATTTGTTATCATCGGATTTTCTGGATCGCCTCCCACTAAAGGTTGCAAATTTAAAGGCGTATTCGCGTCCAGGGTGAGAAGAAACCCCGGGTAGACTATATTTGACCGCAACCATCCACGCGCGACCAATCGACTGGCAGTCGACTCGCAACAAGGAAACACTCTTAACCAATGTTGGCCGCGCTCCGGAGGTGGTAAATCCCGAACACACGCGGAGTAATTCCGTGTTGCGGCTACCGCTACCCCGTTCTTGCGTCATTGTTCCGTTCGCATAATTTAACGCTGAACACCTTCGTTGACTCCTAAAGGTTTTCCAATATAGCTCACAGTTAGGGAAACTTTATGACGTTAAGTCCATTCATGGGTACTTCCAACAACATTTTATGAAACCCTGCTGAAGTTATACTTCCAGGATGTTCCTCCGCCTCATAAAAACAAAGCTTAAAGCCCGTTAACGTAAAAGTGAACACTTTTGAAATCAACCTTAGAAAAATGTCACTGTTCCTGCCTGGCATATATTTTAACGGGCGCACTGAGGGACATGCGGCCAGTAAAGTTGGTAACGATGGATGGAAAGTAGTTCCATATCTCAACGTCGAACGAAATACGTTAGGTAACTATCTGTGAAAACTTAAATAATTGCTTTCTCTGTCTGTTCTTTTAACGCATTTAATTTAAAAAATTGGGCAGATTTGTAAAATATTTACTTTTCTAATAATTTCACTCTTTAACTTGACCGACGCATGAATAAAGAGATGAGGTCCATGGCAGTGTAATTTTACATAAGGCGGAATAATACACAACGTGCGTACAAGTAGATATTAAGCAGGTGAGCAATCAATAGTTAGGTGTAGAAAACTACACCAAAGGGATATCACACAAAAACTACATCAAAATTGGCAACTATTTCATAAACGAAATATCACTAACGTCATGAAAATAAGTTACAGATTCCTAGACAACATTTTGCAGACTGAAGATCGGAGATATTAACATCTTAAAGTATTGTTGATAGCCCCAACTCCACTATCAAACATGGGTGTCTGTATTATTATTATTATATTATGTGTAAACGTTTTAAATACGATTTCTAATACACCAATAACCTGCCTCTTTTGTCCGACATTTAGTAAGATATTGCCCCATAAAAAAAATATATTTTTGTTTCAAATTTTTGGAAATATTTAACCGATTCCTACCGAATTCAGCAACCAACAAATACCATGGTGCTCCATGTAGACTATTATGTTTTAAATGGATCAGAAAACAATTTCTTTTTAAATCGGGGCCATATGAACATTTTTGGTTACACGTCTACAATGCCGTACAACCAATTTTGAGCAATATCTTTATGCTGGTAGTAGCCTGTATTACAACCATCAAATGCATCTACACCGAGACTCTTTTTTCCCGACATTTTGTAAGACAGCTCCACTTTTATACCATACCTCGGACAAAAATGAACCTATTCCTACCAAAATTTTGGCTAAACATGTATTACTACGGCACACAATGTAAACTGACGTGTTTTAAGTAGGCCAGGCACATATTTCATAATGACGAAAATACAAATCTTTTATTTTAAGACGCGAGTTCCTTTTATCTCAGTCGTGGAGTAAGTACTACTTCATCGAATTTACTCGCATGCGTGTGTAGAGGAAAGAAGGCAAATTAGTATCATTGGTAACATCTGGTTAAGTATGAAAATACCAGTTCAGATTACTTAACACAGTATAAGTAATGTTTACTACACACAGGCTGGGGAGCCCAATGCTTTTAGTATGGCAACTAACCTTTTTCGACCCCGGCTTCTTGCTAAAGATGATGACGCACACAAATCCTTTCAGAAGGGCATTAATTTATGGTTTCAGGCGTTGCAAATGATACATTTTTTATACATGCCGTACTCAAGGCTCTCAAACAATATAAAACCTAACGTTCGACTTTACACTTACATTTACTTTGACGAAACCACCAATACACAATACGATTTTAAAGTCAGAGTTCAGACAATTGAACATCGGTTCTGCAAGCTTCGTTAAAATGTGTATCTTTTTATGTAAATCATTATAATATCATCCAAGAATGCATTTCACGTTCCTTTTTAAAAATATATTTAAAATTGTATTAAACGTTTATTTCAAAACAAAATCTCACTTGTTCACTTTATTCAGAAACGTAAATTAATATATTTCCTCTTCACATAACATTCGTTTGCCATCTATTTAATTTAAGACGATCTTTGTTTAATATACCGAGGTTAAAATCGTCCTACAATAAAATAACACACTTTCCACATAACCTCTGTTAGATTTTCGGCAAAATGTCTGCTTGACTATGACTTTAAATTTCAAGTTTTCGAAATCATAGTCATGAGTGCTTGACTTTACATTTGACAGTTCCAGTGTGTTAAGTTACAAAAGAAACAACATGTCGGAAAGCCAACGTGAAGTCAAATTAAAGTCAAATGTTACAGTTTTCAATTGTGTAAGGCCTTTTAAGCAGACTCAACACGAGTTTCGTCATCTCAGCCAACAAGATGTAGACTTTGTGTTCGGTGAATCAATCATAACCTAGTGTACATTTACGGATTGTAGGCTATTCACGGTCAATTGAGTACTTTTGAAAACAACATTTGAAAATTGACACTGACCTGCGTGTTTTGAATGGGCACACTGGCTGGCGTGCGCCCGGTTAAGTTGGTAACAACAGATGGAAAGTAGTTCCATGTCTTAAGTTAAATTTAAAATTCTAGGGAAACCTTTTTGAATACAGAAATTAATTATTTGGATTTCAGTTTTTTTTTTTTAACTCCCATAAGTCGAAGAATTAGTAAATTTGTAAAATTTCTTAAAAATTTTACAGCTTCAGTTGACCGATCATGAATAAAGTGATCAGGCCCGTTAAAGTGTTGAGTTTACGTATGGTGGAAGAATACACAATGTGCGCACAAGTACATCTTAAGCAAGGCTTTCAAAAATGTTCAGTTTACCGTGAACAGCCTATAGTCACTCTCACAGAAGATCACTTGGTGCTGAGTGAGTGAAGTGAGTGAAGATATTTGGGCGACTCTTAACAGCGAGGTCTTGAGAGCCGATATTTGGAGTTGAGATTTGCAGTGTACAGCACTGGCCGAATATAACCTCTCTGGGCTTTACGTACACAACAAACTGTGTCACAGAGAAAATTAAGTGCACAGTTATGTAATTGCGTGGCGGTTTTTTTGATGCGCGAGTACATATTCTCTGATTGGTAGAGACCTGAATAAGTCACGGATTCATTTTGGGACACGCTATAATGCAAAACACGTAAGTTTATATAACATTAGCCATTGGTCCACCCACACGGTTTTTGACACCTCCTGGAGAACGCTGGCCCAATCGGCGCCTTCCACTGTGACAGCAGACAACCAATGGACAGTTTATATCTGCATATGTGTACATACGACTATAGAATCTAGCCTACAGATCACTGAATTCGCGAATTTTTCAGATCTCTACTGAGTGGCTGCGCAAGGCGGGCTTTGACAACAGGCATCGTGTCTCATTGGCTACTGCATGCTGGTGAAGGTTCCTAATTGGCTGGGCTCTGAGGCTGGCAGGTAGATTACCAGGCGCTGATGGGCGGAACGGCGTTTTGAACATTTTGCTGGCTAGCGAGACCATTTTGCTGGCGCGTGCAGTTTGAGTTCGCGCTGTAAGTGGCTGTTCGAGTTCAGTGAGTCAGAATAAGTTTTATGTTGATTTGAACTCGTATAAAGAACAAAAAAAAAAAAAAAAAAAATATTTGCGTGAGTGGTTACTGTACGCGGGCGTTACAAGGCGCTACCTTGTTCGGAGGTGCACAATGCTGCAAAAAGACGTCTCTAGGCTAGGTTCTCGCAATTAAATGAATAATAGTACAAGCTGAACGTACATAGCCAGGCAACAAACGACCTTAGCGAAGCGTGGGCACATTTATACGCAGAGTTATCTCAACTGGGGCAATTGAATGACTCAACAAGTTGTTGTAGAGTACCTTGAAACCCAAGATGTGAACGGGACCTTCCGCTCACTCATACCCCGTACCTTTCTGGTATATGACATTTTCTTCTTCTTAAGTTGTAGGACAATCATAACTTAAGGTTGCATAGGTTGTTTGTATATTTAATTCATTTTCATAGGAATCTTATAATGCAACGAGAAATAACATATTTGTTCACAATATGCTACCACTTGTAAATCAAGAATATTTTTTTATACAAACTCCACAACTGTCAATATGTTTGACTACTAAACACAAGTTTAATACATATGTTTCAGAAGCACGTTTTTGTTCTTGTTTTGGTGTACCTCATTCGAAATAGATACATTGTGGGTTTGATGCTAGTCAACTGTATTCAGTTTTTTTTTCACGTTTTTTTCCATACCCATCAACAGCAAATATTGGTAGAGTCTCTTTATTTTCTTACTTTTCCTTTCTCTACTCACGCAGAAATGCGCTGCCTCGTAATTGGCCCAGTACTGTTAGACAGAACATAAAGAATTAAAACCAAAATGAAATATATAAGTGAACGTTAATTGGCATATTAACATAAACAAACTTACTCGTAATGATGTTTTGAATAATGCTAATTGGCTATTGTATCGTTATACTCAATTGGAAATCGACGTCAAATAAACGAACTACAAAAGCGTACGCACTAATTATCTAAAATCAACTTGAATAAGAAAAATAATTATCTACATTTCAGCTTTTAATAGCTGTTGCGAAAAAATATTACGTTCGGTATCTTTCAATTCTGTTAAAAGTAGAGATTTTGATTCAAACGTAAAAATACGCAATTATTCAGTTATCAGTGAGCCAACTAAGTATGCAACTGTTTTTGCCGTTGCCAGGCGGGTTTTCTCAGGGTATGCCCTTTTCCTTTCCCCTGGCATTACGTCACTTCTCCGTATGCATTTAATTTCACCCATCGAAATCTCTTAGCTCAGCTTTACCTATTTCGACAAAATTGTATTATAAACTATCCGCGATTTCTTTACGCGTTTCGAATATAACCTTTGAAAAATCATCCCATGTTTAACGTGCTTAGTTGTTTTGTAAATGCGCCATGTGTCACAAGCGTTTTATACTTATGTTAAAATAAAAGAACCCTTTGTTCGTTAAATTGAACTTTCATTTATATTTCATTTGTAATTAATATTAAAGAAGGCAGTGAGAAAAAAAGGTGTGGTGGTAATGCTGAGTAAGAAGTAGTTCTTATGCTAAATATTATTACACTAAGTGCGCACGAATGTGGTGCGCTGTCCCTATAGTGAAATATTCTATACTCGGTTAAACTTTGTTTGTATTAGGCGGAGGAATATCATGAAAGTAGAACATTAGCAGGGCTTCAGAAAAGTTGGAAGTGACCGTGAATGGCCTATAAAACGGTATTCAGCTCTTCTGCCTTGAGAGTTTGTTATTGATCACTAGATACCTGCAAAATTCGCGTCGTTATTTGAGGACATTATAAACTTTTAAACACTTTTCCTTCGGAATAGGTTTGTCATTGGCCCATTCTTTATTTGGCACGCCCCGGTGTAACTCTGCACCAATAAATGAACGCTTCTCAATCGTGTGCCCCAACAACGTGCAGTTCACTCAGCATGGGAGTGACTTAATACCTAGCAGCAGCCAATGGAGAAACGACGCCGGCTAGCGTGTATACAGTACTGTGAATTTCAGTTTGACGCCAAAAAATAACGTTAATTTTGCAAGTCCCTATTGATCGCAGAGTAGATAAGTATGGAGTTGCAAAATTCGCGTTATTTTTGGAGTCGTGCTAAAATTCACAGTACTGTTTACACACGAGCCGGCGTCGTTTCTCCATTGGCATCTTCTTAGATGTTAAGTCACTCCCATGCCGAGTGAATTCCACGTGATTGGGACACACGATTGAGAAGTGTTCATTTATTGGCGCAGAGTTGCACGGGTGCGTGCCAAATAAAGAATGGGCCAATGACAAACGTACTCCGAAGGAAAAATGTTTAAAGTTTATAATGTCCTCAAATAACGACGCGAATTTTGCAGGTCTCTATAGATAAGCACGCGGATGTGAAATTGCGTGGCGGTCCCTTTGATGCGGGCGTAACCCATTCTCTGATTGGCTGTACGAGGCTACCTGAACAGTCCTTGAGTCTAATTGGCTATTGCGTGCTGCGAAATTGTCCCTATTAGCGAGGCTGCTGGCTGGCGAGTAGGTTACCAGGCGCTCACTTGGGAATAGGGTCCGAACAGTTTGCTACTAGGTAACGCCATCTTGCTGGCGTATGCGGTGTAAGCGTCTGTTTCACATCTGTATTCATGAATACTCTGTGTGTCGCAAGCGTGTCATATAAATTGTCATCCGATAGCAAACACGAACTTAAGGCGGCCTTTCTATAAGCTGTTCACGGTAAAATGAGCACTTTCGAAAGCCCTGCTAACGATATACTTGTATGCACTTTGTGTATTATTCAGTCGTATGTAAAAGTAACATTGCTATGAGCCTCATCCCGTTAGTCATCCGTCGGTGAAGTGAACCAGTGACATTAGGAAAGTAAATATTTCATAAATCTGCTCATCTTTACATTTCGACGCATTAAAACCAAACTGAAAGCGAAATAAATAATTTAAGATATCACAAATGGTTAAATAGCAATTTTTACCCGACGTTAAGATATGGAACTACTTTCCATCCATCGATACAAACTTTGCTGGGCAAATGTCATTCGGTGCGTCAATTAAATTATATGCAGGCAGGACCAGTGACTTTTTTTTAAGGTTAATTTCAAAAGTGCTCACTTTAACGTGAATAGACTTTACCCAGCTGCCAAAGAATGTGCAGAAATTCAGCAGAAAATGTCACATTACAAAACTGCCTAACGTGCTTGAGTGTGGGAGTACAGTTTAATAAACTTTTCACGTGTGTATACACATTTCAGATTCTCCACTTATCTCCAAAGCCAAAAATTTTTTGCAAGTGAAAATGGCTAAATCGGGTATATACGGGGTTATTTTTAAGTATATCCTGTGTATGTCTCGGAGTATAATCCTTAAAAAGTTATATACAAGCTCAGCAAACTTTTTGCTTTAGTGCTACGGAATTAAATTATAAGATCTACCCCCTGAAAGTCCCGTAGTAGCACGTTATCAAAAGGAAAGCCTGCGCGACTGTTCAGTGATTTGCGCCCAGAGGTTACGACGAGGCGTGATGCGCATGCCTGGGTCGCCCTTAGCTCATCTATACTCCTGGGCGTCGGAGGTGCAAAATACCTGCAGCCAGGCAGCCACCTTAAGGTAGCTTGCCGGTCACCAAAAAATGCATTGTTTTATCCTTTCACGAAACGTTTCTCAACTTGTAGACATCCTAAATACGTTTTTCTCCCACGAAAAAAAACTATATCGCATAGTTTTTTCACCACCCTATGTAAAATAACAATTTTAGTATGTTTGGGAAGTACAAAAAAAAAAAAAAAACGAAATAATGCACAGAAAATTTAACAAGGGCGAGTGAAAGGCCATGCCATTAATTTAAAGGTTTGTTTAGCAAAGATTATCTTACAAAAAAAAAAAAAAATCATATACTGCTACAATTCAAAATATACGCGAAAATGTCCTTAATTTAAGGAATTATTTTTTAAATTGCGAAAACATTTCATACCGTGATTTTAAAGATTCCTTGAAGTAACTCGTATTAACTTATTTCGATGCGAAATACTTAATTTCGGTAAGTGAATTAGTTTTTATTGTTTCTAAGTCTACAAAAAACACTAAAATTGTAAACTTGACAGGCCATGGCGTTAAATAATATGCTGTCTAAATTTGTTTATGCGACGAAATACTACTAGTAAGTATTGTTTACAATTTGATCAGCATTTTGTAGAAATAAAAAAAATGAATTTCCGGTGGCCAGCACGAGCATACCTGAATATGCACGTATTTGGAGTCTACCTTGTCATGAAATCTACCCGTGAGATGGGGCCGTGGTGGTGTAGTGGTTAGACTGCTTGCCTCCCACCTAGGCGAACAGGGCTCGATTCCTGGCGGGGCCGTCTCCAAATTTTCGCATGTGGAAATTGTGCAGGACGCTAATACTGGTCAGCAAGTTTTTTTTTGAGGATCTCCGGTTTCCCCCGCCATAGCATTTTGGCGTTGCTCCATACTCCACTCATTTCACCCTCACCGGCTCTCAAGACCTCGATATCAAGAGCCGCCCATATCTCTTTCACTCACTCTCTTCAATCACTAAAGGTGGATTCACAACCATCTGTCGCACCCGTCAGTGATCCGTCCGTGTGGTGGTCGCGAGATCTTCAACCAATCGCAGGGCCACTTCCTTCCTATCCGTCCATCCGTCAAATATTTACCAAACTGTAACTTTAAACGGACGTCCGTGTGGTGGTCGCGAGATCTTCAACCAATCGCAGGGCCACTTCCTTCCTATCCGTCCATCCGTCAAATATTTACCAAACTGTAACTTTAAACGGACGTACATATGAGCCACCGCCTTCTCACCAATTTCCTTAGATGCGAATACACACTTTGAAATAAAATGCAGGGCGGTGGATCTGTGTTTATTTATATTTGGTGGTAAATTTAGGTATCTAAAATGTAAAAATAATAATAATTTTAAATTCTTATAAAGAGAAAAATTATTTCCCCACAAAATTTCTCTCTTGAAAAGATATTAACAAAGAAAATACATACCTTGACTAAAGAAAGATTAGATGCTAAGTTGTCACACTGAAACTTTGTCGTAGAGAAGGATTGACGGGCGGTGTATTGCTGTGAATCGCTTTCAACTGACTGGCGATAACACATAGAGTGTGGCTTCTGCCAATACGGCTAGCAAAAAAGCAAAAAAAAAAAAAAAACGGCGTGAATTCTATTGGAGGTTAAAACACTGCTTGATAAACAAGTGCTTTGAGATGTTTTTATACTTCCTCTGTCCAATTCGTAATGCAGTTTGATTAAATTAAAATTGGCAAAAGTATTTTACTAATACACTCTAAGAAATTATTTGCAAATTTACCATAGCGGTGTATACGTCCAGTGACAAAGCGTGAGTGGTAAATTATTTCCAATACAAGCATGGTAACGTTCCGACAGTTTCTCATAAGAGAGTCAAATGCGTAGCGATGTCCCCGACTTTGTATAGTAGAGTCGACAAACATTCCCATAGTTTCAGCCTGACATGTAGCATTATTTACATGCACTGTATAGGTTAAAATTTCCATTACAGTTTAGGAAGTTTATCAGAATTTTTTGTACGTTGACCATGTGACTTTGACAGTTGTGTTCCTTTGGGGCATATCAATTTTGGGTACACGCGCAGAAGACGAATAAGCGGTCTACCCCATCCTTAGTCTATGCTTGCGAGTCCACCTTCACCCTTGAGATATTTGCCGTCCGCTAGTAATCACCCTGAGCCATGTACGACGGCGGGCGGAAGCAGGCGGGAGCGCAAGAAGCTGATTGGCCGGACGCGATTCCCCGAAGCGCGTAATCGACGTCTGTGGCCGGAGGCGGTCGGCTCGCCGATGACTGATGACCGACCTACACCTCGATCCCGGGGAGACGGGTCCTGGTAAGGGTCGCCTGGTCTGGAACCTTCAGGGTCACGGACTCGGCTCCTTTCCCTTCCTTCCCGAACGAGCCCGCCGCCCTCTGGCGCTACGCCGAAAGGCCGTTCGGCGTATATAAGTGACGGGCTGCGCTCGGTCAAGACACAGTCGCTCCTCTGGTCTCTCTGTGGAACCTGCAGCCGACATGAACGCACTGGTGAGTTAGGCCCACGGGGCAAACACTTCGCATCATAATTAGAGGCGATGGTTTATCGCGGGAAATCTTGATTGTTTGCTAGGATTCAACGTACTGTACAATTTTCTTTCCTTGTTGGCTGTCATGCATGTATCAAGCAACTACCCCATTTCACTGGGCCAATGAGGACTCTGATACTACTAAGTAGAGCGTTCGTGATTGGTCTGCAAACAACGTAGCCGAGACAGAACCGTGTTCATCCAATCATGAAAGAATAAACTAGTTAGAGTGTTACAGAAGCTATGTTGGCTTGGCTCAACATTTTTTTCGCGATTTTCCACCATCTCTAATAAAGATCCCTAACACTTACTGAAGTGGCCGAGTGGTTAGACTGCTTGATCCCCGCCCGTTCATTCCAGCACCGTTCCATTCTCATCTCACTTCACCCTAACCGGATCTCAAGACTTCGATGATAAGAGCCGCCCAAATCTCTCAACTTGACTCAACTTGCTGGAGTCAACTTCTGTACCATAGGTGCGTAGGTAGGCATTATGTAGGCTTTTGCCTGGTTTGAAAGCAGGCAGAATATGGTACAGGAAAATTCATGTTAGTGGAATTCGTTTGAAGACAATTTTGAAGATATAACATTAAAACAGAAACCTAAATGTGAGAAATTATACTCTCAAGTTCAGTAACGAAGCAAATATAACAATTAAATTTTTCAGAAATTTCTTACTTAATTACTAAATTTCCCGATTTTTCCAGGAAACAGGCTATACGTAACTGTTGCAAAAAGTTTCGATAGCAAAGAAGGACGTATTTATATGCCTAAAAAGTCTCGTACGGTAAGTTATATATCTATATTTAACAGGAATGGTAAAAATACTGAATTCAATTAACATGCATGTCCCTATACTAAGGTCACAATGTTTCGATCCAGGAAACAGCATTAACGCCCTCGTTGACAGCGAACTCGTTAGAGTCGGAGCAAGTTGCTCAGAGAGGCAGGGACAGGGAAGGGATCAGCCTGGAGTGATTTGGCAAGTTCATGGACAACCGAAATAAGGATAGCTGGACCGGGATTCGAACCGAGGTCCTCCCGAACGTGAATCCGAAGTTATACCACGCCACCACTTCGCTTTGGCCGTACTAAAGGCTATTCAGTGTTGGGATAATCGCTTGTAAAATAATCGATTATTTGATTATAATCGATTCATCTATTATTTTAACAAAACAATTCGATTATTTACGATTTTCGGCTCTTTCTACTTAAACAAAACAAAAAATTGCATATACGTACATGTTTCACATTTATTACAAATATAAAATATAATTTTTGAAACAACAGGTTTTCAAAATAGGAGAAATTATAAAAAATAAACTGAAACACTTTCCGTGAGAATAGTTTTAAACTAATTTACAGAAATATACAGATTGCGGTCAATTTTTATGTACGGATTACAAGGCAATCGAATATTTTATCGATTATTTATTCGATTAAAAAATAATTATAACCGATTCATTCAAATTTTAAAATTATGCGATTATCCCATTCACGGTAAAGTGAGCAATTTTGAAAGGCCTCTCGTTTGGAATAACATTCGATAAATGCATTTTATTCTAACCTTAGGTGTTAACTTCCCAGTGTGGTGGAATATACACACTGTGTTTATTACTTACATGGCAATATTTATTTTAAAAAGTTCGTTTAAGGATACAAAATGGCTGAAAGGGTAAAGTAACTAGGGCCCCAAAAATGCTCGCTTTACCGTGAGCAGCCTATATCTTTGCCCGCTGGCCTATGACGGAGGTTGGGGTCTCCTGTAGGGAGAGACTGGTCGTAACTTAATCTCGTAATCATGTAGTTTGTCATGAGAACTACCGTCAGATAAGGAAAATAGGTTGTGCTCGCGTTTAAGAGGAGGTTGTGTCATTACGCGACATTACTCAGTTTTGATCACAGCTTCTTCAAATGGTTCAGATAACGTAATCATCAAAAGTTCCCGTAGCGTTTTTAGCGTTATTCTATACCGTGCCGAGGAATGAAACCTAATCGACAACTCCAACAACATTGAGTTACATGACGTCCAGCAAACCCCTAGGATCCAGTTTTAATAGAGCCTTTTGTGAAATTTCTCTATAGTAAAAGATTTACTTGCTTTCTATGATAACGAAGAACCCCCTGAAATTCAGTAAGGTCTGCTCCTCCTACCTCATCCGTACTGACTGAAATTTCACAACTAGTTAAAACAAAAAAAAAAAAAAACAAAAAAAAACTTTAGTTCGCAATAGTTACTTTATTAATTTGACAATGTTTATTGTCACGCGTCTTAGGTCTCTGTCCGCTATCACGGAGGTCCAATGACGAAATAGCTTAATAATTAATAACTATTGTGATTGGCCCAGTCAGGTGAGAAAATGTCTTCGTACGACATGTGGCCAATAACTGAAGAAAAGTTGCAATTTATTGTACATTTAGGATATTGAAGCCTAGCTTGGGTGTAAAAGGTTTCGCAAAAGTGAGGTGGCCCTAGTCAATATAAACAGTAATAATTTCCATTATCACCTCATTATCAAATACCACCTGAGAGTGAGCCCCAATGAAAAAAGATTTCTAAACTTCTCCATAGTAAATAGGCATTTCATTTAAGATTTAAATTCACTTAGTCTCGTGCCATTTGTGACGAAATGTAATCAATACGAGGAAAAATAACACAACACTAAGAGAAATTGGTAAAAACCTATACAGGGATAGCCAACATAGTGTATCATTATTCACCAGCACCGCGAGTCAACAAATACGGTCGGGTATGTTGTGTTTATGCCATAGAGTCCTGGTTTCACATCGCGGTACCACTAACAATCAACAAACACTGTTTGGACTTTAGGCTTGGTCTGTTTCTCATCCAGTTTTACCGGCTGTTGGCATAATCTGTTGTAAACGGTGTTATATGCTCAATCGACATGTACACGTCGAATGGCTTTACCATTTGTAACCCAGATTTTTAAAGTACGTCCGCGATATTCATGGCTCTTTATCATAAAAAAAAAATCGCAAATTATTCACCATCAGCTGGACCATTTGACGCATAGGTAGTTACTTAGCTCTTATAGTTGATTTTTAAATCGAGTTATTCACATCTTATCACGTCATCTTCCACGTGGTAGCTGACACTTGATACTCTTTCCGGCAAATATCAACTCTCACGCAAGTTTTCCGAATTTTGAACATCCGCTTGATCTCATAATAGCATGTCCTCCTCGGCTCCTACAGTTTACAAAAGTGACAGTTCCCAATTCCGAATCATCCTGAACTGTTGCTGGTTACCTACGGAACAATGACAGCCAATTACAGCTGTTGCATTTCCGACTTCGTTTCATGCTTTGCCAGGCAAGGAAACCACCTGGCCACTCACTTATGCGTAACCGGCCCCTCCTTGTTTACGGTGCTATTGACAATTACATACTGGTATCATTTCAAAGTCTTTAAATTTTATTATAATACATTAATCTTGTTCACTATAAATTTCTGCATGACACGGAGACTTTGATTCGAACCCAATCCCTGTTACGATAGAGAATTTGAGTCCCTCTCTAGTATAAAAGCCTCCAACGTCTTAAGTATTCCCAGCATATACATACATCAACACTAAATTTGACCGTTTTTGTTTACAAGTGTTGACGAAAAAGATATGACTTCATATTCGACCTTCTGTCATTCTTCAGTTACCTTTATTCCTTCCTCCCTGATTCTCAGTAAAACTTTATTGTCCACAATGACTACCTTGAAAGAATGCCGCAAAGAGAGTAGCATTTTCTTTTAAATGCAATGAAACGTTCATAAATAACAATTATATCTTACAACGTTCTAGAAGGGCAGTATATGAGTGAGTGAAGAGATTTGGGTGACTCTTAACAGCTAGGTCTTGAGCGCCGGAATGAGAGGCCAGGGGAAACGGGAAGTTTCCAAGAAAACCCACCGACCAGCGGCATCGTCAGGCAAGATTCCCACATGCGGAAATACAGGGATGGCCCTGCCGGGGATTGAAGCCGGTTCGCCTTGGTGGGAGGTGAGCATGCTAATAGCTCGGCCATCGCGGCCCTTAAAGGCCCGTCCGAATTTGGGGATCCAGTTATGAGTAAATAATACTGCCGGAGTTGAGAATAGTGTGGGAAATCAAGCCGTGTATTTGTTAAACATAACTACTGTGTATTCAATGTGATCACCTGTTTTTTACACATCCAACACTATTGATAAACACCAGGCAATAAAACAACTCATAACACTCCTGTATGTATAAAAATTAGATGCCTTTTAATTTTACTTAAACCACGAATGATAAAGTAATGAAACTATTAAAATATTAAACACATCTAAATACTATTCATTAAAAATTTAAAGGAAATTGCGAACTTCACCCATTCGCATACATGTATACCTACTAATAGAAATCAAGTTATTTAATCATGATGGAATTTATATACTTATGCAATACAGAATCAAATAACTCTGTTCCTATAATATCCATTTTAAAAGTGTTCATTGAAACAAGACATGTCATAAGTAAATTAAAAGCAATGTTAAAATACTAGTGCCTAACAGTTACTAAAGTCATAAAAGTTATAACAGTGAAAAATAATATCTGGTGATAAAAAACAATACTAATAACTTATCCATAAATAATGTCAATATATAATCTTTTCATATTTCTATACAGATCTTCATCTCCTGCCTCCTGGCCCTAGCGGCAGCCGAGCCCGGCTATCTGGGCGGAGCACACCTCGCCTACAACGCTCTTCCAGTCGCTGGCGCCCTCACCAGCCAGTACCATGCTCAGGATGAGTTGGGCCAGTACAGCTACGGATACTCCGGAGACACCTCTGCCAAGCACGAGACTAGGACCCTGGACGGCATCACCCAAGGTGGATACTCCTACCTGGACGCCAATGGTCTGGTGCAGAGCGCCAGCTACGTATCCGACCCAGTTAACGGTTTCCGCGTGGCTGCCACTAACCTGCCTGTGGGACCCTCTGCACCTGCCCCAGCTGTGGTGGCTCCCGCCGCTATCGTGGCCGCCCCCGCCGCCTACGCTATTCACGCAGCCCCCGTGGCTGTAGCTGGAGCTCCTCTGCCTGTGGCTGACACCCCTGAGGTGGCCGCCGCCAAGCTCGCCCACTACCAGGCTCACGCTGCTGCAGCACATGGCCACCTCCTGGGACGCAAGAGGCGCAGCATTGGCCACTTCGGTGTCGCTGGACACGGCATTGTCGCTGCTCCCGCTGCTGCCGTCTACGCTGGTCCTGCCCGTAGCTTCGGTTACTCCACTGTCTCTGCACATGCTGCACCTGCTGTAGTGGCTGCTGGTCCTGCTGCGATCTCCACCTATGCTGCTGCCGCCCCTGCTTCCGTGATTGCGGCCCCCGCCCGTAGCTTCGGTTACTCCACTGTCTCTGCACATGCTGCACCTGCTGTAGTGGCTGCTGGTCCTGCTGCGATCTCCACCTATGCTGCTGCCGCCCCTGCTGCTGTGGTTGCGGCCCCCGCCAGTAGCTTCGGTTACTCCACTGTCTCTGCACATGCTGCACCTGCTGTAGTGGCTGCTGGTCCTGCTGCGATCTCCACCTATGCTGCTGCCGCCCCTGGTGCCGTGGTTGGGGCCCCCGCCCGTAGCTTCGGTTACTCCACTGTCTCAGCACATGCTGCACCTGCTGTAGTGGCTGCTGGTCCTGCTGCGATATCTACCTATGCTGCTGCCGCCCCTGCTGCCGTAGTTGCTGCCCCCGCTCGCAGCCGTAGCTTCGGTTACTCCACTGTTTCCGCATATGCTGCACCTTCTGTAGTGGCTGCTGGTCCTGCTGCGATCTCCACCTATTCTGCTGCCGCCCCTGCTGCTGTGGTTGCTGCCCCCGCTCGCAGCCGTAGCTTCGGTTACTCCACTGTCTCTGCACATGCTGCACCTGCTGTAGTGGCTACTGGTCCTGCTGGAATCTCCACCTATGCTGCTGCTCCTGCTGCTGCAGTGGTTGCTGCCCCTGCTCGTAGCTTCGCCTACTCCACTGTAGCTGCTGCTCCTCTGGCTGCTCCTGCTGTAGTGGCTTCTGCTCCCGCAGCAGTCTCTACCTATGCTGCTGCCGCCCCTGCTGCTGTGGTTGCTGCCCCCGCTCGCAGCCGTAGCTTCGGTTACTCCACTGTCTCTGCCCATGCTGCCCCTGCTGTAGTGGCTGCTGCAGCCCCTGCTGCTGTGGGCGCTGCTCTCGCTGGCAGCCGTAGCTTAGGTTACTCCACTGTCTCTGCCTATGCTGCACCTGCTGTAGTGGCTGCTGGTCCTGCTGCAATCTCCACCTATGCTGCTGCTGCTCCTGCTGCTGCAGTGGTTGCTACCCCTGCTCGTAGCTTCGCCTACTCCACTGTAGCTGCTGCTCCTCTGGCTGCCCCTGCTGTCGCAGCTCCACTGGGGTATACCGCGAGTGTCGGAACTCCCGTGGCTGTTGCAGGCTCCAGCCAGTACCGTGCCCAGGACGAGCTGGGACAGTACAGCTACGGCTATGCTGACGGCAACTCCGTGAAGCACGAGAGCCGCGCTTACGATGGCTCCACCCACGGCGCCTACTCCTATGTCGATGACCATGGTCTGGTGCAGAGCGTGAAGTATCATGCTGATGCCCTCGGCTTCCGTGCTGTCGGTACCAACATCCCGGTGGCTCACTAAATTATGACTCATAATTTTCTCCTAATCATTGCCTCATTTTATTCAGTCTCCAGTGCCGTGTAACATAATAAATGTAAGTCACTTTTCGCTCCATTCATTGGAACCAAAACTGTTAGACAGCGCAAAATATCTGATAACTTCTTGATTCACTCTTTGTGATATTTCAAAATCTGCTGGATATACTCTAGAGGGTTTCATTAGAGTACTCTTGAGAGAGCGACTTGTCCGCAAGTTTGTTAATCAGTTGGACAAGTGTCAGATAGTCATCCTATTAGACAGTGCCAGAGCTATTACAAACATGATTTGGATTTAAAACATTAGTTTTTTCAGTATTACACAAAATGTATTATTTTTGAACTTGAAAATTTGTGCGATATTATTTGTTCATCTTTAGTATGATACATTTAGATGTGAGACTGCAACATGTGTGAATTATCATGTCATTTCATTTTCATGTTCCAATCCTAAGACTGTTTGTGTAAATATGAAAAAAAGCAAATTAAATGCAAATATTTATAAGAAGCATGTTACTTGTTTTCAATTGATTTACCAAGGCTACTAGAATGTAGTGAAACATCGAGTCCCCTCTGACAAAATCTGTTTTTGTTCTAATTATTTTGCAGTTTAAAAATCTGTTACGTTTACAAACTTGTTGGCAACATTTCCATCATAAGTGCTTTTGGTTGCCAAAATGAATTCCTTATTTAATTCCTGAAATTAATTTATTATAATAAAGTGTATATTTTGAGTGAATAAAACAAAGGGCGGCGACGAAGCTAATTTTGTCAGTAAAAAAGTACACATGACAAATATACAAGGATACTAAAGATAAGAAGTTGGTAGCAAACCCCTCAAGCTTAATTTTATTTGCGAACAACAGAATGAAACCATGTATAGGCTGTTCACGGTAAAGTGAGCACTTCTGATGCCCTAGTGACTGTTTTCTTTCAGCGATTTCTTATCCTTAAACCAACTTTTTTACAAAAATATTGCCATGTTAGCAATAGACGCAGTGTATATGTTCCACCGCACTCGGAATTTTTCGCCTAAGGCTAAAATAAAATTAATTTATTGACTATTATTCCAAATGAGATGGCTCTCAAAAGTGCTCACTTTACCGTGAATGCCCTATAAACAGATGTTTTTGCAGCTTACAAATATTTTCATTATTTCCTAGTTCCATGACGAGGTTTATCCAGAAGGGGAGGATGAGAAGTGATTTTACGCAGCCCCTCCCCCCCCCTCCCCTTTTGAAAGGGCCCTGTGTGGTGGAAATTATAAAAGTTCCCCGACATTTGTGTTTAATTAAATTCCCTACAAATTAGGAACTATTAATTTCAAATTATTGTCCAATAATATGTGTATCACTGAGGCAAAGAAGTGAAAAATCGTTTAAATATCTAGGAGAGTGGGTTCCAAACACTGTTTGACCTAGGCATCAAGTATCATCTTTGTGAGACTTTTCAAGAGCTCCAAACATATTAAGAAATTTTCCCCTTTATACCCATCAATATCATTCCAGTTAGACAATAAAATTTATCACAGTCATGGAGCAAGCTTGGCACATATCCGATGCAATTCGTGTCACTAACTATAACACCAAATTGCCAAATAATAATCTTTCCTATTTATAGCCATAGCTATTTAAAGTCAACATTTTCTAGTAAAAGTGTACCCTTTCGCCATAACACTGTTGGTTTCCATAAAATTCGGAATAATATACAAATATTATGCATAAAACACACCCAACCATCATAGCTACAACAGCCATTGGAGTATGAAGGAGATATTAATTTAAATACAAGTTCAGCGTTCTAGAGATTTTTGGTGAATGTATTTGACACACGATTACTTACAAGATTTTTATGAAGGGCTAAATAAATGAGGCGAAAAAGAAAAATACGTATGTATACAAATATATATATATATAAATTTCATAGATTCGTCTTAGCAATTATTCATCGGAAAAAGCCCCTCTCTCGCAGGAGAACCATGATAAAAAAATATATTTATATTTACTTAAAAAACAGAAGACTAGAATTACACTTCACTATAACTCTCACAATGGTGGTCACAACGGTACAACATAGTAACGACATTACATTACATTTGCCATACCCTATTCGGTGCTTGGTGAGCAATTAAATTTTCATCGATATTCGTAATAAAATATAAACGTGTATTATGTACAATAAAGGATAGCAAAATGCAGAAGCAAAATGTTATTTTTTTAATGCTGATCCATATAAACAAGAGGGAAACGTGAAAATCAATATTTGCCTATAGAGTATTTGTATGCCCTTTAGGAAGTTTAAGTGCAGATATTTATTTTGCTGTTCACCTTGCTGCTACGAATTATTAGTGTCTGGCCCTATAAATGTCAGTATCAGTGGAACAGTAATGGTTGATTTGTTTCGTCCGCCCTTGTAAACACAATTTAAGGGTGTGTGATATTTTAATCCATATGAGAGTTTTTCCTTTTTTCCTATCCCGTTGGCAAAAGCTCAAATTACTTCTGCTCGGCCATCGTGTGCTGTACACTGAGAAAAAGGTTTTGTTGAATCAAACAAGAATTGTTCGGTGCAACCAAATTATTTGTTTGTATAGGGGCAATTAAATATTTTTTTGCTGAAACCAAATTATTTTGCTGTATTTATTTGGTTGCACCAAACAGTAAGATGTGTTTGGTGCAACTAAATATTTGTTTGGCTACACGTACATTAAACAGTTTGGACCAATATAAAAAAAATTACAAGCTCGAGAGAGTTTCGAAATTAGATCGTCTGTGGTCGAGCACTACGCCATAGTAATCTCAGCTAATGTACAAATATTGGGCAACGTGTGTAAAGAAATATTTCAAGTTTAACAGCTTTACTTATCAGTTTCTTGTTGCATTGGTTTATTAGTTTGTTTATACGATTGTTACGCATCAATGGATGCACTAACAAACACGGTTACTATCCCAACTGTCACAAAAAATACAAACAAACTCTCGAGCTGTATTTTCGAACTAAGGATGTCAAATGAGGGGCCAAACAAATATATACAGTTCATTCAACAAAATATTTAGTTGACAGTCTAATTTTTTTGGCCCAACACAAACATATTATTTATTCTAACATATATTTTGTTAGAGGAACAAAAGTAATTTTGTTGCTTTTAAAATTTTGTTTACTCAACAATATATTTTGTTAGGGCATCAAAATCTATATTTAGCCCTATACAAGCAAATATTTTGTGCGATTTTCTCTCAGTGAGATAACTTATCTGGTGTTTAGGTCTATATACATAAGGTAGGGTAGTTAAGCTGGTTGAAATAGATATCTTCCAAATTATAAATTATCAGTCAAGCAGACTACTTTAGTCAGACGAGGATAACTTACTCTCAAGCCAATATTCTTAGTTATAACAGTACAGAAGCTGCGACATCATCCACCGCGTAGACATGTCAATGGATGGGGTTATTATCCATCCATTTCAACACTAACATGAGTTCAGTTAATGTCGGGAACACGTCAGGATACTTTAAGTTGGTCCAACCAGATTCTTTAGAAGTACAGTTGAGTTTCACTGTAACATGGTATGAAGATACCCTAGAGAGAGAGAGAGAGAGAGAGTCTACCTTTCTCAGCAATTTCTATCGGCACTCAAGACCTCGATATTAAGAGCCGCCCAAAATCTTACACTCCCCTCTCCACTCAGTAATTTCTGTTCTTTCATACATACAGTTTCTAAGGTTTTCACAAACTTTATCACACTTTTTGTAGTAAACTCAAATCGCAACCTTGCGCTGTCGATGTTTCTGAAATCTGCACCAGAGTCAATTTATTTAAGCTAAAAATTCTGCAGTTGACTACCTACTACACCCATATCCGATATTATAATACAGTCCCAGTCGACTGCATACTAAATCTCTGTCTAATTTTAAAATAAAATTGGACATGTTATTCGCTCTGAGGTTGTATATTCGCATCGGATTCATCGAAGGACACACATTGGTGGATAATGTGACTTATAAATTTTGGACTGTCTTGTTGATACACATCAGAAGATATTGGCCGATAGGGGGTAGAATGAAATTACGATGATCACATTTGGACAACTTGCGAAGTTTCGCGTTGGCAAAATGGGAAGCTGCGAAGGTAAACATAAAAATTCATCTCTTGATTCAATTGTATACGAAATGTGATCACTTTAAGTTTGGTATTCAACTGGAAATTTAAAGAGTATACTTGCAGTGAAATATTTTTTACAAACCAATTTGGTAAACTGAAGCTTCCAGTAATAAACATATATGACTAAACCCCTGCCAGAATTTTGAAGAATGCCCGTATTTTAAAACTACGAAACGTAGTCTTGGATGAAGATGATATTTAAGTCTATGGTGGCCTTCGACACATATAATTAGAAAATAACTTGAAACTAATTATTAGCAAGTCGAACACGTAGTAAACTGGCCAATACTCACGTTATTTTCTACCCAGGCGTGTGCAGTCGCTCCGATACTCTGTTTTGCTTCCTTGTGTCAACATTTTCTTCAATTTGCGTGTATCTGGATCATTAATATAACCTTAAAAGTGTAACGGCAATGGTATTGCAGGATTTCTGGAAGCATTTAAATGGACAGTATCCATCGCTGACAAAAAGCATACGGACAAAACTTAGAAACCGGAAACCAGACAAATACGCGATAGTAAACAACAAGGAATGAGGAAATACACAAGAAGTTCAGGCAATAGAACAACGAATCATTTAACAAAAAAAACTGGACAAGAAAATTGTTGAACCGCAATCATATTACACATAATACAATCAAATATTATTTCTAATGTGGGTTTAAGGAATAAATATGAAACAATTAATCACAACTGAAATACACAGACTAATTACATTAATATAAGACTATACAACCACAATAAATATATATCTGGAAAAAATATTTCCTTGCCAATGTTAAATGATAAAGATAAAAAAAAGTAAATACGAAAAACAGCACAGAAAAATGAAAAAAAAAAAAAAAAAAAAAAAGCAATACTATAAAGCAAAGTCAAAGGACACGGAAAGACAATAACAATAATAACTTACTAAAGATAATGAAACATGTCTTCACCAGAGATTGGAGAGCAACGAATATGAAATGCAGATAATATAAACAAGACTTAACGTTTCCGGTCCTGGAATTTGTCCCCTTCCTCAGGTGAGACTTTGGATGCATTACACAGTTGCAGTAGTCTCTAAATGCATATTAACAAATTATTTTGATCTGTGACTGTGCAGATATGTTAGCGCAACAGAAAGAAACAATTTTGATAAGAAGTTACATTCGCTGTACAAAATAATGTCTTCAGCGTTTGGCGATCCTGAACTTGGCGTTACCTCGTTGACGATCAATGGCAAGCAGTGTATACAATAGACTTAAGATAAGGAATGATGATTGTCGCCTTCTGCGCATGTACCCAACTTTGACCTACCCGACACCAACACATCTGTCAATGTAACATGGTCAACAGTGACGAACGTTTTTGTTTACCTATATCATAATTTTAAAAATAAAGCCATTTTACATTAATAAATTACTTTTACCAATTTTTGGGGGGCCACGGTGGCTGAGCGGTTAGCCTGCTCACTAAGGCGATCCGAGTTCAATCCCCGGCTGGGTCACTCTGGATTTTCGCGTGTGGGAATCGTGCCGGACAATGTCGTTGGTCGGCGGGTTTTCTAGGGGATTCCTCTTTTCCCCGTCCTTTCATTCCGGTGCTGCTCTATAATAACCTCAATCACACTCATCGGCTCTCAAGACCTCGACGTTAAGAGCCGTCCAAATGTCTTCACTCACTTTTACTGATTTGAATTTAATCAAATTGCATTGGTCGGGGGACGTGTATAAACATCTCCAAGTACTTGTTTACTAAACAGTGTTCCAAATCGTTTGTTTTGTTTACAATTCATCGAGCGCCAACAGTAAAAGTAAATAATGATGTACTGATATCGAGGCGTGAAGATCGAAAATACAAAACTAGCTATTTGTTCAAAGCAATAATAACCTTCAATCCCGCAGCCGCTTACCTAATACTACAATTTACAGCAAAGTACAACGTGCCGAATTCGGGTGCAATTTGCACGAGAACTATTTCTTACCAGGTGCTACCAATACACATATTTTCTGGCTGTTTTTATCCATATTTATTATAAATAAAACATTATAACTTATAAATAAAATATTGGCAAAACTTTAATTTACCGAAAAATAAGAATTTTTTTGTTAACAGAAGCATAAAACGCTTGTGATACATTAAATATTTAGGAGATAACTAAACACGTCATACATGGGGATATTTTTCAAAGGTTTTATTAAAAAAGTGTGAAGAAACTGCAGACTACAATGCTACAGTTGGATTTCGTGCTAAATACTGTTCACGATAAAGTGAGCACTTTCGAAATCAACCTTAGAAAAAAGTCACTGCTCCTACCTGTATATAATTTAAAGTGGCCCTGAGTGACATGCGCCCAGTCAAATTGGTAACGATGGATGGGAAAGTAGTTCCGTATCTTATCGTCGAATAAAAAGTGCTAGGTAACAATTTCTGATTACTTAAATTATATATTTCTGTTTCTGTTTTTCTTAATGGATCGAAGTGTAAAAAATGAGCAGATTTGCAAACTACTTACTTTTATAATAATTTCACAGTTTCACTTGACCGACGCATGAATAAAGTGATGACGCCCATGACAATGTTAATCTTGTATAAGGGGGAAGAATACACGACGCGCATACAAGTAAGCCTAGATATTAAGCAAGGCTTTCAAAAGTGCTCATTTTATCGTGAATATCCTATACAGTAATATATCCGATGAATCCAAATGCAGTGCCAGACCACATTTTCAGCACGTCTGCTATTTCGAATGTTGATCGTCTGGAGAATAATTCTGAAGAATTCTAGGAGGCACAAAGCAGGAAATGTGGTTGCAAGCACATTTGTGTAACCAACAGATGAGTTTAGACTTGAGAATTCTGATAGGCCTACAGAAGTATAATCTGCACCTTTCTGTTCCTCGGTATTGCTGCTTAGGACCAATGATTCCGCCACTACTTCAGTCACTGTACGTGACGGAACGCAAAACCCCATGCTTAGGACGTATTCACCAGTTTCTGGATCTATGATTTTCGACAAATCACAGATTGACAATGTTGACCTGACAAAGCGAACACCAACGAAGCAGTTGACGGAGTTGAGACAAATACCTACCGTCTCCGAATTTGGGACGAAAATGCGAAAGTGATCCACAGAACATATTTCATGCGAAGAAGGAAAAAAGAAATTGGAAACAAAGAAAGCTCCAAAAATCAAGACAAAGAAGTCGATGAAAAAAAAAAAAAAAAAAAAAAGGGAAAGCTTAAGAAGTAGAAGAAGAAAATGAAGTTTTGGCATTGAGGAGGAGTGACTCGTATGAAGAAGGAAACGAAAGTTGTGTTGAGTGCTGGGAAAATTATTATATATAAAAAGAAGAAGGTAGACTGGATTCAGTGCGTTTCGTGTAAAAAGTGGTTGCACGAAACTTGCAGTATGTATGGCTCCCAGAGTAACATTTGCGGCCGGGAAGCAAATCGCCGAAATATGAAAATGCAACACAGTAGAAGAATTTCAAGCTTTTGATTTGGGCTTATGGCTAAACACTTAACTGATTAAGTGGATTCAGCAACACTGTTTTGTTAACATAAAGTGTATTATTAGAAAATCTTTCTTTGTGGGGTATCTCTCCAACATAATGCATCTTTCCCATATAAGGTGGGGCATATCACCCATAGCAGGGGATAGATGGGCAAAATATGGATGTTTACAATTATATTATTATATATTTTAATAAGTGTAAAATTATATTGAATATTTTTCTTCTAATCTATACGGTATTTCAAATGTATTAAAAAAAGAACAGCCGTGTTAAGTTATTGTGTGATTTTGCAACTATTTTTTTGATGTGAATACATCTTTAAACTTGCAACGATAGTGGGAAGCGATCCAGAAGGAAATCCGATGATAGCAGAATCGAGGGATACAGTTTGGCGTTACAGCTCCGAATCCATTTTCTACATTCAAAATACAAATACACCACTCGATCGTCAAAGGATCAAAGAACGTGTTACGTTGAGTGAGGACTGTGAAGCATCACGTGCTGGGTTGGGGGGGGGGGGGGCAGTTTTGAGCTCGTTTCGCCGCGTCTAATAACTTCCGCGTAGTATAACTTTTGACTAGGAGAAGCTACAACGCTTATTTAAGTTTAAATCGACAGCTCTCGTCAAGATCAATCGATTACGCATATAAAAAACATTTGTGTGGAGTGATTATGGTGAAATTGTATGCGTTTAATGTAAAAAATTAAGAAAACTTAACACAATGTCGGCTTATACTCGTCAGAAATACAAGTCGAAATACAGAAAACGTATACGGTTGGAAATAGCATTTTAAAAGAAATCCAGTGATACCCACAAAACCCTATATGATCGAGTGAAGCGGTGCCGGGAACGTAAAATAAACATCGAAGCGTCCGAGCGCGTCTAGGTAGACGCATTCACGCAAAACAAACGGCAGTGTCCCCAACACAGCCACATCCAATTTTTTCCATAATTTTCTCTCCAAAATTTACACTTTGCAAATATTATTACACAGAGTGCGCACGAATGTGGTGCGTTGGTCCTCTGGTGCAATTTTCTAAGTTTTCTTTGCCCGAGACGGAGGAATATCCTGCAAGTAGAACTCCAGAAAAGTTGGAAGCAACCGTCAGTGGATAATACCCACTCGTTGAATGGCTGTGCGAGCCCTTGGGAACGGATCTTGTACCTGATTGGCCACTGTATGCTGCGGAAGGTTCCCTATTGGTCAGGCTGTTGGTGGGCGAGTATGTCACCAGGCGCTGATTGGTGGCCAGCACTGCGACATTTTGCCGGCCATTGACACCATTTCGTCGGAGCCTTGTGCGTCGTGGCGATGGGGAACTCGATGCGCGTGCCAGCGTCATCCTTATCGCTTCCGCGTTTCTCGACCTCGATCGCGGGAGACCGAATTCAATTTCCTGTGAGAGTGTTGACGTAGGGTAGGCGTGGACGTTCGACGTCCGAGGTGGGGGACATGTCCCGTGGAAACGAAGGTCGAGTTGGCCGGCAGTCAATGTCGTGGTCCGGCATGTGGCTTCGCCTGGGGCGACGGCCCAGGTGTGACGGGCATGTGAGGGCGTAGTCCCGGGCAAAAAGTTACCGCTAACAAAAGACAAAAAACTGCCGGCAACAACCGGTGCTCAACACCGGACTAACTCCAGTCTGCAAATTGCACCAGCCTAGAGGAAAAATTATGCGTATACATCAAAGAACGTTTTGAATAATTTTTTTCGTTTCCAGTCACCCCCCCCCCCCAACCCCGGGTTAATCTCAAGGGAAGCGAGGGACGCAGAGTGATTTGACCTTGAATATTATCTCTTCTCGAAGTTACCACATCTCAAGTTTATTTATTTATTTTTTCAGTTAACACTGTACGTGTATAGGATATTCACGGTAAAATGAGCACTTTTGAAAGCCGTACTTAATATCTACTTGTATGCACGTTGTGTATTATTCCGCCTTATGTAAGATTAGCATTGTAATCTGCTCATTTTTAAACTTCGATGCATTAAAAAAAACAGAAAGAGAAAGAAATAATTTTAATCATCTGAAATGTTTACCTGACATATGGAACTACTTCCCATCCATCGTTACCAACTTTACTGGGTTCATGTCATTCAGGTAGCCTGTTAAAATATATGCATAGTGGAAGAAAGTTTGGTGTTGGGAGGGGGGGGGGTGACTTTTTCTAAGGTTAATTTAAAAAGTGCTCACTTTATCGTGAACAGCCTTTACGCTACAGGTAAATTACAAAATGTCGGAGGAATAACTACTCGCAACGCTTATACTCAGCAGAAGCAAATAAATAATCACATTGTAGCAGTGCAAACCTACCAACGCGTTAAATTAACTCCTTTATTTGATCGCTGACTCGGATTTAAGAGATTTCTCTGGCAATGAGTATCTTTCGAAAATTTTTTTGAGGCTTTAAGTGTTCAAGGGAGTTTACAAAACAGGCACTACGCCTCGCCTGGTAGCAGTCAGACACTTATACAAGAAACACTACAAATATGTTCTCCTCTTTGAATTTATACGTAGTACACAAGTAACAATTTCCCGTGAGTGCATCGAACAAGGGCAATTGGCTAAAGCACGTGTCTGCTCAATGCAGGTACTCTCCCCTAAGTGTATAAGCAATAAGGAACTGTAAATAGTTTACACAACTATCACCTAGGGCGCGAAATAGAGATAATTCAGGAAACAGGACTTATTTTCACTGGATAGGACACGTGAAATGAACCTTGGCATGAACACAGTACTAAACACGAACACCGGTGTGGCATCTGGGGTTACGTCATGGAGCCCAAAACTCCCTTAAGTAGGTTTTCGTGTTTTTATTCCTCTCTCACCATCATCACCACCATAATCTTTTCACTATTTTACTATGGTTTTGTATTATCACGCGATTTCTTATTTTAAAGCGAATTATGCCCTAAAAATGACCTGAACTTATTAACATTTACCGAAAATAGTGTTTCTGGTAAACAGGATAAATAATGTAATCTAGCAGACAAGTAATTGTACGGTTTATTTCATAAAACTTTCCTGGTAATTTTGTCCTCGAGTGAGTTAAGGGAGTTGAGGAGAATCCATCCATAGTACAATTTGCAGGGATCGAACCTGCAACCTAACGAGTACGTTCCAAGTAAGCTACTACGTGACCTAATGTCCTCAGTTATTTATAGACTCGCTGAGCTACGATGTGACCTCATCATGATCAAAGTCGACTCCCCCAATGAGGCACTTCTGAAATTCGCACGTGTATCTGAAGCTTTCAAATATTAACTTTGGGTGCACGTCGATTGTCATAGAAACTCTTTGAAGCGTTAGGGTTGAAGCTTTGCAAACAGCGAACCGGTTATTATTTCTGTCTGTTGTAAAACTTAACATGACGACTTATATGCATGTGTCGGTCAAGTGCTACAATGAAAATGCTGGAAAAAAAGACGTGTTAACATTACAAAAGTTTCTATCCTAACATCTATAAAAAATAAACCTGTTTTATTTTACTCCAGCATAAATATTTTACATTCAATTTAACAAAATAAGATACAGTGCTACATTGTGTAATTATCTGTCAGCGTTTATGTTAAAATGTATTCGGTAAAGTGTAAGAAATTTTTCTTTTGTACTCTACAGGAATGTTTAAACAATTTTGAACCAGCTACAAGCCCTCCACAAGTTTAGAAGACATGTAACAGAAAGTAGTGGAATGTGTAAGGCGAGATTGGGTAGAAGGATGAAGGTACCCGCAAAAAGTAAGACGCTAAGATGATTTCAGATATTTTATACGTGTGTAACACATATTATCATCTTTCTATGTTAATATTAGTGCTGATAATTTAGCTGAACATTGTTTACAATACGTGATCCATTAATAAAATTACGTCATTTGAGCAATTTATGGGGACGTTTGATTCGAAAAACGTGCACTCGATTCAGTCACCCTCCCTTTACACAGAGTTTTCGCATGTGGGAATCGTGTCGGACGATGCCGCTGATCAGCGGGTTTTCTCGGGGATCTCCCGTTTCCCTCCGGCCCTTCATTCCGGCGCTGCTCCATACGGCTCTCTAGACCTCGATGTTAAGAGCCACCCAAATCTCTTCACTCATTCACTCTAGGTCCGCTTGCTATCAGGAAGTGGATAAGTGTGAGAAAATTGACGCACCAACCAGCAAGATTAACAATGATATATTCTGAGGTTTTAGTTAAATACCTCACATAAATGTTATGTTTTTTTTTTGTTACATTCGCTACTCCAGTTGTTCATTTCCTGTTATTGGCTTTGCCAATTTGCTTCGTATACAACGGAAGAGCCTATTATTTTGGCTGGTGTGCTGCCTATAGGCTGCTCACGATAAAAACGAGCACTTTTGAAAGCCCTGCTTATAATCTGCTTGTATGCATGTTGCGTATTCTTCCGCCTTATGTAAGATTAACACTGTCGTGCGCGTCATCACTTTATTCATGCGTCGGTCAAGTGAAACTGCGAAATTATTTGAAAAGTTAATATCTAACAAATCTGTTCATTTTTACACTTCGATGAATTAAAAAATAAGCAGTGATCGAAAAATTTAAGTTATCGCAAATGGTTACCTAATACTTTTTATTCTACTTTAAGATACGGAACTACTTGCCATCCACCGTTACCAACTTTACTGGGCGCATGTCACTCGGTTCGCCCATTCAAATATATGCAGTTAGGGGCAGTGACTTTTTCTAAAGTTTATTTATAAAGTGCTCACTTTATCGTGAACAGCCTTTAATTGCGATGTATTCTATTATCTTGTTATTCATGCATATCAATAAACAAAATTATAAATTTTAAAAAACTTAAAAAGGACGCCTCTAATATGCTTGTGATTCTAGCAGGGAACCTCAAGTAGCGGCTGCATGTCGTCCAGCACCTGGCTCCAGCGAAACGGTGGCGCTAAAACTGAGCTCTAGGCACGCCATGCATCATGTGTGTCACGGTACTATTTGCTGCGGGAGGCCGAACAAACAGTTTACGTGCCCGCCAAACGATGCCGAATCCCGATAGGCTGATTTACATTTTTTATTTTTTCCCCCGTCCGTCAGTGGACCGCGCGCACGGTGGGCGGTGTCCCGCAGTCCGCCGCGGCCTCCGTCGCCCAGGGGTGTGACCCTGTTCAAGGTCGATGCTGGCGGCGTGATATAAGTAGCGTGGATCGAGGGGCGGACCCCACAGTCACTCGAGATCAGCCCCTCCTGAGAGAGCCGTGATGAACCTGGTGAGTTTACACTGCGTCAATCACTCGCCCTTATAAGCTGTTCACGATAACAAGAGCACTTTAGAAAACCCTGCTAAATAGGGAAGGATCCTTGCCGTCTTACGTATTTTCCTCCATAGCTATAGACGTGCAAAATTCCCGTTATAATTTAAAGACATATTAGACTTCAGACACTTGTGATATTGTAGTGCCTTTGTCATTGGACTAGAACTATTCCGGACACGCCCAGGACGGCTTTGTACCAACAGGAAACTACTACCTGGAGGTTGGCCCAATCGCGTCCAACCAAGTCGAAAACGAAAGTGTGTTTTCATTGCTGCAGGAGCCAATAAACAAGTGGCAGCGATTCAAGTATGAATAGGATGGTGAATTTTTGCGTGAGGCCAGGAAAAATAACGCGAATTTTGCAGGTCCCTATCCATATTTTAATTTTCGGAGTTAATATTTAAAACATGAGCTAAAGGCTGTTCACGATAAAGTGAGCACTTTTGAAATCAACCTTTGAAAAAAGCAACTGCCCCTCTCTGCATATACTTTAACGGACACATTGAGTGACATGCGGCCAGTAAAGTTGGTAACGATGAAGGGAAAGTAGTTCCATATCTTAACGTCGAGTAAAAAGTGTACGGTAACTATTTGTCATATACCAAATTGTTTTTTTTTTTTTGCTTTCGGTTTGTTTAATGCATCGAAGTGTAAAAATGAGCACATTTGTAAAGTATTAACTTTCTTAATAAATGTACAGTTGCATTTTGCCTACGCACGAATAAAGTTATGAGGACCACGGCAATGTTAATTTGACAAAGGGCGGAGGAATACACAACGGGTTTACAAGTAGAACTTCAGCAAAGCTTTCAAAAATGCTTATTTTACTGTGAACAGCCTGTAGGCATAAGTGCTATGCACGACAGGACCGGTAAGTTTTGATTAACTGGAAAATTCATATCTCTGGAATTGTGCTGAGCTCCATCCGTGGCTTGAAGTAATCCAATAATTTATCTTTCGTTAGATCGGAACTTACATTCTAAATTAGAATTAGTGGAAAAACACCTATTGCTTCAGTGAAAAAATTTCACTTATTTAATTAGCGATGTGAAATTATTTCACTGATGGAATAAGTGACGGCCGACTACAGCGGTGAAATTGAATATTGGTTTTATTGATGGAGCCAAATAATTACGTGAATTAAACATATTTACGATAGTTTTTACTAGTCATATTGAGCAATTTACCGTTACTTAAAACAGTAAAAACACTTTGGAGGTGGCCGGGAATGAACTCACACACCTCTTGATATTAGGTTATTACCTTATCATCTGTGCCACCACTCCAATTTATATTATTTAAATGAAAATTTAGGAGTTACGGTTACGTTGAAAATCGTGAAGATTTTAATTGTATGCGCTTACTATTAGTTATAGGTTTAATTGGTACCGTTACGATTGTTAAAATGAAACATTTATATGAGTGCCCTCTCTTAATCATATTATATGCTGTTTAAACCTTCAAACAGGGCGCTGAAAATGAAATGAAAGACGTAAAACAGAATGGCATTTTGAAAAGACGAAAACACATTTTATTGTATTAATTTTATCTTTTTATTCGTTATTATCTTACATGGTACACTTTGTTTTACGGCCATTTTTACACGTTGCTTAACTGATCCAGCCCACAGTTAAATATAAATGCATTAATAAATTAGCCAGTCCGCATTTTCGCCGAAAAATTTGGATAGCGCAACGAATCAGTTAACATTTGATTCCAAACGATTAATCATAATTTTCTCTTGATTCACTTAAAAAGCCTGACAACCAAGTTTTTTGAAAATTTGACAGTAAGATATCTGTTTCTACACAAATATAATAAGTAAGTAATCAATTGTGTCACCTAGTAGAAACGGTAACGTCATGCAGACCTAACAGGAAACAGTTTCTTGTGATATTATTTTTCGTGACCGCCGAGGAATAGACAAGTATCTTTAAGCTTTAACCATAAGAGAGGCTTGTGGTAGGAGACAATGCCTATAGTATATAAGGGAAATCCTGCTGGCCTCCGCGATGTACATATTCAGTGTTTCACAGATGCGAACTTTGCAGATTCGAAATTACATTGGAATCGAGACCGAATCTCGCACTGAGAGAAAATGGAACAGAATAATTTTTTTTATAGGGCTACATATAGAATTAGTTGCCCTAACAAAATATATTGTTGAGCAAACAAAATTTGAAAATCATCAAAATCACTTTTGTTCGTCTAACAAAATATGTGTTTGAATAAACTAAATGTCTGTGTTGGGCCAAAAAAATTGACTGTCAGCTAAATAATTTGTTGAATCAACTGTATATATTTGTTTGCCCACTCATTTGACTATCTTCGTTCGAAAATACAGCTCGAGAATTTGTTTGTATTTTTTGGGACAATTAGGATAGTAACCGTGTTTGTTAGTGCATCTATTGATGGTTAACAATCATATAAACATATTAATAAACCAGTGCAACAAGAAACTGACAAGTAAAGCTGTAAAACTTGTAATATTTGTTTGCACACGTTGCACAATATTTGTAGTATATATATATATATTAAAGCTTTCCGGCGCAATCAGTTGCCACATTAGTTGAGTTTACTAAGGCGTAGCGCTCGGACGCAGGTGATATATGTTCGAAACTCGGTCGAACTTGTAAAATTAAGTCATTTAAACCCCAAAATGTTTAATGTACGTGTAGCCAAACAAATCTCTAGCTGCACCGACCAAATATTACAGTTTAGAGCAACAAAATAATTTGGTTTCAGCAACAAAATATTTCACTGCCCCCTATACAAACAAATGATTTGGTTGCACCAAACAAATCTTGTTTGATTCAACAAAACCTTCTTCTCAGTGCAGTTTATTGCGCCGTCGATGCTTCTATAGTTACCAATGCAGAAAGATTTCGATGTAAACTGAAGGAAGACCGTATTAGTAGGAGTTAGTTAGCCATCCGTCACTTAAAAATAATCCCGTATTGCATGGCTAAGCCTACATGAGGTCACTACCTGTAATGTAGTAAAAGTTAGTTTACTATGTAATTCGCTTCTCTATTAGCCTTATGGCATAAAAGTGTGTGTGTGTGTGGGGGGGGGGGGGGGGCGTGAGGGGTGTTCTCAACAAGGCCGACAAAAAATATCGCTGCTAAGGAAGCAGAAATTTGTACATGAAGCTGTCTACCGCCCATGTGTCGAGGAAGTCGTATCTTTCTTAAGACATATTTGACACATAGCACTGAGTTCAACAACTTTGCTCTGTTAAGGTGATATTTCACAATTGTTTTATTTGGTTATCTGAAAGAACTTTCGAAAAGTGCCTCCTAAATGCAGTTGTAAGTTGTCAAATCATTATAGTTTTCAAAATGTAACACTCAAACGTCTAATTTTCCCGAATTCTGCAGCATACTGGGCTTTGCTCCTAGATATTATTTCCTGTCAAATTGCATGAAGTGCAATCTTTATGGTTTGCAGAACATACTGACTCAGTATAAGTGCGATATATAAAGAGATGAGCGATTATTGGCTATCTGAATTTTGTTGGAAATAGAGGTCAGAGTTTTCGTAAATATATTTTTGTTTATTCACACGAAACTGTTAACATTGATTTAATAAATATTTTAAACCATAAACAGTAGAGGAAAAGTTGTTTTTGTTCCTTTCGTAGCTTGTAACACAATGCAGTATACCGCTCTTAGACTCTAATTGAACACTTTTAACATGCCTATAACACTCTTGTGTCGTAATTTGAGTGTTATATTTTGAAAACTATAATGATTTGACAACTAACAACTGCATTAAGGGGGCACTTTTCGAAACCTCTCCCAGATAAAGAAATTCCAAAAAAATGAGAGATATCACCTTATAAGGAGCCCATCTTGGCAAACAGTAATAGAATAGAAAGCAGTTTCTTGTCTCCCTAGTACGTTGCTGGCCGATAAAAACTGGCAGCGACCATGCAAGTGTTTGATGGCAGAACTCTCCTGAATTCCGGAAAGCCCTTTAATGTTGTTACTTCTTGGTTGTGGTATTACTGCTTCGTTAGCGGAAGCCGAAAGTACCTGCAGAGAAAGGATGGTCGAATACGTGTAGGAAAGGTTGTAAAGGCTGTACACGATATAGTGAGCACTTCAGAAATGAACCTTATAAAAAGTCACTGACCCTGTATCCATGTATTTTAATGGGTGCACTGAGTGAAATTATTCCAGCAAAGTTGGTAACGATGGATAAAAGTAGTTCCACATCTTAAAATTGAATAAAAAGTGTTAAGTAACCATTTGTGGCAACTTAAAATTATTTCTTTCGTTTTCTGTTTTTTAATGCATTGAAGTGTCAAAATGAGCAGATTTGTAAAGTATTAACTTTCTTAATAATTTCAAAGTTGCATTTGACAGACGCATGAAAAAGTGATGAAGCCCATGGCAATGATAATTTTACATTAGGCGGAGGAATACACGTCGGTTTACAAGTACATCTCAGGCAGGCCATTCAAAGGTGCTCATTTTACCGTTAACAGCCTATAGGCATAAGTGTTATACACGACAGGACCGGTACGTTCTGATTAACTGGCAAATTCATACGTCTGGAACTGTGCTGAGCTCCATCCGTGGTTTGAAGTAATCATAAAGTGGGCGACAGGTTATTTTTAACAACTAAATTCCAAGGTGGAAATGGCGGGAAGTAGCTATAATTTCCAACCGCGTAAATAAGGCTAACTAAAACATAATTACGGATTTACTGATATCATAAGTATCTATTGTATAAAAGTCCCAAAATTCACACCCACGTCCTACCCCACGTGAGTCCTGGTATGAATTCAGAGATAAAACATTGGTGGTAAAATATCGTCCAACGACATTCTGCTTGCAGTGTCTGGCAACACTGTAAACGAAAAATCATGTTAGTTAAATAACTCTCACTTTCCAATAATTTATCTGTCGTTTGATCGGAACTTAGACTGTTGAAATGTACCTTCAATGCGTGGGCTTTTGGGCTCAAGTACCGTTTGATTAATAGTCTTAATATTAACCGTTTCATCAATTTATCGTTTATTATATAATTACTTGAAAATAAACTTTTTTTTTTTTTAAATTCCATTTACTTCCTCTAATTTCCTGAGCCACAGTATGTAGCTAGTACCAACTGAGAGCTGCAAAGTAATCGTATAAACTTTGTCATTTTGCGCACAAAATTAGGTTTTTGAAGCATTCGAAAGGGTGTGGTATTTTTATTCAGTAAGACTTTCATCTTCATTTCCACTCAGGATTCAGGTGGTGTGAGCCATGGGTACAAATTTTACGACATTCTGTATACTGCAGTTAAGCATCATCCTGAAGGAATTATCTGTTCATTACTGAATTTTCTCTGGTTTGAACAAACCGTCTTTTCACAGCCTGCAGTCTTTTGTGCTTCATGAGATTGATGCCTAACCCTATAATTTATTCTGGAACATATCTCATAGGATAGCTGTAACGTGAATCTTAAATAAAGGTGTTCACGATAAGTGAGCACTTTTGAAATGACCCTTAGAAAAATGTCACTGCTTCTGGTTGGCATATATTTTAACGGGCTCACTGAGTGACATGCGCCCAGTAAAGTAGGTAGTGAAGGATAAAAAGGGCTAAGTAATCATTTGTAATTACTTAAATTATTAAAAAAAAAAAATTTTAATGCCTCAAAGTGTAAAAATGAGCAGATTTACAAAATATTAACTTTTCTAATAATCTCACAGTTTCACCTGATCGACGTATGAAGAAAATTATGAGGCCCACGACAGTGTTAATTTTACATAAGGCGGAAGATTATACAACGAGCACACAACTAGTAGGGTTTCCAAAAGTGTTCATTTTACCGTGAACAACCTATATCACTGATCCGGGTCAAAAACTGAAACTCGAACTTATGACTTTCTGGTTAACGGGTAGATATCCTAACCCGTAAATCTCTACGCGCTGGTTCTGTCATATAAAGTGAAGATATTTTGAACGCTCTCTCAGGCTTTAGGTTGGCGAACAACAAAATCTATTTTCGTCCATAAGTAGGTCTCGCCTAGCATCTTCGAAACTCGTGTTTTGAACAACAGTTATTCTGCGGTAGTGAATGGCAGTATATTTTTGTAATCCCACGTATAGCAGTCTTGAGATATACTGAACACTTTTAAGATGTATGCTTAGCTTTTTACCGTACACATGGTGTATCATTTCTCCTCGTGTGAAAATTTCGTGTTTCGATTGAGTTACACTGTGACCTTGTTACAAACACAGGCTGTCAACGGCAAAGTGAGCACTTTTTAAGGTCGTTCTTAAAGGTTACTTTCAACTTATTCGTATTGTTTCGCTAATGTTGTTATAAAAATTGCCATGTGATTACTAAAAGCAGTTTATTTCACTTTTCATATTCATATTATAGCTCTCAAAAGTAAACGCCTGAGGTCACAATAAAATATATTTTGGTTATTTTACCCGCTAGGAGGGCCGTAAAAGTGCTCAATTTACCGTGAATAGCCAATATTTTGCCATTTGTTACGCTGCTGTCCGAATGCCTGTTTTGAACACTACACTTTGAATATTATATTAATGTAATTAATTACTTCCAAATTTTGCAGCCAAAGTTAGTTCTTTTTTGGTCAGCGCTTGTTTGAAACCATATAAATACGGGAATTTTTAACAATAAGTAAACGACCAGCTACGCTCTAAATGTATTTGTCATTTTATTTTTAACGGCTTATTTTATTTTTCGTCGATCATAGAAAACAATGCCCTCTTTCGAACGAAAAATCCTAAGTAAAACTGACGAATTAATCCTGAAACTTCCATTCTATGCTTTTTCCGCTTCTGAGAATTGGCTTGCTGATGTCTAGCAGCAGCCAAACTGTTTTAAATATATTTAATGATAAAAGACGTAACCTATTATTTTTCTTCTGACTTCCTTCTGGCTTACTCGAAAAAAAATTAATTCTGTTTCACGAACTTTACTAATTATATTATAAAATATGTTTATCTGATAGTTCCTCAAAATATCCACTACTGAGCAAAAATTAAGGATAATGTAAATTACTTATACTCCACCGATGTGAGGAACAAAAACCGACTCGTACAGCCAAACAAATTCACAAACAGTTATTTTTCCCCACCCTGCGATGAAAAGTCCGTCTGGAAATGACAGATCACAATTCATTCAACGCGACCCACGCAACACCTTCAATGAGGGATAATGTGCTAAGGAGTCAGCCACCCCTGTTAGTGACACAGAGTAACACAACGGACTTACATGAAAATAATAAGATATTCGAGTAGATTTTGCGGCGTGAGACACCCGATTGCGTGTTGGGAATGATCGATAGATAGAGCCTCGAGTATTTCGCGGATTGAGTTGGCAGCTAGCTAGGCGTGACAGCCCTCTATACACTCGAAACATTGTCGTTTGCTTATTGGTTGCTGTGATCAAGTGAGGCCTCTGTACAGGACTGTTAAATACTCACTCACACTACTGCTGCCTGCTTATTACTTGCTCACAGTTAAACGGAGAGTGTCTAAACAACTGTCGTCCAATCACGACAGCAGGAGAAAAGACAAGTGTTTGGAGTCTACCTCACTTCCGAATGAATCCACGGAATACTCGTGGCTCTATCGATAGAGTACTTATCGAACGCATGACATGACCAGGAAGTCCAGACTTGCGATGTTCTCTGTTTACAAGTTCACTAGTTTGACACCTGTGCACTCCAAAGTGGACTGGTGTTATCAACGAAAAACAGAAAATTTGCACCTACTACGTTCCCGAAACGCTTGACGCACATCCAACATCTCTCTCTACGCTTGCCCTGTCACGAGACGCCATTAAACACACGGAGATGCTTACGTAAGCTCAACGCGATGCCACTACAGACAGGGAAGACGCTACCTCCATAACAGTCGTATTGAATGATGTTGCCTGGAATCTTCTTATCCTCCCGTTCTTGCCGGTTACCAATCCGAGGCGAATCATTGTGAAGACCACGCCTGAACTCGTTCATAAACAGCGCACAACCCCACTTCCGCTTTCCATGTTTGATGTTCGCTGCACCACGCGAATCGAGCAGTTTTGTAGGTAAAGGCTGTTTACAATAAAGTGAGCACTTTCGATATCAACAAAAAAAAATCCCTGCTACTAACGTCATCTATTTTAAAGGGCGCAATGAGTGACATGCGCCCAGTAAAGGTGGCAACGATTGATGGAAAGTAGTTCCATATCTTAACGTCGAATAAAAGTTGTTAGGCAAAACATTCGTGATAACTTAAATTATTTCTTTCGCTTTCTGTTTTTTTTTAATCCATTGATGTATAAAAATAACAAGATTGGTAAAATATTTTATTTTCCAATAATTTCACAGTTTCACCTGACCGACGCATGAATAAACTGATGAGGCCCATGGCAATGTTAATTTTATATAAGGCCAAAAACTGCACAACGGGCATTTAAGTAGACCTTAAGCAGGATTTTTCGAAAGTGCTCATTTTACTGTGAACAGCCTATAATTAATGTTCATCTCTAGCTGAACTCAGGTCCCTAGCGAGGTCGTTTGCTGTGATTCTACACTCTGAAAATTCGAATAATTGGAAAACTACATATTCGCAGTGAAATTCGACTACTCGAATTAGTGAAAATAGCTCCACTTATAATTACTGGCAAACCACTTCTAGTTTCACTAAAACAATTTCATTGATTGATTAAATGACGTGAGAAAATTTCACTGATCGAATAAGTGACGGCCATCTGCGTGCGGCGAATTAAATATTGTTTTTATTGAATTTAGCTAAACCATAAATGTAAATAAACATATTTCCGATATTCAGTATTTATATTGCGCAATTTACCGTGATTTAAAAATGAAAGCAAAATCATGCGGGGTGATAATGATCGACCCCACACCACCCACAAGCTGTTTTTGAGCTCTTTCCTTACCAACGAGGCTACCAAGCCAACGTTGACTACAAAGGGGAAAATATATACTGCATATTTCTTTATCAAAAGTATGTGGATATAAATTGTATGACCTTCCTTTCCGTTTTAAAGTTTAATTGGCAACATTAGGATTATTAAAACAAATAGTACGTATGAGGGCACTCGCTTCACGGGGGGGGGGGGGGGGACGGAATGAAGACTGAGTGTTTATGTTACCTCCTAAAATGGTATTATAAAAGACAAAACTCGCATTTTAGAAAATATTTTTAAATTGGTTTTATTAGTTTGTGCGTTACTTAGTTTGATACACGTCGTTCAACTGATCTGTCAGTAAAAAAAATCACTGAAAAACATTATTTAAGATAGTTGATGAATCAGTGGAAAATACCATTAAATTAATAAGTGAAGAAAACGGGCATTTTTTTCACTAATTCATAAGCTAAATTCAGTCAGGTAGTATTAACTGATTTAAACAATGATTTTCTCACTGATTCAGATTTAGAGTAAACCGCTATGGTATTTACAGTCAATTAAAGATCTTCGGACGTCCACTGATGAACGAACACCTTATCGGGATCTGCACCAGATCCCGGAAATGACACTTTGTGTGACATGAGCATGGCTGGAAACACCGTCACCTAGGTTTGGCCTACATACATTCATCCTGTAGTTCTCTCTCCCACGACATTATCGGCACAGGGTTCGTTGGGCCATTGCGCTTGAATCAGCAGCAATGAGACTTCAAGAACACGCATGTTACCTGCTCCGTTCTGTTCCATACATTGGAACGCTACAAGATATCTGCCTATGATCGTGCCTACAAAGACGTATTGCAATCATACATAGAAGCCTATAGTACAAATTTAGTACACATCCAAAGTTTAGGAACTTGCACGATGTAAATGAAAAGTTCAGTTTTACATGATATAGGATATAAATCAATAGGAGAAACAAGGAAACACTATGGAATTATTTGATACTTCTTAAAAAAAAACACACACACACGCACACACACACACACACACACACACACACACACACACACTGTAAATTAGGATAGCAGACGAAGATTTGTTGGTATTTTCAATAGATTGTTTTCACATTGTATTTTGCAATTGACTTCGAAAAAAAAAATTGGGATACAATTTCTCGCTGTTTTTCACTGCACGTACTAGCGCCAACAATTTGCCATTTCATATTCGGTAATACAATTTTTTTCCCCATTTTACTCACAGCAAAGGCTCGAAACTTCCACTTAAACTGCATGTCTCAACATATATGAAAATAGTCAGTTAATTTTATGGAAAAAAAAAAAAACATGTAATGTTATCTTTTGAATGGAAAGAGAACTAACTAACGCTGGAAACCCCATCACTCCAGCTCAGTTCATACGAAACATTTATAGTTTTTAATTTTGGTGAATTTGTAGCTAATGTTCCTTACAACGTAAATTTAATTAACAAAAACCATTTGCAAATTTATTACGGCCCTCGTTTGGTTTTCTCTTTCAATTGTATTTATGAAGGCAATTAAAAATATATTACACTAAAATAGCTGTAAAAGAATTGTGTCTACATAACGTTTTACACAAAAATGTGTACGATAATTCCAGATTTATATAATCGTTTCAGAATCATAACTTGCAAATTATTAGCCCGATTTCAAACATTTAAACATGATAATATGTGTTTTGACTGTAGCAATGTTAGACATTTGTATAACATAGATTACACCGAAAGTTTTAAAGTAGGGCATCTACTAATGGTCTTAAACTTTCACGGGGCCTCTAGATCGGGAAGATAACTTGGTACGAGCAGTGCGATACCATTTGCATCGCATCTCACTATTATCCTTAAATCGTGCAATTTAATTTTGCGACATAACGATGCATTATATCCAGGGGAAGTGAAATTTGTCGAAAAGATTTCAAGGAAATGTGTATTTCAGAACACTGTAGAATCGTTCGCCTGTCTTGACTGGCTGTACTGCTTTATGACACGTGTTAACAGTGTGCGCACGAATCATATAGGAGCCATGCCAATATTGCCGAATTCTAAGTGGCCCGGTTAAATATGAAAACGCCTTCTCAATAAGACAGCAACTAACGGCAACAGAAAAACTGCTGCTGGGTGCTTACAGTGTTGAAGTCTACCGTGTACGCATTTTTTTTTTTTTCCGCGAAAAATCACTAGTTCTAATTATATCTAAAGGTAAAGGCCTACTTGATGAAAACACAAACGGATGCTTTGAAAATTCAGCAAACGTTCTGTCTACGTCAATGCAAGTCAACTTGAGTTAACGATATTTGATTTGTACTTTATACAAATAAATGAGTTGTACCTAATGATTGACTCATTCATTATTATTGCTTGTTGGCACGTGGAAATTAAACTTTATACTGTTGATCCACAATCTTCCAACATGAAACGTGTTGAGGATAAATGTTATTCTACTTATTGTATAGTTAAATTTTTTACACCCTAAAGAAACAAAAAAATACCGATATGAACAACTAGCCACCTTTCCTCTACATGGAAGTACCAATATCGTTTTGATAAAGTTCTTAAAAGTATAGGTAGGCTCAGACGTTTTGTTGACATATATATCATTAGCGATGGAATAAGAAAAACAATCAACACTAGCGAGGCAATTTCAAATACACAGGTATGCTTTACACGGGGCTCGAACCCAGAACCTCTCGTACGCTAAGCTGGCACGCTATCAACTGCACTGCGAAGGTATGATTAGGAGCACCAACATCTGCTGTGATGAGTCTATAAAGTTTTCGTGGACATGGTTTACCAACCTAAAATATTTATTGGAAAATTCATTTTGAAAATCAATAATATGAGTTACTTTACTCGTGTAAGTTCACATGCCCTCTGTTAGCACTGCTTGTCTGCAAAATTTGGTGTGAATCGGTTGGTTGGTCACTGAGATTTGACATAAAAGTCCTAGTTTTTCATGTAGTGCTATATTCACAAATGTCAGACACAAAAGTTATGTATTAGCACGGTCTATGTTTTTAATTACTACTGCCAGCATATAAAGTTACATTATTTGGCACCCATGGCATACAAACTTAAAATATTTACTCGGTTATTATGTTGAAAATATATTACAACGATCTAAATTACCACTATTTTAATGGACTATAAACGAATAACTTACCGCCTGAATTTGGTATTGATCTTGTAATTGTTTATCAAGATGATAAAACATGTTTTTTTTTATGTGATGCTATCCTACAAAAAACGGGGGAAAGAGTGCCTGTATAGACTCATTTGATGGCCGTAATAGATACTACGAACATACCAAATTAAGTTTAAATTTGTTACATGGTTTCGTACATGTAGTGTACTAAGCTAAAATGTTTATATGGCGAACATTTTGAAAATAAGTATCTGACCCACTTAAAACATATCAGTTTACATTGTGTACTGTAGTACTATGGTTACAACTTGTGGAAGGAATCATATATAACATAAATACTTTTGTGTTGCGCTATTTTACAAAATGGCGCACAGAATGTGTTTTGTATAGATTTATATGCTTGCTGTGATATATACTCTCATCATACGAATTTGATTTGAAATTGGTTACATGATTTCTTATTTATAGAATTGTAAGCTAGAAAAGGTATATAAAACCACCATTTTTAAAATGAGTGTCTTACTTACTTAAAACATACCAGTTTACATTACCTTCCGTAATACTACTTTTCTGTAATTTTTGGTAGTAATCAGTTGATTTGTTCTCGAGATATGATATAAAGTATTTATTTAATTGTGCAGCACTATTTTACAAAATTACGGTCAGAGGAATGCAACATATTAACATATTTGATGCTTGTAATATATACATACTTACAGCGTACCAAGTTTGGTCAAAATTGGTCAAACAGTGTGGTGGATATAGTAAATTAATATAACTATTGGGTATATAAAAGGCATTTCTAAAATAAGTGTATAATTTCAAGTAGCATATGTTTCCATGACCTATTAAAGTATTACTTACATGCCAAATTTGATGGGAATCGATTTAGTAGTTTCCGAGATATGTTCAAAAAGCTTTATTTTTTAATGTAGTTCTATCTTCCAAAATGGCAGACGAATAACAATATATGTCTTTAATTTCAACGTTTACATGATATTCTATCAACCTACCAAATCTCGTTTGAATCGGTTGAATGGTTTTCCAGATATGACACAACACCATCAATATTAAAATTGGCGCCATTTTGAAGAGAATCATTTGGCATTATTTACAACTTTAAAAGTCAGCTGTCCTTACATAGTACTAAATTAAGTTTTACTCTCGGGTTTAAAAGTTTTTAGGCGGAACTCATACTCAGGTATGGACAGGAAAGTGATCTCAAACTAATTTTACCCTTGGAACGTAGGCTAAAAAGAAGATAATATAATCGCTCTTTAAACGCGTTTAAGTCGATGAACTCAGGACAGGAGATGTCTGCGTAGGCTACGGGTATCTTTCAGCCAATATGAATAAAACCAGCTAAGGACAATTATTATACTTCTCACATTTTATAATTCTGGCATGACGAACGTTTTATAAATGCACTTCATCCACTAGTAGTTCTTTTACATTTACAAATCGTGAAGGCCCGGACGTTCTTATTTTTGCTACGAAAACCTTTAAACAAATAACCAATTTACTATAGTTCATTCCGGGTTTCTTCGGCCTTTTAAAATCAAACCTTTGAAAAATCTCCCCATGTATGACGTGTTTAGTTATTTTCTAAATACGCCCTGTATCACAAGCGTTTTATACTTGTGTTCATAAAAGTTACTTTTTTTTAATTGCTAAATTGAAATGTTATTAACATCTTATCTATAAATTATAATGCTTCATTGATAAATAATTCGAATAAAACAGGGAGAAAACAGGTATGTTGGTAACGTCTAGTGAGAAACAGTTCTTATACAAAATATCATTACAACAGAGTGCGCACGAATGTGGTGCATTGTCCCTCTGGTGTGATTCTCCAGGATTAGCTAAGCGTAGTTTGCAAGAGGCGGAGGAATATCCTGGAAGTATAACATCAGCAGGGCTTCATAAAAGGCGGAAGTAACCGTGAATGGATTACATATCTTTTCCCTGACTTCGTAAAGCTGTAGTGTTCAATACCTAACCTAAATTTTCGCAAAAAATTATTTTTTCTAACAAGAAGAAACCCAACAACATCCTTTAAGTTTCCTTGTTCGCTAAAATTAAAGGGGAGAAAAAAGATTTATGTTGCCGACAGAGGATGGGTGAAACTATTTGGGGCGCTATGAGTAACGAACTAGCTATTAAGGCCATTTTGATAATTACCGCATTGCTGGACGCCCAATTATACCGGTATTTTCTTCTTTGTTAAGACTGTCTGAGTTCGTCTGTTCTCGCAAGGCCACAATGCTCCACATACGTGAATCTCTGCAGCATCCGATTGCGAGATTCCCGGGTCACGCGATGCGTCTGTTGTCTTTCATACCGTTTCACAGCTTGCTAAATCTATCCGAGTTAAAAATTCCTTACCAGTTACTTTTTGCAATTGGCGGTCTCAGCAACTAACGTATCTCCGAACCTACGTTTCGGATTCAGATTCGCCCGGATTCCTACTTTAAAGACAAGTATGCAGATTTAAATCCTGGCGGCGGAATAGGATTTTAATTCATCTCGGGTATTGTTACGTGTTATAAGGCATAAAGTGACAGTTTAAAAAGTACCATACTCGTCAAGTAAAAAGACTTGGCATACATAAAATTTTCTGACAGACATTCTCCGGTTTTTGTTAAGCTTGTGGATTATTTGAAATTTTAATTGCAAAATTAATAACTATTTTAAAATGTTATACAAACGGATCTTAAACGTGTTTATTAAGAATGGCATAGATAGTTCAATATTAAGCTGTATTGAAATCCCTGTCGGTCTATTTCCTGCCCGTTATGTATCCTTCCGCAACACATAAATGCCAACATTACAGGGAACACTGTTCATTTAAGGGCACTGCCTACCGACTGACAATGGTGCAGTTTTAATAGGAAATCTCATGTTAGGGAAATTTCCCATCAGTGCATTAATTACACAGATAGGCTTTTCAAACAAGACGTATTCTTCGTGAATATTTTAGGAGAAGATCCCTACGAGTGTATATTTTCAATGTAGATAGGCACTATATCATTTTATGCAAAACATAAATTTTAAAAATTACTTGCAAAAATATGTTATGGAAACATATCCACGGTAGGGAACTTCTAAAAATTCGCGAAGAATACATTTTGTTTGAAACGCCTGTCTTTAAGATTAATGCCTCGAGGCGAATTTTCCTTAGCATGGGATTTCCTATTTAAATTTCGCAGCTTCCAGCTGGAAGGCAGTGTCCTTAAGGTACAGGTTATTCACGGTAAAGTGAGCACTTTTTAAAGCCCTCTCATTTTAAATTACAACAAATAAATATATTTTATTGGTAGTCTTACATGTTAACTTTTGAGTCAGGTGGAACATACACACTGTGTTTCTTACTTACATGGTAATGTTTATTGCAAAAGGTGGTTAAGGGATAGGGAAATATCTGAAAGGAAAAAATAGTGCTCACTTTACCGTGAACAGCCTTTACAAGTAGAGTTTCTTCCAATGGAGCACTGCTCCCGACTGTACAAAATGCACAACTAGTTAAATATTAGTACACATACTACCAACGTTGTTAGAAAAGAGCGATTTATATTGCGTACGAAAGAAGAAAGGACATATATCCTAAACTGTAAACTATTTTGCTAGAATAAACTTATTTAAATGTTTTGAAAAGTCAATCACTTAAAGTATTTTCAATTAAAAATAATTAATTTTTCAACTCTAAGATACTTCCAAAGAAACATTTTACAAGAAACCCTTCATTGATTCCGGTAAGCATAATAAATACTACGATTGTGTGTAAGAAAATATTGGTACTTACGATAGCAAGATTTTTAATAATTGATTTATGTAAGTTCATTTAATTATGTATATGATAACTTCAGTGGTTGAAATGGATATGCATAAAATAAATTATTTAAAATGTTTTGAACATTGTTGCCAAATGTTTATTATGCACAACTAGAGAAATTATTATAATGATTGTTCTTGATGAAGGTTTATTTTTTACCAAGTGTCTTTCCTAAAGCATCTAGAATATATAAAGTCTTGAATATTTTTTTCATATAATGGACTATCAATAATTTATTTTTAAAGCATTTATATAAACAACTTCTGGCAAAATATTTTACAGCATTACAAAATATATGTTTTCTTCTATCGCATGGAACATAATTAAAATTTTCTGATAGTTTTGGCAGTATATGTACTACTTTAAATGAGTTGTACCGTTGGGCGCAGTTTGCAGTGCTTCGTTGGTATACTCCTATTTTAACAGTAACATTAAAGACCTAGGCTGCAATTGACACATAACTTAAATATCCACAGTTATAAGGATTAGCACCTAGCACAGCTGCCTTGCTACAATATTGACACAAACTATATAACATTTGTTTATGTATTCTCCTATGTTCAGCACCTGCTAAATTTATGCTGCAGTAGATAATTGTAATTCTCCACGAAAAAAAATATATATATGCAACTTTATTTTTGCACAAAGGCGAAGTTTTTGAATTCCAACTCTGCTTCGTTTCAATCGTTGCAATTAGTAATTCCACTGCGATGAACTGTTTCAGTTATCAGCAGACGCACTCTAGAAACAATGGCCCGCAGAGCAAACGACAGTCATTCCTTACGAAAACTAATCAATACATCATCTTCATTGTTTCAAAAATAAGTTGTTCACTTTACAAAATACAGTAGAAAATTCATGGTCTCAGACTGGTTGAACACCGATGCAAAACAATAGCAACAACGGAAAGTTAAGTCGAGATGAGCTCTTCTTGTAACTGCTATGTGAAAATTTTTCTAATAAACTTCCTAAACTGTAAGGTGAATTTTTAACGTATACATATTATGGAGATAATGTTACTGTGCTTAGCCATGCGCGACTCTTGACTTGTTAAACTGAAATACATGCAGTTACATTTTTATGCACAACACTATGATGTGTTAGTGACGTGCTTATATCAATTGAGTACGAGGCCTTACAGGCTGTTCACGGTAAAGTGAACATCTTTAAGACCCTTCTATAGTTTTCCTTTCATCCGATTTCCACTTTCCTGCTGCTTTTTAATATAAACATTGCAATGTGGTCAATAAACGTAGTGTATACATTTCGCCGCCTTCAAAATGTAATACCTGAGGCTGCAATAAGATATATTTATTAGTGATTAAAGCCACTTTGGGAGGGCCTTAATAAATGCTCACTTTACCGTTAACAGCCTATACACATGCCAATTATTAGGGCCCTGCACTAATGTGAATAAAACGAGGATAATATTTCAGTGGCCAGCTATTTTTAAAACTACGTATGTTTTATGACAAACTTTAGAACCGCTTTTCGTAATTCCTTGCGAACCTAACTTTACATCTGTTAGTTTAACGTTGAATCGCATACTGTTAAGGCTAGGCTTTTTTAACTGCTCATTTAACCGCCAATCAGCTTTAGAAAAAAAAGAGCGATTTGGCCTTCTGCAGTTCATATTTCTTTTGTATTCAAGAAATTTGAACAAGAAACTCACAACCGAAAATTTCATCCTCGGAGAAACACGACTTCTTTGCCAAACAAGTTCATTGTTTGATGATTAAACCGACGACTTCTGCCCACCAGTGGCTGTTTTTTAATTACCTACCGTTCGTCGAACAATAAAAATTCAATTAATGTTCTTCAGCCGTATCTTTGTTGGCTATTCAGCTCCTTGACAACGAGATAATTGATGTGGATGCCGTGCTCTTGGTTCCCCCTGTCGTAATAAATCCCTGCTCTACGAGAGTTAACAGATTCATTACTAGCTACACATTAACTAGAGGAAGACGGCGTGATCTCTTTGCGAATTCGCAGGGTGTTTTATTCTTCAAGATTAACTAACTCTCGGGGCCGCGGTGCCTGAGCGGTTAGCCTACTCGCTTCCCACCAAGACGAACTGGGTTTGTTCCCCGGCAGGGCCACTCCCAGATTTTCACAAGTGGGAATCGCGCTGGACGATGCCGCTGGTCCATGGGTTTTCTCGGGGATCTTCCGTTTCACGCGCCCTTTCATTCAAGCGCTTCTCTATACTCACTTCAATCACCCTCGTCGGCTCTCAAGATCTCGTTGTTAAGAACCACCCCAATCTCTTCACTCCTTCACTCATTAACTATCTCACGTCTCCCCGAATAATCTACTAAACAGACCTCATTAACTCCGGGGTTACAGCGTGTTTGAAGCATAATCAACGAATGAAAGTTATCAGGACGATGATTTAGTTCATTACAATAAAAACTCTTCCGTGGAGAAAGGTGTACTTAAATTTTAAACAAATTTACTAAGACTTTAGGAGTTATCAGAAAGAAAAAAAAACTGTAATACATCGACGCCCTCAGGGAAATTCGATGGTAAATAAAAAAAATCGACGCATTTGCGTACGCTATTTTCCTTCCATTAACAAGATGTGGGGAGAAGCAAAAAATACAACTCGGAAAAATTTCTATCTTTCCTACTCAATCTGGAGTAGTCATCTCTTGAAAACTAGTCCTGAATTTTTGGAATATTTTACACTTACGTAATAGTGAATCTGTTCTCTGTGTGTTAACCCAGTTGGAACTAAGATAAAACTTTTGGATTTACTAAACGAAATGTGACCCCCGTGGCCGAAGTCACGAAAACATATTTGGAATATAGTCTATTTCAAATTTGAACAGGGAACAAACCATGGACCAGTGTATAAGTCAACAAAATACCACACTGTGTTCACCAAATAAATATTCAGAGACAGGCGACCAAAAACTTCGTTGGAGGAAGATTTTGTCGCCCTGGCAAGAGTATTGTCAAGTTTAATATACATTCTGTTACATGTACATAATATTTAGGTTACACCAACAAAATATTTCGTTGACACTACATATTTGTTTGGCCGTAAATCAAGATTTTTTTAGTAAAAACCTATTTTAGTTTGTCTCTTTTATAAGTTTATGTTAAATATCCTGAGATAATTTCCTTTATTATAATTTCTATATGAAAGCCAGAACTTAAATCCAATAAGCAATAAAAACGATAATTTAATGAATTCTATAACTGGTCGCCTATGTTGAAAGAAATAACATTTTTGGTGTTATGGTTAGCCTTTAAGTACAGTAGCACGATGTAATAGTGTATGATATCAGCATGGAAATTGGTAGTGATACAGCTAACTTCTTAGTCTAGCATTGAAATTACCCAGTGGAAGCGCTTATATTTGTTTTAATTAACTAAATTTCAGCATGTATAAATTTTACACCCAACCAATAGCCGCTCTTTTTAAGTTGTTGCAGTTATTCTAAAAACGTGCAAACAAATTCTTGGTGTTTATATCGGGTGAATTTAATGCCCGCATAAGACAGAAACATCACTGTTGTAAAATAGATAACAGTATCTATTAACCTCTCACCTACCAACTATGGAAGCAGATATAAACATAAAAAAATTTCATTGCTGGGCTATTAAATTAAAAGTGACTGGTTTAACGAAATGCTACAGTAAATAATAGAACAAAAAATTTAGTTGCTAGAATTAATCTAATGTAAGTAGCCCAAATTTCACATGAACAACAAACACAAACATTTATTAGTATTCTGATCAGAAAAACAACAGACGAAACTGCAAGTGAGCATGCAAGGTTTGTGTTCAGTAAAGTGTAACTTATTATAGTATTGATGCAATGTAACGAGAATTATAGCGTTTTATAACAACACGCAAATATTTCGATCCTAGATTCAAGTGAAAAACATGTTTCAAATTGTTATCGGTGTAATGGGATTGGGTCCTGCTGTGAGATAGTGTGAGAAATAATATAATTTTATTTATTTATGCCCCTCATATGCGAAACACTGAGATGATATTAAATGTTAATTGTATATGGACGACTAACATTTACTATAACGAGTGTATAGAATAATAAGTGTAATTATTATTCACCACGCAGGCAGTGTTAGCAAATAAACCACCTGACTGTGAAAGTGACAGAACTCACACTGCAATATGCTGCAAACAACCACAAAAAACCAACATACCTGCAGATTGCCAGCATATTTCCTTAATATCTAGGCTCAGCTCTGCTTCCACATAACCACACACATGTCACTCTGCAAATATACTCTGGGGAAGACAAGGAATCTAACTACTAACATATAATTCCAATCAAAGAAGTCCAAGGGCGAAGTGGAGTTTAATGCAAACAAAAATCTTTCCTCAATTTAAATAATGCTTCCAACTTTATATTGTGACAACATGATATGTACAAATAGCACGCATCAGCTAGACTAGAATAGTATATTTAAACCTCAGTATGCCCGTCAAAATAGTAATTATGTGTGTAGCGCTTGGCAACTATAATGAAAGAATTTTCATTGTTTAAAAGTTCATACAAAATTTAAAATGTTTTAGTGTGCAGAAAGTATGGTTAATGTTCAAATGATATTCACACTGACACATAACAATCTGCAAATATATGCCTATACGTTTACACTTAATAAGAATTGTTCCTGGCTAGTAATGTCAAAATTTGGTAGAGTAAATACGAGTTCTTATTCTCAGGCACTATGTGATCAGCAAGAAAGTGTTGAAACCAGCGTGTAGTTGCCAAGAAACGTCTTTAGCACTTCACCGCTGGACCAACGGTCACTTAGGATGGCGGTGATAAAGATACCTTATATATCTGATGAATAATTGAAATTACTAAGCTCCTGAGCCCTCTTCAGGCAGTTTAGTAACACACTGTCGGCTATCAATACAAATCGGAGCATATTTGTCGGATTCAAACTCACTTTTAAATTACAACTATTCACGCTTTGTACGGAGCTCAGGTCTAGCTAACCTGTTACCTTAATGACCCATTTAAAGCATTATGGAGACCAGAACATTCTTTCAACACCTATTATTGGCGTCGGTTACCTGATTTGAATTAACCCGTGTGACATAGAGCTTATATCAGGGTGCATTCCTTATGATTAAAATCAATACGATGTTATCAATCATTGCTAACTTACACAAATTAACATGCTACCCAAAAATTAACAATATAAAATAAATACGCAATATTGACTATATAACTAATTACCTTTAAACTGCTGCGTGTACTATAATAAATACGTAACATAAAATAAAAATACAAATAATTACTGAATAATAAACTTATATGTAGAACACGTCACAGCCTAGCATTTTCTATATATAATAAAACATGTGTGTGCTTGTATCCTAGATTTTCATATGACTGTAAGGTTTAACAATGCTAATTAGATGTGCTACATAACGAGACGTTACATCTGTCTTTCTGAATTAATATATTTCACTTTTTAAAAATGTTTTATTGTCATCACTTGATGCCTGGATGCCAATTCAAGGAAGACTTACTCTCTACACTCAACAAAACATACTTAAAAAGACACGTATATCTCATAATAACTCGGCATTCAAATCTTAGACATTGTTACCACCGGAAGCACCTTGGATACTTCGGACACTGATGTCCCTCTAAAGTATTTTATGTTTTAAGTTAAAATGCCAAATTTGAGGAAAGGAAATTTTCATCTGGCTGATTATTTTACGCATGTGTCTGGCAAGTGATGAAATACAGTGTATCTCAATGTCTCGTAAGATTTTAAGATATACATGTTCTTCATTCTTCGGATTAATTTATATTAAATAATAATAAATATTAATTACTCAAACATAGTATTAATTAGTTATTAGCTTCTATTTGACATCTGACAGTTCCTTATTTTGAATAATTATTTCAGTGATATCATTAATGGTGATATGTGCCTAGGTTTTGATATTAATAAATTATTTCGTAAATCAGGTAAGTATGTTTATATATATATATATATATAAGAGAGAGAGAGAGAGAGAGAGAGAGAGAGAGAGAGAGAGAGAGAGAGAGAGAGAGAGAGAGAGAGAGAGAGAGAGAGAGAGTTCGTAACTCAGGTAGGCCTAAGCACGTTATCATATTTCATATCGAAATAATAAACACGGAATCTTAGAATTAAGTTATTGAAATTACACTCTATACATCGTTTACTGAAATAACACACAGTGCATCATATCTCAATGGTGGGAGAACTGCTAGTCAAGTTACACTTATTGACATGAAAAAGCACCACTCATATCTACCATCAATACAGAATAAAAACTTGTTATACAGAAACACCGAGGATAATATTACAATCGATTAAAGTTTTTCTACGATCGGCTGCATATACTGCCACCAGGAGGTGCTAACACAGCTAAAAACCTGGTATTGATAATGGTTGTAGGACGAAGCTTTTTTCGGTGTAATCGGTGGGCTTATGAAGTGAAAGTCTGAGAATGATTAGCATACCTCGGGAATGCATTCGGCATAAGCATGAAGAATTTCCGTTCCCAAATAAATCGAAAAAATGTCAGCTTAAATTTTATCGATGCTGTGGGAAGTCATGAACCAACGTATTCTATAATTAAATATAACAATTGACAATTTAGTACATATAACATAAATTTTCCACAAACAAGATTTTGTCTGTAACACACATGCCAGTCAATCTATTTAGTTGTGCTTATGATTAGCACCGCTAAGAGTTGAGCCATATAGCATAAGCTACTTGAGAATTATAGAATTTGTCAAAATGTTACACTTTCCGTACATCTGATATTTTTATTAGGCTAGTAGCATGTGCTGTAATACATCACTGATGAAGGAAAACTTGCTATTCTTATTCATATCAGGTTAAACTGAAGCACCAAAAATCTGGGAGAGTAGTATAATGTTTCGGGACTCCTCTAGTTCCAGTGAAATGCAACACCTCGATCGGGTAGCAATTCTAACAATATGTGGAAAAAAATATAAGATATGCTAACCCATATTCTCTACATACCTCACCATCAGTTTTGTAATCTCGAAGATTCACTTCGTGCAATACTGTAAAAAGAATTTCTGGTAAATTTCCTAAGATGTAATGAAAGCTTTTAACCTATGCATTACATGGAAATAGAACCACATATCAGACAGCAAATAAAATAATTCTCAGCTTCGCTATATACATAGTTGGGAACTTTCCTATGCATTCGACTCATTTCTGAACAAATTAACGAATACTACAATAGATGTATGGGAGATAAAAACTTTACCATTATAATCTTCTCACTACACTAATACACTTATGTGAGAAATTTACGAATGATAAAAATGTGGTAAATTTGCATCACATAGTGGCTTCTAGCCAATGGCGTGGTCATATGGGCAGTTGAATCCAACCGGTGTCAAGTGGGCAACATCGCAAACCATGAGACTCACTACCAACTTGCATGGTACCTTGACAGCTTGAGCTCTCAGCTTCATGTGGCCTGAGCAACACCCGAATCATATCAGTTAACATTAAACTTAGATTATTATTCATCGGATAACACCCCAAATCGTAATTAGTTCATGTTCCCAACTAGCGACATCAGGAGCCCTGTTGTGATAATATGCCCGGTGCCAGTGTGTTGTTATGGGCACCATGGTGGAATTTCAGCTTACACGTGCAATGAAAGCTAAAGATTTCTGCATTGATATGTTGAATGGGCATAGGGGATATCGTGGAATGAATTTATTTGTCACTTCAGTCAGTTGGTATTTTCAGTTACCATGGTCGAGTCCTGCCCAATGCCAATGATCACAATCATGGTGATCTCATGGTCATACTCTGTACTGTTTGCTGTGAGTCACAATGCCATCCATGAGGTATTCTATGGCACCATGAGAAATTTTGAATGCACCATTCATCTGGTGCCCTCAATAGTGCCCCTTTTGGAGTCTGGTTATTCATATGTTCTTGCCATGAGCTACCTAGGGGTTCAAATTTTCCCATTAGATGTAAGATAATCAACTATGTAGGGCTGAGCATTCTCAATATGCCACGATGGAGTCATGTTCCACGATTTCTGTGGCTATTATGTTATACCAATTTTGAATGATTTTATATTGATGAAATGTGACTACCCTAGTTCTTAACTTAAGCGGTGTGTTCAGTTTTGTAACGTGATGAATGTTCTCCACAGATTGTCGCCTCCTGCCTGCTGGCCCTGGCAGCCGCCAAGCCTGGCTATGTGGGTCTCGCCTACAACGCCCTCCCAGTGGTCGGCGGAGTCTACAGCCAGTACCATGCTCAGGACGAGCTGGGCCAGTACAGCTACGGCTACGTCGGAGACACTTCTGCCAAGCACGAGACTAGGACCTTCGACGGCCTCACCCAAGGCGGATACTCCTACCTGGACGCCCACGGTCTGGTGCAGAGCGCCAGCTATGTGTCCGACCCAGTGAACGGTTTCCGCGTGGCTGCCACCAACCTGCCTGTGGGACCCTCTGCACCTGCCCCAGCTGTGGTGGCTGCCGCCCCGGTCTTGGCTGTAGCTGGCGCTCCTCTGCCTGTGGCTGACACCCCTGAGGTGGCCGTCGCCAAGCTCGCCCACTACCAGGCTCACGCTGCTGCAGCACATGGCCACCTCCTGGGACGCAAGAGGCGCAGCATCGGCTACCTGGCCGCGCCTGCCGTGTTCGCCGCTCCCGCCCGTAGCTTCGCCTACTCCGCGGTGACCGGCCACGCCGCCCCCTTCATCGCCGCCCCCCTGGCTGCCGCCCCCGTCACCAGCCAGTACCACGCCCAGGACGAGCTCGGACAATACAGCTACGGCTACGCTAACGTCAACTCCGCCAAGCATGAAAGTCGTGCGTTTGATGGCACCACTCACGGTGGCTACTCCTACGTCGACGCTAATGGTCTGGTACAAAGCGTCGATTACCACGCTGATGCCCTCGGCTTCCGCACTGTGGGCACAAACATCCCTGTCGGCCCTTGAAAGAACCCTTCAGACTGTTGTATCTCTTAACTCTTTGGATTAACTCTATCTGTGGATTCAAAATGGCCCTGAATCACGGAAATTGCTGTAATGTCCCAGTGAACTGTCAGTTTGTGTTTGTTAGTTGAGCAAGTGTTAATGTACAGTGCTTTAGCTGCAAACATATAATCAATTTTTTAAATGATTTTTCTTAGTATGCGTGTTTCGAAATTCCTTCCTATGAAAAATGTTAGAAGCAAGACAATCAATATTTTTGGATAGAAAAATAATTTACATGTTTATGTATTGTGTGATGCAGTCTTGTAAATACATTACTAAATTTTTATTTTCATAATGCACTTTTAATTAAAATAGTTTGGTTTATTATTCACCCTGCTGTCCATAGCTACCATTTATTAGTGCAAGCTTGAACTGGTGATTTTCTTGACTATTTATGTATCCCAAGAAAAATCAAGAAGTCACATCATTAGTCTGAAGTTTCGTGGGAAGTTTACACTCTCAGCCTGACTACGAACTGCTACAAATTTTAATAGTATAATAAATACAGATATTCGATTTAGCATACCCAATGCGTATGAAAAGTAATATGGCTGCCAGAAACAGATATGCATGTTTTAAGGGTTAGTGGGCGTAACCACTGAGCTCCTTCGGGTACGTCAGCAATCCCGAGTCGTACCGACATAGGGCCCCCAGATCTTCCGAGGCCTCCCGCGCACTTCCGAGTAGAGCCGAAGGCTCACATTCACAGCTGCAGCCACACACTCCCATTTAAAATACATTGACCCCGAATCCCCATTGATACACTACTGTTATGTAATAAACAGTGGAAATTACAATGTTTATATCCTAAAATTGTTAGATACTGTGAGGAACGAACGTGAGAAATTTGTGTTCCTTAATGAACTCAGCCACCACGTTGATGCGCCAAAGTTCTGTAGTGACCACAAAGTTTCTTTCATGGCCCCACGATTGGGTTGCTAGAGTTCTCTGTAAGGGAGCAACCTCACAGAGTAATATTTGTTATTTTCGGGACCTATGACTAGGTCTACACATGGAATAGCTAAATTTCTGTTAGAGGATAGTAAACTATATAATGACTACACGTTGGCATGCCAAGGATTTCTGAATACAACATGTATTTAAATTATATGTCACCACGTTAGACAAACTGAAAAGTTTCTATAAATATAAAATTTAAATCCACACATACTATATGCAAAATTGCGACTTTAAACGTATTAGTATCTTGAAAATATGAACCAACTTCTAGAACTAAAATATATATTTTTACAAGATTTTATTTAACTTCACTTGTATGTATGTGGGTGGGTGTGTTTAATTCAAATATTGTAAGTCGATTTTAAAACACTGCCCCTTACCAAATTGAGCTGAAATTATGCTTACATGAGTAGTTCCGATGACAATACAACGTGAAGGTACCAATGAGCTGATCTGACGATGGAGCCGGAAGTTACATGCTTTTATGTAACTCCACGTGTATGTATGTTAAACCACTTTCCGTTATCCAATTGAGAACTTGTGTGGGTGACACAAGCCTGCCTCGATCAGGCAGGGTGGCTTGGTGCGTCCGACCAGTTGTGTCCGCGCGCACGTGCACACACAGAGTCGAGTTCCGTCGTTATCTAGTGTATTAATGCTGGTTTTTCATATTACGTAACTATTGAATTTTGGCGAAAGTTTATGAGAAACCTTGATGTCTTGGAAATGCTGATTTGTATTAATTTTCCTCCTCACATAGGAAACGTATCCAGTTTGGCCACGTTGGACTTGTCTCGATGAGTAATTTGGTTGTTAATGGTGACCAGGGTATGTAGCAATTATGTAGAAATGCTCATTAACAGAGATAAAGCTTCTCGCGAGATGTGCATTGCTACATAATATAATAACAAAAAAATTGGTGAAACTAAAAAGTGAAAAATAAAATGACTGTAAAAAAACTTTTAAAACCAAGCTTTTATTTATAAATGCACTAAAAAGAGGAAAATTACTATAATAATTACACAATTTGTAGAACTTGTAAATTTGATCGAACAGCAGTAATAAACTTTACTACAAATTAATATGTTTGTATCAATTTTTTTATTTAGTATATGAAAGCTTAGCGCAATATAGAACGTATATCTCATTTGTATAAACGTAGTAAGCACATATCTTGCGTAAGGCTCTTGACTATTCGTGTCAAGATTTTATATACTAAATATAAACTGGTACAAACAGATTAATTTGTAGAAAAGTTTATTACGGCTGTTCGACCACATCTTACAAGTTCTACAAATTGTGTAACTGCTATAATTATGTTTCTCTTTTTAGTGCATTTATTAATAAAAATTTGGTTTTAAAAGATTTTTACAGTTATTTTATTTTCTCCTTATCATCCAATAGACAATGACCCAACATCACTAAGTTGACACTACAGAGACACTAACATTTCAGGATCTTTAAGAATAGGTAATATTTAATTACTTTGACAATCTATCCATAATACATGTACAAACAATTAACAGAAGTGATTAACTCTAAGTACTACTTTGACACATGAACCATAGGCTGAAATAAACTCCTCCAAAATATGTTGAAACATATGCGATATTCGATATAAAACTTCTGGTTTGCAAATTGTATTTTACCAGCGCACACAAAATAGATAATAATTATTTTTATTCCACCGGAAAGTTCTATTCTACCCTTACAAAAACTTTGTTTTTAAAGAGTATCTCAAACATTAAAAACGTAATAATAATTTGCTCTTAGCACCTTCATATATTAAATAATTATAATTATTAACAATCATTATTTTAGAGTGCAGTGGCGCTTTTCTCTTTCTTCGTTAGGTGCAATTAAATCAGTATATTTATACTTCTTTCTCTTTTCCCATATGCAACTAATCAATCTAAATAATAAATTGTTCAGATTAATTTACATCCAGGCATACAAATAAATTTTTATCTGGGTAGGGGTCTGTGGGGAACTAATTTATGTTCAATGCAACTTCTATCCGTACAATACACGTATTGGGGAATGAATAAAGTCATCGGGTCCCTGTCACTGTTAATTTCAAATGCGGTGGAAGAATACAAAATGTACGGAAAGGTAGATCAGAAGCACGGCTTACAAAAGGTTTAGTTTGAACACGAAGAGCCTATATCGATTCGGCGCTCTCCAATCACGTCATGCCTGGGGATTGTCTTGAGCGTTTACCTGTTTGGACTGCTTGTCACATGAGCGTGACGCATTACTGATTATAGTCACCGTGGAAAACCCATCTCCCCTTCTCTCCCCCCTTACCAAAATTTCCATTCGACTGTCAGCATTATCATTATATAAATTTACATAATCTTCTCCATATTTTATGTACCACGCTTGCCCGAGTGAACCAAGTAGCGATAATGCCTCATTAAGATTCCTACATTTTTCAGCTAGGTATCACAAGAAGATGTGTTGAATTTTTTTAAGAGGCTGCCCGCATATATCGAGTGTAGAGGGGTGAGATTTGGGCGGCTCTTAACATCGAGGTCTTGAGAGCTAACGAATGTGCAACGAGGTGAGTGTGGAGCAGCGTCGGAATACAAGGGCAGGGGAAACGGGAGATCCCCGAGAAAACCCGCCGACCAGCAGCATCGTCCAGCACGAGTCCCTCGTGCGAAATACGGGAGCGTCCCCGCCGGGAGTTGAACCCGGTTCGCCTAGGTGGGAGGCAAGTAGTCAAGCTACTAAACCATCACGGCCCCTTTTTATCTGAACTTAAGACCAATCTTGTGCATGTATCATACACGTTTGTTTATAATTATTTATAAATTGCCCAGGAAAAATCATTTTGATGGTTATCAATCTCAATCGTGCAGTAAACATATACTGTACACATTCAACGACGAAAAGGAGGCGATGCCCCTCGAAGGTGACTGACAAAGATGCCAGGGAAAATTTTGGTTATGTTGGTGTGTTGATTCAGCGTGTTTGAAATCCATCTTTTTAAAATTATCCCTGCTCCTAGCTACGTATATTTTAACGGACATTCTGACCGGCATATTCCCAGTTAAGTTAGCCCCTGTGCAGAAAATGTTGGTCAATGTCCTAACGTTTAGTTGAACGTGTAATGTTTAGGTTTACTGGCCACTGAATTTATTCCATTTAATTTCTATTTTTTTTAATCTCATAAGTTTAAACCTGCCATAATAATAACATGCCTTCTTAATAATTTCGCAAGAGTAGCTGACCTGAGCATGAATAAAGTGATAAGGTTCGTGGCTATGTAAATCGCACCAAAGGCGGAAGAATACAGAACGGTCAGACAAGTATATCCTTACCATAACTTCCGAAAGAGCTTACTTTAACGCGAACAGATGGTAGGAATAACATAGTCAATTTACAATATGCATGTGCATTCTTGTGGGTGTCCCTAAACCAATGTTGCTACAGTGATTCATTAAAACGACCCCATTGCCTCAATTTGACATCGGCGCAGGCCCAAACACGGAGACAGCGTCATGGGTTCGTCTGCCGTTGGCCGAATGGAAGCAGGAGATAGCACCGAAAAAATAGTGGTAGTCCAGGGAGAAGGACAATGACTTCTGCACTATCATCGCACAAGTATATTGCTAGTATAACTTTCTTCTACTTTCGTTAGGATCTTCTAGGTACCACGAGCCAATTTCAATGCTTCGTCCTTGATTGTTGTTTCTTCTTCCTCCAGTACTCCTACATCTTCTCACTATGTATCTTTTTCACCTCCTCTGACCATTTCGAGCCTGTTTTCGTTTCCTTCCTGCCTCGGAATCCTTCCATTTCTAACACTTTTTTCTTAAAAATTTCTCTATTTGTCACTTCTTCTTCACTTATATTGTTTCTTTCTAAATCTTTCTCTACTTCCTGAATCCAGGTTGTTGTTGGTTTCTTGTTCCAAAGATATTTGAAGATCCGTTTGGTTAATCTGTTGCCATCCATTCTATATAAATGTCCGAAAATAGCAATCGTCTCTTCCGTATTGTTTCTGTTATGTTTTCTATGTTGCGATATATTTCATCATTACTTATTAATTTTCAGAATTATGTAGTTTTTAGTGGACCAAGTATTTTACTTATAATTCTTCTTTCTAGTGGCTCTAATTTATGCAACTTGTAATTCAGTACTAGACATTCACTTGCGTTAAGACATTTCGGTTTGACTACTGTGTAGTGCTGTATGTTAAGCTATTTAGATAAACATTTTTGGTTGTAGATATTCCTGGTTATGCCATATGCTCCTTCCATTTTGCGTATCCTTTCTTCTACCGCGAATTTCTCCAAACCATTTTCCTGAATAATTTCCCCCAAATATTCTACTTATTTGCCCTTTTTATTTTACCAATATCTGTTGCTAGGATTTAAGGAGCATTTTTAATATTTGTCATAAATTTGTTTTTTTTTTTTCTATAAAAATTCTTAAACCTGTTTTGTTGGCTATCTCTTCTAAGATATTGACTTGTATTGCTGCATTTGTCAAGTTTTCAGAAAGTATGGAAAAATCGTCTACAAATGCTAGACAGTTTATTTCAACACCCCTAGTATAGTCTTAGTTATTGTTCTTTTTTTTAAGTTTCGCAGCTGTATGTGCCGGGGGGGGGGGGGGGGGGGTTAATCAAAATAAACTGTTTTCCCTTCAGTTACACTAAAAAATAATAACACACGTAACAGCGAATTTCTCAAATTCAAATCAGGAATTCGTGACGTGAATTGGCCTTAACAACTTGGGCATTGAGGGTCACTTAAATTGCTCGTAAACTGCCAGGCATCCACTTAACTTTCTCATTTTCCTAGAGCATGCATATGAAAGCAGTTATTAAGAACTTAATTTGAGGTAATTCAATCCACAACTTACCATAAGCAGATAACAGCTAATTTCAAGGCAAAATCATATAAAATTGTTATTCGAAATTTTTTTTGTAATAAGCACGGTAATGTTTGGAAACAGGGAAAACGAAATATTGTAATGCTAATACTAAATGAAGACCTGCTAGTTATTGTTCAGTTTTATTATTTTCTAGAGAATGGATGAAGTATTATTTCTTCTTCCACAATATGGTATGGTATTTGTATAGCTGGTGCAATTTTGACGATATGCGACTGATATAATTGTAGTAAAGCCGGACGTTAATACCTAGATCTTGTTTAGTTTAACATTCAATTATGTACGGAGTATATAATATTTGAGGAACTTCAGGAACTCAAAAACAACTTATGGATAAAACGTAATATTCCGTGTGCTTGCAATCGTAGCTAGATCTCCTTTTTTAGAAGATTAATGTTAAGAGTGTGTCCTGGTGATGACATTATTTTTTGCAGAATTACAATATCTCCTAATATGGAGACTTTTCCTTGACTGGCTAGACAGACTGTAAATATGGAGTTGTAAATATTCGCTCTCAAGATTGCAGAAAGTACTGTCAACCTATTAGTGGAAACACAGCCAATATAAAGGGCAGCCCTCTAACATATCTCGTTTACGAAAAATTGTTTAAGCCTCTTTAACAATCGAATTTTTTTTTATTAGCACTTACCAGACAGAAATAACGAATAAGGTTTAATGTTTCTCAGTGAGTATGTGCGAATCAATTTTTCTACGACTGAAATATCGTTTTAATAAAAATATATTAGTTAAAATGTCCACCTTCGAAATTAGTTACAACCATATATCCTGAAACCCTGCTAGATTTCGTAGAAGAAGCAGTCAATTCACAAAAAATTGCAATCAAAGTTTTAAATATTTTGGCTTAAGATATACGTATCAGTTCGCATTGTTCATCAGCTATAAAAAAATGCTGTCTATTTGTTAGGAAATGTAATGTTACATTCTCTGCGAACGAGTTAAAAATAAACGTATTCACCACTATTTATTAATTTGTTCTACATTCCAGAGTTTTAAAGAGACCGAATACTGTTACTGGCAATACTAAACATCATATAAGTAGAATATTAAACCGTTCAGTTTTCATACCCATGTCAAAAAGCACCACACAATCCAAATATTTTTGGATCTAATATTGAGTAAATATATATATTTTTTATAACGAATTTTCTCTAAAGGCAAATGTAGTTACATCAGTACTGAAATTTTGATGCTCAGCACAAAAAGTTTGGCATCTAGAGGTTTTATTTGGTTTGGAGCAAAATATTTTAGGCATAATAGATACAACTCTGAAGAAGAAAAAAAAAACTAGTGAAATGTATTATATATTTAAAGTTTACTTATTGATAACCACCTTCTAAAAATTATAGCTAATTATATTCCTGGTGTGTATAATATATATAATTGTACTATTATAATTTTATATACAATTATACCATTAGAATTATATATATAATTCTAATATACATTTTAATATGTGCTTTTGTTTCACCTCAAAAATGATAGCTAAAAAATCTCAATTAAATGGATAATTTATTTTAAAAAATTTGAAATGAATATTTTAAGACAGACAAGTAATCGGCATCGATATCACCTAAAATTTAACTAATTTTTTTTTGTCTTGACCAGTCTTATAGAGCAGATACTCCGCTTTGCATTTATGCAGATCCGACTCGAAATTTACAAGAGCATGGAATGGGACCCGTATTTACTGAGTCGAGGTACTTCTCGAGGGTAAGATGTATAAGTATTAGTACAGAATCTTCGCAGTGAATTGAATACTTTTAAAAGTCCTGCTTAAGATCTACTTTCTCTCAATTTTATAGCCATCCTCTATATTTACGTCGGGTAAATAAATATTCACTTCAGGGTATGACTATGAAAATGTTAAGAACGTAGCTATGTCACTAGTATGTCATTTCTTACGTGCAACAAAACAAGAAAGAAAGTAAAATAAATTCCTCGCTCACGTCAAAATTTTGTTATGCTGTCGTTTATAAATAAAATTACTATGAAAATATCGTCGCAAATTTTTCTTGGATTACGTCATACAGTGGGTCCGATGAAAAAGTGTAGTTTGGGGCGATTTTTTTTAAGGCTTGATTTCAAAAGTGCTCATTATCACAGTATGTCACCATCTCTCTCTCTCTCTCTCTCTCTACAAATGACGTATTACTGGTGTGGTTAAAATAAATCCCACGATTGTCCAGGTTATGGTCGACGCAAACAAATTGTAATAAACGCTTAGAAGGCGAAGTTGGTGATTTATATCTCACTTTTATGCACAGGGTGGAATAAGGACGAGGTCATCTCCGTAATCATGGCAAGATTCTGTCTCCAAGGCACCAGCACGATACCAGTGAAATTAACTTCATCGGTCGGATTTCCCCGTCACATGAGAGTAATGTTTTTTGCGAGCACTTAAATAAGAACCCCAAGAGAGTTTTCGCTAAATGATTTTATCACTTCGTCAAAAAAAGTTTTTAAAGAAAAATGGAGAAATACTTACGGGAAAAAATATTTCATAAACTAACTCCAAATAAATAAACTTTAAAATCTGTGATTTAAAGCTTTAAAATCTGCGAAAGGAAGGCAGCATCTATAGTTTCCCTCGGCACTGTTCTTGAACAAAACGTAAACACTACTGTTCCGAAGACACTTGCAAACAAAATAACTTGAGCGTCCACAAGTGTCGCAATAAGATCGGGTGACCAGACGTCCTGATTTTAAAGGGACTGTCCCTTTATATATATATATATATAATCTATCCCGGTGTATCGACAAATTTTTAACGGGAAGCCAAATGTATTTTTTGTTTCAAACTTGCAAAAAATTGCTATTTATTTTATTCAATTAAATTTTTTCGGGTATTCCACTATTAAAATATGAAATAATATTATTTTTAACCGTTTTTTTTTTCATAAATACGTTTCTCAAGACGATAAAAGGCATTCAAATTCTGAAATTGAAAGTTAAAGTTTCATTCATAAAACGATAAGACATGCTTTAAATGAATAATATTCACTATTAAATAATGTTATTTGAGGATATAGGCTATTCACGGTAAAGTGAGCACTTTTGAAAGCCCTCTCATGTGGAATGATAGTCAATAAATACATTTTATTTTAGCCTTAGGAGTTAACTTTCAAGTGCAGTGGACTATACACGATGTGTTTATTACTTACATAGCAATATTTCTTTAAAAAGGTGATTAATGGATGAAAAAAATAACTGAAAGGAAAAAGTAACTAGGGACTCAAAAGTGCTCACTTTACCGTGATCAGCCTACAGAATGAAGTCTCAGCAATAGGTTACCTAATATTGTACTGGAACTAAAAGACTTAGAGAGAAATCTTGCGCTCTTTGTTATTCAAGTGCCCTGTTTTGTCCTGTTTTCTTAAAGCGAATTTTGTAAAAATGTCCTGTTTTGTAAGTTTATAAGTCTGGTCACCCTACAATAAGAGGAAATAAAAATTGCTGGCATCGTTGTCGTAATTAGTACAGGACGATGACGCATGCGCATAAAAGTGAGATACGAATTACCGACTACACCTTCTATGAGTTTATTACAATTTGTTCGCGTCAGCCAACCATAACCCGGGAAGTGGTGAAATTTCTTTTACCCGCCATAGTAATACGTCATTCGTAGAGAGAGAGAGAGAGAGAGAGAGAGAGAGAGAGAGAGAGAGAGAGAGAGAGAGAGAGAGAGAGAGAGAGGTGATGGCATGCTGGGAGAATATTTCACGTCGACATTTGTATCGAAATGTCGTAGTGTCTTGTATCTTTTTTTATGATTGGACGATAGCCTACATTTTCGATTCATCTGCAGACGAGTGACAGGAATCGGGCATCTCAGCACAGACTTATTCGTGGTTACTAAGCTAAAGTGCTACAATCAGACTGCTTGCTAAGTATCATTCCGCCAAATGTAAGTAAAACGTAAACAACAAATGGAGACCAACGCACCGTATTTGTCACTTGACAGGCAATAAATAATTAATTAATATTTGTATGTACGAGTGTAATGAAGTATCATATGTAACATAGGGCCAATGTAATTCTTGTGTAACTATGTTTCTATAGGCATCAATAAGCCCAAAATAAACGTATTTGAAATTTAAGAAGAGAGATAAACCTAAAGTTGAACTAGAGCTGCAAAAGTGCCACGATCTTCCATAAATGGGTCCCACACCAACATACGGTTTAAATAAACGTCTCAACCGAATACGCAAGGGAGAAAGGATCAAGTATGTATTTAATGAATGTATATAAAGCTTGGAATGCAACGGTAAGATGTAAATACCCGCAGCAAAAACTCCAAAAGATAATAGAGATTGAAAATGAATCTTTAAAAATTTCTAAATGTATAAAGACATTTTGTTCTACAAGTAACGTGTGTATAACTGTGTAAATATGAGTTGGTAATACGATAAACTATATATATATATCTCTTTAGAGAAGCATTTCAAAATTGCTTTCCACACCAGAAGTTCATTAATAGAATTGTTCGAATAGAAGGGCTAGAATTATAAATAAGTGCTCTTTTTTTAAGCGTGTCCTTGACTTAGAAATTTAAACGTTCAGGTCAATTAAGAGCTGTTAAACTGGTTATAAAAGTGCTTACATGTCTACAAGTGGTTATGCCTGGAGACACAAACCAGGCACATAATGTTTTTTTATTTATTTTTAACATATTAGAGCAACAAAAGCAGCAGAATGTAGTTTTTTTTGTGCATATTTTCAGTGCGAAACCAGTTTACCAAACGAGTTTCCGCCGATCTCCTCCTCCTTCTTGTAAGGCAATTATACATGCACGCCCAAATAAGGAGGCATCTGTGATGTCGACTTGAATTCGCCGATACTTCAGGTTATCTATATATCGTGTTTTCGAAATTGGTCATTAATCTACAAGCATTAACAAGAAAAAGGGTTCTGGTGTAGATTCTCCACTGATTGGCTTAGTCCTTGCCGTAACTCTCGAATTTTTGCAACTCTACGTGCCTTTGAAACAATAAGTTACGGTCAGTTTATGATAGGGTTTTTCTGGATTCACAGAGAAAGTGAATTTCTCCTCTCGTTTGATACCTGTGATGTACAAGTAACTGAACTCTTAGCACTGCTACTGGTATTATAGCATCTATATTTTATACACCAATGGCACTAAGATACTCAATCTAATATCTGAGTGGAATCGAACACACGACGAGCCTAATACGAGTCAGACATGATCAATCAAGGCTCTGTTTACAGATATGAAAGTGAAAAATAGCGCATGTTATGACAAAACCACATTTTTTTAATACAATTAAAAACATTAAACATGATTACTGACAAAAATAAAAACGGAGGCCTTATCCCAACTTACCTCGCATACAACAGAACTCACATTTAAAGGACATAAATAGTAAAGTGTAAACAACAATTCCAGTGCATGCTAATGAGATGTTGCACATCTGTTCGGTGTTATATTATATATATATATATATATAGAGAGAGAGAGAGAGAGAGAGAGAGAGAGGGGAGAGAGAGAGAGAGAGAGAGAGAGAGCTAGAAATGTAAGGTTGCAAAGTAAACGCAGATATACGTGTGTTAGTGCAAAGGTAAACAATATATATTTATGTAACTTTTACACATTTATTTCACACTGACAAACCGTTCTAAAAGGGATATTACAAGCGCTATAAGTAAATATCTATAGCACTGGGTCGTCGTCATTATCATTCTATTTGTTTACATAGTAAAAAAAAAAAAAAAACAATACCTTCGACCTGACCCATTGTTTCTCTAGTCCATCAGTCTGAAATTTATGATACAGAAGTTACTTCTGTAGGAAATGGCTTCCGTTGTTTAAGATTGGGATGTACCCCCGCATTTTTTGTGAAATAGTTGTTTGCGCGAATACGCGTATCTCGGTAAATACATGTTCGGCAAATACGACTTTTTGTAAGAAAAAAAATCATCTATGTCCCTATTTTTTTTACTTTTGCTATATTAAGTATATTCGTGGAGAAAAAAAATTGTTAAAATGGTTAAATATCGGATTATTAAAGCTAGCCTATGCATTTTCCTTAAGCGGCAAGAGAAAAGTACAAATATATGGGCGTAGTTTAATCTGTGGTCTTTCATCGCGCGTAATAAAGTCCCACTGTTACAGATACAATTTACACAGTACAGCGTTACTACGGAAACAGTGAACGCCTTTGCGCGTAGGAGTGATGAGGCGCCAGGCGTGCGTGTTAGTGTCGCCCGTATCGCTCCCTCGCTTCTTGACCTTGGACGCGCGGGGTCCGACCCACTCTTAGAGCTCCCGTCTCGTTTTCGCAAAGTTGCGGGGTCTGAAGACACCAGCATCCAGAGCAGAATTTCGGCAGTCGATGGTCATGCGAGAAGTCTCGCTTAGAGCAGAATGATGAGCATAGGCCGCTCACAGTTGCTCCACACTTCTCCGAGGCCCTGCTATAGTTCTACTTCCAGGATATTCCTCCGCACATGCAATCGAAGCTTAACCGAGTCTAGAAAATCACGCCAAACGGACAGCGTACCGCTTTCGTACGCATACTCAGTGCAATAAACTTTCGCATAAGAACTATATCTTACAAGGCATTACCAACACAGCTATATTATTACCGTTTTATTCATATTAATTTTAAATGTTATATTATAATCCCCCAATAGAATATAAGTAAAAGTCAAATTTAACCAGAAAAAAAGGCACTTTTATATTAATACACAAGTACAGGATGAGTCCTTTAAAAGAGGCCCGTGGACTGTATTTCCTCATTCCCTCGCTCCGTTACACACATGTCCCACGGGGCCTCTTTTAAAGGACTCATCCTGTATAATAAGTTTGTGATATATTGCGTATTTAGGAGACAACCAAGCACATCGTACACAGGGTGATTTTTCAAAGGTTTGAATCAAAGCGTGTGAATAAATAGCGAAATCGAATGGATTATAGTCGGCTCCAGAGATCACATTGACGCAGTCAAGCTGCCGACATTCATTCTGACTAACTTGCCCTGAATTTGTCTACTGTCTGTTCCATTTCATAATCGCTACCGACACAAAGCGTTTCAATGTCGTGTGCAAGCAATTTCCTTCGTCTTCAACCGAATCTCATACACAGAAAAAATTTTTTGTAAACGTAAGAGAAAATTTCGTGTAGAAATAAAACGCTAGTACTTTTACAAAACATGTTGTTGTAAACCTGTTTAATTTGTACTTGTGTAAAAACAGGATTTGTAGAACTACAGATAAATTCATGCCGTAATACTGGCACCTGTAAAATTTGTAAGTATTAACTTGTAATAGCAATAAAACTTTTTTTTTATAACTAGTTTCCCACAGTTTTTTTTTTTTTTTTGTAAAATTACAGTATGTTTGTGAGGTACTCAGTGTAGTCTTTCAGTACAATCCGAACCACACTAATAAAACAGTTTTGTGGCGAGAAAAATTTTTGTTGGTGACCACTAAGTTTTTTTTTGTCATTATAGACACGAAAAAAGATTTTGTGATGCCAACAATTTTTTTTTTTTTGTAATTCCGGTATTTAGTGGAAACTACAAAATGGCGTTTGTGGTCACCAATACATTCAGTTTTTTTTTTTTTTTTTTTTTTTAGGCAATAATGTGTTCGTCAGTCACAGGGGAAAAGTCAAAACGATAGCAGCAATACTGGTTAGTGAGGTTCACAAAGTTGTGGGCTTTTATAGGTAGATATGGCCCGACAACAATTAAACACTAAATTCAAAGTCGTCATGAGTGGGATTCGAGCGTACGACCTCTCAACTGCGAGATCATTGTGTTACACCCTCTCCTCCTTCCCCCTCCCCATCGCACCGGTTTTCCTTCATTTGACGTTGTTGCGACATTCGACGCCGAACAAGCTCTAGTGCTGACAAGTTCCCAGTGCGACAAGCGAACTGAAGATCTGCCGCATCGGAGGCACAAGGGAGCGAACCCGCGACCCCCCCGACTGCAAGTAGGCTACCCTACCCCTGAGCTTGCCATAAATCAGGTTACAACCTACCACATTCACGTCCCATACTTCCTGCCTGTTTCCGAATGAATGAATCATCGCGTATCATTCCGCGTCATCGGCTGACTTCACTGCTGTCATGTGTCGCTGAAGTCGAATCTTCGCGTGCGTTTTATACGAGAAGGGAGGGTCCTGGGCGGTTGCAACATGAGGATAATTTTCGTGAATTAGATCTTACTGCTCAATAAACCAGCGTCAGGATTTTATAAACCCTGAAAGTAAAACTGTTGGCTGCAACAAAGGGCGACCACCCCTGTTATTTTCATTATGAGGGAAAGTATTAATGAGATGTTACCTTTAGTTTGAAGATCCTGATAACACAAAACAATTTTCGTAGATGTGCGACTTAATTCCATTTCGTTTCTTAAAAAATCAGATTTCAAAGGCTCTTATCTCTCTAAATATTCAGTTTATGCTTAAAAAAAAGTCCCGTATATTTTACACTTGATTCTGCATAATAAACCTCACGAAATTTGTCGGTCGGATTTCGCCCTATCCTGCATACGCGAAGGTAGCTGGACAGCATCACCTCGTTTGACACAGGCCCTCAGACGAAACGGACCCACAGCGTTTCGACACTAGCTCCTTGTCTTGATGCGAGGTAGCAGTGCAATGGTTTTCGCGTGCTCGTGGCTCCGTTGAGCGGCCAGACAAGTGAATACCACAAACCATCGCTACACGTACGCGTCACTGCCGTGGCGAGGGGTTTCATTGTCGTGAACGATGGTTGCGATAGTTATAGGATTTCCACGCGTAACAGAGCACATTCGAAACCCTTGCTTGATATCTGCTACTATCCTTGATTTGTGACCTTCCGTCATATGTAGAATTTAAACAGCCACGAGGACTTCAAATAATTACTAATACTGTATCGCATTTTGTACTCTAACGCGTGTAAGTAAAAAAGAAAACCAATTGATTTTCAATAAATTTAAACATAGAACGTGAAGACATTGAACTATTTTACTGAATCCATTGCCAACCTTGGTAGAGAAAAAAAGGGGTGGGGGGGCCCACCCCTTTTTTTCTCTACCAAGGTTGGTTGCCGCACACAACGGCCCTGGATCATATCAGGTGTCCAGCCAGGTAGCTGGTATCAAAAGCCGCGTGTAATTTTTGTAGTAGCTTCGCTCCTTCTACACTCTTATTTGTATTCAACAACCCGACTGACTTCGGCAGTATATTTATCCTAATCTGTACAGAAGTTGCTTGGAAGTGTCTGCCTGTAATGACCCTTCTTATCCTAGCCGAAATAAGCACCTTCCATCAGCTCGAGCGGGGAGTACCTGTCTCGCCTATTCACCTTCCAATGACGGACGTGTTTGTTTTGTTTCCTCCGGTCGACTGGTGGCGGAGGCGGTAACTACCCGCCGACGACGGGGCTGCAAGTCACGCGCTCAGACGCTCCATAATAACCGTAGCGTCTGAGACGGGAGAAGAATCTTGCTCCTTTATTTTTTCCTCTTCCTCCTGTACGTGGACGGATTGACGCACGGCAGGATCGCTGTTCTCTCAAGGTTGACGCGATTGGCTGCCTGCGTGCAGGACCGCGGAGGAATTGAAGGATATTCTTTACGTCTTTGTTAGCGGAGCACGTGACGTATGTCGAAGTCTCTCTAGGTATAGCTCCGACTTGTAAATTGCTTTGCAAATAGCGGGTAAAACACGCTAAAGGCTGTTCACGATAAATTGACCACTTTTGAAATCAACCTTAGAAAAATGTCACTGCTCCTACCTGCATAAATGTTATAGAGCGCACTGAGTGACATGCCCCCAGTAAAGTTGATAACGATGGAGGGAAAGTAGTTCCATAATTTAACGTCGGATCAAAAGTGTTAGGTAACAATTTGTGACAACGTAAATTATTTATTTCGCTTTCTGATTTTTTTTATGAAGTGTAAAAGTGGACATATTTTTAAAATATTTCCTTTTCTAATAATTGAACATTTTCACTTGACCAACGCATGAATAAAGTGATCAGGCACATGGCAATGTTAATTCGACATAAGGCGCAAGACTACACAATGTGCATACAAGTATATCTTAAGCGGGGCTTTGAAAAGTGCTTATTTTACAGTGAACAGCCTATAGGAAATTTGCTGAAAGAAAAACACGATCTCTGGTCGCAATTTCCTTAAAAGAACAGCAACAAAAAAAAATACGAGTGACAAAAGCAACAACCATCCCCACTTCACAGTATATATATATATATATATATATATATATATATATATATATATATATTGCCTACGTTTGCAGACAGTTATTTGAGAAATCAGATGCCAAATATTTTTGTGTATTACCACACGTAAAATGCTGCAGCTTTACAATAAACCTTTTTATGGAAAATATAAATAAATTTTTATTCGACAGTATGTACTTAATAAAATTCTACCGAGTCCTACACATTCAACAGTAACTCGTAGTTTTGCAGAAAAGAACGTCTTGGCAAGTTTCCGAGAAATTTTTTTAAGAGCAAAAATTCTTTTTGCGTTTTGGGACAACCTTCAAAGTTTTCTTGGAGTTTGCTCGCGTTTGCCTGGGATCTTAAACTCTCATTAACTATTTATAACGACCCCGGTAAAGAATCACATCTTTCCAGAGACTTGAAGAAAAATGTGTAGTTTCATTTCGGGGTAACTTGGGATACACAAACTCGCACCTTAACGTTTCCCTTGCAGTTGGCGAATGCACTTTCGACACCTCCTGCACACCTCCGAGACAATAGTAAACGTGCAATGAATCGCAGGCCCAATCGTCGTCCCCTTTCCCGACAGCGGACGACCAATGAGTAGTTGGCATCTGCACGTTCGCACATACACTGTAAACAATTTTCTTGTAAACTTCCTAAACTGTAATGGAAGTTTCTAACCTACACACATCAAGCTACAGGTATAGGAATGTTTAGCAGCGCTGGTATACAAAGTTGAGAACTTCCCTATGCATTTGACTGTTTCCTGAGCAAATGTGGAAACGCTACAATGTATGTATAGGGGAAAACGTTACCATTCCTGCTTTCTCACTAAGCGCAATCACTGGTATGGTAAATTACTGAATAATTTCTTAGAGCGTATGATTGCGAATTATAGCATATAGATAAATTAACTTGAAAATGCTTCAGACCTCTATTTATTACCTGAAGGAACGAGTAGGTGTGAAAGGAAATGCAGGGTCGCTATAGGCTATTCACGGTAAAGCGAGCACTTTTGAAAGCCTTCTCATTTGGAATAATAGTCAATAAATGTGTTTTATTTTAGCTGTAGACGTTAACTTCCGAGTGTGGCGGAATATACACACTCTGTTTATTACTCACACGGCAACATTTATTTAGAAAGGATGCTACAGTATAAAATATGGCTGAAAGAAAAAAATAAACCAGGGCCTCAAAAGTACTCACTTTAACGTGAACAGCTTATAGAAAACAAAGACGCCGGAGCTATGTGCGTCGGGAAGACAGTTTACATATTCACCCGTAACCTATGTTATTTCTGCTTGGCTCCGGTTAGGGATCGCAGCTGACGGAAACCGTTAAACAGACTGCAGCAGAATTTGTGCCAGCCGAAAACCGACATTTGGTAAGTCCGAATTATTAAATGACGAATTAATCAAAAAGTGTCTTGGTCAAATGTTACCTCCTTGCCACATCTGCGTTCTTTTGAAATATATGTGGATGTTAAAGAATCAGTTTAATTTAGTTAGTTCACCGGAAATAGAGTACTTTTCAAAATACTGCACGGTTTGTTATTTCTGCCAATTGCACATCTTTAAAAATTAACACTGCAGTGAAGTTAATACTGGTATAGTCCTTCCATGTTAACTTCACACTTTTATGAAGCCCTGCTAAAGTTTTACTATCAGGTTATTCCTCCGCCGCAGGAATCAAGGCTTACCCAAGTCTATAAAATTACACAAGAGGGACAAGACACAGCAGGCCTATTTGGGATCACTCATTTTTTAACATCTTGCATGAGAACCATTTATATTACTAGGCATTACCAATGAGCTTATTGTGTCCCTGTTTTATTAACATTAAATAAAAATAAAATATTTTAATTTATAAATCAAATGTCATTGAAAACTCTAGTTTTATACTAGAAGAAGTATAAAACGCTTGTGATACATAAAATAATTAGGAAACAACCTAACACGTCATACATGTGATGATATTTCCGAAGGATTTATTTGAAAAGTGTGATGATACTGCGAATATACTATAGCGATATATCGATCAACGCATACTGTGAAATTAATAGAGACGAAATTGTGCTATACGATCACGACAATCCTTACCATAATGAGCACGGAAACATAATTGAAATCGATTTCACTTATTGCCGTTTTCCTGCGACGCTTTTAATTGAATTCTATTACATATCGCTTTTTTTTAATGGTTCACCGCTAATAATACAGTGTTTATGGTAAAATATCTAGACACGGAAAAGATATTTCTTCTCCAAGGCTGAGTTCCAAGAAGCTCGGTCAACCATGAAACTACTGTAAACAGTACAATGAACTTCTTTTCTGCTAACCTAGTCGGTTACGCTTGAATAACGAGTGTTAGTGGATAAAACTAGGAAGCTGTCATTAAGCAATCATAAAAAAAAAGTTAAATTTTTAATATTACCTCAGATCATTTGCATAATTGAAGATCAAACCTGAGGTCATTTAATTACTTACTTCCATGCTAATTTACGCTATACCTAAAAGCAGTTTATTGCCATGCTCGAGGTAGAAGTCAAAATTGTAATCTCTCGAATGGTAGGTAGGGTCAATACCCCACACCGCCCAAACGTTGTAATTATTTATACGCTGTTCACGGTAAAGTGAGTACTTTTGAGGCCCTAGTTACTTTTTCCTTTCAGCCATTGTTCATCGTATAACCACCCTTTTAAATAAATTTTCCCATGTTTGTAATTAACACAGTGTGTATTTTCCACTGCACTCGGAATTTAACGCCTAAGGGTGCAATAAAATATATTTGTCGACTATTATTCAAAATGAGAGGGTGTTCAAAAGTGCTCACTTTACCGTGAACGGCCTATATCCACTTCCATCGCGTTGACAGCGGATTCATTAGGGACGGGATCATGACGTCGACTGCAAGTAACGGTTGAACGTAGCGGCAAAGACGTGTGTCGAATAAACATCAAGGAATACAAAGAACTTTGAAGTTCTGAAGTGAAATTATTTCTTAAGGACTTTACATTTCCTTTCTTTGAACGAAACAACTCATACAAAATACAGTACTAAAGTCTAAGTTTAGACAATTGAAAATCGGCTCTGCAATCTTTGTACAAATGTGTATCACGTTGCATCAATCATTATGTATTATCCAAAAATGCATTTTACGTACCTGATTTTAAAATATGCTGAAACATTTATATTAAAATTTCATTTCAAAACAAAAAAAAAAAAAAAAATCTTGTTTCCTTACTTTATTCATAAATATCAATTTACGGTTTTCCTCTTCGCATCACATACGTTTGCTGTTTATTTATTTTAGACGAGCTTGGTTTAATAAATGGTGATGAAAATCGCCAAACAAGAAACAAATATTTCAACATAACCCCTGTTAGATTCTCGGAAAATGGTTGCTTGACATTGACTTTAAATTTCATCGTTTCGAAACAGTAAAGTTTAGAGTTTACCTTTGACAGTTCCATTTTGTGATGCGCCATAGGAAACAACATGTCGGAAAACAATCGAAAAGTCAAATCGTAAAAAGTCAAATGCTAAATTTTTCAATCCTGTATAGGCTGTTCACGGCGAAACGAGCACTTTTGATAGTTCTGCTTAAGATATACTTGTTTGCCCGTTGTGTATTCTTCCGCCTTGCGTAAAATCAACACTGCCATGGGCATTATTGGGACGCAATTCATGCGTCGGTCGAGCGAAACTGTGAAATTATTAGAAAAGTAAATATATTATAAATCTGATCACTTTTACACTTAGCCGCATTAAAAAAACAGAAAGCAAAAGATATAATTTAAGTCTTTACAAATGGTTGCCTAGCACATCAGATTCGACGTTAATACATGAACTACTTTCCCACCAACGTTACAAACTTTTACTGTGCGCATGTCACTCAGTGCTCCCCGTTGCAATACATACAGATGGGAGCAGTGACTTTTTTCTAAGGTTGATTTCAAAAGTGCTCGCTTTATCGTGGACAGCCTTTAAGGGCCTTTACACCCCGAACTCCAGTCGCACGCGCCAGCAAAATGGCGTTGCTTACCAGCAGCACGCCGCAACGTCGTTCGCCGATCGGCACCTCGTGACCAACTCGTCAGCTGGTAGCCGAGCCAATGGGGGTTCCTTTCGAAGAACACAACAGCCAATCACATGCAAGGCCAGTTCCCAGAGTCTTTTCAATCGTGTTTAGGCTGTTCCCCTTTAAAGTGAGTACTTTTGAGGCCAACCTTCTATAAATGTCACTGCCCGTTTCTGCAAATATTTTAACGGGAACAGTGATTGGTATACGTCCTCAAAAGTTGGTTACGACGGCTGCAATCGCCATAGTGTTCCCGTAACAAAATAAAACTAACGTGGAAGTGTGAAATGTACTCGCTACAACAGCATTAAGTAAACTGTTACGCGACCAATGAGAAACGAGCACAAAAAAAAAAAGACAAGCTGTACTTGTATCAAGGATATTTACAAACAGCGAGTTGGCTAACCTGATATTTATTTTATTTTTTTTAATCTACATGTGATGGAAAAAGTTTTATGGGAATAGTGTTTCGGGATATTTCAATTGTTGTATACATGTTAATAACTGCGTTGACTATTTAAATAAACGTAAATTTTAACTGTACCGGAAAGTTCATTTAATGTCTATCTTCTTGTTATAAGCTTGCACTGCACTGAATCTAGTGGTTGGAAATGTTCACTTGTGATTGGCCGGCGTAGAACTTGACGTAAGAGAATTTAGGCTGTTCACTTTAAAATGAGCACTTTTGAAAGCCCTGCTTAAGATTTACTTGTATGCACGTTGTGTTCTCTTCCACCTTATGTAAAATTGACATTACCATGGGACTCATCACTTTATTCACGCGTCGGTCAGGTGAAAATTCGAAATTATTACAAAAGTAAATATTTAGCAAATCTTCTAATTTAACACTTCCATACATTAAAATAGAAATAAGTGAAAGGAATAAATTAAGTTATCACAAATAGTTACGTGTCACTTTTTATTCGACGTTAAGTTAATGGAACTACTTTCCATTCATCGCTACCAACCTTATTGGGCGCATGCCACTCGGTACGACTGTTGAAATACATGCAGGTATGAGCGGGAACATTTTTATAAGTTTGATTTGAAAAGTGCCTACTTTAACGGGAGCAGCCTTTAGAAAATATTCAATCCTCTTTACGCCGTTGCTGTGAGCAGGCCGCCATCTTACGCCGTTATGTTGTGTTGTAGTTGGTCCCTATATACAAGTGAGGGTTCAATTTTTTACTGTTATTTCTTACGGTGATTGTAACCAGCTCTTTACAAGTGTTACGTAAAAGAGTGTGTATTTTAAATCGATCTTTCGTTTCCAATGCACAAGGGCGTAAAAATGTCTAAACTTTGTGACAGATTTACTTTTATCATAATTTCACAGTTTGACTTGACCAACGCACGAATAAAGTGATCAGGCCCATGGCAATGCATATATTACATATAGTGGGAAAATACACAATTTTCACGCAAGTAGGTCTTAAATAGGAATTTTCAACAGTTCTCATTTCACCGTGAACAGCTTATATCTATCCTGTACTCGGAATTCGCATGGAAAAGCAAAGTACGGATGTTTGGGACCGGGAATCGAACCCGTAGTTCTCTATTGCGAGTTTAATGTGTGTGTGTGTATTTTTTTTTTTTAATTCGGAATGCAGAGTAGAAATATTCCGTTGGAAGATATGCAACATTCGAAAGTGAAAAGAGTCCTGGAAGCACCTCCGATTGGTAGCCATTTCCGTGCTGAGATGTTGAATCATGCTGCGTGGTGGTCTCCTCAGCCGTCAATGAAACGACCTTCTCGTCACATTGAAGATCTCGACCACCGGGGACCACGAGCCTTGTTAGGTTCGAGGGCGCAACATTACAACGTCACGGCGGAATTAGTTTTCGGGGAGGAGAGCTGAAGAAAATTGAAGAGCTTCTAGGGAATGTGTTTCCGAAGCTACGCTGTTAAAGAGGATGGCAAGGTATCGAGACTCTCACTTCCCCAAACCAGAGCAGCGTAATTTATAGTTTTACTTCCAGTCAGTTATCTGTGCCTAATATTAATGTTGATTTAAAATATACGTGAAATAAAAAAAAAGCTGAAGAAATAACAAACCAATAGTTGCCGCGTTATGCACAGTTTGTCACTTATTCTGTATTGTGCTAATACAAACCGTAAATTATTAATATATTTAATCACTAAATAACAGTACACGCATTTTAAAACAAAATGTGGTTGGCTGTTTCGTATACACGGCCGTAGGTATATTTACGTGACGTCGTCTATGGGTGGTGAGAGGAAGAAAGACTGAGTGGGCTTGTTTAAATCAATCATATTGTAATTAGCACGCATCTCGTCACGTGATGTGGCATGTGATGATGGCGCAATCGCCACGTCCCCAATTCGCTGCTGCGTAGAATTGTCAGCTTCTTCTTCATATAACTCCGGAATGGATTGCGGTAGCTGAGTCAAACTTTCAGTATTAGATTTGTCTGGTCGAGCAATATTCACGTTGCCAATTTCATTAGTGTACTTTTCGCCTAACTTTGCAACGAAGGTGATTATTCGCTAGAAAGTCACCATATGTGTTTATTATTTATAATTCTTGGTTATGTTTTTAGTTACTCTTTTTTTTATTAACAAAGTGAGACCAGAATGTCTCCGATCGTATGAGCCGTTCGGTCGCTACAGCCGTCTTAAGCATACTAAACCGCTCGAAATCAGGGATCCGCAGCGCTGCTCCCACCGCGGCCTGATGACGTCAGAACAATACGTCTGTGTATGAACCATGAAGCCAAAGGACCGACCTATACTATTGTACATTTATATTAAACGTACTGCTCATTCTCGACGAGTAATTGCCAAGGACCAGAGAACAAATTTTCGTGACTCTCACTTCCTGAACTTAAGGGGCTGAGTTGTATGACGCTGTCACGTCAAAATGTTAAGAATTTTTAAATTCATATTTTATATTTAAGGTCTGTTATCTAATAATTGCATTTGTGTCGTGTGGTATCCCACAGCAATAGTTTACTTTGTAATTATATATATATATTTTTTTCATTTGTACAACTTAGTTGGCATTTGTTACAATGGCAGCAGAAAAATAGGGCAATGTGGGATACAACGTCAAATTATAAAATAATTTATTTTTTGCTATCCAAAATCATTAAGTGACGTGACAGAACTCCATCATGGGTAAAAGTGACCGCCGTACAAGATCGACATTTAAAAATCATTACCCGATAAAAATACAGTTGAGCGAAAATGGGTTCCAGGTAGTCACACCCCATTTTTCACTCAAAAATTTCAGCGCAGTTAGATCTTCTTTATCTTACGTACACACTTGCAGTTTTTGTTTAGTTATTGAACGCATGACTTTGTGAGAAAACACTTTCTTACTTGACTTAGGGCAACCATAATAAAATTAAGTTACTCCAAAACTAAATGTCTTTGATTCGTGGGCAGACGCCCAAGACGCTTAGCAATTGAACATTTTCCAATCACTAAAGTAAGTGTGAGATTAAGTGTTTTCAAACAATGCTACATGTTTAATATTTTTCGCGAAATATAGCTATTTCCAGATAAGGGAATTCTACACACATTAAAGGCGACTAATACCAACATTTGTCCATTAATCTTTGTCTATCGTCAAGTAGCTCACTGTTTTGTTTGGTCTGAGGGATATCTTAACACCGTCCTTGTTTTAGCTCGTTGTTCATCTCTCCCGACACGAACATTTTTTGCTGTTATCCTCGCATATAATTTTTACTGCTGGTATGATTCTGACGTTTATGAATAAAACATAAAGAAATAATTTTAGTGGCTACAATTTAACAATACCTCCACAAATAACTGCTATTCGTTATTCGATACCAACGTTACTAAAGAAACTCCAGTAAGACTTTAACTTAAAACTTACGAACAAGGATTACATTAGTTAATGTAAAAATTGTTAATTAACCATAAAACACCTCTATGATTTATTTGGACAGTTTATATATGCCTACAGCGACTTAATTCTAAAGAAAGTAGTGCAAATATGCATTTTTTTCACGTGCTGAAGGTTGTTTCAGTAAATAATTACTTTTACAGTGTATCTTGCCCCACGTATTTCATACCATTTTTCGAGCAGATTACTTTTATATAGCTTAGTCATGTTTAATGTACGCTGTAGCATCACTCCGCGGTAAAATGAAAACCAATTATTGTATGTTTCACCGTTGGTTCTCTTCCCGAAAAGGAAACTTGACATCTGATCTACGCGTTCGGTTTTCCAGGAAAACGTTGTTGCGACAAGGGCGCAGCCAGATAATTTCGTAAAAGAGAAACTTCCAAAGAAGGAATTACATGTTTAAAAGATCTTCGCGTTCGTATTTCAATAAAACTTGTAATAGAATGAGTGAAGATATTTGGGAGGTTCTTAACAGCGAGGTCTTGAGAGCCGACGATGGTGATTGAGGTGAATATGGAGCAGCGCCGGAATTAAAGGGCGGGGGAACGGGAGATCCCCGAGAAAACCTGATGAGCCCAGCGGCATCGTCCGGCACGATTCCCACATGCAAAAATCCGGGAGTTACCCGGCCAGAACTTGTAATCGTGACCGTGATTGTAGGGTTAGTACAAATTTTTTATACGAAATATGTTCGTTTCCTATATATATTGAAATGATTTGTTTTACTAACCGTAAAACTGTTCTTGAAATTTTCAATCATTTTTAACATCAAGAGAAAATTAATTTTGATATATGTCTTGAATGAAACAGTATGGTAGCGAAATCCTTCAATTTCAAAGTGGCAACCGCTAAAACTGAGGTAGAAAAAATATCTGATTAATATACATACATTAAAAATAAAACATGCTTTATATTTATTAATAATACAAAACAGATAGGCCCCTGTATTTCTTGAAATTTTTTTACTTAACTCAGATTTTTAGTGGGAAAAAGGCACTGTGAACTTATAGTTTGCTCACAAAATTAATTTGCTAACCTTGGTGTATAGGTACCGAATATTCCAGTTTTTAGATCAGCGAAAGTACAGTTTGCAACCTACACGATATTCAGTGAAAATGTTGACAGTCTTAATGTCATATAAGTACCACCAAGTCAACCTCAGTGGCTTAGTTAGTTAACTGACTACTAACAAGTCGACCGCAGTAGCTTGGTTAGTTAACTGTCTACTAACAATGCGACGGTCTCATATTCGTCTCTGGGAAGGGTTGGTTTTGTCTGGAAGGCACTCCCAAATTAGCCGACAGTCGTTGGAAGATTTGGTACAAAAAAAAAACATTGAAAACTTTTTTGGCGATATCAATCGGGTTAGCAAAGCTAACAATTGGGAATACGTTTCCGTGAAATTGGTTTCTCTACACTGTCTGAAAATGGAAAGGATTGTATAGAAGTGAGCTGTATGAGTCCCAATAACACGCTTCCTTGTTTAATCTCACTGATATTGTAGTTATTCTTGTTTTAAATACTGCCACAGTCTCCGTACTGTTTCCATGACAATAAAGTACACGGCTGAAAATATTCCCTTATCCGATTTTACATTTATTTTTAATTTAACATTTTTTTTCTCTCTCTCTCTATCTATCTATCTATCTATCTATCTATCTATCTATCTATCTATCTATCTACCTCTCTCTCGCTCTCTAATTTTGTTGTATTTTAAAGTATTTACAACATTTGTTAGACTTTGGAACGTCACTCCCAGGCCATTATGATTTATTTAAACGTGTCTTTCAGAGACCAAGAAATCTTCATAATTCGTTAGCTGCTGCAATGGTCGAGTGAATTTTTTTTTAACTTGTTTGGCTTTAACTTCACGTTTCGTGATGAGAAAGTATGTTCTGTTGTCTCCGAACAGAATATATATTAAATTAGCTTTCGGGTCATACGTGTGAAAAATGGCTGACGTAAGTGAAAAAAATATTGCAGTGGGAAGACAAATATTCTTTTCTGAGAAGGTTCTAGACTATTCAGTACCACATAGCAGATTTCCCGTACTGAAACTCTCTTAACAACCTGCGCTTCATCTCAGATACGTCCTGGAATGCGAGAGAAATAATATCATTCATATTTCTTCATTATTTCTTGGCAATAAATTAGCACTCTGAGGCAGCGTAGTGCCTGACTTGGACCAAAGTAAATTTACGGTTACTTCCAACTTTTATGGAGCCCTGCCAAAGTTCTAATCCCAGGATATTCCTCCGTCTCGTGCAAACAAAGCTTAACCGAGTCTAAAAAATTACACCAAAAGGACAACGCACAGCATTCATGCGCACTCACTATAATAACATTTTGCATGATAACTACTTCTTAATAGGAATTATTAATACACCTATTTCATCGTTTTAATTCGTATTAGTTATAGATGAAATATTCCATTACATAGATAAAATATTAGTAAACGTTCAATTTAACCTAAACTAAGGTATTTTTCTGTTAACAGAAATATAAAAAGCCTGTGATACATGGCATATTTACAAAATAACCAAACACGTGCATATATGGGGTGATTTTCAAAGGTTTTATTCAATAAGTGTGAAGAAACCGCGAGTAGACTGTAAACGTAAATATTTAACTCAAGTAATGTGTTGTAAGAAACTAGCCCACGGATGTTCGGTTTATGCAGATAGATAACAGTTCCATTTCCAAGTTCCTACATGTACCAACTCTTTCTCGCTCGCCAGTAGCAGCCAGCTTGTAACCGATACACGAAACACCAATGCCAATTGTAGTGATTCCCAACGCACTGCAGTGTTATATATTTTTTTGTTGCTTGTTACGTGTTACTTTGCTATCATCAACAGCGCTTGAAGACTGGAACAATAGCAACATCCATGCATTACCGGGGATTATTACCTGCAACGTACAACTTAAGGTAGGCGTTTTCAGAGTCGCTAGATAGTGTGCGGAGCATCAGTGAATGCCACCTTATTTATTAACTGCCCCATGTTATTACGCGGTATCAACCTATGAACAGCTTTCAAGCCCATTAATATAAGTTTTCCTTTTTATTTTATAGTCCGTAAATAATAATTTTGGGATGCCTAAAATACCTTAAACAGGTGTTTACAAGATGGCTTTTTAGATACTTAAGTTCCAACAGAGAAGCTTTCAAATGGAAGAACGTGCAGTACATCTACACCTTTGTAATTCAATTATATAAAATGATACGGTCACCTCTGTAACGTTTAATGGAAATGCGTTTTCTATTTAAAAGGTCAGAAGGCATTTAACGTGCGTGTCCAAGTTGCCCTTATCGCTTTCACGCTTCTAAACATAGCAAATGCACTACACCGCGAATTAAGACAGCAAAAAATATTAAAATTCGACGGTTCCGCAGTGTAGAGAATACGTGCGCAATAACATTGCAATCGAAAGAACTAAATAAAGCATTTGAAGTTTTGTTAAGACAAATAACTTTCGACACAATGCAGGTTGTGAAGGTAATTTGGCCTGACAGTATAGACAGTTTAAATAGCAAAAGCAGCCAGATGGGCAGTTGATACCCTGTAAATATTGTTATCCTAAATAGTAGTGTCAACATAACTGCAGCAGAACACTGTTCCCGCAATAGCAAAAACTCTAATAAGCTATAGTCTAGTCGCTGTTTCTTTACTCTTTTTCAATCAAACATTTCGAAAACCCTCCTATGTCTGACGTTTTTCGATGTTTCCTAAAAATGTCACGCAATACAAGCGTTTTGTACACGTGTTAATACAAATGTACCTTATTTTAAGTTAAGTTGAACTTACATTAATATTCTAGCTATAAATTATAATATTTTATTTATAATAAATACCAATGAATAAAAACACCTAGTAATAAATAGTTGAGCTGAGTTGAGACATCTGGGTGGCTCTTAACAACGAGGATTTGAGAGCCGATGAGGGTGAAATGAGATGAGAATGAAGCAGCACCAGAATGCAAGAGCGGGGGGAAACGGGAGATCTTCGAGAAAACCCGCCAATCTGCGGCATCGTCTGGCACGATTTCCACTTGCCAAAATCCGGGAGAGGCTCGACAGGGGATTGAGTCCAGTTTGCCTTGGTGGAAGGCAAACAGGCTAATCACTCAGCCACCGCGGCCCACATAGGAAATAGTTCTTATGCAAAATAGTATTTCGTTCAGTGCGGACGAATCCGGTGCGCTGTCCCTTTGGAGTAATTTTCTATACTTGGTTAAGCTCTTTTTACATGAGGCGGGTGAATATCCTGGAAGTAGAACAGGGTTTTAGAAAGTGTGAGATAACCATGGACATCCTATAGCGAAAAATCCTAATGCTGCCCTGGAATCCAATCACAGGACTATGTCACTACTGTGTTTGATTATTTTTCATTTGAGACACATTAAGGTAAAGGGTGTTTACTGTAAACTGGGCACTTTTGAAATTAACCTTTGAAAAATATCACTGCCTTTACCTGCATATATATTTTAAAGGGCTAATTAAGTTAACAGGAGATATTGTAATCATATAAGACTATTTATTTTCTCCTGTTAACAGAGTGACAGTTATTTTCACCAAATAGTTAACATATTTTGTTCTTGAATTTCAACTTTTCTAATACTTTCAGTTTGAACATGTAACACTAAGTGACAAAAAAATATTGAAATTATTTATGTTCTGATAATTAAAATGCAAAACAAATTATGTTCACATGTAATACTCACCTTAGCTATATTCCACACAGTGGCTGAAGACTACCGCTTCCTTTTGCCGAAACTGAACTCTGGAACATTACCATTAAAAGTTAATATATATATTTTCGATTATATCATAATATGTTCTTTTCTCTCTCCGCAAGTAACCAATATCATCTGTGACAGACAAGTGTTTTAATATATTTTCAATTTCAAGCCATTTTAAATTTATTATTTTTTATAAAACTTATTGCAAAAGAGCAAAGTAGAGTGCAGCCTCTGTAGGCCAAACCCATTTCCCATGAAAAAAGTAACTAAGATAAATCTTTCAAAGTAATTGATTTTTGCTATAAACATTATTCTCCTAATATATATGGTATTTTTTCAAAGCCACCAATGTTCCGAGAGTTGTTATTGTAATTTATTTCGTTACCGATATTTGCACAAATACGGTTTAAAAACTCGTTTTTACGTGCTCATCTCTTCCTTAATATTCCGTTTAAATATAAAGTGTCACATATGTTTTTCTTTCATCCTGTATATTAACGGGCGAATTGAGTGACATGAACCTAGTAAAGTAGGTAACAATGAATGGAAGTAGTTCCATATCTTAACGTCGAATATTTAGTGTTAGGTAACCATTTGTGACGAAATTAAAATTATTTCTTTCCCTTTCTGTTTATTTTAATGCATCGAAGTGTAAAAATGAGCAGATTTGCGAAACATTTTATTTTGTAATAATTTCACAGTTGCACTTGACCTACGCATGGATAAAGTGTCGAGGCCCATGGCAATGCTAATTTTGCATAAGGCGGAAGAATACACAACGTGCATCTTAAGCAGGGTTTTCAAAAGTGATCAGTTTACTATGAACATTCTTTATAAACATTGTGTATTCTTATACCATAAATACAACGGTACCATGTGCCTTATCACTTTTTTCGTGCGTCGGTCAAGAGAAATTGTGCAATTTTTAAACAATTAAATACTCTACGAATGTATTTATCTTTACACTTACATGCATTAAAAAAACCAAAAGGAAAATAAAATACGCAGGCGGGGATTAGGTATAGTGATTTCTTTTTAAGGTTGATTTCAAAAGTGCTGACTCTATCGTGAACAGCCTTCGACGAGCAGATCCTAAGCAGGTATTTCAAAAGTGCACATTTGACCACGAACAGCCGATAACTCTAGATATTCTTCTGGCGGGCGACGCAAACCCACTGGCAGACTGCAGTCAAAGTCTTCGCGCGGCTCCTGGACGGAGCGGGACCGCGGAAAGGTCAGCGCGACCGCGACCTCGGCGGCGGACACTCCGGCCGTGTGTCGCGCGACGCGACGACGCTGGGCGCACGCGAAAAACCCGCCGAGTTAGTGACCTTTGATTTCCATACCGGGCGCGGTGGCTATGCCCTTAACGCGAGCACCACGCCGGCCGGCGGGATACTGGTCTCGCGTGCGCGGAGGAGGGCTGGGGTGTTGGGGACCCTCTCCGTCTCTGCGTATAAAAGAAGTGTCCGGAGCTGTTGCCGGCACATCCCGCAGCCGGCCGTGGCGAGTACTGAGATACAGTTCCCAGCAGCGCTACCGACAACAACCATGCAGGTCCTGGTGAGTATCGCGCTTCGTATAAGGGTGCTCACGTGCTGACTACTCTGATGACTCTTTCGCCAGTAGAGATCTTTCCAAAAGTTGAACTATTAGTCTACCACAACTTAGACCGTTTCCGAATTCAGGTTTATACTGGCGTACTTCCATACTTCACTTACCCTTGGCACCAAACTTGATGAACTCCGTCAGGTAGTCATGTTGGCTTCGGTAATAATTATTAGCCAGCTAAGCACTTTTAATGTAAGTGTATTCCGACTAAGGATTTCATAATTTCCAAATGCTACAGGGGTTAAATCAAGTAAAGGCTGTTCACGATGAAGTGAGAACTTTTTAAATCAACGTTAGAGAAAAGTCACTGCCGCTACCCGCGTATATTCAAACGGGCACACTGAGTGACATACGCCCAGTAAAATTGGTAACGATGGGTGGAAAATAGTTCCATATCTTAACGTCGAATAAAAAATGTTAGGTAATAATTTGTGATAACTTAAATTATTTATTTCGGTTTTTTTATGCATCGACGTATAAAAATGAGCAGATTTGTAAAATATTTACTTTTATAATAATTTCGCAGTTTTACTTGACCGACGCATGAATAAACATTTCAATGGACCTCATGTCCATTGAAATGTTAATTTTAAATAAGGCGGAAAAATACACAACGTACATACAAGTAGATCTTAATCAGGACTTTCAAAAGTGCTCATTTTACCGTGAACAGCTTATAATAAATTATATTTATATTTTATTTGCATATCTTTGATTATTTTACGTGAGTTTGAGAACTTGGTTGCATATCATAGTTTCTGTAGGTCAGGAAAATAGGCCTCATACGACTTTATTGTTTAGACCTTTCTTAAGGTAAACCTTGTGATAATTCTTAATTTATTTAAAAATTCTATGCCGACGAAGTATTAATGTTGCCCTATTAAACTTTAAATAAAATAATTATGTCGAAAATAATTCTAACCTACAAAATTATTCTCAAAATGGCGGCACGTATTCCTTAAGTACGCGGGGAAGTATACATATTCGTTTACTTGTATACTCGCATACTTCACTTGCAATTCGGACAGCACTTACGACGTCACTTCCGGGGACAGGTACGCTCAAGTTTGTACTTCAGGCTAATTCGGACACAGCAATAGTATCACTCAGGGCGAATGTTTAGTGTGGGCGTGCCAGCTGCGCAGTAACGATCTCTTCTACCCCGACGTCGAATGGGTTAGTTTGCCAACAGAGCAGTCAAAACTTTAACTGTGAGGTTATCAGAACCTGAGTATCGCGTAGCTTGCGCATGCAAGATGTCCAGTAAAGATCTCCTCGACCCCGTCGTCGAAAATCTATTTCGCCAACAGACTTTAAATCTATAATTCTTCAGTAAACTTCCTTACCTGTAATGGCTGTACATTCAAGGCTGTACATAGTATAGAATATTTGTGATATATTAGGCTGCAAATATAGGAACGATGCTATAAAAATGCGTACACTTAACTAAGCATTTGACTTTTCCAATTTACCTTGTCTTTATGAACCAGCGTGAGTACGGGGATCGCCGATTATTGGGGTTGGCCTCCTCCGTCTCCTCTCTCTAATTCCGCGGTCGTCGCCTAATCCTGCCACTGGCGAACGGCAGCTCACGCCAATGAAAGGAGCTGTCAAGGTAGACTACTGAAGTTAGTTCTTGTCAATCCTACTTCTCATTTTCTTCTTCCTTCTCGCTGTGTGACGTCCCGCTTCGTGTATCTAACAGTATTTTCGCGGGTCTAATGATAGTGCCCATGCGGCTAAGTTGTTAGGAACCTAAGAAGATTTCTACGACGCAGTTTTTACTCTAATGTTTTTAAATTAAAATGTTCCAATTTCAGTGTCGATCAGCTTATGCATTTATTGTTAAATATTAAGAATAAATCTTTTTCTAATTCGTTGACGACTATTCAGCTCTGATTGCTTTCCCAGGGCCTATCTAGAATAGTATTGATAAGCTACGCTGCACGAATCGTAACATTTATACATTAATTTTATTGTTGTTGTAGCGTATGTGTCACGCTACTGATGGACAGCATTTTTTTTGCCTATGAATGAGAATATTTACGTGTGTTATTGCCACGCTCAAACTAGACACGAATACTCGTGCTTCCAAACATTGTCTCTCCGAACGCATCATTATACTTTGTGACCGATCGGTTTCATTTAACTTGTCGAACCACCATGGATAACTTAGGAGACGTAGATAGTATATTCAAAGCACATTGGGGGGCAATTTTTGGTAAATCGGTAACCAAATTATTATTTTTTTGGAATGTTATTTTGCGGTGTGGTTAGAGCATGACGATTTTTTCAACATCCAGATCAACTTTCGTGACTGAATGTATGTAAAATGTTACACTTATAGTGGTCTGCCTCAAATCGGGGACTTTCAGTATCGGAGATAACTCAAACCTGATTGGTCGAGTCAGTAGGGATAAAACTGGCTACTTGTAGGGGCAGCTGCCAGTGAACAAACAGCTGAGTGTCGAGAATACGCAGGACTGTGGAGTCTAGCTAGCCGCTACCAACATGGCAATATTCTATTTCTGTAACTGCAGCCCTCCTTCACGACCTTCACCTGGCCAACAGAGCAGATGGGTCCAATCCACAGGCGTCAGTTAATATCAATGGTTGTTAAAGAAAATTGTTTCTTCTTTTTACCCGTTCGGCTATGCGTTAATTTCTGCGTTCAAATGTTGCTATGATATATTCACGGTTACTTCACACCTTTCTGAAGCCCTGCTAAAGTTCTACTTTCAGGATATTCCTCCGCCTCGGGCAAACTAAGCTTTATCAAGTCTTAAAAAATTTCACCAAAAGACAACGCACCGAATTCGTAGTTGTGTAATAATATTGTACATGAGAACTGTTATTAACTAGGCGCTACAAACACAGATGTTTGCTTTCTGTTGTCGTTCATATTTACTACAAATGAAATATTATAATTAATAATTAAAATATAGGTAAAACTTTAATAAAACGAAAAATAAGATACTTTTATTGTTAACAGAGGTGTAAAACGCTTGTGATGTATGGCATATTTAGACAGTAACTTAACACGGCATACAAGGCGTGATTTTTCGAAGGTTTGATTGAAAAAGTTAGAAAAAAAACCGCGAATAGACTATACCATCCATGTCGAAGAGGCGTAGAAAATTTCACATATCTGATTAGCCACAAGGTCTCAAAAGCCCCTTGTCTCACAAAGTACTTGTAACTGGCTCCTTGCTTTGTCTCATGGCGGTCACAACGTTCGTTCATTTACAACGTGTCGATGGTCGTAGGCTCGGTGACTCGACGAACCAAGCTTCCAAACTGTGGAAATTGTTATCATGTTTCATGTAAGTCCAGGTCCAAACACGGTCTATAAAGAGCGATATTTGTTTCATTATTGTTTTCCATTTCTCATTCGGGGAAATGCTACTATCCTGAACCTATAGATAGTCTGCATCTCAAAATGACACGTAGGAAAAACAGAAAGCATTTACATATCATCAAGACTAAGGCAGGCGACATACCGACCGGATTAGTCACCGTTCGAAGAATTCCCAAAGGTTGAAATTTTGAAGCGACATCTACGTATTACATAGCAACCTTTCTGCATAACAGTATTTCATGAATGGTTAGTGTTATTAATTTCGCACCCAAAGGCTTATCAGCGAGAGATGGAATGGAAAGATGTGTATTGAGATCGCACTGCAAAACAATTTGGAAATTCAACTCTCGTTTCAATGGGTCGGGATCAAATCCATAATCCTCAGAACGTGAAGGGGCCACGGTGGCTGAACGGTTAATCTGCTCGCCTCCCATCAAGGCGATCCGGGTTCAATCCCCGGCCGGGTCACTCCGGATTTCCGCATGTGGGAATCGTGACCGACGATGCCGTTGGTCGGTGGGTTTTCTCGGGGATGTCCCGTTTCAACGCCCTTTAATTCCGGCGCTGCTCCGTACACACCTCAATCGTCTTCATCGGCTCTCAAGACACCACTTGTCCTAAAACATTCGGCTGCATCGCTTCACCACTGAAAAATTCCATTCGTAATTCCCTTATTTGGAAACAAACTCACTCTGCTCACGTGCTACCACGTCTGGCCTCGCGTCAAGTAGACTGAATCCAGCAGGAAAGTGCCCTGAATCGAAATCAAGGTTGTTTTCCACTAAACGAGTAAAAAGACAGCGCGGCAGTGCCTTAATAATTCGAACCAATCTTTTAGGCGTCACTTTGTGGTTGACCTTCGATGCGTTTAGCGGTAAATTAATCCGGAATTCACGTTTTATAACTGGGCGGCCTTATCGAATTCCAGCCCACGGAAATACAAAGGCGTTAGGAATTCTAAAGCGGAGTGCATAAATAGCCTCCGAGAGCGCACTCAGATATCTTATCACTTTGTAATTGTAGTTTTGTTCATTTAAGTTTGATATTTTTTCTCGGTAGAAAATCTTAATTTTGGAATGAAGTAGGTTTTGTTGTATGCACTACCTTCTAACATTACAATTAGTTTTAGAAGGTAATCCAACCTCAACATTTTACAAACCGAATAAAAAAATTATCGTGTAATCTGTAAAAATATATTCCAATCATTTGTAATATTTTATCTTTAATAGTCTGTGTTATACAAAGTCCTAGTGTTGAATCATGGCCGTATTTGAAATGCACTGGCTGATTATCATTAATTATCTGTTATTTCCGCTGTTCTTTCTTTCCATTTCTGTTGCCAACATATTGACGCCCCAGGTTCGGTTCTGAGACGTTTGCCGCAGTTTCAAAGGCTTATTCTGCTGTTTAAATCTTTGGCGTCAACCGTGATTTCCTGTCCGTTAATTCTACCGACATAGCTCGTTTGAATTTATCACGTGGTTTTCATCGGAAGCGCTCATTTGCACATGCTGGCGAGAAGCAGAGAACCGGTTTATAGCAATTAGTCAACAGTCTTTAAAGTTATGCACGACAAGAGAAACCAAGCCTCGAAACCTACCGCAGAGGCAAAGTATAACAGGTAAAGTCGTCTAAAGACTGTTCACGATAAAGTGAGCACTTTTGAAATCAACCTTAGAAAACCGCCACTGCTACCTCCTGCTTATATTTTAACGGGCGCACGAGTGACATGTTGAAATCGCGAAACTATTAGAAAAGTAAATGTTTTACAAATTGGCTGATTCTTTGACACTTGCATTCGTAAAAAAAAATAAAAATAAAAATAAAAAATCGAGAATTCATAAATGTTTACCGAACAACTACTTTCCCTCCGTCACTACCAACTTCACTGGGCGCTCGCCCCTACGCGCGCCCGTTAAAATACTATGCAGGTAGGAGCAGTAACATTTTTCGTAGGTTGGTTTGAAAAGCGCTCAGTTTGTCGTGAACACACGCAAATGAGACGTGCCGATACTTCAAAAAATCAGATTCCTCACAAGGAAGGCACACGGAACACCGGCCAGTGATTCCTTGCCGTGTACAATGCTAATCATAGACTTAATGTGCAACCAACATCTCCTCGATCGTGGGCACGGTTAATGAACGGGCTAACCAATCTCACTCTTGTTGGAATTCTAAAATCTCACTTCGTAAGGAGAAGAAAATCTTTCCGCCCTCTTGGCGTTCTATCAGCTAGTCCGCTTTGTCAGGACATGGACGAAGAAAGACACTGTGTGCAGTAAAAGGAAATCAGGCAAGCTTGTGTGCAGCGTACCAAGGAATGTAGGAGACATATGGGAACTTGCTAATAATTCCTTCCGTTCAATTATTTTTGTCCAAGAAGATATCGAAGCCTAGTTTGTGCAGTGAGGCGAAACATACATATCAAGATTGCTCTAAATGCTCTAGACTTTTTTTATCTGAAAATCACCTTTCTACCCATTAAGAAAGTTGCACGGTTTTAAAGTTTCTCCTTGGACATGTACAACTTCACAATTTATTCGTAGTGTTACGTTCAGGCATGGGGCATCTTCTTGATGTACGAACTACACAAATTATAGCTTAACATATACATCACTGTTTCCAGTCTTAAAAAAAAAAAAATTATACAAAATTAGAAATTTATTTTTCATAAAACAGTGATAAAGTAGCGCCTTACCAGTTATTCATACGATTTCGTCTCATACGTAGGTTTAAGTGTGGCGTAAGTTGCCATTTTTACTTATAAACTTCATATTGTGGAACAGTCCCCACGGCAATATATTTAAGAATATCATTACTCAGTATTTCCGGCATCTTGCATTTTATAAATTCCCTTTCGTTAGCAGCTAGCAACTAGAACGTGTTAGCGGGAACAAAACGTGATACGTTTTTTTCTCAGTAATAATTTGTATACAGCAAGCAAATATCCGATTCCAATTATCTGACTTATTAGATTAAGCCTCGTTGTAATACTGTCGCATTAAGCAATATGGCGTGCGACGAGATACATGTTCACGCTATAGACCATCAGTTTCGAAAACTAAATCCCAAAATCTAGTTAAGATAATGCGCTATTTTTTGTACTTTTCATAGTAACAGTTAAATACTGACAATAGTTTGGCCTCTACAAGCGATACTCTACCAGGGAACGTCGCTGTTACTGGAACAGCAACACGTCCAACATTTCGCAAGTACCCAAATGTGGGATTAGAGGCTTTGACGTTAACCACCACACAACAAGGGCGAGCAGTTAAGATAATGTCCCATTAAACTAAATTAGCCTACCAACCAGAGTCTTGCTGTAAGATGTGGGGGGAAGTGTGATTGTACACTTCAGGGATTACACCAGCTTCTACTTGCAACACGGCTGGAGGCATGCTCTCACTGAAGTCGGTATGAAAAAAAAAACCCCCAAGATATAATTCCGAATGCCGCAGTAAATTGCAAATCAATGATAACTCGTTGCTTGGTACCGATGTTGACAACCAGTGTGAAACTCCCCACAAAAATTTGGTCGGTATTTGGTGTGTCTTTAGATAACCAGTTTGAGGGGTCGCACAAAACAGTTTATTAATGTAATAGAAAACAGATTCTTAAAAACATGATATCGAGTATTAGGTAATAAACTTAAAGACATGTTAGATGCTCAGATTCTAAGGTATGCCACAAAATATCACAGCATTATAGAGCCCGCTGTGGCTGAGCGGTTAGCCTGCTTGCCTCTCACCACGGCGAACCGGGTTCAATCCCTGGCCGGGTCACTCCCGGATGATGCCGCTGCTCGGTGGGTTTTCTCGGGGGTTTCCCGTTTCCCCGGCCATTTCATTCTGGCGCTGCTCCACACTCACCTCAATCACCCCTATCGGCTCTCAAGACCTCGCTGTTAAGAGCCACCCAAATCCCTTCACGCACAGCATTATAACTTAACATGCGGAGAAGCAGTGTCTAATATACGACTTTAATTGTTTGTTGCAGATTATCCTGGCAGCAGCCTTCGCCCTGAGCGCAGCCCGACCTACCGTCGTGGGGCTCGACGGTCTCAACGCCTACCCTTACAGCATCGGCGCCTACCCCTACCTGGGTGGATCCTACCCCTACCTGGGCGGAAACTACCCATACCTGGGCGGAAGCTACCCATACCTGGGCATCCCTCCCGCGCCCGGCTCCCTGGCCGTGGTTGCGCCCGAGCCCGTCAAGGACACCCCTGAGGTTGCGGAGGCCAAGGCCGAGCACCTGGAGGCCGTGGCCAAGGCCGCCGCCGCCGCCGCCGTGGAGGAGCCCGCCGCCGTGGAGGAAGCCGCCCCCGTCGTGGCCGCCCCCGTTGTTCTCCCGGTGGCCCCCGAGCCCGTCCAGGACACCCCCGAGGTGGTGAAGGCCCGCGCCGAGCACCTGGCCGCCGTGGAGAAGGCCGCCGCCGCCGCCGCCGCCGCCCCCGAGGTACCCGTCGTCGACTCCGGACTGCTGTACCCCGGCCTGACGTACCCTGGAGCCCTGGGATACTCCCCCTACGCGGCGCCCGCCCCCTTCTCCCCCTTCTCATACGGCTACTCCGCGCTGGCGCCCAGCCGGCTGTTGAAGTTCTGAGCACTGATGTCAACACTCCATCCCCCCCCCCTAAGTCACCTCAATGACGTAGACCTGCCCGCTGCGCCGGTGACGTCAACACTTACACCGTCCTTCTTTTTGTCTATCAAGCAAGCAATGTACAAAACATCTAAAAAAAAAAAGTGCAATAAATTGTTTTAAAGCTAACTTTTCTCGTCTCTTTTTATATTATGCTGTCTTACCTACTATAGGCTTTTCATGGTAAAGTGAGCACTTTTTAAGGCCCTTTCAACCGGCATTAACCACTAATAGACAGATTTTATTGCAACTTTAGATGTTAACTTTTATTAGCGGTGAAATGTATACACTGTGTTTATTAGTCTGATGGCAATGTTCATACCAAAAAGTTACCGGAAGATTGATGTCTAATAAAAAGAAAAATTCAGCAGGGCCTTAAAAAAGTGCCCACTTTACCGTGAATCGCCTATACCATGGGAATACCTAGACTATTTGGTTAACTTTGACCAAAAATGAAACAAATGTGGCAGTAGATCTTGGAATGTTTGAAGTGCACCCATGTGATTTTATTTTATAGAGTACAATTTAAATGAGGAACAGTAAAACACCACTGCTGACAATATTAATGTCTTAAACAAATTTTACAAGGTAATTTTTGTTATTTTAATGTTTATTGTAACCTCCTGATGTGGATACATTGAGCAAAAACACTTGGATCTTTAGTGTTTTAATGAGTGTTCGAAGTTGCCCCACATAGGGCTAACATTGGTCACTTAAAAGTAAATATCACCTACCAAAAACTACTAACAATAATGGACAGATAATTACATTAAGCTTTAGATAAAGAGTCAGCCCCAAATGTGCAATACTTGGCTTCACGTTAATTAAAAAATAATAATATTTTCTAATTAATAACAAAAGTGGTCAAAGCATATTCCATTGACGGTACTCAGTGTTGCTCTGCTATAATTAGATAAACTGAATTTGTTTTTTTGGAGGGTGTTTAGTTTTAGTTACGGGATCAAAGCCCATTTCCATTTCAGCATAAACAGTATTTTAAGTCCAGTAATAAAGTATATCTCTGCCAAACTTGATCCAGATCCATCGAGAAGGGATGGCAGTCTTGAGTGAGAGATTACACCACCATATTTTTGGGGTTTTGAGCTTAATTGGTGGCTGGAGTCCATTCTAGTCAGCTTAGTATTTTAAGTTGGATACTGAAAGAGTATCTCTCCCTGCCAAATTTGGTTCAAATTAGTTGTACGGTGTAGAATTGTGTAAAGAACAAATATACATACATGCTTACATGCAAACATGGAAACTTCATAACCTTATTGAAAATATTTTTGTGTGTGCCTATTTTAAGTAATTATTAGTGGGGGAGGTTTTGTAAACATGTCTATGATCCAGGCTACAAAAAACAACTTTATTTATTACAGTGCAACCGCTCACATCTGTCCCTTTAATCTCCGAAATCTCTGATATCCGGCCAGTATCTAGAGCTGATTTTTTTTTTTGTTTTATGACAAATCAATATTTTTAGGTCACAGGGTAGTGAACTGCGCTGTGTTACCTATTCAGCTTATTTTTACATACAGCAATTATTTTATATTAATATGCAGTGTGTAAAGTCATTACAGGCGTAATTATAAAATAAATATTTATACACGTTGTATCACTTTGGCTGTATTTTGATTATACGCTCTGTTACCCGTATTTTCTGTGATCAGTTCAAACGGCACCACGTTAGTCCATACATCAGATGTTTTACTGTTTCTTATATCGATTCTGAAAATATTTATGAAGTTCAGATTTATTTCCCCTCCTTTGTCCCAGATTAAGGTACTGTAAGATGTATAATAAACATTGTAGAATCTACCAGTTGCTCTAAAATAAAACTTTTTTTGTGCTCTCAGGCATTTATTATAAGTTCTCTTTGTGCCGAAAATGAAAGCAGACCACTCACAAAGCAGGAATAATTTCCAAATATTTGGACATGAAATATTATATTAAGATATGTCTAGAACAGCACCATCACAGTGATATTTGGCAGTGTACATCATATGGAGTCACCGGCCATATTATCAACACAGAATATAGTGAATTACCCAAAAATATTTCATGAAGATATCATGGATTGCAAGGAAGAGCCCTCTTCTGATGTGCAGTCACTGGTTGTACACTTTGATTTGTGTGGAGTGGTGGTGTTTGTCTGTGGGGGGTTTTCGTGGTAACCAAAATATTTTGTTGTTGGCCTCAAAATCCTTTTGTCGGTATAGACCTCAGAAAAGATTTTGTGGCACCAGCATGTTTCTGTCATTTCTTTGCTTAGTGACAACCACAAAAGGACTTTGGCAGTCACCGATAAATTCATTGTGTTGGCAGGCAACAACGTGTTAGTCGTATCAGATATATTACGATGTCGGCAGCAGTAGGCCAAGTGACTAGCGACGTGCACGAGTGTGTTTCCACGGGTTGCCGGATGCGATAGGTACGGCTAAACAACTTCAAATAACAAACAGGTAATTGAAGGTGTCCAGCCCAAGAATCGAACACGGGTGCTCCCACCTCCGAGCTTAGTCTGCTACCACCGCACCACCGCGGCCGAGGGTCGGAAAAGCTTGGACTTGACTACGCACATATCGCGTATGTAATAAGTGGTACACGCGCCAAGGCCTGACCTCTTCACCTGAAGAAAAATTTCTTTACTGGAGTTTTTTAAAGTGTGTGACATTTACTTACGTCGAACTTTCTAAACCAAGCTTTTATTTATAAATGAACTAAAAAGATACAAACTATTATAGGAGCAGTTGCAGAACTTGTAGAACTGGTAAGACGTGGTCAAACTATTATAGGAGCAGTTGCAGAACTTGTAGAACTGGTAAGACGTGGTCAAACTATTATAGGAGCAGTTGCGGAACTTGTAGAACTGGTAAGACGTGGTCAAACAGCCGTAATAAACTTGACTACAAATTTATATTTTTGTATCATATAATATTTAGTATATAAAAGCTTGGCTCGGTATAGAACATATACCTAATTTGCGTAAGTGCAGTAAGCAAATGTATTGCGCAAGGCTCTTTATTATTCGCAATATAGTACGTAAATCTTACTTGCGTAAGCGTACTAAGCACATATCTTGCGTAATGCTCTTAATTAGTGGCGCCAAACTTTTATATTCGGAATATAAATTGATACAAAAATATTAATTTGTAGTAAAATTTATTACGGCTGTTCGACCACGTCTTACAAGCTCTACAAATTCTGTAAATACGCCTATATTTATCTTTTTCTTTTTAGTTCATTGATAAATAAAAGCTTGGTTAAAAGGTATTTTACAGTAAATTTATTTTTCACTCTTTAATATGACACATTTTTATTTTATATACGTAGACTATTTATACATGCACAGACTCCTCTGTCATCGGCATCGCTCGCGATCAGGCGAGTTTCGGTGCACTCTTTTCACGTGAAGTTGAACCGGCATCACGCAGATCGGAATCTTCAAATGATATTTCACGTACACACACGCGGTCGATCATTTGAATTCCTGCTCGTGTTTCGAAGTTTGGATGGGCCTTTCACCCACACAACCATGTGTAAATGAGGGCTTCCCCGGCACCGAAACTCTACACGCCACCAGTAATAGACAACTCGTCCAACAAATACGCCGTGATTGCTAGTGATCCTGCGGGCGCCGGAGAGACACCTCACAGACACCTACCGTACGTACAAACAAGTGAAGTTAAATAAAAGCTCGTGATAAAGGCGCCGTGGCCAGACAGAAGGCAGCCACTGCCAATACGACAGCGCGCAAGTGCTCTATACCTATAAGGAACGTACATACAATTTTGTAGTAGTCGTAGCAAAATGTTTTACTGTTGACAACATGAATGCTATTGCTGTCAACGAAATAGATTGCAGCATCATTAATTTTTTTCAATAAAAAATATGGTAGTCTGAACTAAATGGATTTAATTAATAATTTACAGTCTATGTGTTATTGTGCTCCATAGTATGATTTCTACCAGAAACTACATTTCGCCTTGGAAAGAATCAACCGCAATTAGTTATTGTGCTAGGACATAGAGGGTTTTCTATAACATTGACATGCAAGATGAAACAAATCTGCACAGTAGATTATCTGAATTTTTATGCCCTTATCCAAGTCAGTCTTCGTATTGCGGGGTCAATTAAAACACAAAAATTGATAGACTTTTCCAACTTACTGTGTTAAATAGAGGACCAATTTTTATTACACGTCAAAGCCCATTTTCTCATTAGATTAGCTTGATTAACGAGATCATACTAAACATATTCAATTACATAAAGTAAAATTCATGGAATAAAAATACGATTTTAACAAAGCATCTAGGAATTGTATCCTTTCGCGGTCACTACAAGCTGCCTTAACGTTTTCTGTTTAATGCCACTAGCATTAAACCATGAAATAATTTAACTAATTGTGAATTTTCTTTCCGCATAACATTTTTTCCATATTTATTTAAAAAAGATTTAATCTGGTGTGATTCTTCTTTTGACTTGAATACGTCTTTAAATTTGCATCCATAGTGGGAGGCAATTCATAAAACCCGATAGTTCCAAAATCGGAGGATACAGTTTGCCATTACAGCTACGAATCTATAATATACATTCAAAATTCAATTACACCACTCGATTGCCAAACGATCAAATAATATGTTACGTTGAGTGAGGACTGCGAAGCATCACGTGAGGCGGGTTGGCCCGGGGAGGAAGGGGGGGGGGGGAAATTTTGAGTTCGTTTCCCCGCGTCTCATAAATTCCGCGTAATATAACTTTTGACTAGGAAAAACTGCGACGCTCATTTAGGTTTCAATCGACAGTTTCCGTCAAGATCATTCGATTGTGTGTATAAAAATATTTGTGTGGCGTTGTTATGATGAAATTGTGTGAGTTTAATGTAAAAAATTAAGAAAACTTGACACAATTTCGGGCTACATATACTCGTCAAAAAGCCAAGTCGAAATACAGAAATCGTATACGGTTGGAAAGAGCATCTCAAAAGTAATCTAGTGATACCCATAAAACCCCATACGATCGAGTGAAGCGGTGCCAGGAACGTAAAATAAACATCAAGGCGTCCGAGCGCGTCAACGTAGACGTATTCACGCGAAACAAACGGCCGTGTCCCCAACACAGCCACACACAATTTTTTTTTTCTTTTGAACAGGCAATTGTGTTCGTTCACAAATTTAAAAATAGATTTAACTACCCAGCCATTAAAAAGTTTTTTCCTTTGTCACAATGGATAACGGTACGAGAATTCTCATAAGGTGTGACGAGAATGGCTGGGATACAATTCGAGGCCTTTTTCCAGTTATTCGAACCTGTTCGACTGGCGATTGACGAGACTGCTCGGGCATTGTGTTGTCTTGCCTTTCACGGAAGGCGTTTTGAGAACTCGCCACCGCGTGTAAATACTTCTCAATGCTCGCTATTTCCTTGTATGTTTCCTCTGAACAAGCCTTGGAACAACTCATTTTTATCACGTTTCCCGCAGCAATTATGGAATGAACAGAAGAATTCTTTTGAAATTGGTGGTTATAATTTTTTTTTTGCAACGCGATTGCGGAAGAAATTATCAGATTTTCAGTCGTGTATAACAGAACAAAATTTAAAATTTATAAAGTGTAGTTTTCAAGCATTTGTATGGCGTGGTTTCACGTTGTGTGTTTATCGTAGGCAATTATTATGTCGTGGAAACTCTACTCGAGTTACTTGACGGCTATATAAAGACCAGGCCTCGAATTTATTAACAAGTTCTAGCAGAAAGACACTACCTTGGTTACTACAATTGTATCAGAAAACATACTATAGGCTATTCACGTTAAAGTGAGCACATTTGAAAGCCCTTCAATTTAGAATAATAGTCAATAAATATGTTTTATTGTAGCCCTAGACGTTTACTTCTAAGTGCGGTAGAAAATACACACTGTGTTTATTACTTGAAATGGCAATATTTATTTGAAAAGGTGGTTGAAGGATAATATATGACTGAAATAAAAAAGTAACTAGGGCTTCAAAAGTGCTCACTTTAACGTGAACAGCCTCTAGTCAAATACACTAGATACAAAGGATGACAACTGATTTGACCTTTGCTACATATTTTCTACCAATTAGAAGATAGCGTCGCAGCTTACCTCCTAAAGTTCCAAATATTTATACAGCAAAGAAATTATATTACATAAAAGAACCTCGTTACCGTTTACTCAAGACTGCCAACATTATATTTTGTGGAAATAAGGCGAGTTAGTTGATAAACAAGTACCGAAACACTTACACAACTACTAAAAATACAAACGTCCATAAAACTTTGCAAGCAGTTAACAACAGCCATAAACTGAGAAGTTAGAATTAAAAATACAGCATTTCTATCACCAAGAATCACTCACGAATAAACATTCTTTTCAAAGCAACAAGCCACATCGTTGAACATTCCTGGTGTTTCGCCATTAAGGAAATTCAAATTATTTTAGATTTATCCCTTTATATCGCTCCACAGTTCACATTGTTACAGTTCTGCCATAAGTGGCAGAATGGCGGCTACTTAACCAGCTCAATACAAACTTCGTCAAAAGAAACAAGGCGATATTAACCTGGGAACTGACGATGTGCAAACGTTCTATGTCACAAACTAGGTGGAGTAAACATTGAGGAGTAAATGAAAATTAAGGTACACCACGCACCACAACCACTTTAATAAACAAAGTAATTTCTATTCTCGTTTTTTCAGCACTAACGGCGAAATTATTATTTACCGTGTACAAGAAGCAATGCCTCTGCAGATGCATATACTGTAGATGTTTTATCTCGGCGCCTACCTGTGTCACAGCCCAAACTTACTGAAATATAATTACTAAAATGCAAATTTTTTTCTGGTCAAACTAAAATTCCATATGATTCCAGCGAAATATAGAAACGTTTAGGGCAACCAAAATGTGTTTTGGTCGAAATTACAGGATTTAAAAATGTTGTTTGAAATAACTATTTTGCTGCCTTAACCGACTATTATAGTTGAAAATATTCGTTGTAATATTACTTTGTAATTTCTTCTACTACTGGAGCCTATTGACTCTCTTCTTTGTTTCACATAAACAAAGCAAATAATTGTGCAAAAATTGCTTTATTTTACAGTAACAACAAAGTTAGTTTTGCAAACTCAAACGTATGCATTCGATAGGAAAATGTGTTTTTTGGAAAGTTTCTTTTCATGTTTAACTCAGGCGCACAGGATGATTCTCGAGGAGTTACCGCCACTCGCAGGGCTTATTCCTTACATCATTTGGAGCAAAATATGCCATCTAAATGTGGATCCTAGTCCAAATATTTACAGAGTAATTTGACAATCAGCGTACCCACCATAGAGCGGAAAGGAGTTTTCAACACCGTTTCAGCACCAATGCATGGCGTGGTGTCCTACACGATCAGCTGATTGGGCCATTCATTTTTCCGGAACGCTTGACTGGTGTTGGCGTATATGCGATTTTCGCAAGAAGAACTGCCGCTGTTACTTGAGAATGATATTCCGTTAGCAATAGGACGTATGATCTCTCAGCATCACGGTGCATCTTTTCACTCCCACTGTCCGGTGGTTGAACACTTAAATGTGCATTTCCCTGAGAGATGGAAAGGTCGAGGCGAATTTCACCCCTAGCCTCCTCGACCACCAGAAATATATCACCACGAGATTATTGCGTATGGGGATGGATGAAGGCTATTGGATGCATCAACACGTGAGCAACTACTTGCATGTATCATGCAAGCCGCTACAGAAATCAAAGACAGCTCTGAGCATCTACTTGGACCAACACGTACGGTTCATAAGCGCGCAGCCAAGTGTATGGAAGTAGGCGGAAATATTTTTGAACATCTTTTATAAGCTTGTTAGATGAAATTTTGGTGCTCAAATTTAAACTATGCGGTCTGATAACACAACACTGTATTTGCTTCCGAAAAGGTTGATATTTTATTGGTCAATTTTCAAATGCTCCGAATAACTGTAAATATTGGGAATAGGACCCACATTTATATGTCATGTTTTGCTCCAAATAATGCAAGGAATAAGCCATGTGAGTGCCGGCAACTCATTGTGAATCAACGTGTATATATAGTTCGACATAAAAAGCATAAATATTCAATCGCTGAAGTTAAACATGTACGTTTGTGGTGTTGAAATGTTTCATTCTCCAGACGTCTTGTTTCTGGAAATCTACCAAAATCAAATTGAGTAACGAGTACATTATTTAGTATTTCAAAGTTTGCGTTCACCCACTAAGCAGCCACCATGTAAATACTCAATTCGACTCCACATTCGGTATAGTCCTACGCAGATAGAATAAACTAACTGTTAAATGCTATCATTTAAGCATGCATTGGTGCATGTTTTGGGAATAATATTCGTGATTAATTCAGGCTCCAAATAACGTTCTCCAATTAGTTTCCTCTGAAAGGGCACAATATTAAAAAATTATCTAAGCTAATATTGTAAAAAAAAACTGATTTTAGTGGTCCGGCGTCACACGTTTCCAAGTTATCGCCAATTTAGTAATTTTATGCTTGAACTGCCATGAAATCAACATTGAAGGAAATTTGCATTTCTCAGATAAATTTAGTCATATCTTACCGGTTTTAATTTCCCCCCTCCATTAGAACTGATTCAGCAGGTAAAACAAAGCAAATTTCTCGCTTTTCAAGCAATTTTCAAGTTTTCTAGAAACGTAAAAATATTTTTTCTTTATAAAATGTATATCTTATAAATAATCATATTAAGAAAATTCAAAATGAACGGGTTGCCAATTGCAGATAGCGATTCTGATTACGAATCTGATTTCAGCGAGGGATTCGATGTAGATTACTATTCTGATCCTGATTACGAGGGGATATCAATCGCCCCATTTCGTTTATGAATAATCTGGTTATGATTCACCTTAGACAACTTAGAAAATCCACATTCAGATGTTTTAGACGATTTATAAAATTCAGATTCAGATGTTTTTGAAAATTTTAAAAAATTTTTAGAACTCTAGAATTTTTTTAGCCGATTTAGAAAATTCAGATCCAAATGTTTTAGATGATTTAGAAAATTCAGATGATGAAATGGGTTACAATGCAGATGATGAATCTGATTGAGAAACGAACATTTTTTTATAAATTCAATGAAATCACCATTATCGAAGTTCTACTAATCTTTTTTATAAAACTTCATCTATTTGCTCTAGGTCGTCACCTATTTCACGAAGTACATATTTATCGTCAATGTTTCCTAAGAGCGTCAATTGTAAACTTTGTAAATTTGAATGAAATTTGTAAACTATATGTTTAAGATCTTCAGATGCATTATCTAATCTATAGGAAGGGATTTTTTTCCCACTACCGCATTTTAAAATGTTTGTCAAACTGCAAGGCAAAACAGGCATTTTTTATTAATGAGGAAAAGAAGTTTATTTAGAATTATGAAAATGATATATTATTTGATCAAAAAATCGTAAAAGTTTTAAACGTAACCACTCAGTTATAAGCTCAAAAACTGTTTTAAGCTACTAGAACAATTTCTTGATTCCTCTATTTTATAATATAAAAAATGTATATAACTTCAGTAATGTTTTCTTTCAAATAATCATAAGTAAGATTTCGTTCACTAATTAAAACTACATTACAAATGGTACCTGTTTCAACATCTTTATTAAAATTAAGAAAAATTTTATATTTGTTTTTTATTTAACTATGGTTGTTTTTCTGTATGAGCAATCAATAACATATAAATCCCTTCGCCTCCAAAATTAATAGTAATTATTATCACCATCAAAGTTAACGGTTGGTTTATAATAAAGTTCATTATTTCTATAGCCGGTATCCAGTTTAGTTTTTGAATTTCTAAAATCATTATAAGCAAGACATTTTTTGAGACAAACTCCGTTTGCAATGTCTAGATCCCAGTTTTCTTTACGAAAAATTTCATTTCTACTGTTTTTAACATAAATGTTTCTCACATTACAATGATCAAACATAGCAGCGTGTTTATGCTGTTCAGCACGATTTTTTTAAATTGAAAACCTACAATTAAATAATCAGGCATATCAATTATAAATTATTAAACTGATCTTTTATATGAAAGTTAAAAGTTGTACAGTAGGAGCTTCATTTTATAAAAATTGCGAATAATCAAAACTAATAGGTGTTTTAGGTTCTTAATATATGTTTTCTTTAATTCCAATGGCTGTGTTAGAGTCGTATTCAACAATAGGCCACATAATCTCTAATTTTTGAATAACAATTTTACCAGGATCGGGACGATGTTACGTAACTTTATTATCTTTATCTAAAGTTTCATAAAGAAATAAACAGTTGTTATCAGATGAATTACGAAAAAAAAGTAATTTTGTAGCCACCTTTCCAATATATATATATTTTTTATCACGAAGAAAACCAAACAAATATCTCAGCGGATACAATATTTCATTTTTTTCAACACTAGAAACAGTTTTAACCTCTTTTGTTATATTATCAGAAACAGACTTATCTCGATATAGAATTATCAACACCAGTAAATTCTAAATAATTTTGTTCACTTGGCGACCTTAATAAAGCATTCAATATTGTTGTTATAGCTGGATTATCAATAGCTTCAATAATATTTCCATGTCTTGAAATTTCTACTCTAGAAAATTGAAAAGGAAAAAAATAAGAACAAACATCAATATTGTCTTCTTCACCAAATGTTCTTCATCTCCAGAATTATCTCTCTTTAGTAAACTAAATTGCTCATAAACATAAGTCTCATTTGAAAAATAAAAGCCATCTCTTATAGGAATATCAAATTCAATTCTATTATTTTAAAAATTTAAATTCCCCTTAGTTTGATCAGTTGGGGGAAAAGTTTGCCCCTCGAAGCTCTCAATACTTTTATAACTCATTTATAAGTTAAAAAATTATATATAAATGGCAGAATCAAAGGGAGTTTCAGTACTAGGGGCGCAAGGGCCCTACTTAACTTTTGATTAATCGGATCAACCCTTTGTATCAAATTAATTGAAAGGGTTAACCAAAACGGGTTAAATTTTAATCTGATCAAAAAATTTATTCCTATCTTAATGCGATCAAAAATTTCTTAATCCGATTAAATGGGATGTGTTTGATCAAAGATATTCGATCAAATTTCTTTGATGAAGTTTTATCAAATTTCTTTGATGAATTTTTTTTATTTTGTGTATGGATATACTTTTATTCTTTCTTTCTTTTTCCTTGTAGGAAAGGGGGTAGCAGGAGCTCCGTACGATGTTGACGGTGTGGTGTCCTAGAGGCGTCTGGCCAGAGTGGCTGATTGCAATGTTATATATAGGTGTAGAGTTTAGTGCAAGAGTGTGCCAAGACTCATTCTTCATTTTTTTTTTTTTAATTTTGATGTATTTGTAAGGATATTGGTCGGACACATTGGTGGTAAATAGGCGACTGTGAAATATATGCCCTGTATGTAAAATATTGAATAATAACAGCATAGCAAACAAACGAACACACAAGTGTGTGACTATCACTAAATGAAATCCAGCTAGCCAGTATGAAATTACACAAGGCAGAGTCTTTAAAATAAATATATTTAAAACGAGTTATACACGTGAATAAATAACACAAGAGACAATTATAATGAAGAACTACATTTTACTGTCTTTTAACAAAATCCAGCTAGTGAATATGAATAAATAACACGAGAGAGAAGTACACACAAGTACATGACTATCCTGGTATCGACAAGTGCTAAACGATAAAAATTACGTGACTCTCCTAAATGAATTAATTAACGAAGCAAAAATGTCCCTATAAATTACTTTATTCAAACGACTGTCATCCTGAATACATTAACAAGTTTACATGTACAAATTGCAAGTTCCTTACATGATTCAGCCTGGTGAATGATATCTTACAGCAAAAAAACTCTGAATACCATTTAAACGAGATACAATCATGTACATGAAGTGATGTTAAAATATATCCATTTGGTGTATGAATGAGTAGCTCTTATGTCGAACTGCATGTAGATACGTGAAGGAATTTTTTTAAAATGTTTATGAAAGTCACTGAACTTGTTAACACAAATGGTATTCTTAAACTACTAGGAATTTTCATAGACCGAGCTCAGAAACGTGATATGAAAATCTTATCGCAATATTGATTTAACACACGAAAAAAGGTTTCCCGATAAAATACTTTTATATTAAAATTTTAATCGCGGCTAGCAATAGAGATGAATGTAGGCCAGACTCTTGTAAATTTAAGGGAAATATATGGATATTTTGACATATCTTGACTTGAATTTTATAATTTTTAAAATAAAAATACTAGTTTAAATATATTATAATATATTTGTATTCTTCTTCTCCAGACATAATCATGTTGGATCTTGAAGAACTGGAATATGTGTGTTTATATGTAAAATGAAATATTTAAAATGTTTGTTGGTTTCTGTTTGGTGCAGATGTAAAAGTTTTAGCTGGAGAAACTTTCTTGTAGGCAAGGAGGGAAAGAGGTCTTTTTTGTACTTGCCTCTGTAAAGGTATTTGGGGCTCGCTTTCAAAATGTCCCCCTATGATGTCACAAAAGTTAGCCAGCAGGACATTGTGTTTGCTAATCCAACTTTCAACTTGAATAGCCAGAGTTATCGAAAGTTTTAACCTGCTGCCTCATTCCTTTGCACAACTTATTCATTCCAGTGCAGGTTTCTTTCATGGCATATACTTAGTCTGTTACCATCAATGTTTAGTTATTATTGAAAAAAAAAGGTAGCAACATGAGGTATTAAAATAAATAAAACGACAAACACTATTCCTTTTTAACATTTTATTATAAAATATTATTTATAAAAATTATCCTTAAACTGAAGTATTTACAATACCACATGAAAATATTCACTTTACAACAAACATTTAGTTTATTAATTTAATTTTGTCTCATTTCAAATAGGCATAATTTTCCATTAAATCAATTTAATATATAAATACACTGAAACACAGCTTAACATATTTACACAAAAAAAAAAAAGGAACATTATTTACAACAAACATTGGGTTTACACATTTTCACATTTATATGCAAAAAGCAAGAACAACTATTTACAACAAACAATTCATTATTCACAAATTTGTTTTACCAAATTTATCACTTTAGGATAAAAACCAGATAAATTTACAAAAATTATTTCTTGCAATTATTATGAGTCACAAGTTATTGATCCTTACTAAAAAAAATATGTTTAACAAAAATACATTATTTTGTCATCAAACAATCATTATTTAGACACACAAACACTAAAACACAACTTAACATATTTACATCGAAAAAAAATGAACAACTTTTTACAACAAACATTGTGTTTACACATTTCCACATTTATATATAAAAAGCAAGAACTATTTACAAAAAAAAAAAAAACATTGAGTTTAAACATTTAACATTTTTCTCTTTTCAAAAATACATTATTTTCCATTAGATCAGGTTAATTGAAAATACACTGAAACACAATTGAAGAGATTTAATGTACGACAAACAATCTTATAAATTATATATAAAAAAAATTCTCAGAGCATTTTGGTTGATGTCTTTTTCCTAACTATATACAATATTTACATTCTCTTGAGGAGTTTAAAAAATACACTTACTGTGGAGTGTTATTTTGTAGGTGTCATAATCGTAATTTTTATCAGACACTCACACATTCCAAATGACTGCTTACAACAAACTCATGTTCACACAGTTTCCACTGTGAATTTCATTTTCACCTTTGACAAGGGGTAAAGATATCGAAGATAGTAGTAATCTTGTCAGACAAACAGATGGCAGCAGCATTGGATTTTAATACAACAGAAGTGTTTGCAATTAGTTATAGACATTTGTAGTTGGTGTACACAGCTTCGATAATGATTGCAGACATCTGTAATCAGCTGTGATGATGATTGTAGTCAGCTGCGATGAGTGTGGAACAGGAAGTGCCTATGGTGGTGGCAGATGGAAGTCCTTGGCGATATGTGGTGCTGGGAGGTCTATAAATTTATTGTGGTTCTGAAACTAATACATGGAGGGGAAAAAAACTACTCAGGTATTCGATAGTTCCCCCAAGGTAAGGTTTATATTCCATCTGCCTCAGTGTAATGCTTATCATTCATACCTGCAACACTACTTTGTTATGCATTCGGTGTAGACTTGATGAGCAAGCGAATGTAACTAATATTGGGTCCCCATTACCCTTGTGCAATTTTCGAGGCAATCTTGGTAATCCTGGTACCTGAGTGATTGCAACACATTGGGTTTTACACCCTTTGGTTTACGAATACATTGCTCATTCGCAACAATGTATGCATAAAGCTTAGGACATAAATCCACAAAGTGTGTTATTATACACCCAGCACATTCATCTTTCATCACCCTGGTACTGCCTTTGTTCCTGTGAGGGAATCCTTGAGGGTTATCAAGCGCATAGTGGGATGTATCAGACCATGCCTTTAAATCTGGGGTGATTACTTTATAGATGTCAACACAAGCAACACAATATATTAGGGAATCGGCTTCACAATACAGGAGGTGCAAAGCCAATGGAAGAAATTTTGTACACATGTACTGATAGTGAAATTCTTATAGAGTTAATTTTGAAAGGTCGAGAATGGCAACACCAGTGTACAACGGTTTGTTGAACACAACAGAACTCTTTGACATCTCGATAAGGACCAAGTTTTCATCGATAATCTGCCGCGCCTGGAATGTCGACATCCTATCAGCTCTGCAGCCTCATATATCGTGTCATACCTCGATACAACTCTGATGTCCTTTTCCTGGTGGACATTCTGAAAAGGTTTTTCCATAAATGGAATTATTCATCCATTTGAAAAACGATTTTTCGAAAGTGTTCGCAAGTTGGGCACATTTCTCTATGTTAAAGTCGATGTACAGAGCAATCCATGTCTTCTGCTCAAAGCATAAAACACGATGAACAGAGTCAAGTTTGGCCCCGTACATCAAGTACTGCCTCAGTGTTTTTCCGTGTATAACATATTTCTTGCGCGGCATGGGTGTTAAAAGAAGTTTCTCATGCGAGCCATTCTGGGCCAAAGGCAAATCAGATAGTTCATCATGACACTCCTCCAGAAAAGACAGATCAACTTCCACGAAAAAAACAAGTGCCTCTGTCATTCACCGTGTTTGCAAAATATCATGAAGAGAACATGTCAGCCTCAACCCACTTGAAATTACCAATTGGAAGCTTGGACCTCATCATATGACTGTACAGCTCATTGACATCGAAATAGTTTGTATATTTCGATGCCAAACTGGGGTCATAGTCCTCACCCATGTAAACATTGTTGGCTTCTGCATGTCTTTTTGAAACCTGGGTAATGCTGCCCCTAACCCTACATTCTACAAAAAGATACATGTCAGGGTCAGACAACAGCTCTAGTCGTGAGCAAGTCTAGTCATGAAAGAGATGGAGATGTGACATATATGGTGGGCGCAATACAATAACGAACAAAACATATGGTCCTGAAATTCTGAAAAACATCAGCCAGCAAACAATTGTCTACACATAAGTCATGAATGGCATACTGCAGCAAGTTTATGCAGTTTAATGCTTCCCATGCAGCTTGGGCGTGAGCATAATCCTCATTGCCAATGACTTTGCCTCTCATCACATGATGAAATGTGTCCTTTGGTGGGATTGACTAGCACATCAGACTGTCTGGCAACTTAACAAAGTCACAAGGAAAAACTCCCTTCCGTTTTGCCAATTCGAACTGGGTGTTGTCTGGAAACATCAAACAGTTGATACTAAATTGTGCAGGTAGTTAATTGTCTGCCAGAGTTTCCAGAGAGGTGCTCATGAATTGGAATGAATCAATAAATTTTAACTTGAAATATTGTGCCTTTCCATTGCAATCCATTGCAAAAGGTAGCGAGTTAAAAATACTTTAAAGGTGGATGAGAGGCAGTTAGTTAAAAGGCAAGGAGAAACAAAATACAATAGAGAATAGACAGGGCAAGGTATCACCTGCCAAACGGGCCATGTGCAGGGCGAGGGTGAACACGAATGACGTGAGCATGGAACAAGCCAGGCAAGTTCGCGTGTGGAGCTGACTAGATGAGAGAACAGGAAATCTAGTACACTAAGATGTCACTAGCGCTCAGGTGCACAACCATACAGTCGCTCTTCCCCTCCCACACCTGCCCAACAACCCCAGTATGCTCGCTTCCCCTGTTAATGGTCATCACACAGTCACTACAGTCACCTACATGCATGCACGCCAGCGGGAGAAGGGAAGTATGTCCCTCTACACCCTCCCCACCCAAAAACTTCCCCTGCTTCTCCACTGTTGCACAAAGCCTGTGGGTACACAAGCACGACAGTAGGAGAAAATTGGCACTTCCCCTCCAGCCCTGTCCCTCCACTGTGCCTCTCTGCCACAAAATTTCTTGTCAAGCAGCCTGGGATTCTCCAGTATAGAATTTGCCCCACTTTGCGACCTGCCTAGTCTCGCCTCGTCTACCTTTCACAAATGTTTGGAATGCACGGACTCTGACTAGTAAAAACAATTGGTTTTATGTAGACGATATTTCATTTAAATTTTAAGCCCATTTTGGAATAGCAGGAAAAAAAACTTTAAATTTTAAAGTGTGCTCTTTTAAAATTATTGAAACTTACATCAAAAACATTTATGAAATCATTTACAGTGAAATCATTTACTCCATCAAAAACATTTATGAAATTTTATACAGTAAAATCATTTATAGTCAAAAATATGTTCAATGCTATACCATAAGAAATTCAAATTTCTACACGATCAAAAACTCAAAATTGTCCACCATCAAAAACTTTTAAGTAGTGACACACCACCGAAAATTTATTTATTTACATTGTCAAAACATTTGTATAAATTTTTCGAATATAAGTTTAATAATATATGCTTTAGCAAGGGGAATTACTGTGTTATTTAAAAGTCTTGTCTAAAATTAAAGCATTTTATGCTATAAAACTAAACATTCAAATTTACAACTATAAAAACCTACATACACATTTTAGTCATATAACATTCTTACAACCATACAAACCTGAACACTCATATTTTAGAAGTAAAATTTACTGAAACTTAAAAAAATACTTGAGAAATATATATGGCTCTCATACCCATAGAACTAGTCCTCTGACTTCACACACTCTGTCATATACTCTCACTCACACCTACCTAAACAAAAAATTTTCTCAAAGTACTTGGAAATAAATTGTAGATGTTTTCACATGGTTTGTGAATATTTAAACAGTGGAAAGAGGGATAGGTATGTATTATTGACACAACCTTATTCCATGTAGTGCAACATGCTACTACTGGCGGTTCACATGTCCTCTCAACTCTGCTAAATAAACTCAAATGTATATTAAAAAATGTCATCTGGAATTATATTTTTAGCCCACCTTTCCCCTGCATTCACACTCACACAGCCATACACTCTAAACAAAAGTTTTTTCAGAGTACTTGGAAATAAATTCTAGATGATTTTCACATACTTTGCAAATATTGAAACAGTGAAAAGAGGAGTAGATACATGCTATTGCCACAACCTTAGTCCATATAGTGCAACATGCTACTCCTGGTGGTTCACCTGTCCTCTTAACTCTGTTAAATAAACTCAAATGCACTTTAAAAAAATTCACATGGAATTAAATTTTCTTCTTGCCTTTCCTCTGCATTCATGCTCACACAGTCATACACTCTTATTCACATGCAATTAAAGCCAAAACCCACCCTTAAACACCATTAAGAACCATTAAACATTGCTAAACTCCCTTAAAATCTTAAACATACTTAACTTAACAAAGATGCTTAAGTGTGAAACAATTTCATTTGATTTCAAAAACTTATTTTACAGTTTAAAGAAATTTCATTCAGTTGTAATGATTTTCAAAGAAATTTTATTCAATTGTAATGATTTTGAAAGAAATTGAATCAGTTATAATGGTTTTCAAAGACATTTTATTGAGTTGTAACCATGTTCAAAGAAATTTAATTAAATTGTAAAGATTTTGTTAAAAGTTATAACAATTTAATAAAAAGTTTAACAAAATTCATGCAATGTACTCAAAGTTTAAAGAAAAAATGAAAAGTTTTAATAAAATACAATAAACCTTAACCTTTTTATTTAAAATTATTCACCTACTTAAACTCTTGTAGCAAAGATGTTGGTTGTGGAACAAGACCTGAACCCAGGTCAGTCGGGTTGGAAGTTAGGCCGTGCTGCCAGGTGAATGTTGGGGCAGGCAGGTGGGCGGGCGCTCGCTATCCCCTCGAGAGCTCTGTGGGAGCCTACCCCGTCCAGGCAGGCGAAAGTCGTAGGGATTTGCTCCAACAAGCATCTGGTCGACTGAGAAAGCAGGTGAATTTCCCAGCGGGTGGTAGAACTGGAAGCGAGAAGATCATTCAAGACACAACCCTGTCGCATCAGGTCCCGGTAGCAGCTGGAGGACAGGCAACTGGTAGCCTTGAACTAAGCACTCTAGCACCGCGGACTGGTTCACTGGCTGTCCGAGCGCGAGAGAGTCGGAAATTTTACCTCCATCAAGTCTGAGGTGCAAATGAGCTCCAGTGGGTATGTACCCCTATTTATAACACACCACTTTCCCCTGTCGCAAAAATTAAAATATCAATATTTGCCTGAAATGGATATCAAATAGATTATTAATATGTTTAAGACAATTTAAGTAAATTTAAACAAATTGTAATGCATTTAAAACTATTTAATGCAATTTTTTTTTTTTAATTTAGCATGTATATGTTAGAATTCAACATGTATTTGTCCGATGTTAGGCAAATAGGTTTGAATTATGGTTTTATTTAACAATTTCATATACGTTTGCATATGAAATTGTTAAATAAAACCATACTTTTCACAATACAAGGTGTTTGGAACCAGAATGTTATACATTTAAACTTGCTTTTTCATGTGCATGGACGAATTTATTTTAGATTAATTAACAGTATTACGTACATTATTCTGTGAATGAATGTTATAGTAATATGTATAGTAACATATCACAATGTACCAACATAATATATCATAACATACTAACATATCATAACATACCAATGTAATATATTGTGATATACAAACATTATGTATTGTAATGTATAATGACATATTGTAACATACCAATGTAACATATTGTAATGTATCATAATGCATTGTAACATACTAACATAACATATAGTAATGTATTGTGATGTAATGTATTGTAATCTATCATAATGTATCATAACATACCAATGTAATGTATCATAACATGCAATATATCATTTCATAATGCACCAATGTAACTTATTGTCACATACTAATATATTGTAACATACCAATGTAACATCCTGATGTACCAAAGTAAGATAAAATAACATATTGTAATGTATCGTAACATATCAGAATGTCTATTACATATAGTCTATTATGTTTGAACCCTTAGAAGGGAAACTAGATTACAATTGTACATAATCTAAGCAGGATTTGAACCCAGCATATGTTCAACCATTTCTTAGCTGGGAATCGAACCCACAAGGCATATATTACAATCTACCATGCCTTATTCGGGATTCGAAACCAGAGCCTCCCACTAATGCCTAATCTGATTACTCTATGGAGGCTGGCGAAAGAATAAACTCTTTTTATGCATATGTAATTCTTCCAGCAGGCATCTTTTGTCAGATTCAATTATATCTTTAGTTCAATAGTATTTTTAGCAAACTAATAGTCTGATTTATTTTCTTCTTTAAAAGACTCTTTCTTGTTAATGCAACATACTTTTAGTAGAAAATTTAACAATCTCTCTCCCTCTCTCTCTCTCTCTCTCTCTCTCTCTCTCTCTCTCTCTCTCTCTCTCTCTCTATATATATATATATATATATATATATATATATATATATATATATATATATATATATATATATAAAACTCTCTCTCTCTCTGTTGGATACAAATTAATTAATTTTCTCTGAAATAAAATGTTTTTGGGGAGAAAATATTTTTCTTATTACAAGAAGTTCACTTAAAATAAGAATAGGTTAGATAAACGTACAAAAGAGATTCATTTTACATCATATTTATTTACAAAATATATATACAGACACAAGCTGTTTCAAAAAATCATTTTAATACTGAAGCAGCATACAATGTTCAAAAACATATTTAAGCAAGTAGATAAATTTTGTTCCAAAATATATATAAATTACTTACTTGTTTCAATAATTTCAACATTATCAAGAATAGGATAACACAAAATATTCTAACACAACCAAGTAGAATTTGCTCCAGATATTTCCATGCTAAACAAACACATGTGAATTCACAATATATTTACAACATTTTTTTTACACTAGCACGTATAGGATGGAAAACAAATTATTAAAAATAATACAGGTAGATCCTAACTATATGTATAACAATTACACCCTGGTCTGAAACAACTACAGGCTAACACAAAACAGTGATTGAAAATATATACAACATTGTTTAAAAGAAATATTTTATAAACTGTTAGCAACTTCCGTAAACAAAGTTATCATGCATATTCTTAAAATTGGATCCTTTTCCCCTTCTTGACCTCTGATTTCAAGGAGTGAGCATTTCTTAGGCCCTGGTTTTAATCTGTCTGTTTGCACATAAAACATCTTTACAAGTAGGGGTGTGTAAAACAATGCTTTCAACCAAATGAGTATCAGATTCAACATAATGAGAGTACACATCTTTAATACTAGATGGAAGAGGTGTTTTTGTAATCGTATGAAACACTGGACATTTCTCATTGTCACCACACTGTAAGAGTTTGTGACTCTTTTCATCTCCTAGAGGAAAGCAAATTACTTTAAATTGAAAAATATTGTCACAGGTTTCCATAAACTCTTGTAAAATTCCATTGCACCATAGGGAATAAGTTATATTGGACTTTCCTTGTTTGACACTAACATAATGATATGCAAGATGAAAATATGTCATGTTGCTACTATGACATGACACACTCGACTAAGAAGATTTAGCAAGGAACAATTTTTTGCTTTCCTTTTTTTTTTATTGCATCTAAGTGTAAGAAGTAGCAAAATGACAAAATATTTATTTCTCTAATAATTTCACACTTTCACTTGATGGGCGCGTTAATAAAGCGACAAGACCCATGGAGATGTTAATTTTGCGTATGGTGGACGAATACAGAGTGTGTGTACAAGCATATCTGAAGCAGGGCTTCCAAAAGTGCTTTGTTCACCTTAAACAGTCCATACGAATTATGAAGACTGTGTCCTTGCGCATCTGCTTTTCTAGAAGTTAAAATGTGAAATTTCCCTCAACGGTGGACATTTGCCGCCATGCGGAAATTGTTCACCTGTGCGTAGACCGTAAGCGAACATGTTAATAAATAAAAAATATAATTCCAATGTACGGAGAAAAACTCTCAGCGCAATATTGACTCGTACTAACGTTAAAAATAAACTTTTTGTCTTACGCTTGGTATAGTGTAATCGCGGTTTCTTCACACTCTTTGAATCAAACCTTGAAAAAATCATACCATGTACGACGTGTTTTTTTATTTCCTAATTATGCTATGTATCACAAGCATTATGTACTTGTGTTAATATAAAAGGACCTTTTTTTTTTTTGTTAAATTTAACTTATATTCATATTTTATCTATAAATAATAATATTTCATGTATAATATATATGCATTTAAACAGTGAGAAAATGAGTGTGTTGGTGATGCCTAGTAATAAATAGTCCTTATGCAAGTTATAATTAAACTGAGTGCACATGCATGCAGTGGGATGTCCGTTTGGTGTAATTTTCTAGACCCCAATAAGCTTTGTTTGCATCAGGCGGAGGAATATCTTGGAAGCAGAATTTTAAGAGGGCTTCAGAAAAGTTGCAAATAACCGTGAATGTACTGTATTAAACGTTTGTGCATATTAATACCGGAACAGAACATTACTCGATAGCAACAGTTCTAGAATATTTGTATCAAAAAGTTGTTATATATGATGGTGCCTCAGTATATATTCGCATTAAAAAGAAGTAATCTGGACTTGTTTAAGCCACTGTAATTGAAATTAATGTGATATAGTTATTTCATTTTACGTAGACTGCGAGTTAATTAAAAAAAAAAAAAAAAAAAAAACCGAAATACTTGGTTTTGTGTCATACATTCTACGTGGCGTATGGTACGCAAAAGTTGTAAACATTTATTATTTCCCGCAGTTGCATTATTGGTCCCTGATTTTCAGTTAAATTATCAATATTGTCGTAAGGAAGCCTTTGTGGGTTCCAGCGCATCAGTCGCTACGAAGGAAACAGCCACACTACAAATACTAATATATTAAATACACCCGAAATATATCTCATGTTCATATTGATCACAGCTATACCTCAAGCACTGTTTCGTGAAATACACCCTAAATATCGCTCGTGCCCGTGGTAATTACAAATTGCAGCCACACTCCAAGAACTGTTACATGAAATATGCCCTAAACATACTCCTGTCCATGTTTGTTGTGTTGACCTAACATTTCGCTAGCATCACATGGAATTATAAAGCACGCACAGAATTTTCGAGTTCGCTATAGATTGTTTTGACCTCCTGATATCAGTAGTGCCTACACATTACATAAATCACTACAAATCTGCTGTTACTACGCATCTTAGTACACGTCTTCACATCTGTGCTTTAACAAGGGGATTCGAAATTACATGCTTGATAATAACTTGAACAGTTTTTTTTGCAGAAAATAATTATTACCCACATGCTGCTTACACTTGAGTAGTGCTACATAGATGCATGCGCGGTGCACTTACAATGTTTCTCTGTGTTGCGTTGAAAGCGAAGTTGTCGAAAGTACATAGTCGTTGATAATTTTTAAGAGTTTCAGAGAGAAGAGCAAGATTTCGATTCAGCAGCTTTCTTTAGGACAGTTCTGGAAAACATCATGCTTGTTTGAAACTCTGCTAGTTATCACCTGTGTTCTAACAAGGCGAGACGAAATTACATGCTCGATAATAACTTGAACAGTTTATTGCAGAAGTGGCTGATTATTTAAACTCAGCTCACACTTGAGTAGAAACGACATCTGGATAAAGTAAATGTTTACTCGGAATTTGAGACGAAACCGCCAAGAGTTTGAAGTTTCCACGCACCCGTACTACAGCGATGTTACGTCAGTAAAATTGCGCGAAGGAAGTGCTCTTGCCTGATCAATTTATTGCAGAAGTGGCTGATTATTTAAACTCAGCTCACACTTGAGTAGAAACGACATCTGGATAAAGTAAATGTTTACTCGGAATTTGAGACGAAACCGCCAAGAGTTTGGAGTTTCCACGCACCCGTACTACAGCGATGTTACGTCAGTAAAATTGCGTGAAGGAAGTGCTCTTGCCTGATCAATTTAATAACGAAGGCCCAGCATTCCACTAAAATGAGAACCCAAATTGCTGACTGGAAAATCCAACACACTACTCGTGAGTTGCTATAACGTCACAAGAACGTGTTCAGGAAATGTAAAAATTTAGTACGTCAATTTTTCAGTTGGAAAGAAACAACGTACATATTTTCTACTTGTCCTACTTATCACTTCCATCATACTCATCTGTACAGTTTAGGCTCTCTGTCGCTGTGACATCAGTCACTATCGCAATTAAGTCACGTTACTGTGACACCAATGACGTACGCTGTTCATGGAGAAACTGTTAATCAATCGTGTTTTATTACACTTCCGGGATATTAGGACAGGTCTAGACATTGGCCTGTCCTGCTATAGAAACCTGGCCTCATTATTAACTAAGTTCACAGAACAGCTGTGCGCCATGTGTCTTAATGGTATGGTTTATAAACACTGAAAGAATTCTGTTACGCAGTAATAATGCTAATTTATAGTTTATATATATATATATATATATATTAGTATTCAATTACGAAGTGAAAATTAAAAATAATAGTACATTTGTGATATTATTTTCCGAGCAGATTGTAGGCTGTTTTTTCTGAAATAAAAAGTTTGTGTTGTGTGCACACGTATTAAATTACGTTTACAGTATATTTTACTGGAAATACTTCTAATGTCAAGGTAACACGTAAGCAAATCACAAGGAAAGTATAACATAATAAAAGTTAATGTATGTTTTGTTATTTTGGTTACAACCCGTTTTGAACTTTTTTTTATTTGCCACAAAGGAGAATATCAAGTTCCATTTGCTGAACGACTATGGTCAATAAATGACTCAGCTTTTTCCGCTACGGTCCAAACCAGTTTTATAAAAGTTGTGGCCTTGGCATCAACAGTTACGGCAATATTAAAATTCTACCATTTATAAACTCCTCCTTTTGCGGAAGGAATTTTAAAAAATACAATAATTTTCGGCAATAATAAAACCTTGCCTACCTAAAAATAAAAAGTATAGTTTTAGTAATTATTTGACGGAACAAGTGTTTTATTTATTCCTTGTGTTTCATTATATATCTTTCAAATATACACGTCATGCACAGATTTATTTATTATTCATAGACACATATACACGTTAAATATAAATATGCATATATTTGTTTGCATACCAGTATACAACACATAAATATCGCAAAACTAACAATTGCAAAGCCAATGTAAAAATAATAATATGGTAAAAACGACGTTTTAATGACATTTTTTTTATCTCAATCAATGTCATTAAAGATTACGAAGAAATGGCCATCGTTACTTGAAAGTAGCAAAACTGTGGCGAGCGGAAAATTCATATCAAGCTTTTCAGAGGTCGTTAAATTTTATTTAAACGTCGTATGTGGAAAACATGGTGGACTGTGAAGTTGGTCGGTGGTTTTTTCCTCGCCGTAATTCCGTTTCACCCCTCCCTCTAGCGATACATCTTCACCGCGATTTCATATGTAAGGCCCGGCTCACATCTTACTAATAGGTTGTTCACGGTAAAGTGAGCACTTTTGAAAATCCTGCTTAAGATCTGCTTGTATATACATTGTGTATTCCTCCGCCTTATGTAACATTAGCATTGCTATGGGCCTCATCACTTTATTCATGCGTCGGTCAAATGAAACTGTGAAATTATTAAGAAAGGAAGTACTTAACAAATCTCCTCATTTTTACACCTCGATGCAAAAAAAAAAAAAACAGAAAGTGAAAGAATTAATTTTAAGTTATCAGAAATGGTTACCTAGCACTTTTTTTTCGACATTGTAATATGGAATTAATTTCAATCAATAGTAACCAACTGTACTGGGTGCATGTAACTTAGTGCGCCCTATAAAATATATGCAGGTAGGAGCAGTGATTTTTTTCTAAGACTGGTTTCAAAAGTGCTCATTTTATCGTGAACAGTCTGTAACCTCGTTCACACTTTCCCGTTAAGAATCTAAAGTTTTCTTGTTCAGATCTTTCTAGTTATCTGTCGAAATAAAAAGCTGTGAGTGAGTAAAGAGATTTGGGTGGCTCTTAACATCGAGGTCATGAGAACCGACGACAGTGAGGCGAGGTGAGTACGGAGCAGCACCGGAATGAAAGGCCGGCGTAAACGGGAGATCCCCGAGAAAACCCGCCGACCAGCGGCATCGTCCAGTTCAGTTCCCGCTTACGAAAACCCGGGAGTGATCCGGCCGATGATTGAACCCGGTATGCCTTAGTTGGAGGTGAGCCGGCTGACCGCTCAGCCATCGCGGCCCCGGTAAAGTGTGGAGAAACTGCGAATATACTACTTGTTGAACGCCATTATCAATGTCAAATAGGCGCGTGTTGACTGTTACACGGTTGCCTTGGCAGCGGAATATAACAGCTCAGATGGCAGACACATTCAGCAAAGCGGACTACACTGAGAGACTACACACTCAGAGAGTCTTATTTTCTTCTTTCCCAATGCATGTTCCCTACATTTTATCGCAAATTGCCCGTACAACCGTGTTCCCTACGTTGGCCAACTGTTCGTTACTCTGCAGAGCCGTAAAAACAAAACACCTATTTAAACACTCACGTGAACCGTTTCCCTTCACAGATTAAACTACTTTAATGACACTGTTCTTGAGATGATAACATGGAAATATAGCCCAGAACGTGAATAATTTATGTGAAAGAACGACGTAAATGAAGTTTTAAAATTTGGTTACAAGGGAGAAGTCGTGTCTTGCTGCCTTTACTACTACGTGCGCTGGTCGTCTTTGGAAGACCCGGCAGCTGCCATCTGAGACGAACAGTGAACGTCATCTCGTGCGTGAGTTTTTGTGGAAGAATGTTTCACTTTGGACTTTTGCCGTTTAAAAATATAGAATACAAGTGGGAAATGTACTAGCTGCTAAGCGAAACGTGTTATCTACAATGAACATACTTACTGGCTGTTCACGGTAAAATTAGCACTTTTGAAAGCCTTGCTTAAGGTCTACGTGTATGTAAGTTGTGCATTCTTCCGCCTAATGTAAAATTAACATTGTCATGGGCCTCGTCACTTTATTCATGCGTCGGTCAAATTAAATTGAAATTCTTACGAAAGCTAATATTTTAGAAATTTCACTTTTCCACTTCGATGTATTAAAAAAAATAACAGAAAACGAAAGAAATGATCTAAGTTATCACAAGTGGTTACCTAACGCGTTTTATTTAACTTTAGGATATGGAACAAATTTCCCTCCATCGTTACCAACTTTACTGAGTGCGTGTCAGTCAGTGCGCCCGTTAAAATACATGCAGGTAGGAGCAGTTACTTTTTATAATGTTAATTAATTAATAAGTGCTCACTTTATCGTGAACAGCCTTTAGTTAATTTGATATTATAAATGCGAAAAGTAACTAAAGGTGATTCAAGAAAACTAAAACTAATTTTGAGAAGAGAAAAAGTTTATCAAACGCTATTCGTACCGGAAGAACCGAGTTCGAATCTCAGGCTGGCCGTCCTGATTTCGGTTTTCTGAAATCATTCCATGCGAATGCTGTGACAGTTGCTTACTTTTTTTTTAGCCAGCCAATGACTGGTTGCGCATTGTCTTTACCCTCGTGCGTATGCCCATTCTAGGCAATGCGGGGTACAAAAGTAGGTTTAGCTGATCATTGTGTTATTATATATATTTTGTGATGTTACATCATTTGGCTCTCTCGGGTCACGTAATGTTTACATTTTATTTCGTTTTTATTGCTTTGCACACAATCACCCTTTGATTGATTATTGTTGTGTATGGTTGAATACTATACTTTATTTTACTGCCAAGCTTGTAACATTGCAGATTTTCTGGGTTATGTTTACAGTTGGTCATAGACATTCTCAATATACACAATTAAAGAGTACTTGCTTATGTTGTCCAGTCATTAAATATTATTCCAAATTAAGCTTTATTACATGTATTAACAGTATAATCATTGGTTTATTTCAATATTTTATTTTGACGTAAAGATCGGGTATAAATAATTTTCATTTGTTTCTAGGCAGTATTCAGTAATAAAATTTGTTATTTCTCATTTCTTTCGTAGGGCGTAGTTGGCATTAAATGTTTACTAAACAAAAGTAATAAAATTATCCTGGTTTTTTTCTCGCCTCGCCATTGCTGATATGCGGAGAGATGTGTCATGGTCAGATGACAGCCAATCGGAGGACAGGAGACAACATAAGTAAGGCAGATAAAACGTAGAACTAATTTTTTATTTATAAGAATTCCCACCATCTCCAAAGATGGACGTGAGTCATGAGTCATGTGACATATTAAAGTTTTAATAATATAAAATATAAAAATATTGTTGCAATACATTTTGAATGATGAATAATTATTAATTAAAGAAGAATGAATATTAATTCTATTGTGTTTGAGAAGATGATAAATGATAAACGAATAATTTTTTCAAGAAGAAGAAGGAATAAAGATAAAATTTTGAGAAAATTTTAATTGCAGTATTATGATTTTAACTTAAAAGTAACATCTAATGACTTTGATATATATTTGAAATGTTACAAACGGTGCCCAACGTATTAATGGCAAAGTTGTGATTTGAATGAAATGTAACAAGTTGCCTGGATGCTGGTTGGGGTGCAGATATTCCTTTCATCCACCCTAACTCTACCGCCAACCTGGGGGAGGGGGGGTGCTCTCAACATTCTAATGCAAATATTTCTACTCAATATTTCTAAGCCATTATTTATTGACTGTACATTATATAACGTATATCCGCACCTCCGTTAGGTAACAGCCAGGAGTTTAGGGTGGAATGGGTTGTGGACTTCTTTTCGACCCCCCTTCCTCCTGAGAGACCATGCCATTAGTCTGGATTCTCGTCATTTAATTCTAAAATTGCATTTCACTTTGCAAAGTCCATATATTTCCAACCTCATTTACCCTGGTTCCTTGCCTAGATCATTGTTATCCCGTTGTTCATAGTTGCCAGGTCTGCATCTCGTCTTTTTGCCTTCTGGCGAATCTTTTGAAAGTTTCGTGTGTTTACACTGGCGCTACTCGGGCTGTGTGGTGACTCCTTAGCATAGGTCTCGTTTGATTAATTATCCGTTTCCGATTGACCGACTCACTGATTGCGTCTGTTCACTCCGTTATTGGCATAAGCGTGACACCGAAACCAAAATCTAAATACTATTGATCAACATACAGGCCTATTACTAGGGCTAAGAAAAATTCGCGAGTTCAATGACCTGCAGGCTAGACCCCACAGTCCTGTCTATACTCGATCCTCAGATGTATGTTCATTGGTTGTTGCTCCAGAGACTAGCCAGTGTTACTTCATAACTGGTAGTATGGTACTTGCTACTTGTTTCCTTGCAAGTCTGCTATTGGCTCAGAATCGTCCAGAGCGTGTCTAATAAACTGCGTTCCAATTGCAAAGTCAAATTCAGTGTACACGTGTTTGACGTCTATCTTGTCCTGAATTGAACTCGCGAAATGTTCCTATATATACCTATTACTAAAGATCTGAAGAATTCGCAGATTCATTTTGGGACAAGCTAGAATTCAAAACACGCGTGCTTCTATAACTTTAGCCATTGGTCCACACGGTGTTTGACACCTCCAATCGTCGCCTTAAACCGTGACCACAGACAACCAATGCGCAGTTGACATCGGCATATTTGCGTATAAGATGTAGAGTCTAGCCTGCAGGTCATTGAACTCACGAATTTTTCAACTGTCTACATGTTACTAAAAAAGAATTGTTTTATTGCTGAAGATCTGTTCACTATTTGGTGGCCTAGGTGAATGAGAGCCTTCTGGGAAATCAATACACGTTATCTGAGAGTAATGGAATTTTCGTCAGAACCTGCAGTGCAGCAGTAGCCTGTATTATGTTTCACGGATCTAAAGAATATAGCTATTTAATTTTACAGTTTCTCAAATAGGAATTTCTTGGGTCGTGTATGTTTTTTCTGCAACCGCTAACAAGTAAAAAGCCGTCTATTTTTTCCAGGCAACTAGTAACAAAGTAATAGAGGCTGTGAAACTGTGGTAAATTTTCAAAACTAAAGGAACTGCTATTTATAATTCGTCTTGCGGAAAATTTCGTCTAACCTCTTGAAATGTAACTTATTTCCAAAAATTGATAGATCCAATTTGGCAGGGTAGGCTCATTCCCCTTATAGGCTGCTCATGGTAAAATTGGCACTTTCGAAAGCCCTGATTAAGATATACTTGTATACAGATTGCGTATTCTTCCACCTAATGTAAAATTAGCTTTGCCATTGGCCTAACTACTATATTCATGCGTCGGTATATTGAAACAGTGAAATTATTATAAAAGTAAATATTTTAAAATTATGCCTCTTTTTTAACTCTTTTATGCATTAAAAAACAAGAAGCGAAGGAAATAAATGAAGTTATCACAAATGGTTACCTAGCACTTTCTATTTGACATTATGATGTGGAGCTACTTTCACTTCATCCTTGCCAACTTGGCTGGGCGCATGTCACTCTGTGCGCCCTATAAAATATATCCAGGTAGGAGCGGTGACTTTTTCTTATGGTTGATTTCAAAAGTGCTCACTTTATCATGAACAGCCTTTAGACGGTGTGCACAAATACAAACGTGAGCAGTGTCACATGCATTCTGTGTGAACAACAGCGACCCTACTGTTTGAATCCAGTCAGAAATAAACACAACTTTCAAGTTAGTCGTTTAAAATAAAAATGAAAATACATATCATTTTGTCTTATTTTTGTCTATATCAATTATTTTTAACAGCAGGAATGGAAACAAATATTAGATTCATTGCTCGAAATCAAAATTGCAACATTTGTTTAATTGTCGTGTATTCTTTCATTTCATTGGCTAAAATTAGGATCTGAAAATGAGCACTCATGGTTTCGAAAATTTTCTGCTGTGAAACTTAAGAACTCAGCAGGAGAAAATCAATTGCGTGCGCTTTGGTTTAAGCCAAGGCGATGAAATAAAATTCTGAGTTCTATTGCTTAAGTGTTACTGCTTAAGTTTATGATTGTGTAAACCACCTTAAAACGTTAAACACGAAAATGCCCAACGGACAAGTGTTTAATAACATAACATTAATTCTATATTCTTGTAAACCAAAGAAATCGATTTTTACATTCAACAAAATATTTAGTTGAATCAAATGTATGTATTTGCTTGGCCACTCATTTGATTGCCTTTGTCTGGAAATATAGCTCGAGAGTTCATTTACATTTTTGACAATTAGGATAATAACACTGTTTCTTAGTACATTTACTTACACTTAGTAATGACATAAACATCCTTTCAAACAAGTTTAACAGGAAACTAACAGTTATTTCTGCAACTCTTGAAATATGTATTTATTTACGCATGTTGTCCACTATTCGAAATGCGTATGTTTTTAAAACATCGCTTGTCAATCAGTAGTCACTTCAACAGAGATTGCTAGGGAGTAGCACTCGGACGCACTGATATATCTTCGAATCTCACTTGGCCTTAAAAATTCGTTACACTTACCGAAACATCGTTTGTATAGACCAATAGTAACACAAAAGCCCTGCGAACATATCCGGAAACGATATCAAAATAGCTTTGTTCGAGCCCTGCCGAACGTACGTGTAGGATAAGTTGCATAAGGGGTAGGCGTAGGACGCTGTGTATGTATATGCTGCCCACGCTAAAATGGGCACTTTTAAAAGCCCTGCTTTAGATCTACTTGACTGTAGATTCTGTATTCTTCCGCCTTCTGTAAAATTATCATTTCCTACGTCTCTTCACATTATGCATGCGGCAGTCACGTGAAATTCTTAAATTATTAAAAAAGTAAATACTTTACAAATCTGCTCATTTTTACACTTCAGTGCATTAAAAAACCAAACACGAAATAAACCATTTTACTTATCACAATTGGTTACCTAATACATTCTTTTTATCGACGTTATGGTATGGAACTACTTTCCATCCAATACGCAGACAGGGGCAGTGGAATTTTCCTAAGGTTGATTCCAAAAGTGCTCACTTTATTGTGAACAGCATATAATCATTTAGTGTCGCACACATACGACCTATGCAACTTGTTCTACACGCATTATCGCAACGCACCGCTTTGTCCTCCAGGCGTTTTACACGCCGCAACTTTTAACGCAATTATTTGATGTGAAAATACACCTCCGGATATAAGTGCATAGAACGTTTGTATTACTATTGGTCCAAAGAAACTAAAGCTGGGCTCACAACCAACCGTCGCACTTGTCAGTCGTCCATCCGGCGATCACCCGATCTCCAACCAATCGAAGAGCAACTTTTTTTTCTATCTGTCAAACACTCACCAAACTGTAACTTTCGACAGACGGACGGACGAGCCACCGCCATCTGGCGACATTCCGTATACGCGAATACGCAATTCGAAATAAAATGTTACTCTGTGGAGCTGCATTTATTTCTATTTAGTTGTAAATTCAGGAGTTTTAAATTAAAAAATATTTCAGTTTATTACCCAAAAATATTTATCTCTTGAAAAGGTATTACCAAGCAAAATATATCTCCAACTAAAGAAAGATTGCGATGTTAAGTAGTCACGGATTGTTTTGAATCGCTTTCAACTGACGGACTGAAACACAGACAGACGGCTGACGGGAGCAACGGGTGGTTGTGAGCCCAGCGCATTGCATGGAGCTTGGGCACCGCATTTCTGAACACCCTGCACATCTAATTGCTCCTATACAAATATAATAATAAACTTTGTTGCTACAATAAAGCGTTTTTCTCAGGGAGCGTCGCGTGCGCACCTTCGACGACGGAGAGTATCACTGAGAGAATGGCCAACAAAATATTTGTTTGTATAGGGCCAAAAATATGTTTAGTAGTCGCAACAAAATATTATGCTGAGTACAAACTTGAAAAACAATCAATTAATTTTATTCCTCTAGCAAAATATGAATAAACAATGCCTTTGTGTTGGGCCGAAAGAAATTAAACTATCGACAAATTATTTGGTTGAATCACATATATATAATCTCATTTTATTGCCTTCGTTCGAAAATACAGCTCTAGAGTTTGTTTGGGGCAATTAAAATTGTAACAGTGTTTGTTATTGCATTGTACAGGAAACTAAAAAGAAAATATGTAATACTTGAAAAGTTTATTTGCGCACGTTGTCCAATATTTAAAAAAAAGTCACTACTTTATCTATAGTCGCATTAGCCGAGGCGTAGATTCGAATCCTGGTCTCACCTCAAGTGTTTCATTATATTAAACGAAACTGCTTAGCGAGCAAGGGTCAAACGATCTCTAATTCCACCAACCAAATCTTTGTTTGTGAGAAACAAATAAGAACAACAAAATAATTTGGTTTCAACAACAAAATATTTAATTGCCCCAATACAAACAACTATAGGCTTTTCACGGTAAAATGAGCACTTTTGAAAACCTACTTAAGATCTGCTTGTACACACGATGTGTGTTCCTCCGCCACATGTAAGAATAATATTGCCATGGGCTTCATCACTTTATTCATCCGTTGGTCAAGTGGAATTTTGGAATTATTAAAAAAGTAAATATTGTACAAATATCCTCATTTTTACACTTCGATGCTTAAGAAATACAGAAAGCTATAGTGATAATTTAAGTTATCACAAACGGTTACCTAACACTGTTCATTCGACATTTAGATATGGAGCTACTTTCCCCTCCATCGTTACCAACTTTACTAGGCGAATGTCACCCAGTGCGCTCGTTAAAATATTGTGAAGGTAGGAGCAGTGACATTTTTCTGAGGTTGATTTCAAAAGTGCTCACTTTATCGTGAACAGCCTTAAACTCGGTTGCGCCAAGCAAACCTCGTTTGATTCAACAAAACGTTCTTCTCAGCGTAGATCGCAACGGCCGACTGACATTTCCAGCACAAAGTAGACCGTCCCCGGCGCGGCGGGGAGAACCAGGATGACGAGTTAGCACCTGGGGGAAGGTAGAGGCCGCCGGGTGTCTGGACGGCGACCTCGGCCGGCCGGCTAGCGTTTCAGCGTCGCGTGACCCCGACCACGATCAACCGCGGAAGAATCCAGAGCTGGGCGTGGCGGCCTTCACCTTAGCAGAACCCCCTCGACTGAGAAGGGCTCGGTGGGAAGCCTGGAGTATATAACGACCCCCGGGAATCCTGCTCCAGTACACTCACCAGCCGCGGCGAGTACTGAAGTCACATCAGCAGCGCCACCAGCGGAACGGAGCATACACCCACCATGAAGTTTCTCGTAAGTGTCGTCGTGCAGAGATGTTTAGGAAACACACTCTTAGAAATTGTTCGAAATTTTACCATACCTGTGTATACGCTTAGTGAGAAAGCAGGGATGGTAGGGTTTTCCCCAGTACATACATTTTAGCGTTCCTACATTTGCTCAGGAAACAGTCAAATGCATAGGGAAGTTCTCAACTTTGTATACCAGCACTGCTAAACATTCCTATATCTGCAGCTTGATGTGTGGTATTGTTTTCATACAGTGTATAGGTTAAAAACTTCCATTACAATCGAGGATGTGTAACAGAACATTTTTTACAGTGCAGGTTCGGGTAGGGCCTAGGTCATAAACTAGCGCCACCAGGTCTAGAGGTTTTTGGAAAAGGGAAAACCAAGAATAGGCGCTACTATAGGATGTTCACGGTAAACTGAGCACTTTTGAAAGCCATTCCTAAGATCTACTTGTATGCACTTTGTGTATTACTCCACCTTATGTAAAATTAACATTTACATAGGCCCCATTACTTTATTCATCCGTCGGTAAAGCAAAACGGTGAAATGATTAGGTAAGTAAATGTTATACAGATCTGCTCATTTTTACACTTCAATGCATTTAAAAAAAAAAAAAAAAAAAAAAAAAAAAAAACAGAAAGTGAAAAAAAAAATTAAGTTATCTCAAATGGTTACCTAACACTTTTTATTCGACATTAATATATGGAAATATTTTCCATCCATCGTTACCAACTTTACTGGGCAAATGTCACTCAGTGCGTCCATTAAAATATATGCATTTAGGGGCAGTATCTCTTTTATACGGTTAATTTCAAAAGTGCTCACTTTATCGTGAACAGCCTTTAAATAAAGGTGATACCAGAATGAGACATTTGTGTCGAGCTACAGGCGGAAATGAAAACGTGTCTTCGACATCGCCTGTTGATAAAATGACCTCATGATTGTCTGAATCATCCCTTATACAGAAATTATTCGTATTAGCATTATAACAGTGAAGTCAGTCACTACTGAAATGTTTCAGTATAGAAACATTACATTTTATAGTTCTGTGCAAATTTTTGAACAAGATTGTTAATAAGTTTTCCCTGCTTGTCATTAAAAAGTGAGAAGAATTAGTATTAAAAATTTTGTATTGAGTTAATTGTTGTGTAGATATGCCTTGGTAGTACATATATTATGTACTTAATAATGGGTAAGACAGCTAGCTAAGCTTCTATTGTCACATTTTTTTTTCAATAAATCCTCCTACATTTGAATCCGGAAGTAATAAATAAAACATTTTGTATAGTGGTTGATGCGGGCTCTCAGTATTTATGTTGGCCAGAGTCTATGGAACACGCCCCGCTGTATCTCAACTTCGTGGCTCCACATCGCATCGTGATAAGCAGTAAATCTAAAGATTCCTACTAACGACGCGACCACAAAATGCTCGCCGCATGAACGTGATGCGTTATCGAGAACCGTCTTTGAGAACACAAAAAAAAAAAAAAACCGTGATCCTATGTTATGTTGGTTCTTGCCCTAGCGAGTAAGTAATGAGCACTGCTTCAACTCGTCTTCGCAGCAATCACATTAGAACAATCGTTAACGGGAGTCCTGCTACAGCTGGTCACGTGATCCGTGAGATTGGCTTCTCGCCAGGTTAATGAACCTATAGTTCACAGTTTACAGACATTTGTTTGAATTTCTTGTTGAATGTTACAAGACTATTCAGCTGTTAGAATAGGCATATGGGTTCTCTCACAATTGAATTATTTTTATTTTGTTCATTTTTATGTAGGCGAAGCTCGTATTTAGTCTATATGCCAATATCAACCGTATGAAATTTCCACTGCAGTTATTGAATGTAGATGTGGTTACAAACTGTTGTATGCGATTATTTCACATCTATAAAAATTCTAAATATTATTTCATTGAAACAAAACCTTTAATACGACGTTGACTTGATGTGTAGATGAATCAGCTTTCTACTCATTATCGTACATGATTTCTTCAGCTGAACTTGAGCACTAAACTGTTTTTTTTTATTTCACACTTTTTCTCCGAATTTATGTAGGTTTTAATTTAAGCCAACTCGTTAACTAAGTTAATGATAAAAATTCTAAAATTCGTATGAACTTAAATATTTAACTAGTCTTTTCTGTAGCTATAAGATAAACTCTATGAGAAATAACGAAAAAAATAGTCGTTTAATATAATTTCCTTCCAGTTTCTTATAAATGGTATGCATTACAGATATGCGATAGCTAAACTTTAAAGTATAATTTGGCGTAGTATAGCAATGTTATTTCACAACTTAGTGACTGATTGCTTTTATAATTATGAAAAAAAAAAACATGTTCGGAAAAAGAAAGCAGTTAGGAGACTTCCTTTAAAATTAACAATGAAGGAAGAAATTCCTTGGATATTTTTATCACCAATAATTTAAGATCGTCGCCTCTTTCAGAAAGCATTACATATTTAAATGACAATATAATTTCTTTGAAGTTGAAGATAGCATCATTAGTTATAGATAACTTTATCCAGTCTTACAAATGTTATAAGGAAGCTAGCATGTATTAAATTAAGTCGCTCAACTAATTCGTTTGAAAGAAAACGGTCAATATACCAGACAAAGACTTTTGAACGTCAAGGATCAGTCCACCAATAGTTCGAGGATAGTAGACATAACTAACACCAAGTAAACTTCATTAAATGGAAAAGCGTAAAATGCACTGTAGTTACAAAATTAGTATATAAAAAAATTACTTTAAGTCATCGAATAAAAGGAAATACATATTTAAAAAAAATTACAAATTTAAATATTTTAAGAGAATCTTCATATTAGTATTAAAAACGGAGTAATGATTAAGTTCTATGTACTTGTTACAGATTGTCCTCGCAGCCGCCGTCGCCTTGAGCGCCGCTCGACCCGGCTACCACCTCGGTGGGATCGGCGCCTACCCTTACTTGGGTGGCCCCTCCCCCTACCTAGGTGGAGCCTACCCCTACCTGGGTGGAGCCTCCCCCTACCTGGGTGGAGCCTCCCCCTACCTGGGTGGAGCCTACCCCTACCTGGGAATCCCCCCTGCGCCAGTCACCTTGGCTGTGGCATCGCCGCTGGAAGCACCCAAGCCAGTGACTGACACCCCAGAGGTGGCTCAGGCCAAGGCCGAGCACCTGGCCGCCGTCGCCAAGGCCGCCTCCGAGCCCGCCGCCCCCGCCGCCGCACCAGCTCCCGCCCCCCTGGTAGCCCCGGAGCCCGTCCAGGACACCCCCGAGGTGGTGCAGGCCCGCGCCGAGCACCTGGCCGCCGTGGAGAAGGCCGCTGCCGCCGCCGCCGCCGCCCCCGAGGTGCCCATCCACTCCGGGCTGCTGTACTCCGGCCTGCACGGCCTGGCTACTGTACCCGGGGCCTTCGGCTACTCCTCCGTGGCCCACGGCGCAATCGCTCCCTACGGCATCCCCGCCCTGGGGCACGGCCGTGTGGTCAGGTGGTGAGATGTGACGTCAGTACTTCAGCCCTAGTCATCGCCGAGACATAGACCTGCCTGTGCGCTGGTGATGTCGCTCATCGGCACCCGTAGTCAACTGTACATATGAAAATTAACAAAAAACTTAATAAATAATAGAAACATCTTACAAATATGTGTTATTTATTTAAAACCTTTTCACGAATCGTGTTTTTTTTTTCGCAGCATCGAGTTGGCACACAAGTATAATATTTCTGAACATATAGACCAATAGTTATGTACATACGCTAATGAGGTATGGATCATCAAAGTACTCCTAAGCTCACTCAAACCCGGTGTATACCACTGTAACTCAGGAAAGTGTTTTTTTTTTTTTTTCGTTTTATATACCGCAACACTCAGTTCAATTACGTTCTCTGTTGGTAAATAGCACTACTGCCCTAGGTTAAGAACGGTTCATATTAATTTAGCCAAATACAAAGCTTGTACAGGTCGTTGGTTGTAATAAATTAACTAGTACTGCATTGGCTTAAGTACAGCTCGCAACAAATAATTCATTGTTTGAAACACCTGTAGCACAAAATTAGAGTGGGTTTAAAAGGGCCAGAGATTTTGACCCATTAATGATTAACTACTTACACTATTTACCCTATGCCTTGACGTTTAGTGAACTTTCCTTTCGGCTTTGCTTTATTAGCTATTGCACACAAGAGAAATCTTAATGTCGCGTTATAATTTTTATTGTGGGACCCATGAAATTATATTAATCATTTACCTTTTTTTTGTGTAAGGAGTAGTTTAAAAAGTAGCTCTAGTATTGTTTCAAGGTAACCAATAGTGTCTTGTGTCTCATTCCAAATTCTTAACTGACAGTTCACCCAGAACTAACACCTTGATAATCTTAACTAGATGTTTACCTACTTTTGTTCCTGAGGATAGTTTTCGAGCTCACTTACATGTCCGTGTGAGTAGTTATTAATGCAGGTATGTATATGCTATTTCAGCAGTTTTGCATTTCTTCAATTGGCCTAGTCTTGACGACTCCACTCTCACTGAATATATTTTATTGAAATTAGTGACACTGATCAAGTTGAAGAATTATTATGTTTTAAAATTTTTGTTATGAAATGTGGATAGTTAAGTTTGGCACTAAACTATGAAATAACTAAACAAAATTATGAGTAGGATGGAAAAATGTGTTCAGTTGAGTATTTCTCTATATGTGAGGGCAGAACAATTTATGGCAAATAATCTTCGTCATGAAGAGTCACATATTCTTTTAATGGGAAAGACCATGACAATTACTTGTAATGTGACTATAAACAAACGATTCCTGACGAATTATCAATTTATTTTCACGGCCATGTGACTGTCGTGATATTTCAAATATGAAATGAAAGAAAGGGCCAAGAAGACTGTGATGGCATGTTATATGTATGATATTCACTTGAAGAAATTAACATTTGTTTCTGTCAAAGTACATGTCGAGGCTCATATGCCAGGTGTTTTCCCGCTGAGCATAAGTTTAGGCGGAAACCATCAGACAACTTCTCAGATACGTGAGTGCAGTATTTATAATACTTCTTTTTTTTCTCAAATAAAGGAGCGAAAGTGAGATATCATCGTTTCGTCAAGCAGAGAGCATTAAATTTTGAGTTAAATTTGGCACGCCAACAACTGGCACAGTACATACGCATATGGTGAATATGCTACAAAAATACTCAGCTTACTTTATTTTATTATTTGGTGATGTTATATTTCTGGATATATCCCAAAATTACTTATAATTGGTCTTCATAAAGAGCATTGTGCTCATTAATGGGCTAACTGTATGTTTAAATAGTAGCACAGTGTTTACCTACAAATTCGTATTAATCACCTTAACAAGTGCAGTGTGGTATATGTACAAAGCATCGTCGACCACCCTCAAAGTATCATTTTTGCCGTAAAGAGCTTGCCTACGTGGCATTTAATCTGAATTCATTTTTAACAGATACCATAGTAAATTGGAGCACAACGTTCAAGAGATCTTGAACTTGGCAAACATTATTTTGAAGCCCTTCATATTAAAATTTTTAGACCACATTGTCTTATAATATTGTACCCAAACATTTGCAAAATTGGTATATAATTATGTTCAAACTTAGCTCTAAGTTTTTCACAGAAAAAAATATAGGATCACCGCATGTGGTGTCACAGCTACGCGCAGAGCAATGAAGGAACTGCGTGCCAATTCAGAACCTTATGCTGAGAGGTGATAGGGTTGTACGCCATTTGCTTGCTATTCAGTTCCTCTTGATACTGTCGCTTACATAGACTAAAGATAAGGTAGATCGATCTCGTTGACTGGGCACAGCCAATTTAGATGTCCCAAAATTGAACTGCTTTTCCTGCCAACACGTCTTGTGGAAACAGCATTGTTTGAATTTTAGGTTAATAAAAATGATTTGTAAACAAGTGCTTAGAGATGATTTTATAGTTCTTCTAATCAATTTGTAATCCAGTTTGACTAAATACAAATTGATAAAAGTGTATTATTAATATAATGGTGCTTGTCATTTAAAAATTATGATATAAACAAACCCGTTCATCACAGTTGAGCATGTGACTTTGACAGTTGTGTATGATTGCGGTAGGACAATGTTGGGTACATGCGCAGAAGACGAATATGCGGCCTATCTGTAATCATTTTTATGTGTCAAATTCATCTGGGAAGGGTTTTCAGATGACAAGCAGTGCGAAGTATCCTTCTAGGGGTAGGTGTTCAAAGCTCGAAGACTTTTCGTACAGACATGCATTTATTTCCATATTCAGCGGTTACTTACCTGCAAACCACTTGGCGAGCGGGAAAAACTCCGAATTATTCTTCATGGGAGTTACCAATATCATAACTTTTGGTATAAGAACACTTCCGATCAAGGGAAATTGTTTTAAAAAAGAACAACTTGAAATACTTTCTGTAATGTTTGAAAGTCAGTATTGCACACACGTCAACATTTTCCTTTGAAAACATACAGCAACATAATATTAGTTGTAACTATAGTTTTTATTTAATCGACTTTAAAGCAAATGACAACACATCGTGCCAGAGAAGATACCGAAGACCCCTCGCGGCAAACGCTGCGTCCATGAACTCACTTTCTGACGAATGCCATCTTTCGTCGCCAGTTGCAACTATCTGAAGCCACTGGAGGTGAGCATCACGGGAAATATGCACGTAGTCGTTAAAGCGGTAAATTAATGACATTGTTCATTAATATTCATTTAATCATTGAAGAAGTTTGAGATACGCGATATATGAGGTTCTGTCCTATCTCCATACGAGGTAGTGCTTTGCAGCCCCAGGATACGGAAATTCCCGTACGATACGGGATGGTTGGTAACCCTATGCCCATGTGACAATTTTATCTCATTTCCACAGAGTTGAATACGGGTGATTGTCGTTGGTCAGAACGTAGGTTCGTCAGTTGTAGAGACACTACCACGTGATCTCGTTCCGTAGGCATTAGTCATCAGATGGCTGCGTGATCCATTTTGCATATGGGCCTGTGTGAACGGGAACTACAGTGCACAAGCTCAGGTGTCACGAATTGAAATATAGCACTTTCGCTGTAATTCTGCTATCACCATGCTGCCACGAAATAAAACTTTTGAGGCATTATACCTACATCTTTTATGCAATAAATTTTTGATTGCCATATTAACTTCTAAATTCACAGTTTGGTCATTGTTAACTATATTGGAGTAGCACAGATGCATTTAATGCCCATGCAAGTCACCTATATCATTCTTTTTGTTTTTTTTTTTTGTTTCTCGAACGAGGGATAAACGCTTCACGTAGATAGACACCGTGGATATATCTAGCGCATCGTCCCTTCTGCAATGAATATGTTATACACTCCTAAAGTAGAAATAGATAAGCTTGTTTGAAATCCGTTTATTTGACTGAAAAATTAAGACAAATTGCTCCAATAGCAATGACCAAAAGATTCTGATGATAGACTATTCACGATAATGTGGGCACTTTTGATAACTGTCTCTTTTGGAATAATATTCAATAAATATATTTTGGCGTTAGGCGTTAACTTCTGAGTGCTGTGGATACACTGTGTTAGTTATTTACAAGACGATATTTATTTAACAATGGTGGTAAAAGGATACAAAATGGCTGAAAAAAGACAGTAACTAGTGCCTCAAAAGTGCTCACTTAACCGCGAACAGCCTATATTGTAGCTACTATATGTCCCAGGAAGAAAGGTTATTGCTTCTACTGTGTCACCAATTTCACTACCCTGGGCATTGATTCCTACAGAAGTTTGCTAATTCTTCAGACAAGGATTAAGAAAAATTTTAATCGTGTAGTGTTAAACTCAATTAATTCTCTGATACAGCCCGAGAAAGAAAAATAAGTTACTAATATAACTAATAAGCCTTTTTCCCCTACATGGGTGCAAATTATTTCTAATGACGTACGTAAAAACTCAGACAGTAGTTAGGCCTCCGTATCTCGTCAAAAGGAATATAATTATTAATGAAACCAGAAATATATGCTACAATGCCGAAACAATTACAAATACAAATGTGCTTTACCAGGGACTCGAGCCTAGGAAACAACGTTTAAATAAACCAGCGCGCAATCAACAACATCACGGGGCTAAGCATCAAATTCGGTTTTAATCAGTCTAAATTTTTGAATTATAGGATTCACTAACCTGAAATATTCACGTGGCCATAATTTGAAAATAACTGCCTGGACCAATAAAAATCACGTAAGTTTTCATCGACAATTGTAGCGCTACTTGCGTGAAAAATTTGAGGAAATCAGTTGATTGGACTTCAAGATATTTTATAGAAATCCTTATATTTTAATAGGTACTATCTTACAACACTGACTAAAAAGAATGTTCTATGTACGCCGTTTCAAATAGATACAGTCAACATAAATAGTTTGCTGAGTTCTATTAAACTGTTAAATAGCTATGCCAAAGATATACCAAATTTATACATGGCCGCCACTTTGAAAATAAATATCAAACTCTTGTTGAATCATGTAACTTTACATGGCCTTCTGTTGGACTGATGGTGTGCAAAATTTGGTGATAATTAGTTGAATTGTTCCAGAAAAATTGGCAGCATGTTAAATTTATCAACATGGTATTATATTCCGAAAAAACTGACAAAAGTGGATATGTGTACGCATAATTGATGCTTAAAATAAGTACTGTTATCGTACCAAATTTAGTTGCATTTTGTTTAATTATTTCACACATATAAGATATTAATCCATATTATGTGTATAAACCGCATCAAATAAATTTCCTGCCACGTGTAAAACATGTTAGTTGATATATCCTACTGTAGCACAACTTGCATGACTTCATGTGACGATATTCATAAATTTAGGACAAAATTGTTACATGTTAGCACATTAGATGATTGTCATAGATACAGTACAAAAACGTAAGTTAAATCGCTCACATAGTTTCGTATATATATTACACCAAGCTAAAGAAAGTTTTATAGCCGCCATTCGGAAAATAAGTATCTTGCACACTTAAAACATATAAGTGTACATAGCCTACAACAGTACAACTTCTTAGCCAAATTAGGAAGGAATCGAATGATTGCTTCCCGAGATATGACAAAAAAAACGATATTTTTTCATTTGAGGCAATCTTATAAAATGGCGGTGAAATGAGGCTCTCTAAAGACAAATTTGATGAATATAATAGACATTGCCCGCATAAAAAAGATAAGTTAAGATTTATTTCGTTGTTTTGTAGATATAAATTACTAAATGCTTAAATGTTTGTATGTCCAATAATTTTGAAAATAAGTGTCTGACCCACCCAAAGAACATCAAATGGTTTGCGTAGTGTTATTTATTTACCAAACTTGGTGGCAATCTGGTGGGTTTTTTTCCCGGAGACATTACATAAAAATTTTAATTTGTCATAGGATGGTAAATGGCAAGACGGCAAACAAAAGGGACATATTTAAAGTTTGCAATATACGCTGCCAGCATACAACTTTATGTTGGAATTAATTATATTGTTTTTGATGGTATACCATATTAAGATAAAATATTTATTTGAGCGCCATTTTGAAAATATGTGCTTGACCTACTTAAAACATATCAGTTTACATCATCTGCCGCAGTACTACTTCCATGCAAAATTTGATAGGAATCGGGAGATGATTTCCCGAGTTTTGACAATTAATTTTTATTCTTGTGATACTCTCTTAAAAAATGGCGGGATAAAGAGATTTTGTGGACATATTTGATTGTTGATATACATGCTGCCAGCAAACAAAGGCAAGTTAGAATGTATTACATGGTTTCGACGATTTAGCATACTGGACTAAAATGGCTTGATGGCCGCCATTTTGAAAACAAACCTTTGACCTACTTAAACTACACTTGTACACATCATCTTCCGCAGTATTACGTGTTTGCCAAATTTGGTAAAATTAGTCAATTGTTTCTCGAGATATGACAAAATATATTAATTCATATATCGCTATCTTTTAAAATAGCATACAAAAGTGTTTTTTTTCTTTGTGTACATGATGCTTGTAATAGATACTGTCAGCATACAAAATTTGGTAGAAATTAGTCGAACAGTATCATAGTTCTACCAAATAAGCCTGAAATGTTTGAATAGTCGCTATTTTAAAAATAAGTCCCACGTAAATTTGAATTAAATACGTTTACAAGGCCTACCATAGTGTTACTTGCATTCCAAATTTGGCGAGACTTGGTTAAGTAGTTGTCAAGATATAAAGTAAAAGCTTAATTTTTAATCTCCTACTATTTTACACAATGTTGGATAGTATCCATTCTATGCTTACACCTTTCACCGTAACATGCAACATTTAGTTCAAATTGATTAGATGGTTTCCGAGATATAATATATCACCCTCAATTTAAAATTGCTGCCATTTTTTTGTGAGAAGCACATTTATTTAACATCTGCTGATAGTTTTCGAGGTATTTCTACTTACGAGTGTAATTTAAAAAAAAACTTTAGCGTCCAAAGATTAGTTACATTTTCCTGTTTCAGTCGCAAACGTGTATTTTTTAAATTGAAAAAGCGACAATATATGCATTGGCAATCAATGTTAGGCGTTATTACTCCATAGTCTAAATATGAGGTACACCGATCTCGCTTGCTGTGCACTACCAATATCCGTGTCCCAATATTGAACTACTTTTCTACCAATACGGCTAACAAAAATGGCGTGGATTGGGTCTGAGGTTAGAACACTGTTTAGTAAACAAGTGCGTTTGAGATGTTCTCATACGTCCTCTAGTCAATCTGTAATACTTTTTGATTAAATTCATGGTGGTAAAAGTATTTTATTAATATAATATTGCTTGTCATTGAAAAATTAAGATATAAAAAAAACACGTTCATCACTGTTAACCATGTGACTTAGACAGTTGTGTTCCTTTCGGTTAGGGCAATGTTGGGTACATGCTCAGAATTTGAATAAGTGGTCTACCACATCTTTAGTCTATTGACCACTCCACTACTCGATAATTGAAAGTAATGACGGAACGCGTAGCATATGATTATTTTTCGTATTATCCCGAGGAACATGGTGCACATATATTTGTTGCCTCTGAGGTGCAGAATGAATCCTTCCAAACGACAGCTGGAGGCACGGTCCGCTACAACCCAAGCATTTAGTCTGCGCTAGGTTTTCGTGAAATGGGTGAGCTGTTCCTGGGTTAGCCTAGTCTAGAGAAGCGGTATTTCACAGATGGGTACCACCCGCTAATATATTTTCTATCATTTCCTAGATCGCAATCTTGAAATACTGATATGATAAATACGAATAGATGGTTGGAAACAATTATGAAATACTTGGTCTCCCGTGGTTTAGTCCTATTCTGTGAAAAACGTCACAAATGACGTGCGGTTTATTAAGAAGAAACAACGCCCAAGTCCCACGAGGTTAAGATTGCATAAATAAGTCGCCATGTTCTACAGTAGTATATCACATCAAATAACAAAACGAAAAACATAGGGGCGGGTATACTTCTTGTTTCTACACACACTTTTAATATTGTATATTCACGCTAAAGTGAGCCGTAGTGAAAGCCCTCTGTCAATTGGAATAATAATCAATAAATATATCTTATCTAAACTTAGTCGTTATCTCCCGAGTTCAAAAGAATATACACACTGTGTTTATTACTTACACGGCAATATTTATTTGAAAGGGCAGTTAAAGAATAAACAGTGACTGAAAGGAAAATGTAACTAGGGCCTCAAAAGTGCCCATTTTACCGTGAACAGCATATAATGTATCAGAAAATGATCTTCATGTTTGAGAAATCCACCTGGTTATAATATAGACAAATTTCACATTAAAAAGCTATTTGGGATGTCACTCTTGTACGACAAATTTGTTATTTTTTCCAAAAAATAAGCAGTAAAAATATATTAAACATTCTGTTAACTCGAGAACCGAACAAAATAGTTTTAAGCTGTCTATAATAGTTTTATAAGATACATAGACCAGGTTTGATGTTAACTGGCAAACGAAAAAGCTCTGAATCATAAACAAGTAAAAAAGAAACACCAAAAAGATGTTTGCATTTGTTACACATTAAATCGGTTTTTTATGTCAGGTATCACACGACTGGTATTTTGTCAAGGTTATATAATCGCAATGCCAGCGGATTTTTGCATAGTATTGCCCTAATGAATAAACCGAAATGATAAGCAGTGGAAGCCTAAATATTGCTATTCTATATCGTTGGGTGGCTCTCAAACTACTAGGATGTTTTTATTTTTCGTGTGTTTAGCATATATGGCCATTTTCGATAAGTTTACGGATTTCATCACAATCGACCACGCTGTGTACAACATTCCCTTGGAGTTTCCCCATCCTCTTTCATTAGGTGCAAGCAGAGTTACCATTCACGTTAATAATCGCACTTTCTTTCTGTGCGTATACACTGGAGTGGTAAATTTGGAATCATTAGTTAGAGGGCAGTTGCATTTAAACATGGTGGGATGAGTCGCACTAATTTTAAAACACTTATATATGTAAGCAGTAGAGCATTAGATAATTGGTTCCAGCTCCATAGTTATTTCAGTCCCCATGATAAAACCAATCACTGTCGAAAATAGCAAAATGCCCACTATAGACTGTTCACGGTAAAATGAGCACTTTTGAAAGCCTTGCTTGAAATCTACTTGTATGCACGTTGTGTAGTTTTACGCTTTATGTAAAATTAACATTGTAATGGGCCTCGTCACTTTGTTCATGCACCGGTCCAGTAAGATTGTGAAATTATTAGAAAAGTACATATTTTTTTAAATCAGCCCCATTTTTACGCTTTCGTGCATTCAAGAAAAATTAGAAAGTGAAATAAATAATTTAAGTTGTCAGAAATGTTTACCTAACACTTTTTATTCGACGTAGTTATGTGGAACTACTTTCTCCCATCGTGACAACTTACTGGGCGCATGTTACTCAGTGCGCCCGTTAATATAACCGGTAGGAGCAGTAACGTTCTTATAAGGTTGATTTTAAAAGTGCTTTTATTCCCGACGTAGTTATGTGGAATACTTTCCCCATCGTGACCAACTTTACTGCGCATTTATCAGTCGCCGTTAAATATACGCAGTAGGACGTAACTTTTTAAAGGTTGATTTAAAAGTGCTACTTTAGTGAACAGCACATACCTACCTTTTGTTATAGGCTGTTCACGGTAAAGTGAGAACTTTTGAGGCCCTTGTTACTTTTTCCTCTCAGCCATTTTTTATCCTTACGCTACCTTTTTAAATAAATATTGCAGTGTAAGTAATAAACGCAATGGGTATATTTCACATTACTATGAAATCAGCGTCTAATGTAGATAAAATATATTATTCCTAATGAGAGGGCATTCACAAGTGTACACTTTACCTTGAATAACCTATAGTTCTCTACCTTATATATTTGCTGCACTGAATGAAGTCGTAGCTTCCCTATCTGAGGCCTAGAAGCGCAGGAGCGCTAAGGGCCACCGAAGCACGCCCATCATACGTTTCATCGCCTCTACGCTCAGCAACTGAACTGGCCTGCAGTCATGCCTTTGTCAGCTCGCTTGCATAAGACTTTCAGCGGTAACTCTTTTCGTTTAATTGAGAAAAATGAAGATAAACCTGCGTGTTTCGCCTAGCAGAATGACTTAAAAAATACTGTACGAAATTCTCATTCCTAAAAATCGACTGTGAAAACACCTGTTTTAGCCACACTTCATTCTAAAAAAAAAAAAAAAAAAAAAACACACACACACACACACACACACACATTAAATGCAGATCCATAAAACGTAAACTTGTCTTCTGACATGAAAAAAAAAATTGCTTAAATACTATTCGACCCAAGCGGGGAGGGTCAATCTGGTGGACCCTGAGATCGATTCCTGATCGGACCATCGCTCTTGCATTTTTTCTACCCCATGGTTTTCCGTAGTAACTTTACGTGAATGCGGTCATGGTTGATAAATTCCCTACACATGTTTAACCGGCTCACTGATTCCGTTTATAATGTCTTCGCTGTTTATATGATGTGATGCCGTAAACATAATTTAAATGCTATCCACAACCAGGTATTTCTTCAGAAATGTTGAGCACTTAAATATCTTCTTACAGCTGAACCTCTACTCACTATTTGCCGGTATAAGTAGACGATCTCCTTAAAGGCGCACCCCTTCACCCTCCACAAATAAATATATTTTATTAATTGAATTTTCACCACGTATTGCATCAGTTTTTGTCTTCTTTTTACTTATTGACAGAATTCAGTGCTTTAAAATTTTCGTTTTGTTAAATACACATTATTTAAGTTCTATGTATATCCTTCCTGTAACCGGTCGCAAGAAAAACTTATTTCTATCGATCATTAACAACGAGAACATTAATAAAGATTTCAGAAAGCTTGAGAAGGAAATATTCATGCTTTGCCGTGCAAAAATATCGTTGAATCGATTGAAATATAACTTAAGTAGAAAAAATGTACAAATCCAAGACAGTGGGGGGTAAATCCCCATTGGGCGTTATTTACAAATTAAAATTTAAGCAGGCATCATTAAAATTTGAATTTAAACAGCAGTTTCACAATAACTTTGTGTGCACAACAATGTACATACTGCTTATACACAGCCAATATAATCATATATTACAAGTGAGTTGTTTAAAGTCGATGATATAATAAATGTGTAGTTATTCATATCTTTAGCTTGGTGTTCGTTTATTAGCAGGAGAGGAAAAGGAAGATATATTTTTGGTTTTTTAAAATCTAAATACAAATAGGCCTATATGTTAATTAATTTAAACACGTGTTAATTTAGTTGTATACATCTATAGTCTATTGAGGACTGGAATAGACTTATGAAAATTAATATTCGAAAAAACACCCTAGCCATTAGCTGCATGCATAGTTAGTAAAATAAGAGGCGAGTGTTAATACAGTACCCGCTACCGCCACTTTTTTTTTTACCAGCTATGCATGTAGCTAATGGCTATCGTATTTTTTTTAAATATTGATTTTCATAAGTCTGTTGCAGTTGTGAATGGACTATGTGTGACTTGGAAGTGGTAGCCTGCAGTTAGTTCTCGAATATTTGTATTGTACAATTTTACCACCAAGTTGTAGGAAAGCTGTTGAGTTCCGTTATTCTGAACTAGGGTGATGGAGGACAATTTAAAGTCTACTGCTTCAAGTCTTTTCGCTAGATATTTTAACTATAAAGTACCTAAATTAAAAAATGTATGGAGAACATAATATGTATGCCTAGGCAGCAAGAAGTATGGCACCGCATAATCAATAGGAATTCAATTGTGTATACTTCAGGGTTAAAAGACGAATGGCGAGCGCCATTTATACGTCTCAGCGGCGGAGAGTGGATCAGTCGGGTACGATTTGTATTGAGCCAAAATTGATGGAGAATAAATTAATTTATACTGATTCAGCCCTGATAATTGATTTCTCAACAGAGAAAGTTAATCCACGCTTAAAGGTGTTTAAATTACGCTTTGAGCTTCAAGCGTATGCCTCGGAGGCACATAGGAGATGATCGCACAAACATTAGGGAATCAATTCTGCTCACTTTGATTAAAACCATGGTGATGGAAAATGTTTAAATTTGTACTTTTTTTGTCGTAATACTTTAGTTTTTAACTGTGTGAATTGTCTTAGCACTTACAGGCATAATAAAAACAAAATTTTGAATGGTGCAACATATAATTTTTTAGTTTGGTGCTCTACTCATCAGTATAATGCTCTGTCACATTGTACGTTTGATGATGATGCCAGCAGCTGTTTATGCGACTACGAAATCTAATCTAAATAACGAGACGTATTCCGCCACGTGAGGGTTGTTACATATTTAATGCAATTTATTTATGTATGAAGTGCAAATTATTAAATCCATTCTCTGTGCGATGTCAGAAGGGGATGAAGGGGGTAAGGGCGCGGTGGAGCCTCACATATAGTCCATTAACGATTATATTAAATTTTATGAAGCCCTGCCAAACTTATGCTTCCAGGATATTTCTCCTGTCCCAATCAAACAAAGCTCAACCAAGTCCAGGCACAGCCAAACACGTTATACATGGAAGGTGTTGAGAGGGGGGATTTCTTTGAGGATTCATTCAAAATATGTTAGGAGACCGGAAATAGAGTATACAAACCTCGGCGTCTGAGTATAACAGTGTTCACGGTAAAATGAGCACTTTTGAAAGCCCTGCTTAAGATCTGTTTATATGCACGATGCGTATTATTCTGCCAGACGTAACATTAACACTGTCATGGGCCTCGTCACTTTATTCATACGTCAATCAAGCAAAACTGCAAAGTTTGTACAAAAATTAAATATTTTACAAATCTGCTCATTTTTACATTTGATGCATTAAAAAAACTGAAAGCGAATGAAATAATTTAAGTTATAACAAATTGTTACCAAACACTTTTTATTTGACGTTAAATTATGGAACTACTATCTATCCATTGATACCGACTTTACTGAGCGCATTTCACCCAGTGCGCCCGTTAAAATATATGCAAGCAGGGGTAGTGACTTTTTTCTAAGGTTGATTTCAAGAGGGGTGACTTTAGAGTGAACAGCCGATTACAGCCAGCTGACATTTCCAGATTTGAGTGAAAGTTCCCAGTCGGGAACATCGAGAGGAGGCGGTATGCATACCCGGCTAAAGGTGGCGACTGGAGTGAAGAGGTCTTGAGATCCGATGTGGGAAAAAAGCGAGATTAGTAAGGAGTAGCGCCTGACGCGAAAACAAGGTGTGACCCCACCAGGAATTGAACACAATTCTCCTCGGTGGGTCGGAGGTGCACTAGTCACTTAGACACCGCGGCCCCAGCCGGAGGAAGGTAGAGGCCGCCAGGTGTCTGGGCGGCGACCTCGGCCGGCCGGCTAGTTTTCCAGAGTCGCGTGACCCCGACAAAGGTTCCCCGCGCAAGAATCCAGAGCTGGGCTTGGCGGCCTTCACCTTAGCAGAACTTCCTCGACTGAGAAGGGCTCGGTGGGAAGCCTGGAGTATATAACGACTCCTGGGAAGCCTGCTCCAGTACACTCACCAGCCGCGGCGAGTACTGAAGTCATATCAGCAGCGCCACCAGCGGAACGGAGCATACACCCACCATGAAGTTTCTCGTAAGTGTCGTCGTCCAGAGATGTTTAGGAAACACACTCATAGAAATTGTTCGAAATTTTACCATACCTGTGTATACGCTTAGTGAGAAAGCAGGGCTGGTAGTGTTTTCCTCAGTACGTACATTGTAGCGTTCCTACATTTGCTCAGGAAACAGTCAAATGCATAGGGAAGTTCTCAACTTTGTATACCAGCCCTGCTAAACATTCCTATATCTGCAGCTTGATGTGTGGTATTGTTTTCATACAGTGTATAGGTTAAAAACTTCCATTACAATCGAGGATGTGTAACAGAACATTTTTTACAGTGCAGGTTCGGGTAGGGCCTAGGTCATAAACTAGCGCCACCAGGTCTAGAGGTTTTTGGGAAAGGGAAAACCAAGAATAGGCGCTACTATAGGATGTTCACGGTAAACTGAGCACTTTTGAAAGCCATTCCTAAGATCTACTTGTATGCACTTTGTGTATTACTCAGCCTTATGTAAAATTAACATTTCCATGGTCCCCATTACTTTATTCATGCGTCGGTAGAGCAAAACGGTGAAATTATTAGGTAAATAAATGTTTTACAGATCTGCTCATTTTTACACTTCAATGCATTAAAAAAAAAAAAAAAAAACAGAAAGTGAAAAAAAAAATTAAGTTATCTCAAATGGTTACCTAACACTTTTTATTCGACATTAAGATATGGAAAATTTTCCATCCATCGTTACCAACTTTACTGGGCAAATGTCACTCAATGCGACCATTAAAATATATGCATTTAGGGGCAGTGTCTCTTTTATAAGGTTAATTTCAAAAGTGCTCACTTTATCGTGAACAGCCTTTAAATAAAGGTGATACCAGAATGAGACATTTGTGTCGAGCTACAGGCGGAAAAGAAAACGTGTCTTCGACATCGCCTGTTGCTAAAATGACCTCATGATTGTCTGAATCATCCCTTATACAGAAATTATTCGTATTAGCATTATAACAGTGAAGTCAGAGTCACTACTGAAATGTTTCAGTATAGAAATATTACATTTTATAGTTCTGTGCAAATTTTTGAACTCGATTGTTAATAAGTTTTCCCTGCTTGTCATTAAGAAGTGAGAAGAAATTAATATTTAAAATTTTGTATTGATTTAATTGTTGTGTAGATATGCCTTGGTAGTACATATATTATGTACTTAATAATGTGTAAGACAGCTCGCTAAGCTTCTATTGTCACTTTTTTTTTCTCAATAAATCCTCCTACATTTGAATCGGGAAGTAATAAATTAAATATTTTATATAGTGTTTGATGCGGGCTCTCAGTATTTATGTTGGCCAGAGTCTATGGAACACACCCAGCTGTATCTCAACTTCGTGGCTCCACATCGCATCGTGATTAGCAGTAAATCTAAAGATTCCTACTAACGAGGCGACCACAAAATGCTCGCCGCATGAACGTGATGCGTTATCGAGAACCGTCTTTGAGAACACAAAAAAAAAAAAAAAAACCGTGAACCTATGTTATGTTTGTTCTTGCCCTAGCGAGTAAGTAGTGAGCACAGCTTCAACTCGTCTTCGCAGCAATCACATTAGAACAATCGTTAACGGGATTCCTGCTACAGCTGGTCACGTGATCCGTGAGATTGGCTTCTCGCCAGGTTAATGAACCTATATTTCACAGTTTACAGACATTTGTTTGAATTTCGTGTTTAATGTTACAAGACTATTCAGCTGTTAGAATAGGCATATGGGTTCTCTCACAATTGAATTATTTTTATTTTGTTAATTTTTATGTAGGCGAAGCTCGTATTTAGTCTATACGCCAATATCAACCGTATGAAATTTCCACTGCAGTTATTGAATGCAGATGTGGTTACAAACTGTTGTATGCGATTATTTCACCTCTAAAAAAATTCTAAATATTTTTGCATTGAAACAAAACCTTTAATACGACGTTGACTGGATGTGTAGATGTATCAGCTTTCTACTCATTATCGTACATGATTTCTTCAGCTGAACTTGAGCACTAAACTATTTTTTTTTATTTCACACTTTTTCTCCGAATTTATGTAGGTGTTAATTTAAGCCAATTTGTTAACTAAGTTTATGATAAAAATTCTAAAATTCGTATGAACTTAAATATTTAACTAGTCTTTTCTGTAGCTAAAAGATAAACTCTATGAAAAATAACAAAATATTCGTTTAATATAATTTCCTTCCAGTTTCTTATAAATGGAATGCATTACAGATATACGATAGCTAAACTTTAAAGTATAATTTGGCGTAGTAAAGCAATGTTATTTCACAACTTAGTGACTGATGGTTTTCATCATTATGAAAAAAAAAAAATGTTCGGAAAAAGAAAGCAGTTAGGAGACTTCCTTTAAAATTAACAATGAAGGAAGAAATTTCTTGGATATTTTTATCGCCAATAATTTAAGATCGTCATCTCTTTCACAAAGCATTACATATTTAAATGACAATATAATTTATTTGAAGTTGAAGATAGCATCATTAGTTATAGATAACTTTATCCAGTCTTACAAATGTTATAAGGAAGCTAGCATGTATTAAATTAAGTCGCTCAACTAATTCGTTTGAAAGAAAACGGTAAATATACCAGACAAACACTTTTTAACGTCAAGGATCCGTCCACCAATAGTTCGAGGATAGTAAACATAACTAACACCAAGTAAACTTCATTAAATGGAAAAGCGTAAAATGTACTGTAGTTACAAAATTAGTATATAAAAAAATTACTTTAAGTCATCGAATAAAAGGAAATACATATTTTAAAAAAATTACAATTTTAAATTTTTAAGAGAATCTTCATATTAGACATTAAAAACGGAGTAATGATTAAGTTCTATGTACTTGTTACAGATTGTCCTCGCAGCCGCCGTCGCCTTGAGCGCCGCTCGACCCAGCTACCACCTCGGTGGGATCGGCGCCTACCCTTACTTGGGTGGAGCCTCCCCCTACCTAGGTGGAGCCTACCCCTACCGGGGTGGAGCCTCCCCCTACCTGGGTGGAGCCTCCCCCTACCTGGGTGGAGCCTACCCCTACCTGGGAATCCCCCCTGCGCCAGTCACCTTGGCTGTGGCATCGCCGCTGGAAGCACCCAAGCCAGTGACTGACACCCCAGAGGTGGCTCAGGCCAAGGCCGAGCACCTGGCCGCCGTCGCCAAGGCCGCCTCCGAGCCCGCCGCCCCCGCCGCCGCACCAGCTCCCGCCCCCCTGGTAGCCCCGGAGCCCGTCCAGGACACCCCCGAGGTGGTGCAGGCCCGCGCCGAGCACCTGGCCGCCGTGGAGAAGGCCGCTGCCGCCGCCGCCGCCGCCCCCGAGGTGCCCATCCACTCCGGGCTGCTGTACTCCGGCCTGCACGGCCTGGCTACTGTACCCGGGGCCTTCGGCTACTCCTCCGTGGCCCACGGCGCAATCGCTCCCTACGGCATCCCCGGCCTGGGGCACGGCCGTGTGGTCAGGTGGTGAGATGTGACGTCAGTACTTCAGCCCTAGTCTTCGCCGAGACATAGACCTGCCTGTGCGCTGGTGATGTCTCTCATCGTCACCCGTAGTCAACTGTACATACGAAAATTAACAAAAAAATAAGATAAATAATAGAAACATCTTACAAACATGTGTTATTTATTTAAAACCTTTTCACGAATCGTGTTTTTTTTTCGCAGCATCGAGTTGGCACACAAGTATAATATTTCTGAACATATAGACCAATAGTTATGTACATATGCTAATGAGGTATGGATCATCAAAGGACTCCTAAGCTCACTCAAACCCGGTGTATACCACTGTAACTTAGGAAAGTGTTTTTTTTTTTTTTTTTCGTTTTGTATACAGCAACACTCAGTTCAATTACGTTCTCTGTTGGTAAATAGCACTACTGCCCTAGGTTAAGAACGGTTCATATTAATATAGCCAAATACAAACTTGTACAGATCGTTGGTTGTAATAAATTAACTAGTACTGCATTGGCTTAAGTACAGCTCGCAACAAATAATTCATTGTTTGAAACACCTGTAGCACAAAATTAGAGTGTGTTTAAAAGGGTCAGAGATTTTGAACCATTAATGATTAACTACGTACACTATATACCCTATGCCTTGACGTTTTGTGAACTTTCCTTTCGGCTTTGCTTTATTAGCTACTGCACACAAGAGAAATCTTAATGTCACGTTATAATTTTTATTGTGGGTCCCATGAAATTATATTAATCATTTACCTTTTTTTGTGTAAGGAGTAGTTTAAAACGTAGCTCTAGTATTGTTTCAAGGTAACCAATAGTGTCTTGTGTCACATTCCAAATTCTTAACTGACAGTTCACCCAGAACTAATACCTTGATAATCTTAACTAGATGTTTACCTACTTTTGTTCCTGAGGATAGTTTTTTAGCTCACTTATATGTCCGTGTGAGTAGTTATTAATGCAGGTAAGTATATGCTATTTCAGCAGTTTTGCATTTCTTCATTTGGCCTAGTCTTGACGACGCCACTCTCACTGAATATATTTTATTGAAATTAGTGACACTGATCAAGTTGAAGAATTATTATGTTTTAAAATTTTTGTTATGAAATGTGGATAGTTAAGTTTGGCACTAAACTATGAAATAACTAAACAAAATTATGTGTAGGATGGAAAAATGTGTTCATTTGAGTATTTCTCTATATGTGAGGGCAGAACAGTTTATGGCAAATAATCTTCGTCAGGAAAAGTCATATATTCTTTTAATGGGAAAGATCATGACAATTCCTTGTAATGTGACTATAAACAAAGGATTCCTGACGAATTATCAATTTATTTTCACGGCCATGTGACTGTGGTGGTATTTCAAATATGAAATGAAAGAAAGGGCCAAGAAGACTGTGATGACATGTTATATGTATGATATTCACTTGAAGAAATTAAGATTTGTTTCTGTCAAAGTACATGTCGAGGCTCATATACCAGGTGTTTTCCCGCTGAGCGTAAGTTTAGGCGTAAACCATCAGACAACTTCTCAGATACGTGAGTTGCAGTATTTATAATACTCTTTTTTTTTCTAAAATAAAGGAGCGAAAGTGAGATATCATCGTTTCGTCAAGCAGAGAGCATTAAATTTGAGTTAAATTTGGCACGCCAACAACTTGCACAGTACATACGCATATGGTTAATATGCTAAAAAAATTCTCAGCTTACTTTATTTTATTATTTGGTGATGTTATATTTCTATATATATCGCAAAATTACTTATAATTGGTCTTCATAAAGAGCATTGTGCTCATTAATGGGCAAATTGTATGTTTAAATAGTAGCACAGTGTTGACCTTCAAATTCGTATTAATCACCTTAACAAGTGCAGTGTGGTATATGTACAAAGCATGATCGACCACCATCAAAGTATCATTTTTGCCGTAAAGAGCTTGCCTACGTGGCATTTAATCTGAATTCATTTTTAACAGATACCATAGTAAATTGGAGCACAACGTTCAAGAGATCTTGAACTTGGCAAACATTATTTTGAAGCCCTTCATATTAAAAATTTTAGACCACATTGTCTTATAATATTGTACCCAAACATTTGCAAAATTGGTATATAATTATGTTCAAACTTTGCTCTAAGTTTTTCACAGAAAAAAATATAGGATAACTGCGTGTAGTGTCACAGCTACGCGCAGAGCAATGAAGGAACTGCATGCCAATTCAGTACCTTATGCTGAGAGCTGATAGGGTTGTACGCCATTTGCTTGCTATTCAGTTCCTCTTGAGACTGTCGCTTACATAGACTTAAGATAAGGTAAATCGATCTCGTTGACTGGGCACAGCCAATTTCCATGTCCCAAAATTGAACTGCTTTTCCTGCCAACACGTCTTGTGGAAACAGCATGGTTTGAATTTTAGGTTAATAAAAATGATTTGTAAACAAGTGCTTAGAGATGATTTTATAGTTCTTCTAATCAATTTGTAATCCAGTTTGACTAAATACAAATTGATAAAAGTGTATTATTAATATAATGGTGCTTGTCGTTTAAAAATTATGATATAAACAAACCCGTTCATCACAGTTGAGCATGTGACTTTGACAGTTGTGTATGATTGCGGTAGGACAATGTTGGGTACATGCGCAGAAGACGAATAAGCGGGCTATATGTAATCATTTATATGTGTCAAATTCATATGGGAAGGGTTTCCAGATGACAAGCAGTGCGAAGTATCCTTCTAGGGGTAGGTGTTCAAAGCTCGAAGACTTTTCGTACAGACATGCATTTATTTCCATAGTCAGCGGTTACTTACCTGCAAACCACTTGGCGAGCGGGAAAAACTCCGAATTATTCTTCATGGGAGTTACCAATATCATAACGTTTGGTATAAGCACACTTCCGATCAAGGGAAATTGTTTTAAAAAAGAACAACTTGAAATACTATCTGTAATGTTTGAAAGTCAGTATTGCACACACGTCAACATTTTCCTTTGAAAACATACAGCAACATAATATTAGTTGTAACTATAGTTTTTATTTAATCGACTTTAAAGCAAATGACAACACATCGTGCCAGAGAAGATACCGAAGACCCCTCGCGGCAAACGCTGCGTCCATGAACTCACTTTCTGACGAATGCCATCTTTCGTCGCCAGTTGCAATTATCTGAAGCCACTGGAGGTGAGCATCACGGGAAATATGCACGTAGTCGTTAAAGCGGTAAATTAATGACATTGTTCATTAATATTCATTTAATCATCGAAGAAGTTTGAGATACGCGATATATGAGGTTCTGTCCTATCTCCATACGAGGTAGTGCTTTGCAGCCCCAGGATACGGAAATTCCCGTACGATACGGGATGGTTTGTAACCCTATGTCCATGTGACAATTTTATCTCATTTCCACAGAGTTGAATACGGGTGATTGTCGTTGGTCAGAACGTAGGTTCGTCAGTTGTAGAGACACTACCACGTGATATCGTTCCGTAGGCATTAGTTATTTGATGGCTGCGTGATCCGTTTTGCATATGGGCCTGTGTGAACGGGAACTACAGTGCACAAGCTCAGGTGTCACGAATTCAAATATAGCACTTTCGCTGTAATTCTGCTATCATCATGCTGCCACGAAATAAAACTTTTGAGGCATTATACCTACATCTTTTATGCAATAAATTTTTGATTGCCATATTAACTTCTAAATTCACAGTTTGGTCATTGTTAACTATATTGGAGTAGCACAGATGCATTTAATGCCCATGCAAGTCACCTATATCATTCTTTTTGTTTTTTTTTTGTTTCTCGAACGAGGGATAAACGCTTCACGTAGATAGACACCGTGGATATATCTAGCGCATCGTCCCTTCTGCAATGAATATGTTATACACTCCTAAAGTAGAAATAGATAAGCTTGTTTGAAATCCGTTTATTTGACTGAAAAATTAAGACAAAATGCTCCAATAGCAATGACCAAAAGATTCTGATGATGGACTATTCACGATAATGTGGGCACTTTTGATAACTGTCTCTTTTGGAATAATATTCAATAAATATATTTTAGCGTTAGGCGTTAACTTCGGAGTGCTGTGGATACACTGTGTTAGTTATTTACAAGACGATATTTATTTAACGATATTGGTAAAATGATACAAAATGGCTGAAAAAAGACAGTAACTAGTGCCTCAAAAGTGCTCACTTAACCGCGAACAGCCTATATTGTAGCTACTATATGTCACAGGAAGAAAGGTTATTGCTTCTACTGTGTCACCAATTTCACTACCCTGGGCACTGATTCCTACAGAAGTTTGCTAATTTTTCAGACAAGGATTAAGAAAAATTTTAATCGTGTAGTGTTAAACTCAATTAATTCTCTGATACAGCCCGAGAAAGAAAAATAAGTTACTAATATAACTCATAAGCCTTTTTTCCCTTACATGGGTGCAAATTATTTCTAATGGGGTACGTAAAAACTTAGACCGTAGTTAGGCCTCCGTATCTCGTCAAAAGGAATATAATTATGAATGAAACCAGAAATATATGCTACATTGCCGAAACAATTACAAATACAAATGTGCTTTACCAGGGACTCGAGCCTAGGAAACAACGTTTAAATTAACTAGCGCGCAATCAACAACATCACGGGGCAAAGCATCAAATTCGGTTTTAATCAGTCTAAATTTTTGAATTATAGGATTCACTAACCTGAAATATTCACGTGGCCATAATTTGAAAATAACTGCCTGGACCAATAAAAATCACGTAAGTTTTCATCGACAATTGTAGCGCTACTTGCGGGAAAAATTTGAGGAAATCAGTTGATTGGACTTCAAGATATTTTATAGAAACCCTTATATTTTAATAGGTACTATCTTACAACACTGACTAAAAAGAATGTTCTATGTACGCCGTTTCAAATAGATACAGTCAACATAAATAGTTTGCTGAGTTCGATTAAATTGTTAAATAGCTATGCCAAAGATATACCAAATTTTTACTTGGCCGCCACTTTGAAAATAAATATCAAACTCTTGTTAAATCATGTAACTTTACATGGCCTTCTGTTGGACTGATGGTGTGCAAAATTTGGTGATAATTAGTTGAATTGTTCCGGAAATATGGCAACATGTTAAATTTATCCACATAGTAATATATTTCGAAAAAACTGACAAAAGTGGATATGTGTACGCATAATTGATGCTTATAATAAGTACTGTTATCGTACCAAATTTAGTTGCATTTTGTTTAATTATTTCACACATATAAGATATTAATCCATATTATGTGTATAAACCCCATCAAATAAATTTCCTGCCACATCTAAAACATGTTAGTTGATATATCCTACTGTAGCACAACTTGCATGACTTCATGTGACGATATTCATAAATTTAGGACAAAATTGTTACATGTTAGCACATTAGATGATTGTCATAGATACAGTACAAAAACGTAAGTTAAATCGCTCACATAGTTTCGTATATATATTACACCAAGCTAAAGAAAGTTTTATAGCCGCCATTCGGAAAATAAGTATCTTGCACACTTAAAACATATAAGTGTACATAGCCTACAACAGTACAACTTCTTAGCCAAATTAGGAAGGAATCGAATGATTGCTTCCCGAGATATGACAAAAAAACGATATTTTTTCATTTGAGGCAATCTTATAAAATGGCGGTGAAATGAGGCTCTCTAAAGACAAATTTGATGAATATAATAGACATTGCCCGCATAAAAAAGATAAGTTAAGATTTATTTCGTTGTTTTGTAGATATAAATTACTAAATGCTTAAATGTTTGTATGTCCAATAATTTTGAAAATAAGTGTCTGACCCACCCAAAGAACATCAAATGGTTTGCGTAGTGTTATTTATTTACCAAACTTGGTGGCAATCTGGTGGGTTTTTTTCCCGGAGACATTACATAAAAATTTTAATTTGTCATAGGATGGTAAATGGCAAGACGGCAAACAAAAGGGACATATTTAAAGTTTGCAATATACGCTGCCAGCATACAACTTTATGTTGGAATTAATTATATTGTTTTTGATGGTATACCATATTAAGATAAAATATTTATTTGAGCGCCATTTTGAAAATATGTGCTTGACCTACTTAAAACATATCAGTTTACATCATCTGCCGCAGTACTACTTCCATGCAAAATTTGATAGGAATCGGGAGATGATTTCCCGAGTTTTGACAATTAATTTTTATTCTTGTGATACTCTCTTAAAAAATGGCGGGATAAAGAGATTTTGTGGACATATTTGATTGTTGATATACATGCTGCCAGCAAACAAAGGCAAGTTAGAATGTATTACATGGTTTCGACGATTTAGCATACTGGACTAAAATGGCTTGATGGCCGCCATTTTGAAAACAAACCTTTGACCTACTTAAACTACACTTGTACACATCATCTTCCGCAGTATTACGTGTTTGCCAAATTTGGTAAAATTAGTCAATTGTTTCTCGAGATATGACAAAATATATTAATTCATATATCGCTATCTTTTAAAATAGCATACAAAAGTGTTTTTTTTCTTTGTGTACATGATGCTTGTAATAGATACTGTCAGCATACAAAATTTGGTAGAAATTAGTCGAACAGTATCATAGTTCTACCAAATAAGCCTGAAATGTTTGAATAGTCGCTATTTTAAAAATAAGTCCCACGTAAATTTGAATTAAATACGTTTACAAGGCCTACCATAGTGTTACTTGCATTCCAAATTTGGCGAGACTTGGTTAAGTAGTTGTCAAGATATAAAGTAAAAGCTTAATTTTTAATCTCCTACTATTTTACACAATGTTGGATAGTATCCATTCTATGCTTACACCTTTCACCGTAACATGCAACATTTAGTTCAAATTGATTAGATGGTTTCCGAGATATAATATATCACCCTCAATTTAAAATTGCTGCCATTTTTTTGTGAGAAGCACATTTATTTAACATCTGCTGATAGTTTTTGAGGTATTTCTACTTACGAGTGTAATTTAAAAAAAAACTTTAGCGTCCAAAGATTAGTTACATTTTCCTGTTTCAGTCGCAAACGTGTATTTTTTAAATTGAAAAAGCGACAATATATGCATTGGCAATCAATGTTAGGCGTTATTACTCCATAGTCTAAATATGAGGTACACCGATCTCGCTTGCTGTGCACTACCAATATCCGTGTCCCAATATTGAACTACTTTTCTACCAATACGGCTAACAAAAATGGCGTGGATTGGGTCTGAGGTTAGAACACTGTTTAGTAAACAAGTGCGTTTGAGATGTTCTCATACGTCCTCTAGTCAATCTGTAATACTTTTTGATTAAATTCATGGTGGTAAAAGTATTTTATTAATATAATATTGCTTGTCATTGAAAAATTAAGATATAAAAAAAACACGTTCATCACTGTTAACCATGTGACTTAGACAGTTGTGTTCCTTTCGGTTAGGGCAATGTTGGGTACATGCTCAGAATTTGAATAAGTGGTCTACCACATCTTTAGTCTATTGACCACTCCACTACTCGATAATTGAAAGTAATGACGGAACGCGTAGCATATGATTATTTTTCGTATTATCCCGAGGAACATGGTGCACATATATTTGTTGCCTCTGAGGTGCAGAATGAATCCTTCCAAACGACAGCTGAAGGCACGGTCCGCTACAACCCAAGCATTTAATCTGCGCTAGGTTTTCGTGAAATGGGTGAGCTGTTCCTGGGTTAGCCTAGTCTAGAGAAGCGGTATTTCACAGATGGGTACCACCCGCTAATATATTTTCTATCATTTCCTAGACCGCAATCTTGAAATACTGATATGATAAATACGAATAGATGCTTGGAAACAATTATGAAATACTTGGTCTTCCATGGTTTAGTCCTATTCTGTGAAAAACGTCACAAATGACGTGCGGTTTATTAAGAAGAAACAACGCCAAAGTCCCACGAGGTTAAGATTGCATAAATAAGTCGCCATGTTCAACAGTAGTATATCACATCAAATAACAAAACGAAAAACATAGGGGCGGGTATACTTCTTGTTTCTACACACACTTTTAATATTATATATTCACGCTAAAGTGAGCCCTAGTGAAAGCCCTCTGTCAATTGGAATAATAATCAATGAATATATCTTATTTAAACTTAGACGTTATCTCCCGAGTTCAAAAGAATATAAAATTTGTTATTTATTCAAAAAATAAGCAGTAAAAATATATTAAACATTCTGTTAACTCGAGAACCGAACAAAATAGTTTAAGCTGTCTATAATAGTTTTATAAGATATATAGACCAGGTTTAATGTTAACTGGCAAACGAAAAAGCTCTGAATCATAAACAAGTAAAAAAGAAACACCAAAAGGATGTTTGCATTTGTTACAAATTAATTCGGTTTTTTATGTCAGGTATCACACGACTAGTATTTTTTCAAGGTCATATAATCGCAATGCCAGCGGATTTTAGCATTATATTGCCCTAATGAATAAACCGAAATGATAAGCAGTGGAATGCTAAATATTGCTATTCTACATCGTTGGGTGGCTCTCAAACTACTAGGATGTTTTTCTTTTTCGTGTGTTTAGCAAATATGGCCATTTTCGATAAGTTTACGGATTTCATCACAATCGAACATGCTGTGTACAACATTCCCTTGGAGTTTCCCCATCCTGTTTCATAAGGTGCAAGCAGAGTTACCATTCACGTTAATATTCGCACTTTCTTTCTGTGCGTATACACTGGAGTGGTAAATTTGGAATCATTAGTTAGAGGGCAGTTGAATTTGAACATGGTGGGATGAGTCGCATTAATTTTAAAACACTTATATATGTAAGCAGTAGAGCATTAGATAATTGGTTCAAGCTCCATAGTTATTTCAGTCTCCATGATAAAACCAATCACTGTCGTAAATAGCAAAATGCCCACTATAGACTGTTCACGGTAAAATGAGCACTTTTGAAAGCCTTGCTTGAAATCTACTTGTATGCACGTTGTGTAGTTTTACGCTTTATGTAAAATTAACATTGTAATGGGCCTCGTCACTTTGTTCATGCATCGGTCCAGTAAGATTGTGAAATTATTAGAAAAGTACATATTTTTCAAATCAGCCCCATTTTTACGCTTTCGTGCATTCAAGAACAATTAGAAAGTGAAATAAATAATTTAAGTTGTCAGAAATGTTTACCTAACACTTTTTATTCGACGTAGTTATGTGGAACTACTTTCTCCCCATCGTAACCAACTTAACTGGTCGCATGTTACTCAGTGCGCCCGTTAATATATACGCAGGTAGGAGCAGTAACGTTCTTATAAGGTTGATTTCAAAAGTGCTCACTTTATGGTGAACAGCACATACCTACCTTTTGTTATAGGCTGTTCACGGTAAAGTGAGAACTTTTGAGGCCCTTGTTACTTTTTCCTCTCAGCCATTTTTTATCCTTACGCTACCTTTTTAAATAAATATTGCAGTGTAAGTAATAAACGCAATGGGTATATTCCACATTACTATGAAATCAGCGTCTAATGTAGATAAAATATATTATTCCAAATGAGAGGGCATTCAAAAGTGTACACTTTACCTTGAATAACCTATAGTTCTCTACCTTATATATTTGCTGCACTGAATGAAGTCGTATCTTCCCTATCTGAGGCCTAGAAGCGCAGGAGCGCTAAGGGCCACCGAAGCACGCCCATCATACGTTTCATCGCCTCTACGCTCAGCACCTGAACTGGCCTGCAGTTATGCATTTGTCAGCTCGCTTGCATAAGACTTTCAGCGGTGACTCTTTTCGTTTAATTGAGAAAAATGAAGATAAACCTGCGTGTTTCGCCTAGCAGAATGACTTAAAAAATACTGTACGAAATTCTCATTCCTAAAAATCGACTGTGAAAACACCTGTTTTAGCCACACTTCACTTTATAAAAAAAAAAATAAAAAATAAATCACATTAAATGCAGATCCATAAAACGTAAACTTGTCTTCTGACATGAAAAAAAAAATTGTTTAATTACTATTCGACCCAAGCGGGGAGGGTCAATCTGGTGGACCCTGAGATCGATTCCTGATCGGACCATCGCTCTTCCATTTTTTCTACCCCATGGTTTTCCGTAGTAACTTTACGTGAATGCGGTCATGGTTGATAAATGCCCTACACATGTTTGACAGGCTCACTGATTCCGTTTATAATGTCTTCGCTGTTGATATGATGTGATGCCGTAAACATAATTTAAATGCTATCCACAACCAGGTATTTCTTCAGAAATGTTGAGCACTTAAATATCTTCTTGCAGCTGAACCTCTACTCACTATTTGCCGGTATAAGTAGACGATATCCTTAAAGGCGAACCCCTTCACCCTCCACAAAAAATATATTGGATTAATTGAATTTTCACCACGAATTGCATCAGTTTTTGGTCTTCTTTTTACTTATTGAGAGAATTCAGTGCTTTAAAATTTTCGTTTTGTTAAGTACACATTATTTAAGTTCTATGTATATCATTCCTGTAACTGGTCGCAAGAAAAACTTATTTATATCGATCATTAACAACGAGAAATTAATAAAGATTTCAGAAAGCATGAGAAGGAAATATTCATGCTTTGCCGTGAAAAAATATCGTTGAATCTATTGAAATATAACTTATGTAGAAAAAATGTACAAATCCAAGACAGTGGGGGGTAAATCCCCTAATGGCTATCGTATTATTTTTTAAATATTGATTTTCATAAGTCTGTTGCAGTTGTGAATGGACTATGGGTGACTTGGAAGTGGTAGCCTGCAGTTAGTTCTCGAATATTTGTATTGTACAATTTTACCACCAAGTTGTAGGAAAGCTGTTGAGTTCAGTTATTCTGAACTAGGGTGATGGAGGACAATTTAAAGTCTACTGCTTCAAGTCTTTTCGCTAGATATTTTAACTATAAAGTACCTAAATTAAAAAATGTATGGAGAACATAATATGTATGCCTAGGCAGCAAGAAGTATGGCACCGCATAATCAATAGGAATTCAATTGTGTATACTTCAGGGTTAAAAGACGAATGGTGAGCGCCATTTGTACGCCTCAGCGGCGGAGAGTGGATCAGTCGGGTACGATTTGTATTGAGCCAAAAGTGATGGAGAATAAATTAATTTATACTGTTTCAGCCCTGATAATTGATTTCTCAACAGAGTATGCTAATCCACCCTTAAAGGTGTTTAAATTACGCTGGGAGCTTCAAGCGTTTGCCTCGGAGGCACAGAGGAGATGAACGAACAAACATTAGGGAATCAATTGTGCACATTTTGATTAAAACCATGGTGATGGAAAATGTTTAAATTTGTACTTTTTTTGTCGTAATACTTTAGTTTTTAACTGTGTGAATTGTCTTAGCACTTACAGGCTTAATAAAAACAAAATTTTGAATGCTGCAACATATAATTTTTTAGTTTGCGGCTGTACTAATCAGTATAATGCTCTGTCACATTGTACGTTTGATGATGATGCCAGCAGCTGTTTATGCGACTACGAAATCTAATCTAAATAACGAGACGTATTCCGCCACGTGAGGGTTGTTACATATTTAATGCAATTTATTTATGTATGAAGTGCAAATTATTAAATCCATTCTCTGTGCGATGTCAGAAGGGGATGAAGGGGGTAAGGGCGCGGTGGAGCCTCACATATAGTCCATTAACGATTATATTAAATTTTATGAAGCCCTGCCAAACTTATGCTTCCAGGATATTTCTCCTGTCCCAATCAAACAAAGCTCAACCAAGTCCAGGCACAGCCAAACACGTTATACATGGAAGGTGTTGAGAGGGGGGATTTCTTTGAGGATTCATTCAAAATATGTTAGGAGACCGGAAATAGAGTATACAAACCTCGGCGTCTGAGTATAACAGTGTTCACGGTAAAATGAGCACTTTTGAAAGCCCTGCTTAAGATCTGTTTATATGCACTATGCGTATTATTCTGCCAGACGTAACATTAACACTGTCATGGGCCTCGTCACTTTATTCATACGTCAGTGAAGCAAAACTGCAAAGTTTGTACAAAAATTAAATATTTTACAAATCTGCTCATTTTTACATTTGATGCATTAAAAAAACTGAAAGCGAATGAAATAATTTAAGTTATAACAAATTGTTACCAAACATTTTTTATTTGACGTTAAATTATGGAACTACTATCTATCCATTGTTACCGACTTTACTGAGCGTATTTCACCCAGTGCGCCCGTTAAAATATATGCAAGCAGGGGTAGTGACTTTTTTCTAAGGTTGATTTCAAGAGGGGAGACTATAGAGTGAACAGCCGATAACAGCCAGCTGACATTTCCAGATTTGAGTGAAAATTCCCAGTCGGGAACATCGAGAGGAGGCGGTATGCATACCCGGCTAAAGGTGGCGACTGGAGTGAAGAGGTCTTGAGATCCGATGTGGGAAAAAAGCGAGATTAGTAAGGAGTAGCGCCTGATGCGAAAACAAGGTGTGACCCCACCAGGAATTGAACACAATTCGCCTCGGTGGGTCGGAGGTGCACTAGCCACTCAGACACCCCGGCCCCAGCCGGAGGAAGGTAGAGGCCGCCAGGTGTCTGGGCGGCGACCTCGGCCGGCCGGCAAGTTTTCCAGCTTCACGTGACCCCGACAAAGGTTTCCCCGCGCAAGAATCCAGAGCTGGGCTTGGCGGCCTTCACCTTAGCAGAACCCCCTCGACTGAGAAGGGCTCGGTGGGAAGCCTGGAGTATATAACGACCCCTGGGAAGCCTGCTCCGGCACACTCACCAGCCGCGGCGAGTACTGAAGTCACATCAGCAGCGCCACCAGCGGAACGGAGCATACACCAACCATGAAGTTTCTCGTAAGTGTCGTCGTCCAGAGACGAGTGACGTGAGTCTAGCCCGTTCTCTGATTGGTTGCGTCACGACGCTCTGGGAACGGGCCTCGTGTCTAAAAGGGCCATTACGTGCTGCGAAATGTTCCCTATTGTCGGGCGAACAGGTTGCTGGACGTTGACCGGCGATTGGCGTTCCGACATTTTGCTGGCCAGCGATGTGTGCAACTGGTTTGAACACTTGTGTCATCTTTGTATTCTTGAGTACTATGAACTGTCGTGTAGAGCCGTTCGGGGAATATGTACATTCACAAACACGCCGGTTACAGCATACAGCCAAGCCCACAGATTTGTTTTTTTGGAAAACACGGAAAATACTAAAAAAAGCTAGATTATAGTGTTACCAGGATGACGTGTATTTGCCAATACATGTTTCACCGAATTATATACATATAAATAAAGAAGAATTGTTTGTCTGTTAATACGAAAATAATACCCATTTCTAAGCCTAATATGCTGTTCAGACGATGTTGAAACATAAATGACTGTTTTTTAAAATGTTTGTCTGTCTGTCTGTATCTTTGTCTAGAATAGGCTTCGAAACAGCTGAACCGATTTTAGTGAGATTTTAAGAGATCATATAGTAAATCTCAACTTAAAATCTACACATGTTTTCACCTTGATATCTCAATGTTTTCAGAGTAAGTTGTCTTTTGAATATAATTTTCCTTAAATTTCATACGTTATTTTACAAAAACACTCTTATTGTATAAAAAAAGCATTGTTAAATCAAAAATAGATTTATAGCAAATTAAGCATATCTTTATTTTAGTTGTGAAGTGCTCATAGTAAACTCCATTTCTAAAGTTATGACACTAACCGGACAATAATGCTATTTCCGATTATAAAGTAACAACGAGTCGAACCAATTATATAGGTATCAACTTCAATAACTTCATAAACATATGCAAAGTAATGGTATGATGTATTTTAACAACACCATTAGATCTGAAAGAAGCAATATTACTATTTTAAAAATAAAACCTGAGGGAATCATATTTTTACATTCATTTTACATGCAATATAGTAATAGTTACATTACAAATTATATACAGTTAATGAAGGGTATTTATTACTAGTTAACTTTATTCTGTAAAAAATAGCAGATAAATAATACTGTAGATATATCAAAACATAACTATAAGTTGGCAGGAAGTTCGAATATAGTAAACAGGCCATAAACCAAGGGACACATCTGTAAGGGAAAATACGTGGTTTAGAGTTTTAAATACAAAATAATATCTTTGTAGTAACTGTATAAAATAAAAAATGTAAAATATACCCAGGCATGAACATGGTAAGGAAAACTTCATACAAGCATTGACAACTAAGAAATAACTAAGTGATATGTACTTGTTACAGATTGTCCTCGCAGCTGCAGTCGCCCTGAGCGCCGCTCGACCGGGCTACCCCTACCTTGGTGGAATCGGCGCCTACCCTTACTTGGGTGGAGCCTCCCATTACCTAGGTGGAGCCTCCCCCTACCTGGGTGGAGCCTACCCCTACCTGGGAATACCCCCTGCGTCTATCTCATTGGCTGTGGCATCGCCACTGGAAGCACCCAAGCCAGTGACTGACACCCCTGAGGTGGCTCAGGCCAAGGCCGAGCACCTGGCCGCCGTCGCCAAGGCCGCCTCCGAGGAGCCCGCCGCCCCCGCCGCCGCACCAGCTCCCGCCCCACTGGTGGCCCCGGAGCCCGTCCAGGACACCCCCGAGGTGGTGCAGGCCCGCGCCGAGCACCTGGCCGCCGTGGAGAAGGCTGCTGCCGCCGCCGCCGCCGCCCCCGAGGTGCCCATCCACTCCGGGCTGCTGTACTCCGGCCTGCACGGCCTGGCTACTGTACCCGGGGCTTTCGGCTACTCCTCCGTGGCCCACGGCCCTATCGCTCCCTACGGCATCCCCGCCCTGGGGCACGGCCGTGTGGTCACGTGGTGAGATGTGACGTCAGTACTTCAGCCCTAGTCATCGCCGAGACATAGACCTGCCTGTGCGCTGGTGATGTCGCTCATCGGCACCCGTAGTCAACTGTACATACGAAAATTAACAAAAAAACTGAATAAACAATAGAAACATCTTACAAATATGTGTTATTTATTAAAACCATTTCACGAATCGTGTTTGTTTTTTTTCCACAGCATCTAGTTGGCCCGTAGGTATAATATTTTTTAACATATAGGCCAATAGGTATGTACATATACATTACATTAGAGCTAAATTTGGCAAGTTGACACATTACACAGGCCATACACATATGGTTAATATACTACAAAAGTGTTCAGGTTACTTTATTGTATTATTTGGTGATATTATATTTCTGGATATATCCCCAAATTACTTAGAATTTGGACCTCAATAATAGCATTGTGCTCATTAATGGAATGTTGTATGTTTAAATTGTAGCACAATATTTACCTACATATTCGCATTAATCACCTTAGCAATTACGGTGTGGCATGTGTACAAAGCATTTTCGACCACACTCAAAGTGTCTTTTTTGTTGTAAAGCGCTCGCCTACGTGGCTTTTACTTTGCTTTTTTTTTTTTACCCATGAAGGACTAAATTGTAGCAGTTCTTATTATCATATTCCGACCACATTGTCTTACAATATCGTACCCAAACTTCTATAAAATTTGTACATAACTCTGTTCATACATTGCCCTAAGTTTTTCACAGAAACCAAGTGTACTGTCGCAGTTGCGCATAGAACAAGGAAGGAACTGCATGAAAATCCAGTGCCTTATGCTAAGAGGTGATATGGCGGTATTCCTACATAATTATGCTAATAATTCTGACAGTAGATTAAGAAAACGTTTAATTGCGTTGTGCCAACCTCAATTAAAACTCTGATACAAACATAGAAAGAAAAACAAGTTGCTGATATAACTAATGAGCCTTTTTTTCCCCTACATGGGTGCAATTATTTTTAATGAGGTATGTAAAAACTTAAATCGTTGCTAGGCCTTGACGTCTAGTTAACAGCAATATCATTGGAAATTAAAGCAGATACATATGCTACAGTACCGTAACAGTTACAAATACAAACGTACCTTACTAGGGCGAAACCTAGAAAACCTCGTTTAAATAAACTACAGCATCATCATCATGAGGGTAGTAATCAGAGCATCAAATTCGGTTGTAATCAGTCTAAATTTTTGAATGATATGATTCACTAACCTGAAATATTTACGTAGCCATAATATGGAAAAAATTTCCTAAGCCAATAAAATCACGCAAGTTATCATGAACTATCGTAGCGCTACTTGCGTGAAACATTTGGAGGAAATCAGTTGATTGGGCTCCGAGATATGGTATAGAAACCTTATATTTTAATCGGTGCTATATAAACATCGCCTAAAAATGTTGTTCTATAAACGATGTTTATAATAGATACAGTCAACATAGATCAATTGATTTAATTCGTTTAAGTTATGAAATAGACATGCAAAACATATCAAACAGTGTACATGGCCGACATTTTCAAAATAAGTGTCAGAATCTAGTTAAATCGACTAATTTTACATGTCTTTCTATACGACTATTGGTGTACAAAATTGGTGACAATTAGTTTAATTGTTCCGGAAATATTGCGACATGTTAAATTTATTCACATTGAATTATTTTCAAAAAAGCTGAAAAAAGAGGATATCTGAACGCATAACTGATGCTTCTAATAAATGCTGTTAACGTACAAAATTTGGCTGCAATTTGTTTAATTGTTTTACACAAATAAGATATTAATCTAAATTATGCGTATAAACCTTATCAAATAAAAGTGCTGCCACATCTAAAACTTGTTAGTTGGCATACCCATCTGAAGCACAACTTGCGTGAAATTTTGGTATGGAAATGGTTTATTGGTGATCGAGATATGGCCTGAAGCCACCATTTTTTTTATGTGATGATCTTCATAAATTGAGGAAAAAATGGTTACATGTTAACACATTCCATAATTTTCTTAGATACAGTAAACAAAGTTGAGTTAAATCGCTTACATAGTTTCGTAAATATATCACATTTAGCTAAAACAAAAAAACTATAGCCGCCATTCTGAAAATAAGGATCTCGCACGCTTAAAACATGTTAATGAACATGGCGTACAACAGTACAACTTCTTAGACAAATTCGGAATAATTCGAACGATTGTTTCCTAAGATATGTCATCAAGAATATATTTTTCCAATTGAGGCAATCTTACAAAATGGCGGGTAAATGAAGCTCTCGAAAAGACAAATTTGATGAATATAATAGATACTGACAGCATAAAAAGATAGGTTAATATTTGTTTCGTTGTTTCGTAGACATAAATAACTAAATGCTAAAATGTTTGTATTTAGGCCATTTTGAAAGTAATTGTCCTAACGACCCAAATAAGATAAGATGACCCGTCGTAGTGTTATTTGTTTGTAAAACTCGTTGGCAATCTGTTGGTTTTTTTCCCCGATGATATGACAAAAATTTTATTATGCCATGGGATCGCACCTGGAAATATGACAAACAATAGGTACTTAATGTTTACATATTGAAAGTTTGTAATATACGCTGCCAGCATACAACATTAAGTTGGAATTAATTACATTGTGTTTGATTGTATAACATATAAAGAAAAAATATCTATTTGATCACTATTTTGAACATATGTGCTTGACCAACTTAAAACATATCAGTTTACATCATCTGCGGCAGTACTACCTGTATGCAAAATTTTGTAGAAATAGTCTAATGGTTTCACAAAATATAACATAATTTATTTTCATTCGTATTATACTATCTTACAAAATGGTGGGCTAAAGATATTTTGCGGACATATTTGATTGTTGATATATATTCTGCCAGCATAGAAAGCCAAGTTAGAATGTATTACATGGTTTCGACGAATTAGCTTGCTGTGCTGAAATGGCTTTCCACCCAACGTTACAAACTTTACTGGGCGAATGTTTCTCAGTGCGCTCAGTAAAATATACGCATGCAGAGGCCGTAACTTTTTTCTGAGGTTCATTTCTTAAGTGCGCAATTTGTCGTGAACAGCTTTTAAGAGAATTTACAGCCGGTTGGAAGGTAAAATGCGATGTCTATACGAAAATGCCTAGTACCGTAGCTTTAACTTTGTTAGGAGTCATGTGAGCTTTGGAGGTTATCTTTAAAGAAGAGATCACAGTGATAACCAACTGGAAAATGAATATCATTATGTCGTTATTATAACCCAAACAGTTGTAAGAGCTATTCATTGAGTTGCACGAATGGCGTGAAATATATAAATTTAAGTTAATCTACGTGTCAACAAATATCTATCGAATTAGCGGAGGACATGATGTCCCCATGTACTTACATTTCCCCTACGCCATAGCATACCGTCTGAATGCCAAACAGCTTCACACAAAAACTGACCTTACATCCGTTCCTTTCATATCAAATGGATGAAGACTTGGAGACCCGCTCAGCACAGCATTAAATAAGAACGTGACTTACAATTTTTTTTAAAGTTTTCATTGGTTAAGTTATTATAACGGCAAGCACGCATGTGAGACGGGAGTGCTATATGATAAAGGCTGTTCACGATAAAGTGAGCACCTTCGAAATTATTAATTTAAAAATGTACTACCCTTGCCTGCATATATTTTAACGGACGCACTCAGCGACATGCACCCAGTAAAGTTAGTTATGTTGTATGGGAAATATTTCCATATCTAACGTCAAATAAATAGTGTTAGGTAACAATTTGTGGAAATATAAATTATTTTTCATCTTTTTTAATGCGTCTTAAGAATAAGAATGAACAGATTTGTAACATTTAATTTTCAAATAATTCTACAGTTTCACCTGACCAACGCATGAATAAAATGACGAGGCCCATGGCAATGTTAATTTCACATAAGGTGGAAGTACACACAACGTGTATACAACGAGATATTAAGCAGGGCTTTCAAAAGTGCTCACATTACCGTGAACAGCCTAAAATAATTTTTGAGGAATTTCTGCTCCAGTAAATCATTCAAGAATACTTTAGCGTCCAAAGACTAGTTACGGTTTCCTATTTCAGTCATAAACGTGTCTTTTTTAACCCATTCAGACCCAGTGCACACAAGTGTGTACATTACACACGTGCAGGTAATTTTTGGTCTGGGCTGGACATTGCGAAGCTCAATGACCAATGGCCTTACATGCGGGTAAACGATTCGCAAACCGTCATACCGGTATATGTATTAATTTGTTCAGATAAACTGTAGCCTAACATACAGTTTATTGATAATTGGCTGTGACAGTGAAACAAGTGTTAAGTAAACTTTAGTAGATTACTCATCGTATTTTATTTTTTTGTTTGCGACTCCTTAACCCGTACATTAAAGTAGGTTGGAATGGGTTAAAGTTAAAAAAGCGACACTAGATCCATTAGTATCAATTTTTGGGCGTGACCACTCCACTATACGATAAATAAACTAATTACGGAATGTGCAGCATACATTTATTTTTCGTACCAAAACTACCATGATGCACATATATTTGCTGCCTCAGACGTGCAAAATAAATCCTTCTAAACGACAGCTGAATCACAAGTCTTCTACAACAAAGCATTTAGCCTGCACTAGGGTTTCGTGGCTGGGTGAGCTGTTCCTGGCTTCGACTGGTCTAAAGAAGATGTATTTCATAGAATGGTACCGCACACCAATATGTTTATTAACATTATCTGGATAGCGATTTTGAAATACTGATCTGTTTAATACGCATAAATTCCTGAACACAATTATGAAATACGTGGTCTCCCGTGTTGTAGTCCCATTCTGTGGAAAACATCACTCAAATGACGTGCGGGTTATTAAGAAGAATCAGCGCCCAAGTCCCACTAGGTTAAGATTGCATAAATAAGTCGCCATATCCTACATCAAATAATAAAACTATAAACATAGGGGCGGGTATACTTCTTGCTTCTACACACACCTTTACTATAGGCTATTGACGGTAAAGTAAGCCCATTTGAGGCCCTAGTCACTATTTCCTTTCAGCAAATATTTATCCTTTCACCACCTTATTGAATAAATATTTCTATGTAAGTAATAAACACAGTGTGTATATATTCCTCAGCACTCGGAAATTAACGTCTAATATTGTTAAAATGAAATACATATTTATTGACCAATATTCCAAATGTGAAGGCATTCAAAAGTGCTCGCTTTACCGTGAATAGCCTATATTTCTCTACCCTATATATTTGCACTACGGAATTAAGTCGCATTTTCCTTATCCGAGGCCTAGAAGCGCAGATGCGCTAAGGGTCACCGATGCACTTCCATCATAGGTTTCATCGCTTTTACGCTCATCTATTGAACTGGCCTGCAGTTTTGTCTTCTTCACCTGTATGAGACTTTCAGAGGTGACTCTTTTAATATAATCAAGAAAAATAGACGATAAAAATACGTGTTTCGCCTCGCAGAATGACATAAAAAAATCCTGGGCCGGACTATATGTTCCTAAAAATCGTCTGTGAAACGTCTGTTTCAGCCACATTTCACTCGGAATAACTTCAAATTAAATGCATATCTAGAAAATTGAAAATAATATTCTGACATGAAAAAAAAATTAAATTAGTTTCGAGCAAAACGAGGAGGATAATTCTAATAGGTCCTGAGATCGATTCCTTGTTGGATCATCGTAGTTGCGTTCCCCCCACCCCCCCGTGGTTTTCCGAAATAACTTCATGTGAATTCTGCCATGGCTGATAAAATCCCCTACTTTTGATTGACCGACTCACTGATTCCTGTATAATGTCTCCACTGTTTACGATGTGATACCGTAAACATGATTAAATGCTATCCACAATCAATTATTTATTCAGAAATGTTGAGCACTTCTTGTTGATGAAGCACTACTCACTATTTTCCGGTCTAAGTAGACGGTACCCTCACAGACTATCAGCAACCCACTCCCCCCCCCCCTTTCCACACCATATATAATGAATTAATGGAATTTTCACCATTACTTATATTAGTTTCTGTTTTATTTTTACTGAATGAAATAATTCTGGGCTTTATTTTTTCTTATTCAACTTCTGTTTATAACATTCCTGTAACAGGCCGCAAGAAAAAACATTTCTATCAATCAGTTACAAGGAAGATATTAATAAAGGAAATAAAGTTGTTTAAATTTTCACAAAGCTTGAGAAGGTGATATTCATACTTCGCCATGCAAAAAATTTCGTTAAATTTTTAATGTAAATTGTATAGAATAATTAATAAATCCAAGACTGCTCGTTATATACCCATTGGGCGGTATTAACAAATAAAAAGTTCAGCGAAATCAGTAAAATTAAAATATAAGCACCAGTTTCACTAAAACTTTGTGTGCACAGCAGCGGACATATTGCTTGTGTTGAGCCCATACAATCAAATATTACGAATGTGTTGTTTAAAGTTACGTAAAGTTATTCATATTTTTACCTTGGCGTTTGTTTATTAGGAAGAGGAACAAAGGAATATGAATTTTCGTCATTCAAAATCTAAATAATAATATGTGCCAATTTATATAAGTATATGTTATTTTAGATGCATGATTTCTAAACGACTCCGAAGTAGTACATTTATTTCTCGGATATTAGTAATGTGAAATATTACTGCCAAACTTTAGGAATGCAGTCGTGTATCGTAAGTCTAAGCTAGAGTGATGGACGACATTTTAAGTTCTACTGTCTTAAGACATATCGCTTAAGATTTTAACTATTTTCTACCTAATGTTGAAACTACCTAAGGCTAAAAATGTATAGGGGACGTCATCTGTATGCCTAGGAAGCAGGAAGAATATCACTGCAAAAGCTATAGGAAATCAATTGTTTACATTTTGGGTTTAAAAAATGTACGGCGAGCGTCATATCGTAGACCTCAGCGGCGGAGAGTAGATCAGTCATGTACGATTTGTATTCAGACTAAATTATGGGTAATAAATTAATTTATACTGTTTCAGCCCTGATACCTCACTTTTCAACAGAGTAAGCTAATACACCCTCAAGGGTGTTTATAAATTACGCTGGGAGCTTCAGACGTGCGTCTTGGAGGCAGAGAGGAGATGATCGTATAATCATTAAGGAATCAATTGTGCACACTTTGATTTAAACCATGGTCCTGGAAACTATTTTAATTTGTACTTCTTTAGTTGTAGTACTTAAATTTCTAACTGTGTGAACTGTCTTAGCACTTTTGAAGAATAATAAAAACAATATTTTTTATGCTGCAACATATAATTTTTTAGTTTGGAGCTGTACTCATCAGTATATAATACTCTGACACATTTTGCGTTTGATGTTGATGGCAGCAGCTGTTTATGCGAATAAGGAATCTAGTCTAAAGGCTGTTAACCATAAAGTGAGCACTTTAGAAAAGAACCTTAGAAAAAATCGCTGTCTCTGTATACATATATTTTAAAGGGCGCATTGAGTGACAGTCACCCACGGAAGTTGGTAACGGGAGATGGAATGTAGTTCAAGATCTTAACGTCGAATTAAACATATTCGTAACCATTTGCGATAACTTAAAATTATTTCTTTCGCTTTTGGTGTTTTTAATGCATCAAAGTGTGAAAATGAGCACGTTTGTAAAGTTTTTGTTTTCTTATTGATTTCATAGTTTAAATTAACCCGCGCATGAATAAAGGGATGGAAAAGTTGATTTTATATAAGACGGAGGAATACGCAACATGTATACGGGTAGATCTTAAGCAGGGTTTGCAAAAGTGCTTACTTTACCGTGAACAGCTTATAAATATTGAATATATTGAATGCAATTTATTTATGTGTGCAGTGAAAATTATTAACCCTTTCAGACCCACTTTAATTTACTGTTTCATGTGTGCAAACAAAATTTTTCATAATGCGTGCTGTGCGTAAGTCGACAACCCACTTGTTGCGTTGTCACGGCCAAAATTTAATTATGGATATTATGTTCGGTTACAGTTATATGAACCAATTATGACACGGACCAGTATGACGGTTTGCGAACCAAGTATCCAGAGGTAAGATCATTGGTATTTGAGCTTAGTGTGCAGTACAGACGAAAAATTACCTATACCTACATGTGCGTTATGTACACAAGCGTGTACACTGGTTCTGAATGTGATATATTCACTGCCTGTGAGGTGACAGAAGGGTTGAAGGAGTTAAGGCCCGCAGGGGAGCATCACATATAGGCCATTCACTACATCCGACTTATATGAAGCCGTGCCTAAATTCTACTTCCAGAATATTCCTTCGCTCCCATTCAAACATGGCTCAACGTCCAGACACAGCCAAAAATGATATAGTTGTAGCGGGGGGAAAGGATATCTTGATGATACATTCAAAAAGTGTTAGGAGACTGCAAGTAGAATATATATATGGCTCAGCGTCGGAGTATAACAGTGTAACAGGCAGCTGACGTTTCCAGAGCTGAGCGAATGGTCCCAGTGGGGAACATCGAGAGGAGGCGGTATGTATACCCGGCTAAAGGTGCTGAGTGGAATGAAGATGTCTTGAAAGCCGATGTGGATAAAGCAAAATTAGTATGGAGAAGCTCCGAAATTAAAGGATTGGAAAAAACGGAAAATACCTGAGAAAACACTACGAAGTGGAACATCATCCAGCAAGATTCCCACATGCGAAAACAAGGTTTTACCCCACCCAGAATAGAACCCAATTCGCTTCGGTGGGTGGCTAGTGCTTTAGACTCTGATCCACCGCGGCCCCAGCGGGAGGGAGGTAGAGGCCGCCAGGTGTCTGGGCGGCGACCTCGGCCGGCCTGCAATTATTCCAGCGTCGCCTGACCACGACAAATGTTCCCTGCGGAAGAATTCAGAGCTGGGCGTGGCGGCCTCCACTTTAGCAGAACCCCCTCGATTGAGAAGAGCTCGGTGGGAAGCCTGGAGTATATAACGACCCCCGGGGAGTCTGCTCCAGTACACTCACCAGCCGCGGCGAGTACTGAAGTCACATCAGCAGCGCCACCAGCGGAACGGAGCATACACCAACCATGAAGTTTCTCGTAAGTGTCGTCGTGCAGAGACGAGTGACGTGAGTCTAGCCCGTTCTCTGATTGGTTGTGCCGTGACGCTCTGGGAACGGGCCTCGTGTCTAAAAGGGCCATTACGTGCTGCGAAATGTCCCCTATTGTCGGGCGAATAGGTTTCCGGCAGTTGACCGGCGAGTGGCGTTCCGACATTTTGCTGGCCTGCGATGTGTGCAACTGGAGTTCGCAGTTTGAACACTTGTCTCACCTTTGTATTCTTGAGTACTATGGACTGTCGTGAAGAGCCGTTCGGGGAATATGTACATTCACAAACACGCCGGTTACAGCATACAGCCAAGACCTCAGATTTTTGCTTTAGGGGAAAAAAAAAAAAAATAGTGATACCAGGATGACGAGTATTTGACAATATATTTTTCCCTGAAATCAATATATGTAAATAGAAATGAATTGTTTGTATGTTATTTCAAATTAATATCAATATATAATCGTAATATATTTAGACGATACTGAAACATAAATTATAGTGTTTTATAATGTTTGTCTGTCTGTAACTTTGCCTAGAATAGGCTCCGAAACAACTGAACCTATATTAATAAATTTTTCTGAAATCGACTTACAAGCTGCACTTTATTTCACCTTGATATCTCAAGTTTCAAAGTAAGTTAACTTTTGCATATAGTTTTCCTTAAATGTCAAACGATATTTTTCAGCAACAGTATTATTGCAAAAAAAAGCAATGCTGGATCAACAATAGATTTATAGCAAAATATGCAGATCTTTATTTAAGTTGTGAAGTCCTCATAGTAAGCTCCATTTTTTAAGTTATAACACTAACAGGACAATAACGCTATTTCCGATTATAAAGTAACGAGTCAAACCATTTATATAGGTATCAACTTCAATAACTCCCTAAACATGTGCAAAGCAATGGTATGATGTATTTTAACAACACCATTAGATCTGAAAGAAGCAATATTACTATTTTAAAAATCGAATCTGAGCGAATCATATTGTTACATTCATTTTGCATGCGATGTATTAATAGTTACATTACAAATTATATACAGTTAATGAAGGGTATTAATTACTAGTTAACTTTATTCTGTAAAAAATAGCAGATAAATAATACTGTAGATATATAAAAACATAACTATAAGTTGGCAGGAAGTTCGGATATAGTAAACAGGCCATAAACTATGGGAAACATCTGTAAGGGAAAATATGTGGTTTAGAGTTTTAAATACAAAATAATAATTTTGTAGTAGCTGTATAAAAGAAAGAAATATAAAATATACCCAGGCATGAACATGGTAAGGAAAACTTCATACAAGTATTGACAAGTAAGAAATAACTAAGTGATATGTACTTGTTACAGATTGTCCTCGCAGCTGCAGTCGCCCTGAGCGTCGCTCGACCGGGCTACCCCTACCTTGGTGGAATCGGCGCCTTCCCTTACTTGGGTGGAGCCTCCCATTACCTAGGTGGAGCCTCCCCCTACCTGGGTGGAGCCTACCCCTACCTGGGAATCCCCCCTGCGCCAGACACCTTGGCTGTGGCATCGCCACTGGAAGCACCCAAGCAAGTGACTGACACCCCTGAGGTGGCTCAGGCCAAGGCCGAGCACCTGGCCGCCGTCGCCAAGGCCGCCTCCGAGCCCGCCGCCCCCGCCGCCGACCCAGCTCCCACCCCTCTGGTGGCCCCGGAGCCCGTCCAGGACAACCCCGAGGTGGTGCAGGCCCGCGCCGAGCACCTGGCCGCCTTGGAGAAATCCGCTGCCGCCGCCGCCGCCGCCCCCGAGGTGCCCATCCACTCCGGGCTGCTGTACTCCGGCCTGCACGGCCTGGCTACTGTACCCGGGGCTTTCGGCTACTCCTCCGTGGCCCACGGCGCTATCGCTCCCTACGGCATCCCCGCCCTGGGGCACGGCCGTGTGGTCACGTGGTGAGATGTGACGTCAGTACTTCAGCCCTAGTCTTCGCCGAGACATAGACCTGCCTGTGCGCTGGTGATGTCGATCATTGGCACCCGTAGTCAACTGTACATACGAAAATTAACAGAAAAACTGAATAAACAATATAAACATCTTACAAATATGTGTTATCTATTTAAAACCTTTTCACGAATCGTGTTTTTTTTTTCCACAGCATCGAGTTGGCACGCAAGTATAATATTTTTTAACATATAGGCCAATAGGTATGTACATATACATTACATTAGAGCTAAATTTGGCAAGTTGACACATTACACAGGCCATACACATATGGTTAATATACTACAAAAGTGTTCGGGTTACTTAATTTTATTATTTGTTGATATTATATTTCTGGATATATCCCCAAATTACTTAGAATTTGGTCCTCATGAATAGCATTGTGCTCATTAATTGGAATGTTGTATGTTTAAATTGTAACACAAAAAAAATTACCTACACATTCGTATTAATCACCTTAGCAATTACAGTGTGGCATATGTACAAAGCATTTTCGATCACACTCAAAGTGACTTTTTTATTTTTTAAAGCGCTCGCCTACGTGGCTTTTACTTTGCTTTTTTTTTTTTTTACCTATGAAGGACTGAATTGGAGCACATCCTTCAAGAGTTCTCGCGCTTGGCAGTAATTATTTTGAAGCCCTTCTTATTATCATATTCCGACCACATTGTCTTACAATATCGTACCCAAACTTCTATAAAATTTGTACATAACTCTGTTCATACATTGCCCTAAGTTTTTCACAGAAACCAAGTGTACTGTCACAGTTGAACATAGAACAACGAAGGAACTGCATGCAAATTCAGTGCCTTATGCTAAGAGGTGATAGGCCGGTACGCCATTTGCACAGTATTCAGTTTCTCTTGATACTGTCGCTTATATAGTCTAAAGAAAAGATAGACCGATCTCACTGGCTGTGCATAGCCGCATAGCCAATTTCCATGTCCCAACATAGAACTGATTTCCTGCCAGCACGTCTTGTGAAAATGGCATGGTTTGCATTTGGATTTAGGTTAGAAAACTGATTCGTAAACAAGTGCTTAGATGATTTTATAGTTCTTCTAACCTTTAAGCAATCCATTTTGACTAGACTCAGACTGATAAAAGTGTATTATTAATATAATGGTGCTTTTCATTTATAATTTAAGATATAAACAAACACGTACATCATAGTTGAACATGAAATTTTTACAGTTGTGTATGATTGGGGTAGGTCAATGTTGGGTATATGATCAGAAAAGATGTAAACGGCCTACCTCATCTTTAGTCTGTGATTTCTTATATGTTTCGGATCCGTAGGGCAAGCAATTCCAGGTAACAAGCAGTGCAAAGTATCCTTCTGGGTAAAGGAGATCAAAGCTCGAAGACTATTCGTGTGGAAATGCATTTATTTACATCGTCAGTGGTTTCCTTCCTTTAAATCACTTGGCGAGCGAGAAAACCTCTGAAATATTCTTTGTTGGATTTATTAATATTGTCATGTTAAATGAAAGCCCGGTTGTAGGGCGGGATCTTATTGCGTCTCAGGGCTAACCCCTTACGCCTACAAGGATGGAAATTCATGCAAGGAGGCATGCAATGCGGTAGAGTGTGATTAGGCAGCCATAGCCAGCGATAGGGGACATGACTACCTACATGAGTGTTTAAATAGTTAAGACTAAAACTAAGAAGAGACTGGGAAAAACCGACAGAGACAACGTAAAAACCCAGTCGACAGGAAAGAATTCAAAATTACTCATGCAGTAAACAGAAACGCTACAGGAGACAGCGATTTGAACTCGTGCTTTATTAGTAGAGATGAAAGACTAGTGGAGAGAGGGTGCTGTTGATGGAATTCTTCAAATGATGCTGGCATCAGCCAGGTTGATACAAGCATCACTGTGGTGAGAGAAATGGCGCTATGGGGCAATCCCTCCGGTTTCCCAGTAAACCTGAAACTAAAAGAAATGGAGGTGAGCTGCCACTGAGGGTCAGCAGAGCCAACAATCACTGGTTTTTACATGACCGGGAAAAGGCGGTACTATCCTGTGAAAAGAGGGGATTAAATTATTGAATTAAGTAATCTAAGTTGCTTGATGCTAACATCTGTCCTCGCGGACATATGTTTTTAAAATTAATGCTATGCCACCTCACAGCGGCCAATCTCTGTAGCCAGTGGCTGTTACAGAGAATATCTACGACCATATTCTGCAAGTGCACGGAGTTTCGCATAAGGGAGGGCAGATACTTGTTATCTTTGCCACGAAGAATATTCATCATCTTCGGGTGACATTTCTCTTGACACTTGAGAGATGATCTCTTGAGAGAATATCTCTTGGGAGAAGGTCTCTTGGGGGAACGTATCTGTGTCTTGAGGTTCTACGCAGTGTAGCACCATAGCCGCCCAATGAAAAGATCAAGGGAAATTGTTTTAAAAAAGAACCACTTGAAATACTATCTGAAATGTTTGGAAGTCAGTATTGTACACACGTCAACATTTTCCTTTGAACAAATACTGCAACAAAATATTACTTGCAACAATTTCTGATTTAATCGGCTTTAAAACAAATGACAACACATAGTGCCAGAGAATATACTGAAGAGACCTCGCGGCAAACGCTGAGTCCATGAACGCACTTTCTGACAAATGCCATCTTTCGACGCCAATTGTAACTATCTGAAACTACTGAGGTTGAGCATCGATGGAAATATGCATGTAGTCGCGAAAGCGGTAAATTACTAACACTGTTTATTAATAATCATTTAATTTTCGAAGAAGTTTGAGATACGCGATATATAAGGTCCCGTCCTATGTCCATACGGGAAAATTCTTGTAGCGCCAGAAAACGGAAATTCAGGTACACTGTAAAAAAAATTGAAATTTTTACTGGGAAATTCTTTGTAATTTTACAAATGCTTGTAAAAGTACAAAGATTTCTATGTGAAACAGTGAAACAGCTCGTCTGTACAAAAACAAGGACCATATTTGTAACATTCCCCAAGATATGTTTATACTATAATGAGCGGTTTCCACGAGCCTCAGCAAATTGGCGGACTCTCAACAAACGTAAAACCGTATTTAGCAGTTTGTTCAAAAACTATGAGTGATCTAAAATGTAGCTGCGTGAAAAAAAAAGAAAAAGTGTATTGCAAGTTGAAATAATGTAAAAGTCTTCAAACAACCCAAATAATCATTATTTTATGTACACATCTCAATAATGTCAGTTGTAATACAAGGCTATCATTTGTAATATTTCAAATAAAAGTTTTTCAGATTTTACAAGAAAACTCTTTATAGTTTTTACAAACGATTTTCTTGGCAACTGGTGTATCCAAGGATTCTTCTTGTTAAATTACAAAACACGTCAATAGTGTACAATACGGGACAGTTGGTAACCCTACGTCAGTGTGAAAGTCATATTTCATTTCCACACTTTCGGAGTAGTAGACGGGTGATTGTCGTTGGTGAGAACGCTGATTGGTTCGTTGTAGAAATTCTACCACGTGATCTCGTTCCGTAGGCATTAGTCATCTGATGGCTGTGTGGCCCGCTTTGCATATGGGCCTATGCGACCGGGAGCTGCAGTGCACAAGCTCAGGTGTCACGAACTGAAATATAGCACTTTCGTTGTAATTCGGCCAACAGCCTGCTGCCACGAAATAAAACTTTTCATGCACTGTACATAAATATTTTACACAGCACATTTTTAATTACCATTATAACTTCCACTTTCACAGCCTGGCCATTGTTAAATATATTGGAGTAGGAAAGATCCATCTAATGCCCATGCAAGTGTCACCTATATCATTCCTTTGTTTTGTTTCTAGAACGAGGGATAAACGCTCCACATAGATAGGCGCCGTGGACATTTCTAGCACATCGCCCCCTCTGCAATGAATAGGTTGTATACTCCTAAAGTAGATATAGATAATCTTGTTTGAAATCCGTTTCTTTGACTGTAAATAAAAAAAAATATTGCACCAATAGCAATAGCCAAAAGATACTGATGATAGACTATTCACGGTAAAGTGAGCACTTTTGGAAGTTGTCTCATTTGGAATAGTTGTCAAAAGCTATATTTTATCTTTAGGCTTCAACTTCCGATGCGGTGTAATACATGACAATATTTATTTTAGAATGGTGTTTAAAGAATAAAAAATGACTGGCCTCAAAAGTGCTCACTTTACTGTGAACAGCCTGTATTGTAATTACTCTATTACACAGAAAGAAAGGTTATTGCATCTACTTTGCCATCAATTTCACTACCCTGGGCACTGATTCCTACAGAATTTGATAATAATTCAGACAGTAGATTAAGAAAACGTTTAATTGCGTTGTGCCAACCTCAAATAAAACTCTGATACAAACATAGAAAGAAAAACAAGTTAGTGATTTAACTAATGAGCCTTTTTTCCCCTACATGGGTGCAAATTATTTTTAATGAGGTACGTAAAAAATTAAATCGTAGCTAGGCCTTGACGTCACGTTAACGGCAATATCAATGGAAATGAAAGTAGAAACATATGCTACAGTACCTCTGAACGCATAACTGATGCTTCTAATAAATGCTGTTAACGTACAAAATTTGCCTGTAATTTGTTTAATTGTTTTACACAAATGAGATATTAATCAAAATTATGTGTATAAACCTGATCAAATAAAAGTGCTGCCACATCTAAAACATGTTAGTTGAGATACCCATCTGAAGCACAACTTGCGTGAAATTTTGGTATGGAAATGGTTTATTGGTGATCGAGATATGGCCTAAAGCCACCTTTTTTTTTCATGTGATGATCTTCATAAATTGAGGAAAAAATGGTTACATGTTAACCATTCCATAATTTCCTTAGATACAGTAAACAAAGTTGAGTTAAATCGCTTATATAGTTTCGTAAATATATCACATTTAGCAAAAAAAAAAAAAAAAAAAAAAAAAAAAACTATAGCCGCCATTCTGAAAATAAGGATCTCGCACACTTAAAACATATTAATGACCATGGCGTACAACAGTACAACTTCTTAGACAAATTCGGAAGAAATCGAAAGAAAGTTTCCCAAGATATGACACCTAAATTTTATTTTTTCAATTGAGGCAATCTTACAAAATGGCGTGGAAATGAAGCTCTCTAAAGACAAATATGATGAATATAGTAGATAATGCCTGTATAAAAAGATAAGTTAAATATTGTTCCGTTGTTTCGTAGATATAAACTACTAAATGCTAAAATGTTTGTACAGCCGCCATATTGAAAATAAGTGCCAGAATCACCCAAAGAACATAAGATGGTATGCTGTAGTGCTATTTGTTTGTCAATCTTGGTGGCAATCTGTCGGTTTTTTATCCGGAGATATGACAAAACAATTTTAATTTGCCGTGGGATCGCATCTGGCACGTTGGCAAACCATAGGGACTTTGTGTGTACACATTTAAAGTTTGTAATATACGTTGACAGCATACAACGTTAAGTTGGAATTACTTACATTGTGTTTAATGGTATAATATATTAAGGCAAAATATTTATTTTAATGCTATTTTGAAAATATGTGCTTGGCATATTTAAAACATATCAGTTTACATAATTTGCCGCAGTACTACTTACATGCAAAATTTCGTAGAAATCGGCCGATGGTTTCCCGAAATATAACATAATTTATTTTCATTCGTATGATACTATCTTATAAAATGGCGAGCTAAAGAGATTTTGCGGGCATATTTGATTGTTGATCTATATACGGCCAGCTCAGAAAGGCAAGTTATAATGTATTACATGGTTTCGACGAATTAGCTTGCTGTGCTGAAATAGCTTGATAGTCGCCATTTTGAAAACCAATCTTTGACCTACTTAAAACACACTTGTACATACCACCTTCCGCAGTATTACTATTTTGCCTAATTTGGTAAAAATCAGACAATTGTTTCTCGGGAAATTAAAAAGTATATTAATTCATATATCGCTATCTTTTAGGATGACAGGCAAAAGTGCTTTTTCTCGTATATATGATCCTTGTCACCATACGAAATTTGGTCGTATTTAGTCGAACAGTATCATAGTTGTTCCAAATAAACCTGAATTGTTTGCAAAACCGCTTTTTGAAAATAAGTTCCTCGTCAATTTGAACGAAATAAGTTTACATGGCCTACCGTAGTGTTACTTACGTACCAAAATTTGGCGATAATTGGTTTAGCAGTTTTCAAGATATAACGTAAAAGCTTAATTTTTAATTTAGTACTATTTTACAAAATGTCAAATAGTATCCATTCCTAAATTCAACGCTTACACCTTGGGCCGTAAACATGCGACATTTGGTTCAAATTGATTAAATGGTTTCCGAGATATGACACATCACCCACAATATTGAAATTGCTGCCATTTTTAAAGTGAGCACATGGCGTGGTCGAAAACTATAAAAGTCTGGTGTACCGAGTTTGGTGAAATTTGGAAATCTATTTCAAAACTTCAAAAGGGAGGCACACGTGCACAGACTCTTACACACACACACACACACACACACACACACACACACACACACACACACACATACTCATATACACATACAAACATGCAGGAAAGTGATCTCATTGGCTATTACCTTCCGGAAGAAGGATTAAATGTTAAACTGCCAAAAATGTCCAAAAATTTATATTCTTTTATCTTGAGAACTTGTAGAAAACTTTACTCTTCTCAGTTGACACATTGTGATGTTACAAGAGTGTTGAAATCATCGACATAAGGTTGAAAATTCTACACGGTAACATGCTTCATTCTTTTTCAAAAAATGCTTAAGTATTTTCTTTAAAAATAAGCTTATCCATCTGTTACAATAAAGGGGATCATCGCAAATTTTTATCGAGAGGAGAATTCGTTTAGTAGTCTATTTGCAGTTTTTTACACGTTTTTAATAAAACCTTTGAAAAATCATCGGGTTTGGTATTGTTTCCTAATTATATTATATATCACAAGCGTATTATAATTGTGTTAACATATAATTACAAAATTTTTGGTTAGATAGCACTTTTACTTATAAATTATCTACAAATAATAATACCTAAATTATTATTTAAATAAACGAAACACGGAAAAATTGGTGTGTTATACGGCGAGTGCGTATTAATATGGCGTGTTGAATCTATGGTGTATTTTTCAAGACTTGGTTAAGCTTTGCTTGCATGAGGTGTGAAGTTACCGTGAATTGCCTATACCTAAACATCAGCCATATGATGGCATTCTGGGAGGAGAAACTTTAGGATTATGGCAATGCCTGTAAATTCATGGTGCTTCAAAGTGACATGCGCCATCACTAGAAGAGTAAAGTTTGTTCACGATAAAGTGAGCACTTTTGAAATCAAGCTAAGAAAAAAGTCATTGTAAATACATGGATATATTGTAACGGGCGCACTGAGTGACATGCGCCCAGTAAAGTTGGCAACAATGGACAGAAAGTAGTTCCATAGTTTCACATCGAATGAAAGTGTTAGGTAACCATTTGTGATAACTTAAATTATTTCTGACGCATTCGAATTTTTAACGCATCGAAGTGCAAAAATGAGCAGATTTATAGTTTATTTACTTTCTGAATAATTTCACATTTTCACCTGACCGACGAATGAATTAAGTGTTGAGGCCCGTTGAAATGTTAATTTTACATCAGGCGGAAACATGCACAACGTGCATACAAGTAGATCTTAAGTAAGGCTTTCAAAAGTGCTCATTTTACCGTGAATAGCCTATAGTCGATTTGAGAGATCGAATAGTATATAGTGAGAGAGTATAACTCGCATCTCTCGAATTTAAAGGCATGGGCGAACTCCCAAAATAGATTAAATTGTCACCACAATGAGGTGTACTTGAAGCACGCTTCGACCTCAGAATGAGCGCGATGTTAAAAAAAAACAAACACATTATGGATTTCCGCGTGACATTGCTAATAGGCAGTAGCAGAGAACGTGGTGACATTAGCATTAGAATCGATATGTTAAGTCTGGTATTCACATATGTTGGTTAACGTTAATAAAAGTTTCATCGAAAAAAAAAACATTTATTTAAATGCTGCTATTAATTTTTGAGGCATTTCTGCTCACGTCAATCATTCAAGAATACTTTAGCGTCCAAAGACTGGTTACAGTTTCCTGTTTCAGACACAAACGTGTCTTTTTTAACCCGTTCAGACCCAGTGCACACAAGTTTGTACATTACACACGTGCAGGTAATTTTTGGTCTGGGCTGGACATTGTGAAGCTCAATGACCAATGACCTTACATTCGGGGAAACGATTCGCAAACCGTCATACCGGTATATGTATTAATTTGTTCATATAAACTGTAGCCTAACACACAGTCTATTGATAATTGGCTGTGACAGTGAAACAAGTGTTAAGTAAACGTTAGTAGAATACTCATCGTATTTTATTTTTTTGTTTGCGACTCCTTAACCCGTACATTAAAGTAGGTTGGAATGGGTTAAAGTTAAAAAACCGACACTAGATCCATTAGTATTAATTTTTGGGCGTGATCACTCCACTATACGATAAATAAAACTAATTACGGAACGTGCAGCATACATTTATTTTTCGTATTATTACTACCATGATGCACATATATTTGCTGCCTCAGACGTGCAAAATAAATCCTTCTAAACGACAGCTGAAGGCACAAGTCAGCTACAGCAAAGCATTTATCCTGCACTACGGTTTCCTGACTGGGTGAGCTGTTCCTGGCTTCGACTGGTTTAAAGAAGATGTATTTCATAGAATGGTACCGCACACCAATATGTTTATTAACAGTATCTGGATAGCGATTTTGAAATACTGATCTGTTTAACTCGCATAAATTCCTGAACACAATTATGAAATACTTGGTCTCTCGTGTTGTAGTCCCATTCTGTGGAAAACGTCACGCAAATGACGTACGGGTTATTAAGAAGAATCAGCGCCCAAGTCCCACTAGGTTAGGATTGCATAAATAAAGTCGCCATATGCTACATTAAATAATAAAACGATAAACATAGGGCCGGGTATACTTCTTGCTTCTACACACACCTTTACTATAGGCTATTCACGGTAAAGTAAGCCCATTTGAGGCCCTAGTCACTATTTCCTTTCAGCAAATATTTATCCTTACACAACCTTATTGAATAAATATTTCCACGGAAGTAATAAACACGGTGTGTATATATTCCACAGCACTCGGAAATTAACGTCTAATATTGTTAAAATGAAATACATATTTATTGACCAATATTCCAAATGTGAAGGCATTCAAAAGTGCTCGCTTTACCGTGAATAGCCTATATTTCTCTACCCTATATATTTGCACTACGGAATTAAGTCGCATTTTCCTTATCCGAGGCCTAGAAGCGCAGATGCGCTAAGGGTTACCGATGCACGCCCATCATAGGTTTCATCGCTTTTACGCTCATCTATTGAACTGGCCTGCAGTCTTGTCTTCTTCACCTGTATGAGACTTTCAGAGGTGACTCTTCTAATATAATCAAGAAAAATAGACGATAAAAATACGTGTTTCGCCTCGCAGAATGACATAAAAAAATCCTGGGCCGGAATTCTTGTTCCTAAAATTCGTCTGTGAAACGTCTGTTTCAGCCACATTTCACTCGGAATAACTTCAAATTAAATGCATATCTAGAAAATTAAAAATAATATTCTGACACAAAAAAAAAATAAATTTGATTCGAGCAAAACGAGGAGGATAATTCTAATAGATCCTGAGATCGATTCCTGGTTGGATCATCGTAGTTGCGTTCCTCCCCACTTCCCCCCTTGGTTTTCCGAAATAACTTCATGTGAATTCTGCCATGGCTGATAAAATCCCCTACTTTTGATTGACCAACTCACTGATTCCTGTATAATGTCTCCACTGTTTACGATGTGATACCGTAAACATGATTAAATGCTATTCACAATCAGTTATTTATTCAGAAATGTTGAGCACTTCTTGTTGGTGAAGCACTACTTACTATTTTCCGGTCTAAGTAGACGGTATCCTCACAGTATATCACCCCCCCCCCCCCGGTCAGCCTTCTTCCTACTCAAATATGATGAATTAATGGAATTTTCACCATTACTTATATTAGTTTCTGTTTTATTTTTACTGAATAAAAGAATTCCGGGCTTTATTTTTTCTTATTCAACTTCTGTTCATAACATTCCTGTAACAGGCCGCAAGAAAAAACTTATTTCTATCAATCAGTAATAAGGAAGATATTAATAAAGGAAATAAAGTTGTTTAAATTTTCACAAAGCTTGAGAAGGTGATATTCATACTTCGCCATGCAAAAAATTTCGTTAAATTTTTAATGTAAATTGTATAGAATAATTAATAAATCCAAGACTGCTCGTTATATACCCATTGGGCGGTATTAACAAATAAAAAGTTCAGCGAAATCAGTAAAATTAAAATATAAGCACCAGTTTCACTAAAACTTTGTGTGCACAGCAGCGGACATATTGCTTGTGTTGAGCCCATACAATCAAATATTACGAATGTGTTGTTTAAAGTTACGTAAAGTTATTCATATTTTTACCTTGGCGTTTGTTTATTAGGAAGAGGAACAAAGGAATATGAATTTTCGTCATTCAAAATCTAAATAATAATATGTGCCAATTTATATAAGTATATGTTATTTTAGATGCATGATTTCTAAACGACTCCGAAGTAGTACATTTATTTCTCGGATATTAGTAATGTGAAATATTACTGCCAAACTTTAGGAATGCAGTCGTGTATCGTAAGTCTAAGCTAGAGTGATGGACGACATTTTAAGTTCTACTGTCTTAAGACATATCGCTTAAGATTTTAACTATTTTCTACCTAATGTTGAAACTACCTAAGGCTAAAAATGTATAGGGGACGTCATCTGTATGCCTAGGAAGCAGGAAGAATATCACTGCAAAAGCTATAGGAAATCAATTGTTTACATTTTGGGTTTAAAAAATGTACGGCGAGCGTCATATCGTAGACCTCAGCGGCGGAGAGTAGATCAGTCATGTACGATTTGTATTCAGACTAAATTATGGGTAATAAATTAATTTATACTGTTTCAGCCCTGATACCTCACTTTTCAACAGAGTAAGCTAATACACCCTCAAGGGTGTTTATAAATTACGCTGGGAGCTTCAGACGTGCGTCTTGGAGGCAGAGAGGAGATGATCGTATAATCATTAAGGAATCAATTGTGCACACTTTGATTTAAACCATGGTCCTGGAAACTATTTTAATTTGTACTTCTTTAGTTGTAGTACTTAAATTTCTAACTGTGTGAACTGTCTTAGCACTTTTGAAGAATAATAAAAACAATATTTTTTATGCTGCAACATATAATTTTTTAGTTTGGAGCTGTACTCATCAGTATATAATACTCTGACACATTTTGCGTTTGATGTTGATGGCAGCAGCTGTTTATGCGAATAAGGAATCTAGTCTAAAGGCTGTTAACCATAAAGTGAGCACTTTAGAAAAGAACCTTAGAAAAAATCGCTGTCTCTGTATACATATATTTTAAAGGGCGCATTGAGTGACAGTCACCCACGGAAGTTGGTAACGGGAGATGGAATGTAGTTCAAGATCTTAACGTCGAATTAAACATATTCGTAACCATTTGCGATAACTTAAAATTATTTCTTTCGCTTTTGGTGTTTTTAATGCATCAAAGTGTGAAAATGAGCACGTTTGTAAAGTTTTTGTTTTCTTATTGATTTCATAGTTTAAATTAACCCGCGCATGAATAAAGGGATGGAAAAGTTGATTTTATATAAGACGGAGGAATACGCAACATGTATACGGGTAGATCTTAAGCAGGGTTTGCAAAAGTGCTTACTTTACCGTGAACAGCTTATAAATATTGAATATATTGAATGCAATTTATTTATGTGTGCAGTGAAAATTATTAACCCTTTCAGACCCACTTTAATTTACTGTTTCATGTGTGCAAACAAAATTTTTCATAATGCGTGCTGTGCGTAAGTCGACAACCCACTTGTTGCGTTGTCACGGCCAAAATTTAATTATGGATATTATGTTCGGTTACAGTTATATGAACCAATTATGACACGGACCAGTATGACGGTTTGCGAACCAAGTATCCAGAGGTAAGATCATTGGTATTTGAGCTTAGTGTGCAGTACAGACGAAAAATTACCTATACCTACATGTGCGTTATGTACACAAGCGTGTACACTGGTTCTGAATGCGATAAATCCACTGCCTGTGAGGTGACAGAAGGGTTGAAGGAGTTAAGGCCCGCAGGGGAGCATCACATATAGGCCATTCACTACATCCGACTTATATGAAGCCGTGCCTAAATTCTACTTTCAGAATATTCCTTCGCTCCCAGTCAAACATGGCTAAACGTCCAGCACAGACAAAAATGATATAGTTTGTGGCGGGGGGAAAGGATATCTTCATGATACATTCAAAAAGTGTTAAGAGACTGCAAGTGAAAAAAAAATATATATATATATATGGCTCAGCGTCGGAGTATAACAGTGTAACAGCCAGCTGACGTTTCCAGAGCTGAGCGAATGGTCCCAGTGGGGAACATCGAGAGGAGGCGGTATGTATACCCGGCTAAAGGTGCTGAGTGGAATGAAGATGTCTTGAAAGCCGATGTGGATAAAGCAAAATTAGTATGGAGAAGCTCCGAAATTAAAGGATTGGAAAAAACGGAAAATACCTGAGAAAACACTACGAAGTGGAACATCATCCAGCAAGATTCCCACATGCGAAAACAAGGTTTTACCCCACCCAGAATAGAACCCAATTCGCTTCGGTGGGTGGCTAGTGCTTTAGACTCTGATCCACCGCGGCCCCAGCGGGAGGGAGGTAGAGGCCGCCAGGTGTCTGGGCGGCGACCTCGGCCGGCCTGCAATTATTCCAGCGTCGCCTGACCACGACAAATGTTCCCTGCGGAAGAATTCAGAGCTGGGCGTGGCGGCCTTCACCTTAGCAGATCCCCCTCAACTGAGAAGGGCTCGGTGGGAAGCCTGGAGTATATAACGACCCCCGGGAAGCCTGCTCCAGTACACTCACCAGCCGCGGCGAGTACTGAAGTCACATCAGCAGCGCCACCAGCGGAACGGAGCATACACCCACCATGAAGTTTCTCGTAAGTGTCGTCGTGCAAAGGCGAGTGACGTGAGTCTAGCCCGTTCTCTGATTGGTTGCGCCTTGACGCTCTGGGAACGGGCCTCGTGTCTAAAAGGGCCATTACGTGCTGCGAAATGTTCCCTATTGTCGGGCGAATAGGTTTCCGGCAGTTGACCGGCGAGTGGCGTTCCGACATTTTGCTGGCCTGCGATGTGTGCATCTGGAGTTCGCAGTTTGAACACTTGTCTCACCTTTGTATTCTTGAGTACTATGAACTGTCGTGAAGAGCCGTTCGGGGAATATGTACATTCACAAACACGCCGGTTACAGCATACAGCCAAGACCTCAGATTTTTGCTTTAGGGGGAAAAAAAAAAATAGTGATACCAGGATGACGAGTATTTGACAATATATTTTTCCCTGAAATCAATATATGTAAATAGAAATGAATTGTTTGTATGTTATTTCAAATTAATATCAATATATAATCGTAATATATTTAGACGATACTGAAACATAAATTATAGTGTTTTATAATGTTTGTCTGTCTGTAACTTTGCCTAGAATAGGCTCCGAAACAACTGAACCTATATTAATGAATTTTTCTGAAATCGACTTAAAAGCTGCACTTTATTTCACCTTGATATCTCAAGTTTCAAAGTAAGATAACTTTTGCATATAGTTTTCCTTAAATATCAAACGTTATTTTTCAGCAACACTATTATTGCAAAAAAAAGCAATGCTGGATGAACAATAGATTTATAGCAAAATATGCAGATCTTTATTTAAGTTGTGAAGTCCTCATAGTAAGCTCCATTTTTTAAGTTATAACACTAACAGGACAATAACGCTATTTCCGATTATAAAGTAACGAGTCAAACCATTTATATAGGTATCAACTTCAATAACTCCCTAAACATGTGCAAAGCAATGGTATGATGTATTTTAACAACACCATTAGATCTGAAAGAAGCAATATTACTATTTTAAAAATCGAATCTGAGTGAATCATATTGTTACATTCATTTTGCATGCGATGTATTAATGGTTACATTACAAATTATATACAGTTAATGAAGGGTATTTATTACTAGTTAACTTTATTCTGTAAAAAATAGCAGATAAATAATACTGTAGATATATAAAAACATAACTATAAGTTGGCAGGAAGTTCGGATATAGTAAACAGGCCATAAACTATGGGAAACATCTGTAAGGGAAAATATGTGGTTTAGAGTTTTAAATACAAAATAATAATTTTGTAGTAGCTGTATAAAAGAAAGAAATATAAAATATACCCAGGCATGAACATGGTAAGGAAAACTTCATACAAGTATTGACAAGTAAGAAATAACTAAGTGATATGTACTTGTTACAGATTGTCCTCGCAGCTGCAGTCGCCCTGAGCGTCGCTCGACCGGGCTACCCCTACCTTGGTGGAATCGGCGCCTACCCTTACTTGGGTGGAGCCTCCCATTACCTAGGTGGAGCCTCCCATTACCTAGGTGGAGCCTCCCATTACCTAGGTGGAGCCTCCCCCTACCTGGGTGGAGCCTACCCCTACCTGGGAATCCCCCCTGCGCCTGTCACCTTGGCTGTGGCATCGCCACTGGAAGCACCCAAGCCAGTGACTGACACCCCTGAGGTGGCTCAGGCCAAGGCCGAGCACCTGGCCGCCGTCGCCAAGGCCGCCTCCGAGCCCGCCGCCCCCGCCGCCGACCCAGCTCCCGCCCCCTGGTGGCCCCCGTGCCCGTCCAGGACACCCCCGAGGTGGTGCAGGCCCGCGCCGAGCACCTGGCCGCCGTGGAGAAGGCCGCTGCCGCCGCCGCCGCCGCCCCCGAGGTGCCCATCCACTCCGGGCTGCTGTACTCCGGCCTGCACGGCCTGGCTACTGTACCCGGGGCCTTCGGCTACTCCTCCGTGGCCCACGGCCCTATCGCTCCCTACGGCATCCCCGCCCTGGGGCACGGCCGTGTGGTCACGTGGTGAGATGTGACGTCAGTACTTCAGCCCTAGTCGTCGCCGAGACATAGACCTGCCTGTGCGCTGGTGATGTCGCTCATTGGCACCCGTAGTCAACTGTACATACGAAAATTAACAAAAAAACTGAATAAACAATAGAAACATCTTACAAATATGTGTTATTTATTAAAACCATTTCACGAATCGTGTTTGTTTTTTTTCCACAGCATCTAGTTGGCCCGTAGGTATAATATTTTTTAACATATAGGCCAATAGGTATGTACATATACATTACATTAGAGCTAAATTTTGCAAGTTGACACATTACACAGGCCATACACATATGGTTAATATACTACAAAAGTGTTCGGGTTACTTAATTTTATTATTTGTTGATATTATATTTCTGGATATATCCCCAAATTACTTAGAATTTGGTCCTCATGAATAGCATTGTGCTCATTAATTGGAATGTTGTATGTTTAAATTGTAACACAAAAAAAATTACCTACACATTCGTATTAATCACCTTAGCAATTACAGTGTGGCATATGTACAAAGCATTTTCGATCACACTCAAAGTGACTTTTTTATTTTTTAAAGCGCTCGCCTACGTGGCTTTTACACTGCTTTTTTTTTTTTTTACCTATGAAGGACTAAATTGGAGCACATCCTTCAAGAGTTCTCGCGCTTGGCAGTAATTATTTTGAAGCCCTTCTTATTATCATATTCCGACCACATTGTCTTACAATATCGTACCCAAACTTCTATAAAATTTGTACATAACTCTGTTCATACATTGCCCTAAGTTTTTCACAGAAACCAAGTGTACTGTCACAGTTGAACATAGAACAACGAAGGAACTGCATGCAAATTCAGTGCCTTATGCTAAGAGGTGATAGGCCAGTACGCCATTTGCACAGTATTCAGTTTCTCTTGATACTGTCGCTTATATAGTCTAAAGAAAAGATAGACCGATCTCACTGGCTGTGCATAGCCGCATAGCCAATTTCCATGTCCCAACATAGAACTGATTTCCTGCCAGCACGTCTTGTGAAAATGGCATGGTTTGCATTTGGATTTAATTTAGAAAACTGATTCGTAAACAAGTGCTTAGATGATTTTATAGTTCTTCTAACCTTTAAGCAATCCATTTTGACTAGACTCAGACTGATAAAAGTGTATTATTAATATAATGGTGCTTTTCATTTATAATTTAAGATATAAACAAACACGTACATCATAGTTGAAAATGTAATTTTTACAGTTTTGTATGATTGGGGTAGGTCAATGTTGGGTATATGATCAGAAAAGATGTAAACGGCCTACCTCATCTTTAGTCTGTGATTTCTTATATGTTTCGGATCCGTAGGGCAAGCAATTCCAGGTAACAAGCAGTGCGAAGTATCCTTCTGGGTAAAGGAGATCAAAGCTCGAAGACTATTCGTGTGGAAATGCATTTATTTACATCGTCAGTGGTTTCCTTCCTTTAAATCACTTGGCGAGCGAGAAAACCTCTGAAATATTCTTTGTTGGATTTATTAATATTGTCATGTTAAATGAAAGCTCGGTTGTTAGGGCGGGATCTTATTGCGTCTCAGGGCTAACCCCTTACGCCTACAAGGATGGAAATTCATGCAAGGAGGCATGCAATGCGGTAGAGTGTGATTAGGCAGCCATAGCCAGCGATAGGGGACATGACTACCTACATGAGTGTTTAAATAGTTAAGACTAAAACTAAGAAGAGACTGGGAAAAACCGACAGAGACAACGTAAAAACCCAGTCGACAGGAAAGAATTCAAAATTACTCATGCAGTAAACAGAAACGCTACAGGAGACAGCGATTTGAACTCGTGCTTTATTAGTAGAGATGAAAGACTAGTGGAGAGAGGGTGCTCTTGTTGGAATTCTTCAAATGATGCTGGCATCAGCCAGGTTGATGCAAGCATCACTGTGGTGAGAGAAATGGCGATATGGGGCAATCCCTCCGGTTTCCCAGTAAACCTGAAACTAAAAGAAATGGAGGTGAGCTGCCACTGAGGGTCAGCAGAGCCAACAATCACTGGTTTTTACATGACCGGGAAAAGGCGGTACTATCCTGTGAAAAGAGGGGATTAAATTATTGAATTAAGTAATCTAAGTTGCTTGATGCTAACATCTGTCCTCGCGGACATATGTTTTTAAAATTAATGCTATGCCACCTCACAGCGGCCAATCTCTGTAGCCAGTGGCTGTTACAGAGAATATCTACGACCATATTCTGCAAGTGCACGGAGTTTCGCATAAGGGAGGGCAGATACTTGTTATCTTTGCCACGAAGAATATTCATCATCTTCGGGTGACATTTCTCTTGACACTTGAGAGATGATCTCTTGAGAGAATATCTCTTGGGAGAAGGTCTCTTGGGAGAACGTATCTGTGTCTTGAGGTTCTACGCAGTGTAGCACCATAGCCGCCCAATGAAAAGATCAAGGGAAATTGTTTTAAAAAAGAACCACTTGAAATACTATCTGAAATGTTTGGAAGTCAGTATTGTACACACGTCAACATTTTCCTTTGAACAAATACTGCAACAAAATATTACTTGCAACAATTTCTGATTTAATCGGCTTTAAAACAAATGACAACACATAGTGCCAGAGAATATACTGAAGAGACCTCGCGGCAAACGCTGAGTCCATGAACGCACTTTCTGACAAATGCCATCTTTCGACGCCAATTGTAACTATCTGAAACTACTGAGGTTGAGCATCGATGGAAATATGCATGTAGTCGCGAAAGCGGTAAATTACTAACACTGTTTATTAATAATCATTTAATTTTCGAAGAAGTTTGAGATACGCGATATATAAGGTCCCGTCCTATGTCCATACGGGAAAATTCTTGTAGCGCCAGAAAACGGAAATTCAGGTACACTGTAAAAAAAATTGAAATTTTTACTGGGAAATTCTTTGTAATTTTACAAATGCTTGTAAAAGTACAAAGATTTCTATGTGAAACAGTGAAACAGCTCGTCTGTACAAAAACAAGGACCATATTTGTAACATTCCCCAAGATATGTTTATACTATAATGAGCGGTTTCCACGAGCCTCAGCAAATTGGCGGACTCTCAACAAACGTAAAACCGTATTTAGCAGTTTGTTCAAAAACTATGAGTGATCTAAAATGTAGCTGCGTGAAAAAAAAAAGAAAAAGTGTATTGCAAGTTGAAATAATGTAAAAGTCTTCAAACAACCCAAATAATCATTATTTTATGTACACATCTCAATAATGTCAGTTGTAATACAAGGCTATCATTTGTAATATTTCAAATAAAAGTTTTTCAGATTTTACAAGAAAACTCTTTATAGTTTTTACAAACGATTTTCTTGGCAACTGGTGTATCCAAGGATTCTTCTTGTTAAATTACAAAACACGTCAATAGTGTACAATACGGGACAGTTGGTAACCCTACGTCAGTGTGAAAGTCATATTTCATTTCCACACTTTCGGAGTAGTAGACGGGTGATTGTCGTTGGTGAGAACGCTGATTGGTTCGTTGTAGAAATTCTACCACGTGATCTCGTTCCGTAGGCATTAGTCATCTGATGGCTGTGTGGCCCGCTTTGCATATGGGCCTATGCGACCGGGAGCTGCAGTGCACAAGCTCAGGTGTCACGAACTGAAATATAGCACTTTCGTTGTAATTCGGCCAACAGCCTGCTGCCACGAAATAAAACTTTTCATGCACTGTACATAAATATTTTACACAGCACATTTTTAATTACCATTATAACTTCCACTTTCACAGCCTGGCCATTGTTAAATATATTGGAGTAGGAAAGATCCATCTAATGCCCATGCAAGTGTCACCTATATCATTCCTTTGTTTTGTTTCTAGAACGAGGGATAAACGCTCCACATAGATAGGCGCCGTGGACATTTCTAGCACATCGCCCCCTCTGCAATGAATAGGTTGTATACTCCTAAAGTAGATATAGATAATCTTGTTTGAAATCCGTTTCTTTGACTGTAAATAAAAAAAAATATTGCACCAATAGCAATAGCCAAAAGATACTGATGATAGACTATTCACGGTAAAGTGAGCACTTTTGGAAGTTGTCTCATTTGGAATAGTTGTCAAAAGCTATATTTTATCTTTAGGCTTCAACTTCCGATGCGGTGTAATACATGACAATATTTATTTTAGAATGGTGTTTAAAGAATAAAAAATGACTGGCCTCAAAAGTGCTCACTTTACTGTGAACAGCCTGTATTGTAATTACTCTATTACACAGAAAGAAAGGTTATTGCATCTACTTTGCCATCAATTTCACTACCCTGGGCACTGATTCCTACAGAATTTGATAATAATTCAGACAGTAGATTAAGAAAACGTTTAATTGCGTTGTGCCAACCTCAAATAAAACTCTGATACAAACATAGAAAGAAAAACAAGTTAGTGATTTAACTAATGAGCCTTTTTTCCCCTACATGGGTGCAAATTATTTTTAATGAGGTACGTAAAAAATTAAATCGTAGCTAGGCCTTGACGTCACGTTAACGGCAATATCAATGGAAATGAAAGTAGAAACATATGCTACAGTACCTCTGAACGCATAACTGATGCTTCTAATAAATGCTGTTAACGTACAAAATTTGCCTGTAATTTGTTTAATTGTTTTACACAAATGAGATATTAATCAAAATTATGTGTATAAACCTGATCAAATAAAAGTGCTGCCACATCTAAAACATGTTAGTTGAGATACCCATCTGAAGCACAACTTGCGTGAAATTTTGGTATGGAAATGGTTTATTGGTGATCGAGATATGGCCTAAAGCCACCTTTTTTTTTCATGTGATGATCTTCATAAATTGAGGAAAAAATGGTTACATGTTAACCATTCCATAATTTCCTTAGATACAGTAAACAAAGTTGAGTTAAATCGCTTATATAGTTTCGTAAATATATCACATTTAGCAAAAAAAAAAAAAAAAAAAAAAAAAAAAAACTATAGCCGCCATTCTGAAAATAAGGATCTCGCACACTTAAAACATATTAATGACCATGGCGTACAACAGTACAACTTCTTAGACAAATTCGGAAGAAATCGAAAGAAAGTTTCCCAAGATATGACACCTAAATTTTATTTTTTCAATTGAGGCAATCTTACAAAATGGCGTGGAAATGAAGCTCTCTAAAGACAAATATGATGAATATAGTAGATAATGCCTGTATAAAAAGATAAGTTAAATATTGTTCCGTTGTTTCGTAGATATAAACTACTAAATGCTAAAATGTTTGTACAGCCGCCATATTGAAAATAAGTGCCAGAATCACCCAAAGAACATAAGATGGTATGCTGTAGTGCTATTTGTTTGTCAATCTTGGTGGCAATCTGTCGGTTTTTTATCCGGAGATATGACAAAACAATTTTAATTTGCCGTGGGATCGCATCTGGCACGTTGGCAAACCATAGGGACTTTGTGTGTACACATTTAAAGTTTGTAATATACGTTGACAGCATACAACGTTAAGTTGGAATTACTTACATTGTGTTTAATGGTATAATATATTAAGGCAAAATATTTATTTTAATGCTATTTTGAAAATATGTGCTTGGCATATTTAAAACATATCAGTTTACATAATTTGCCGCAGTACTACTTACATGCAAAATTTCGTAGAAATCGGCCGATGGTTTCCCGAAATATAACATAATTTATTTTCATTCGTATGATACTATCTTATAAAATGGCGAGCTAAAGAGATTTTGCGGGCATATTTGATTGTTGATCTATATACGGCCAGCTCAGAAAGGCAAGTTATAATGTATTACATGGTTTCGACGAATTAGCTTGCTGTGCTGAAATAGCTTGATAGTCGCCATTTTGAAAACCAATCTTTGACCTACTTAAAACACACTTGTACATACCACCTTCCGCAGTATTACTATTTTGCCTAATTTGGTAAAAATCAGACAATTGTTTCTCGGGAAATTAAAAAGTATATTAATTCATATATCGCTATCTTTTAGGATGACAGGCAAAAGTGCTTTTTCTCGTATATATGATCCTTGTCACCATACGAAATTTGGTCGTATTTAGTCGAACAGTATCATAGTTGTTCCAAATAAACCTGAATTGTTTGCAAAACCGCTTTTTGAAAATAAGTTCCTCGTCAATTTGAACGAAATAAGTTTACATGGCCTACCGTAGTGTTACTTACGTACCAAAATTTGGCGATAATTGGTTTAGCAGTTTTCAAGATATAACGTAAAAGCTTAATTTTTAATTTAGTACTATTTTACAAAATGTCAAATAGTATCCATTCCTAAATTCAACGCTTACACCTTGGGCCGTAAACATGCGACATTTGGTTCAAATTGATTAAATGGTTTCCGAGATATGACACATCACCCACAATATTGAAATTGCTGCCATTTTTAAAGTGAGCACATGGCGTGGTCGAAAACTATAAAAGTCTGGTGTACCGAGTTTGGTGAAATTTGGAAATCTATTTCAAAACTTCAAAAGGGAGGCACACGTGCACAGACTCTTACACACACACACACACACACACACACACACACACACACACACACACACATACTCATATACACATACAAACATGCAGGAAAGTGATCTCATTGGCTATTACCTTCCGGAAGAAGGATTAAATGTTAAACTGCCAAAAATGTCCAAAAATTTATATTCTTTTATCTTGAGAACTTGTAGAAAACTTTACTCTTCTCAGTTGACACATTGTGATGTTACAAGAGTGTTGAAATCATCGACATAAGGTTGAAAATTCTACACGGTAACATGCTTCATTCTTTTTCAAAAAATGCTTAAGTATTTTCTTTAAAAATAAGCTTATCCATCTGTTACAATAAAGGGGATCATCGCAAATTTTTATCGAGAGGAGAATTCGTTTAGTAGTCTATTTGCAGTTTTTTACACGTTTTTAATAAAACCTTTGAAAAATCATCGGGTTTGGTATTGTTTCCTAATTATATTATATATCACAAGCGTATTATAATTGTGTTAACATATAATTACAAAATTTTTGGTTAGATAGCACTTTTACTTATAAATTATCTACAAATAATAATACCTAAATTATTATTTAAATAAACGAAACACGGAAAAATTGGTGTGTTATACGGCGAGTGCGTATTAATATGGCGTGTTGAATCTATGGTGTATTTTTCAAGACTTGGTTAAGCTTTGCTTGCATGAGGTGTGAAGTTACCGTGAATTGCCTATACCTAAACATCAGCCATATGATGGCATTCTGGGAGGAGAAACTTTAGGATTATGGCAATGCCTGTAAATTCATGGTGCTTCAAAGTGACATGCGCCATCACTAGAAGAGTAAAGTTTGTTCACGATAAAGTGAGCACTTTTGAAATCAAGCTAAGAAAAAAGTCATTGTAAATACATGGATATATTGTAACGGGCGCACTGAGTGACATGCGCCCAGTAAAGTTGGCAACAATGGACAGAAAGTAGTTCCATAGTTTCACATCGAATGAAAGTGTTAGGTAACCATTTGTGATAACTTAAATTATTTCTGACGCATTCGAATTTTTAACGCATCGAAGTGCAAAAATGAGCAGATTTATAGTTTATTTACTTTCTGAATAATTTCACATTTTCACCTGACCGACGAATGAATTAAGTGTTGAGGCCCGTTGAAATGTTAATTTTACATCAGGCGGAAACATGCACAACGTGCATACAAGTAGATCTTAAGTAAGGCTTTCAAAAGTGCTCATTTTACCGTGAATAGCCTATAGTCGATTTGAGAGATCGAATAGTATATAGTGAGAGAGTATAACTCGCATCTCTCGAATTTAAAGGCATGGGCGAACTCCCAAAATAGATTAAATTGTCACCACAATGAGGTGTACTTGAAGCACGCTTCGACCTCAGAATGAGCGCGATGTTAAAAAAAAACAAACACATTATGGATTTCCGCGTGACATTGCTAATAGGCAGTAGCAGAGAACGTGGTGACATTAGCATTAGAATCGATATGTTAAGTCTGGTATTCACATATGTTGGTTAACGTTAATAAAAGTTTCATCGAAAAAAAAAACATTTATTTAAATGCTGCTATTAATTTTTGAGGCATTTCTGCTCACGTCAATCATTCAAGAATACTTTAGCGTCCAAAGACTGGTTACAGTTTCCTGTTTCAGACACAAACGTGTCTTTTTTAACCCGTTCAGACCCAGTGCACACAAGTTTGTACATTACACACGTGCAGGTAATTTTTGGTCTGGGCTGGACATTGTGAAGCTCAATGACCAATGACCTTACATTCGGGGAAACGATTCGCAAACCGTCATACCGGTATATGTATTAATTTGTTCATATAAACTGTAGCCTAACACACAGTCTATTGATAATTGGCTGTGACAGTGAAACAAGTGTTAAGTAAACGTTAGTAGAATACTCATCGTATTTTATTTTTTGTTTGCGACTCCTTAACCCGTACATTAAAGTAGGTTGGAATGGGTTAAAGTTAAAAAACCGACACTAGATCCATTAGTATTAATTTTTGGGCGTGATCACTCCACTATACGATAAATAAAACTAATTACGGAACGTGCAGCATACATTTATTTTTCGTATTATTACTACCATGATGCACATATATTTGCTGCCTCAGACGTGCAAAATAAATCCTTCTAAACGACAGCTGAAGGCACAAGTCAGCTACAGCAAAGCATTTATCCTGCACTACGGTTTCCTGACTGGGTGAGCTGTTCCTGGCTTCGACTGGTTTAAAGAAGATGTATTTCATAGAATGGTACCGCACACCAATATGTTTATTAACAGTATCTGGATAGCGATTTTGAAATACTGATCTGTTTAACTCGCATAAATTCCTGAACACAATTATGAAATACTTGGTCTCTCGTGTTGTAGTCCCATTCTGTGGAAAACGTCACGCAAATGACGTACGGGTTATTAAGAAGAATCAGCGCCCAAGTCCCACTAGGTTAGGATTGCATAAATAAAGTCGCCATATGCTACATTAAATAATAAAACGATAAACATAGGGCCGGGTATACTTCTTGCTTCTACACACACCTTTACTATAGGCTATTCACGGTAAAGTAAGCCCATTTGAGGCCCTAGTCACTATTTCCTTTCAGCAAATATTTATCCTTACACAACCTTATTGAATAAATATTTCCACGGAAGTAATAAACACGGTGTGTATATATTCCACAGCACTCGGAAATTAACGTCTAATATTGTTAAAATGAAATACATATTTATTGACCAATATTCCAAATGTGAAGGCATTCAAAAGTGCTCGCTTTACCGTGAATAGCCTATATTTCTCTACCCTATATATTTGCACTACGGAATTAAGTCGCATTTTCCTTATCCGAGGCCTAGAAGCGCAGATGCGCTAAGGGTTACCGATGCACGCCCATCATAGGTTTCATCGCTTTTACGCTCATCTATTGAACTGGCCTGCAGTCTTGTCTTCTTCACCTGTATGAGACTTTCAGAGGTGACTCTTCTAATATAATCAAGAAAAATAGACGATAAAAATACGTGTTTCGCCTCGCAGAATGACATAAAAAAATCCTGGGCCGGAATTCTTGTTCCTAAAATTCGTCTGTGAAACGTCTGTTTCAGCCACATTTCACTCGGAATAACTTCAAATTAAATGCATATCTAGAAAATTAAAAATAATATTCTGACACAAAAAAAAAATAAATTTGATTCGAGCAAAACGAGGAGGATAATTCTAATAGATCCTGAGATCGATTCCTGGTTGGATCATCGTAGTTGCGTTCCTCCCCACTTCCCCCCTTGGTTTTCCGAAATAACTTCATGTGAATTCTGCCATGGCTGATAAAATCCCCTACTTTTGATTGACCAACTCACTGATTCCTGTATAATGTCTCCACTGTTTACGATGTGATACCGTAAACATGATTAAATGCTATTCACAATCAGTTATTTATTCAGAAATGTTGAGCACTTCTTGTTGGTGAAGCACTACTTACTATTTTCCGGTCTAAGTAGACGGTATCCTCACAGTATATCACCCCCCCCCCCCCGGTCAGCCTTCTTCCTACTCAAATATGATGAATTAATGGAATTTTCACCATTACTTATATTAGTTTCTGTTTTATTTTTACTGAATAAAAGAATTCCGGGCTTTATTTTTTCTTATTCAACTTCTGTTCATAACATTCCTGTAACAGGCCGCAAGAAAAAACTTATTTCTATCAATCAGTAATAAGGAAGATATTAATAAAGGAAATAAAGTTGTTTAAATTTTCACAAAGCTTGAGAAGGTGATATTCATACTTCGCCATGCAAAAAATTTCGTTAAATTTTTAATGTAAATTGTATAGAATAATTAATAAATCCAAGACTGCTCGTTATATACCCATTGGGCGGTATTAACAAATAAAAAGTTCAGCGAAATCAGTAAAATTAAAATATAAGCACCAGTTTCACTAAAACTTTGTGTGCACAGCAGCGGACATATTGCTTGTGTTGAGCCCATACAATCAAATATTACGAATGTGTTGTTTAAAGTTACGTAAAGTTATTCATATTTTTACCTTGGCGTTTGTTTATTAGGAAGAGGAACAAAGGAATATGAATTTTCGTCATTCAAAATCTAAATAATAATATGTGCCAATTTATATAAGTATATGTTATTTTAGATGCATGATTTCTAAACGACTCCGAAGTAGTACATTTATTTCTCGGATATTAGTAATGTGAAATATTACTGCCAAACTTTAGGAATGCAGTCGTGTATCGTAAGTCTAAGCTAGAGTGATGGACGACATTTTAAGTTCTACTGTCTTAAGACATATCGCTTAAGATTTTAACTATTTTCTACCTAATGTTGAAACTACCTAAGGCTAAAAATGTATAGGGGACGTCATCTGTATGCCTAGGAAGCAGGAAGAATATCACTGCAAAAGCTATAGGAAATCAATTGTTTACATTTTGGGTTTAAAAAATGTACGGCGAGCGTCATATCGTAGACCTCAGCGGCGGAGAGTAGATCAGTCATGTACGATTTGTATTCAGACTAAATTATGGGTAATAAATTAATTTATACTGTTTCAGCCCTGATACCTCACTTTTCAACAGAGTAAGCTAATACACCCTCAAGGGTGTTTATAAATTACGCTGGGAGCTTCAGACGTGCGTCTTGGAGGCAGAGAGGAGATGATCGTATAATCATTAAGGAATCAATTGTGCACACTTTGATTTAAACCATGGTCCTGGAAACTATTTTAATTTGTACTTCTTTAGTTGTAGTACTTAAATTTCTAACTGTGTGAACTGTCTTAGCACTTTTGAAGAATAATAAAAACAATATTTTTTATGCTGCAACATATAATTTTTTAGTTTGGAGCTGTACTCATCAGTATATAATACTCTGACACATTTTGCGTTTGATGTTGATGGCAGCAGCTGTTTATGCGAATAAGGAATCTAGTCTAAAGGCTGTTAACCATAAAGTGAGCACTTTAGAAAAGAACCTTAGAAAAAATCGCTGTCTCTGTATACATATATTTTAAAGGGCGCATTGAGTGACAGTCACCCACGGAAGTTGGTAACGGGAGATGGAATGTAGTTCAAGATCTTAACGTCGAATTAAACATATTCGTAACCATTTGCGATAACTTAAAATTATTTCTTTCGCTTTTGGTGTTTTTAATGCATCAAAGTGTGAAAATGAGCACGTTTGTAAAGTTTTTGTTTTCTTATTGATTTCATAGTTTAAATTAACCCGCGCATGAATAAAGGGATGGAAAAGTTGATTTTATATAAGACGGAGGAATACGCAACATGTATACGGGTAGATCTTAAGCAGGGTTTGCAAAAGTGCTTACTTTACCGTGAACAGCTTATAAATATTGAATATATTGAATGCAATTTATTTATGTGTGCAGTGAAAATTATTAACCCTTTCAGACCCACTTTAATTTACTGTTTCATGTGTGCAAACAAAATTTTTCATAATGCGTGCTGTGCGTAAGTCGACAACCCACTTGTTGCGTTGTCACGGCCAAAATTTAATTATGGATATTATGTTCGGTTACAGTTATATGAACCAATTATGACACGGACCAGTATGACGGTTTGCGAACCAAGTATCCAGAGGTAAGATCATTGGTATTTGAGCTTAGTGTGCAGTACAGACGAAAAATTACCTATACCTACATGTGCGTTATGTACACAAGCGTGTACACTGGTTCTGAATGCGATAAATCCACTGCCTGTGAGGTGACAGAAGGGTTGAAGGAGTTAAGGCCCGCAGGGGAGCATCACATATAGGCCATTCACTACATCCGACTTATATGAAGCCGTGCCTAAATTCTACTTTCAGAATATTCCTTCGCTCCCAGTCAAACATGGCTAAACGTCCAGCACAGACAAAAATGATATAGTTTGTGGCGGGGGGAAAGGATATCTTCATGATACATTCAAAAAGTGTTAAGAGACTGCAAGTAGAAAAAAAATATATATATATATATGGCTCAGCGTCGGAGTATAACAGTGTAACAGCCAGCTGACGTTTCCAGAGCTGAGCGAATGGT